>OX388310.1:20941262-21636877 GCA_947579605.1 Athripsodes cinereus
AGTTTCGCTTCTACATAAAGATATTAGCGGTGTAATTTGTATGCGATTGTGCGGTGGCCATTTATATCTAAAGATGAATTGATCAATATTAGAAGTTGTAACAGTCTATACGTAAATGTCAGAATGTCTTTTATGTTTGTCCAAATACCTCTTACTCATTCCAACAACAAACAAGCTGATTTATGTTGAACAGAACTGGACACGGTTAATCAAAAAATATCTCATTTAATCCGTTAACGATTAACTGAAATATTCTGACTGGATTTTTACTTACTAAGAAGTGTAGATGTCAATAATATTTTATTAATAAAAAAAAAGTTTTTTGGTTGTTGGAAAACAGTACCCAACTGTGATGGGTACCAGCTGTTTGAAATTACACTTGGAAGATCCTCTCCTCCTTCTTACTCAAAGTAACGGACTGAATTTAACGTATGTTTATATTTAACTTAAATTTCCTGATCACTTGTAGACGAGTGTATGCCTTTAGAGATAGAATAGAATTTACCCGTTATTTTTTTTATATCCAGCTCTTTTAGTGGATACCCTAGGCATAATATTTTTTATCATTCATTTGAAAATATTTTTCAGAAAAGCCTTATTTAGCCGAAAAGAAAGATAACATTCAATGATGAGTAGAAACCAAATAATATGCAACATCAAACTGCTTAAAATATGCATGGCAATATGTACCTTTAATAAAAGTTGAAAATATGACATTAAAATTACGTTTTATCTAGTTTACGCTGAATTCACATATCTTTTGGGACGAGGGCGGAGATAGAATTTTGTAATCCCATTTTATCCAGTGTAATTAGGGATGATGTTTTATCCATTATAAGTTGAATCATGAACATTTTTGAGATGGAGTGTAGGACTTTAAGATAGCAATTTATCTAGCATAAATAGGATCTGATATTTTTTCAGACATCAAAATATAACTGAAATATTATTCATATCACCACAGCAAAAATATCTTTAAAATATGCAAAAACTTATGAGAAACCGCCCGGAACGACAAAAACTAATAAAAGTGTCAAAAATATTTTTGGTTTTGAAAAAATTGCTTTACCAATAAAAAAAAAAATATGCAAATTGATATGAAAATATGCATATTTTGATCGAATGATGAGCAATCTTGGTAATTATATTTCAAATCTTTTGGATATAATAATATTCCGTATCATTCAACTTTTAACCCGAATCAAGAAAGACTTTGCCTTTCGGATATTTTATGAAAAGTTTCCGTCAATCAAATAAAATATCTAGATCAAAGAATAAAGAAGATTTCTAGTGAATTTTTTCTTCCCTTGAAAACTTTGCGGATTTTAAAAAGAAAATGAATCCACGGTATGAACTTATATCCTACGTACATTATCAATCATTGGGAATATATTATCAGAGGAAATTGATGTCTGTATTCGGAGAATTTACTTTTTATATTCTCGTATTGATTGAGGTTTCAATTCAGTCTTATTTAAATTTATTTATTCCGTGCAATTCCCAGCAAAGTTTAAACTTCCACTATTTTTTTTTTCGTGTATCTTGTAGAAGGAAAATATTCATAAAACATTATAAAATAAGACATTTCACATCTTCATTTCAGTGAAGAGGTTTGCCACCCATTCTGAATGTCTTCATTTTTATTGTCACGGAATGAATATTTTGCATTTCATTACATACAGTTGATACTGACTACCCCACTTGTGAAATATACAGACATAGAGTAGGTAATTTAATCTTTCGTATGACAAATAGCTACATATACAATCCATATCAGGGATGTTGCGAATATTCGCATCCGCATCCGCAAATGCGGAGCTTCCACATGTATTTGGACATCTGCATCCGCATCCGCAATAATCGATGCGGATGTTCATGCGGATGCGGATGTAAGACAATTTGCGACAAGAAAGAAATGGGGCGGGACCGGCGAATGGCGCGTGCCGTTTGCAATTGACATTAACCAATGGGAACGTAAAAAATGGTGACAAGATCCGACGCATTTTTATTTTATTTTTGCAAATACATACATACATACATACATACCATCACGCCGCTTCCCTCGCGGGGTAGGCAGAAAGGATCGAGCGCCACTTCCTTCTATCCTTGCATACATCTTTCGCTTCCGTCACTGTCATACAATTCCTCATGCATGCTCTCCTGTTCAACGTGCTCAACACGTGACCGTCCTGTAGGATTTGATTTAAATGATCTTGCCATTTAATCCTCGGACGTCCACGTCTCCGAGCACCATTCCTCTCAGCCAAATATATCTTCTTAGTCATTCTGTCCTCATTCATTCTTTCCACGTGCCCAAACCATCTTAACTTATTTACATTCATCCTTGTTATTACACCAACTTTCATTCCACATTCCTTTCGTATATCACTGTTACGCACACGATCTCTCAGACTTTTACCACACATCCTTCTCAACGATCTCATTTCCACTGCATTTATGCCACTTTCATCCTTCTTTAACCAATGAAGATAATGCAAATAACAATGAAGAAAAAAATATTTCACCAAAAAATCCATAATATTATTGTAGCAAAAAATTCGTCACATATTTGACAGTGTTACCAACTAAGATAGTTCCTACTTTTTTTTCTATAACATCCGCATCCGCATTCGCATCCGCATCCGCGGATGTGAGCCTTCAAAAATCCGCATCCGCATTCACATCCGCGGATGTGTAAAAATCGACATCCGCAACATCCCTGGATGTAATATATCCATATGATCATTTGCAAATCTTCCTCTTTGTGCCAATATAACTTAAGACATATAGAATGGAAGGCATACCTCATCGCTAAATTGAAGATGTCAAATGTTTTACACCGAACATTTTACAAATATTTGCAATTTACAGGACACTCGAAAAGTTTCTAATCGTATATCGCTATTCGCATTCCATGAATCCTTTTTGTTTATTTTCTGTATAAAATTTAAAATAGCATGACTAGTTTTAATCTTGTATCTTGAATGCTTGAAATAGCGTTAATACTTATCATGTAGGAGTGTTTAAATTCGCTCTGCAATGTAATGCTGGATTACACAAAGATAAAATTCTTTTCATTTCTGTGATATCTTATTAAAGAATAATACTACGTATAGTCTTATATTGTACGTGCTTTTGTCTATGGTTATTATTTACTCTTGATGTAAAACTAGCGAAGAAAAATGAACATATAATACAACTGTGTGTTGAATGAAGCATACAAGTAAAATATACCCAATATTTTATAGAATGATTTTTGTACATACACCTTTTTTCCTTTTATCTGATAAGGAACTCACTATAATATGAGTTATTAATTACCTCCACTCTTCCTCAATATTTTATGTGAATTGAAAAGTCATCTTCTTTTCTGAAAACTTCAACATTATCTTAGAGATTTCTTTCTATGACAATCTTTATGCTCTGGTGTTTGTCTTTATGTGGGTTGAAAAGTCATCTTCTTTTCTGAAAACTTCAACCCAATCTGAGAGATTTCTTTCCATGACAATCCTTATGCTCTAATATTTTTCACGCTAATATGTAACTACGAAGACAAGATATTTGTCACAATAGAATATTTTATTTTATTTTATAAAATAAACGGCTATAAGCCTTTAACAAAAAATTATATAATTTACATATTATAAAGGTTTATTTTTTTAATTTGGGCATCTATGTATCTTTCGGTTAGGAGTAGCTAGTGTTAGTAGGTAATTGTTGACAATACCTACTCGTATATCTAATATTTCAAAAAACTCATTTAATACGTAGTATCTGTACTTTCCAATATCATATTATATTAATACTCATTTGCTATAAAAATATGAAGAAACAGTAATTATATATATTCCCTGCTTAGAGTATCTAAGTAGATGTTTATAATGAATTGTACACTATGAACTCATTTTCATTTGTGGGGTTCCCGGCAAAGAATAGGTATCTCACTCTTTCCTGTGAGTTTTCAGGTATCCTGTAAAAGATAGGTGTTCGTAGAACATAGCGAATAAGACATTTTACATTTTCAATTCAGCGATGAAATATGCCAAATATCCTGAATGTCTTTTATTTAAACTATTTTTTAAATTTATTTTCGGTTATCCACCCGTTGTCGAGTGATTTAAGCTTTAACTTTTATTTATACATAGAAGACAACTTTCATGTTTGTTTTACATACAATTAATCCGCTTGCTGCTGCACTTGTGATAAAATGTCGTGATGGTATTTATGTATATTTGTATAAATAATTTATGTACACACAACATAACAATATATTTATATTACATATCCTCGCACGCAGGCAGAAATAATATCAGATCTGCTCGTTAACTATTTTATCTTGTGTCTGCGCCGAGCTCGTGCCGTCTCCCCTCGGAATGTCTCCGTCTTTGATTAACGACTCCGTCTTCTTACTTCACAGACAAAATTCAAATAAGAACATCCAACTCAATGAGGATTAAAATAATAACAATATAATACTATGCTTACTGCTTACATATCCAAAGCTACCTTACGCAAACATGTGTACCTTTTTATGTGAGTACCTAAGTATTATCATCTGTTTAATTCTATAAGAAAACTACAGCAAAACCTCTGTATTCTTAACATACAGTCATCATTCGTAACTATATTCAGACGATTACCTACTCTATTTTATTTGTTGAACTGTCTTGCGACTTGAAAGCCATTCTAATTTTACAAAATATTTACTTCAGTTTTGAAAGTGGCTGTCGTATTTAAATTATTTTTTTAAGTTTGAAGATGAGTGAACATCTCTCTGGAAATTAACCAACAGATATTTCATTGATAATTCAGCAACTCGTGTAACTTCATTAGTAGAAAACATGAATGGTAGGGTATTCCAGTGCGTAGGGAAAAATCAGTTCGTGATAATCCTTCAATGCACATTTGGGCTTCATAATAACAAAATATTTCATACCTGTTAAATTTAGTTTTCGCATTTAACTGGATTTTCACACCTGCGTGAAAAAAAGAAGATCAAAAGTAAAAGGAGTTTGCAAAATCTATTGGTTGTGCAGATGAAGTGTCTGATGAGTAATATTCCTAATATATGATACCTATCCACTTCGGGAAAATAATATGAAGGATGCTCCTACAGGTTTCAAATGATCGCCACGATAAATCAAACATTTCAAGACTTCTAATTAGATTAGATAAATTAACTAATATTTAAATTTTCTCTACCACGTCTTACAACATTCTTAGCAGGTTTAATAATTGCCTTATAAATGGATAATCTAATATTAAAACTCAGAGAGGGTGAATTAAATTACTCCTAATTTTATCGCGTTGTTTTACGTACTTACATATTATTATTTCTGTAAATCTAAATCGAATAATCCAAGCATAAGCATAATACAAATGTTTGTTACTATAGCAATAAGGTACTTTTGTCGTTAATTTAAGACTTGGTGTGGCAGTGGCAGTGTTCTAAGTAAATATCTTCAAGGAACATAACTCAGTAATAATTTATGGGTCGTTTTCATTTTCAAGATCAGTACTAAACTCGTTGCCAATTAGCCGCCAAGACTGCACAGTGCTCAGTAGGTACAGAGTGCTCAATTGTTGTTTTTGTACGAGAATTATTATATTCTACAATATTTATAATACCTACTTCATATATATATGAGTATATCGATAGTCGGCAAATCCTTAAGCCTTCGGTGTCTATCTACTTACTTTTCCTTTACTTTTTAATACATTAATCTCATGACTAAATTCATGATGCTGAATGTTTTATATGTGAAACATTATAAATGCCTGCTATTTACAAGACGCTTATATAAGTTATTGGGAGTAGGTACTATTCTATTACATGTTTGAAATGTGATGTTTTACGAACGTTTGCCTTTTACAGGACACTCCAAAAATCACAGAAAAGAGTGAGAGGCATATTATTTTGTGGAGACAATAATAATATCCATGTTAGACTATAATAATAATTCAACATCCATATTGATAATACGAATTGTGATGAAACAACTATTGGTATTGAAATGTTAAAACTAAATGTTTAATTTTATGCATCGACGCATTTTAATCAATTGCTGATATTTCGCAAAAAATGGCTTTGTCAATAATAACAATATTTAACGATTATTATTAAATATTGATTGTTTTCTTTAATTAACATTAACATAGTGTGATACGTTATTTTCCAAAACTTGCGAGGGAAACTTACTACAATGGAAACTACCTTTACATTTGAAATACATAGTTTATGTCATAATACTTAGATCTGTGTGCTCGTATTACATGTACCTACTAACTGCTTACTTTATCACATTTTTTTTACACCAATCGTCTTGATTTTTTCAATGGAGAACATGTATGTGTGAGGAATATGAATAAAAATTATCAATTTATATAAATAAAAATAATCTGATCACGAATATCTTTATAAGAGACGACAAAATTTTCCATAATCTCTGTAAAAAAATATATTTCCTGTCAAAATTTTAAACGCCCTGTCATTGAATAATTCCGTTGTGACGTCATTAGACCATAAGTCGTGTCGTAACGCATTCGACTCGTAGTCTTTCTATACCGTCTGATGACGTCGCACACCTATTCCGTCATGGGTGGACCTTTTTGCGCCGAAGTGTGAAAATTGTTGTAAAAGCCTTTAAAGTGCACGTAAAAAAATGAAAATCACTATAATTTTTAAAAAAAATTGTACCTACTATTTTTTCAGCTGAATTTTTTTTTGTGAAAGTTCCCCATTCAGCGAAGAGGCGTTTACCATCCGTTGATTTTTTTTAATTTTTATGACTCATAATAAATGTTCTGTATGTTTGGTACATCCTTAAAGAACACTATCTCCCCTTTTATAAGATACATCTTATAGAAATAATATTATTTTTTAAATACTATCTTTATGTTCATTACATACAAATAGTCCTCTGGTTACCTCATGGTATAAATAGATAAGTTATTTCTTCACAAGTATTTTGTTTGATGAATAAAGAAAATGTTAAAGTATTCTCACGGTACTTATTGGTTAAATGTAATAGTCTGTTATTGCGAAGGGTCTCTCAGTGGTTTTGTCACATGCATACATACTTTGTACAACATTGATTGACAGTCCCGTTGGGTACTTTAACGTCAAGCAACAAAGCGATTTGATAACGCAATATAATAATAAGTATAATATATACAATATATAGTGACGTGTTAGTTGTTAGGAGTATTTAGGTATACGTGTGTATCTGCCCACCCGCAATATTAATATACCTACTTCCTAACCACACTGCGACGGACTTTTGCATATACTTTTTATTCTTGCGCTCTCATGCGCTCTTTTACCTTGTACCCCTCATGGTACAAGGTAAAATAATCAATTATCACAATCTCAAAAAAATAAATTTTAGCTCAGTCGGTAGAGATTTCAAAAATAAAACAAAGAGTATTGGAAAAATGCTCAGGGTCGAATGGGTTAACCCAGATTTTATCACAAAGACTTCAAGACTTTTCTCTCTATAAATTCAACAATGCATATTGCCATTAAATCAACGGTGCCTTCCAACAATCCCCAATAAGAAGGAAAGATTCAGAAACAAAATAAAATTGCTATTTCATTATTTTCTTTTCAATTTATTCCAAACCTCCAGTATTCGGTGACACCTTTGGTATGGTCGATGAATTTACATACATTTTATATAAACTTTCTCGACAGTAAAATAGTAAAAGATTAAAACCTTGTTAATCATTTGCTATGTGGCAATCTAACTAACCCTTAGATTAAAAGTTTAAAATTAAATAATGATTATGGCACATCATCCTAAACTCCTACCCTTTCTTTTCAGAAACGACCTACATATATCATAAAGTTATCAAACTCTGTTTGATTATACAATTTACATTAACTTTAGAACAAAATATTTATATATAATTATGAATGAATGAGAACAACCTGATCAAGTTATCTTCCTTCGAGTTCCACTTCACTTCCCGTTTCCGGAAATTGAAGGTTCCTTCCTGATAGGTACATAAGGTTTATTCTGGTATAAGAGGAAGTCAGCATCTTGATAATTGAAAAAGATTTATTCTCTTGTTAACTGAAGAATTTATTTTGGTCACCAGATATATCCTGAATAATTGAGAAATTCATTCTGGTACTACGACATAACCTGAATTCATTCTAGTACTGAGGCGTATCCTGAATGACTGAGAAATTCATTCCGGTACTGAGTTATATCCTGAATAACTGAGAAATTCATTCCGGTACTGAGAGCCGTACATCCTTAAACATTAAAGGACAACGTAATTAGTATTTATCAAACTATGTTTCGGTTTATTTTATTAAACAACGAAATTTCTCTCATCGAAAATATAATTGTAACAATTTAGACTCACCATATTTTTGATGACGGCCTGAATTACCACTGATTTTAATAATTAAATATGATTAAACTGTCAATCGACAAATAGAACACATTTCTACAACTAATTTATACATTAATCAACCATTTTAAAATGGTAAGGTTTTTTTTTTTAAACCTTAATATTCACTATCGCATTTTGCGATCTGCCAATTTGGAATGTCGAATACAAAAGAGGAAGCATTTTGCTTTCGACCGCCAATATTGAGAAATCCTCCCACCACGCATGCGCGGCGTCGCGTTATCAATTTCTGTCTTGCCAACGAACAAAATCATTTTTCTATAGTGATATAAAAATATCGCTACATATTACCACCCACGCCCACCAAAAAAAATAGTGAAGCTATTTTTTTTTATATCAGGTTATTCTCGTTCTATGTTCTCATCAACCCTATACCTTACTCTACCTTTTTTTTTTAAAGATTAATCTAAGCACTGCACTGGGCCCAGCCTTTTCTTTTAAAGAAAAACTGTAATTCCATAGGCGCCAATCTTGGTTTCGTTTAAATTTTAAAACTTTAATTTACATTCGTTTCCGAATATTCGGGTCAAACGACTTCCAAAATGAACAAAAATACCCGTAAATAATAAGTACTTAATGATAAAAAAATAATTTCTAAACCAGTGCAGGTCTCATCTTATCTTTGCATTTATAAATTACACTTATATATTAAATAATACATTTCCATTTTGTTACATTTACTAAATATCTTTTCAGATCTACTACATTTATTTTAAATTGTTTTGTGCCACAATATTCAAATATCTTCTACTACAAGCTCATATGATTTGCCACATTTTCCTTAGCTACATAACAAATTATATTAAAATTTCTTATATCTAAACTATATACATTTTGTGCCTTCTTTTTTTTTTATTCAACATTCAAATACATTAAAATCTGTCTGTATATTATGCATTTATATTTTATATAACATTAAAATATTTGACTCAACCTTTTGAATTGACTCACTTCAACATCATGTCATTTTCCTTTCTATTTTCATGTATGAAAATATCAATTTATCATCAATTCCATTTTCCTGCCATGTCTTATTCTCCCATCTCTCCTCAGATAAGCACATGCAACTACAACCAAAGGTTCTCAATCCCTTTCTTTTTTTATTTCCCTTTTATCCGTAAAATTACGTACTTTACTAATATATTTCCTTTCGAAAATTTCTAATCAACGACCCCATTTCATAATATAAGTTTCTCTACTTTGTTAAATGAATTTAACAATCGTATACACAATTATTTCGTAATTACTCGTTTTTTTTTTTTATGGAGATAATTAAGGATTCTCTTCTTTACCACCGTATCCCCGATTTAAATTATGTATACTATAACTCCATTATCTACATTTTCTCACATTACCTATCTCTATATATTTTTTTTTTTTAATATTTCCACTTTCATATTGAAAATTACATAGTCAATATACTCACAAAAGAGATATAACGAACATCAACATTTGACCTTCTCGACATATTTCATTTTCAAATTCCCCTTTTACTATTTGACTTTAAATCGCGAGACTATTTAGTACTACAAACCTATCATTTATCAACGTTGCAAATCCTTACTTTCATTCTATTACAATCATTCACTTTCATCCTTCGTCTATCTTTTTCCCCTTTCACCGCCTACATACCTACTACTTTCATTTGATTCATAATTAGACCCACAAAACGTTTTGACAAGACGGAATGATCAACTCTCATCTTAGATTAACAAACTTCTCTTATTGAAATTCATAAACCATGACCCAATACTCATTCCTTGAGCATGAATCCACTTTTACTATCATATCATATAAGCACTACGCATACTTCTATATACGTCTTGCTAACTCGTATCCCTAGTTTATAAATGTATACACCGCGTATAGCTTGACACACTCGTATCAGAGATTATGCCTTTATGCATACTACAAACTTTCAATACAAATCATTACACATCCCAATAATGACATTATAACACATGACCCATCTTACAGAGAATCATATTCTTACCTCACCTTTTTATCTGACCCTTTCTGTATTATGTACTCGCGTAGAGTTCATATTATCGAAGAATCTAAATAATTTTGCGAAGCGATTTTTTTCTTTTTTAATTTTTATCCAACATTACTCTTTCGTAATTCTACGCACTATTTACTACGTAAATTTTTTCATCTAATTCATCTCCTTTTCCCCTTTTCATTAAACTTAAATAGCTATATCCTATAATACCTAACTAAAATTTATACAGTTTTTTTATTTACATTATTTTTCAATTTTCAGACGTGTTCGTCTTCTAATTTTCTCCCTTTCTTTCATTTTGTCGTTGCATTTCTGTTTTTGCATTATAAAATTTGTTATTGGGATTCACATCCCTGTTTTGCCTTAGTCTTGCAAAACAATTTATAGGCTGATGGCTGCATTCGGCCCAAGGTCTGCATCTGTAGCCCTAAAGAATGTATTGTTAATTAGTTTATATACATGTCCGGGTTTGTTACAAAATCTACAAATTATATCCTTCCTATTTGACCCTTGTCGATCAAAAACTCCTTTGCTACCATTCTTGTTACCATCTTCATGTTGGTACCTTTGATTACTGTCACTGCCATTTTGAATTTCTAAATTATCTATCTATTGCACTAAAATATGCTAATCCACAATTCAAAACTTTACAAAAAAATATTTTAAAAGAGATAATACATTAAATATTAAAGTCTTCCGTTATTCAAAATTACTCTTAAATATCCCCATATCTATATAAACTAATATCATTAATATTAAAGTTTCAATCTCCACATTGATTTAATATATCCATATTAAAATTATTTGAAACGACTTTATCGTGTTAAATTGATTATGTAAAAATATCAACAATCTACTACGTCCATAATAGTATAGTTTACCCTATATATAAATATTATCATTCGATATTAAAACATTGAAATCCAAACCTTTGTATCTTCCGTCCGCTTTACAATCTTCCGTCTCTTTCTAACTACAGTGATTAACAATTATTATGCGTTGGAGAGAAAAGTACCTTCCTATCACAGTATGTACGGAATAGCATCAGAATAATAATAATATTATTTTCGTATAAAAATTCTAATCATACATATTTATTTCAGAATCGGACAATGCTCAAAATAAATTATTTTCTTTATTTATATTTTTTTTATTTAAAATTAAATCTACTTTGTTCAACGTATTCCTTAGTTGTGAGTTGCAATAGCCGTACCAGAAGTATGAGAAGAATTCAGACAAGGCAATCAATCAAATAAATTTTCAATTTAAAATATAATAAAAACTCACCAGAAGGTTGTTTAATAAGTTAATAGGTATACTCCTTTTTTTGAATAAAATTAAAACTCGCAATCAGCTTTCTGTATTTTGACATGATGTTGGGTTTCGTCTTTCCATATCTTATCACACATTTCCAATCAGCAATTTGAGCTAGAACATATTTTTTTAAAACATATTAAATATCAAATTCAAAATCATTTTTCACACTTCTTTTACTTTTTTTTAACAAAATTTTATTTTTTTGACTATGGTAATACCATTCAATTTTATACAAACTCAAAATAAAATCCACAAAATAAATTGATAAATAGATAACTTTTATCTACCATTTTTCAAATTAGGTATTCCACGAACAAAATTATTCTAAAATATTTTCACACAATTTAAAATTAGCATATATTTTTTTTGACTAAATTCCCTTCTTCAATCAATCATCTCAAAGCATGCAAAATAATATTAACTCAACAAATTAAAATAATAATAAAATATTGAGTCTACCCATAAATATTCTTTTTTTATTATGTTACATATTCAATAAATATATTTAACTACCGCGACTCTGAAAAAAAATGTTTTGTTACATATTCAAAATTTTTCATTCTTTTTAATTTACCTGTACAGTATTTTTTTAAACATTATGTTACAATTTTTTTATACTGATAACCAAATATAATTTGTAAAATTAAAATCGAAATACAATTTAACCCTTCTGCCACCAAAATTCAAATTTTAATTTTGCCACATAAATTAAAATTTAAAAAAAAAACTTTTTTTTTTTTTTTTTTAAAACAAAACTTATTCTACTTACAACTATTAATGAATGCTCTTTTGTATTCAAGACACCAAATTATACAATTACTAAAAATCTTGAGTCTAAGTAATAAAATTTTTGGGTTCAGCGCGTCTTTACATTCTACAAAGGTTGACCGACATTTTGGGTGACATGAATATGCGACCCCTCTGCCACCAAAATTCAATTCAACTTAAATTATATAAAGGTTGGCTGACACTTTGGGCAACATGAATATGTGACCCCTCTGCCACCAATATTCAATTCAACCTAAATTCTACAAAGGTTGGCTGACACTTTGGGTGACATGAATATGTGACCCTTCTGCCACCAAAATTTAATTCGTCTTTAAATTCTATAAAGGTCGGCTGACACTTTGGGCGCCATGAATATGCGACGGACTTTTGCATATACTTTTTATTCTTGCGCTCTCATGCGCTCTTTTACCTTGTACCCCTCATGGTACAAGGTAAAATAATCAATTATCACAATCTCAAAAAAATAAATTTTAGCTCAGTCGGTAGAGATTTCAAAAATAAAACAAAGAGTATTGGAAAAATGCTCAGGGTCGAATGGGTTAACCCAGATTTTATCACAAAGACTTCAAGACTTTTCTCTCTATAAATTCAACAATGCATATTGCCATTAAATCAACGGTGCCTTCCAACAATCCCCAATAAGAAGGAAAGATTCAGAAACAAAATAAAATTGCTATTTCATTATTTTCTTTTCAATTTATTCCAAACCTCCAGTATTCGGTGACACCTTTGGTATGGTCGATGAATTTACATACATTTTATATAAACTTTCTCGACAGTAAAATACACCAATCGTCTTGATTTTTTCAATGGAGAACATGTATGTGTGAGGAATATGAATAAAAATTATCAATTTATATAAATAAAAATAATCTGATCACGAATATCTTTATAAGAGACGACAAAATTTTCCATAATCTCTGTAAAAAAATATATTTCCTGTCAAAATTTTAAACGCCCTGTCATTGAATAATTCCGTTGTGACGTCATTAGACCATAAGTCGTGTCGTAACGCATTCGACTCGTAGTCTTTCTATACCGTCTGATGACGTCGCACACCTATTCCGTCATGGGTGGACCTTTTTGCGCCGAAGTGTGAAAATTGTTGTAAAAGCCTTTAAAGTGCACGTAAAAAAATGAAAATCACTATAATTTTTTAAAAAAATTGTACCTACTATTTTTTCAGCTGAATTTTTTTTTGTGAAAGTTCCCCATTCAGCGAAGAGGCGTTTACCATCCGTTGATTTTTTTTAATTTTTATGACTCATAATAAATGTTCTGTATGTTTGGTACATCCTTAAAGAACACTATCTCCCCTTTTATAAGATACATCTTATAGAAATAATATTATTTTTTAAATACTATCTTTATGTTCATTACATACAAATAGTCCTCTGGTTACCTCATGGTATAAATAGATAAGTTATTTCTTCACAAGTATTTTGTTTGATGAATAAAGAAAATGTTAAAGTATTCTCACGGTACTTATTGGTTAAATGTAATAGTCTGTTATTGCGAAGGGTCTCTCAGTGGTTTTGTCACATGCATACATACTTTGTACAACATTGATTGACAGTCCCGTTGGGTACTTTAACGTCAAGCAACAAAGCGATTTGATAACGCAATATAATAATAAGTATAATATATACAATATATAGTGACGTGTTAGTTGTTAGGAGTATTTAGGTATACGTGTGTATCTGCCCACCCGCAATATTAATATACCTACTTCCTAACCACACTGCGACGGACTTTTGCATATACTTTTTATTCTTGCGCTCTCATGCGCTCTTTTACCTTGTACCCCTCATGGTACAAGGTAAAATAATCAATTATCACAATCTCAAAAAAATAAATTTTAGCTCAGTCGGTAGAGATTTCAAAAATAAAACAAAGAGTATTGGAAAAATGCTCAGGGTCGAATGGGTTAACCCAGATTTTATCACAAAGACTTCAAGACTTTTCTCTCTATAAATTCAACAATGCATATTGCCATTAAATCAACGGTGCCTTCCAACAATCCCCAATAAGAAGGAAAGATTCAGAAACAAAATAAAATTGCTATTTCATTATTTTCTTTTCAATTTATTCCAAACCTCCAGTATTCGGTGACACCTTTGGTATGGTCGATGAATTTACATACATTTTATATAAACTTTCTCGACAGTAAAATAGTAAAAGATTAAAACCTTGTTAATCATTTGCTATGTGGCAATCTAACTAACCCTTAGATTAAAAGTTTAAAATTAAATAATGATTATGGCACATCATCCTAAACTCCTACCCTTTCTTTTCAGAAACGACCTACATATATCATAAAGTTATCAAACTCTGTTTGATTATACAATTTACATTAACTTTAGAACAAAATATTTATATATAATTATGAATGAATGAGAACAACCTGATCAAGTTATCTTCCTTCGAGTTCCACTTCACTTCCCGTTTCCGGAAATTGAAGGTTCCTTCCTGATAGGTACATAAGGTTTATTCTGGTATAAGAGGA
The DNA here is from genome assembly GCA_947579605.1 of Athripsodes cinereus. NCBI lineage: Eukaryota > Metazoa > Arthropoda > Insecta > Trichoptera > Leptoceridae > Athripsodes > Athripsodes cinereus. The sequence continues at coordinate 20,956,298 of OX388310.1, forward strand.
AGTCAGCATCTTGATAATTGAAAAAGATTTATTCTCTTGTTAACTGAAGAATTTATTTTGGTCACCAGATATATCCTGAATAATTGAGAAATTCATTCTGGTACTACGACATAACCTGAATTCATTCTAGTACTGAGGCGTATCCTGAATGACTGAGAAATTCATTCCGGTACTGAGTTATATCCTGAATAACTGAGAAATTCATTCCGGTACTGAGAGCCGTACATCCTTAAACATTAAAGGACAACGTAATTAGTATTTATCAAACTATGTTTCGGTTTATTTTATTAAACAACGAAATTTCTCTCATCGAAAATATAATTGTAACAATTTAGACTCACCATATTTTTGATGACGGCCTGAATTACCACTGATTTTAATAATTAAATATGATTAAACTGTCAATCGACAAATAGAACACATTTCTACAACTAATTTATACATTAATCAACCATTTTAAAATGGTAAGGTTTTTTTTTTTAAACCTTAATATTCACTATCGCATTTTGCGATCTGCCAATTTGGAATGTCGAATACAAAAGAGGAAGCATTTTGCTTTCGACCGCCAATATTGAGAAATCCTCCCACCACGCATGCGCGGCGTCGCGTTATCAATTTCTGTCTTGCCAACGAACAAAATCATTTTTCTATAGTGATATAAAAATATCGCTACAACACCATTTCCCAATTGTTCTGGAAACCACTGATTGATGGATAGGAAATCCTTGCAGTTGATCTGACCATATATTATATATTGTAGATTGTATATATATATATATATTACATGTAGTGAAATGTATCATATTATATAATTACTAATTATGATACAAAATATGTCTACTGATTAATTTATTTTAGTTTTTTTTAATGGGTTAGTTGGAAAATATCGCGCTTCTGCGATAAACTCGCCCATTGCACAAAATTTATTTGTCTAGTTTAAATTGTATATTTTCTTTTGTTTTGTGCAATAAGGATTTTTATTATTATTATTAATCAGTTCTTGAACATTATGATACAAAATATATCTACTGATAAATCAGTTTTTAAGCATTATGATACATCTTTAGTCACTCTAAACGGCAACATCTTTTTAATTTACGAAAATTCAAGTTTCGTGGAATCCCCGATAAAGATAGATCTTTCACTCGTATCTGTAAGTTTTTGAGTGTCCAGGAAATACCATATATTTGTAAAATATCATGTTTTTAAATATCCAGTAAATAGTATATATTCGCTAAGAATATTTTTTAAAATATTCATTTCAGCAATGAGAGGACATCCATGTTCATTATAATGTGCAATAAATCCGCCAGCTACTCCACTTGTGGGAGATGGCATCGTGTTATAAATAGATAGATAGATAAATTCAATGTTTTAAAACTTATAGACTAATTATTGTTGGTAAGTACCATGTACATTGTACCTTCCTATTATAATTTTATTTTACTAAATGTATTTTCCATCATTTGCTTTTCATATTTAACATCGTTTTGAGTATAAAAAGTGTATATTTAACATTACTTTTAATCTTGAGCAGTTATCTCTCTAGGTGTAAAATTTAATTATACAATGAAAAAATGTATTCTCGCAATAATTTAATTATCTTCCGTAATGTCTGTCTCCTTTTATTAGAATTATTTTTTAAAAAATCTTTAAATGACCTCTCTGGTATTATTCAGTTTTGTTTTCTTTCTTTTGCGATTCTGTGAAGTAGCGTACTTCTCTTTCTAATTGTTTGATGAAAACATTTTATGATAAGGATGGGCTAATTATTTATCTATGCTGGTTTTATGTTTTTTATTCACTGGGAAAAAGCCGTGTTGAGCAAATTGTGTGTTAGCGATACTGATAACTAGTATTTAAACATTTTCTCTGAGGTATTTACAATAGCTATGCTATTAATGTAAAATCTGAAGATATAGATAGATATCTTCTTAGTAGGTTATTAGTAAAGGAACCATTGTTCTAGCTTTATTTAACTTATTTAATTTCGTAATTCAGTATAAAAACTGGCAGAAATATTTTCAGTGTAAGAATAAAGGTAAGAAAATACGAGTAATAACAACAGTGTAATGTTTAAGTATACCTATTGTTTTGTGACTTTGTCCAATTATTGTTTCCATCTGTAAGGAGTGTTACTCAGCCTTCTCATTATTCCTCTTCGTGTATATTACAAAGGATTGTGAGGATAGAGAACAATATTAACAAGTGGCCTTTAACATCTCTTTCATAAAGAATATTCTTCAGATTTTTCGCCACTAACGAGTTTTATAATTCTCAGGTACTTTGAAACCTTTATCCACTGTTCCAATAAGGCCTAAGTACCTATCCAAATATGATATATTTTTATATTTTCTATACATTACAATACATTGAAAAATCATCGAAGGGAAAATGTTATTTATATGCATGTTGTCCCCTAACCACTTTACCGTTTTTCCACTTTTTGCTTGTTGGTTTTATTTCATACTCCCACTTATTATTATCATACCTTTCCATTTTGCAACTCAACAAAATACTTGCACCCTTGTCACTTGATTTCCTGGCCCCTTTTTGGTTTTCCTCTTTCGCCCTTTGTATTCACCCTCGTTTTCTCTTCCCTAACGCGAACGCATTCAACGACAACTAAAAATATATCTAGAAGCTCTTAAATCATGAAAATGTAAAAGGTAGGAAGAAAACTACAGCAAACAAAAAGATTTTCTTTTAACAGTATTTACCAACACAAATTTCAATCGAGAATTTTTAAGATTTGGATAACTACTTCACCTTTCTTTGAAAAGGTTTCAAATTTTGTAAGAATTGAAAAAGGTCAAGATTATAATTTATTTTTATCAGTACTTTTATATGATCTGCTTGTTATGTACCTACGTGCTATATCATGGAGCTTTGAATTAGAAGTTTCATGATATATTACTGAAAATCAAATAGTATTTATGTTTTAAAGAATTAGTTAATTATGTAGGTACTACAACCACTTTAATTTTTTAAAAAACACTGTTTTTTAAAAAATTAAAATTAAAAAATTAAAACAGTGTTTTTTAAAAAATTAAAGTGGTTGTAGTACATAATTAACTAATTCTTTAATTAAAAATGTTTCGTGATTACCACATAGTTAGTGCCAACAAAATCAAACAAATAGTATTTATGTTACTAAAGTATATAATATCGAACTTTGTACTGTTTTATACCGCATACCTCTCTAATGTGTCATTATACAGTATCTACGTATTGAAAATTATATATTTCTCATTTCAGTGTATGTTTTCATTCATACTCACGGGGATTGTTTTCAAAGAAGTATCTGGTATTTCCATCCAATGTGTTTCGAGGAATACGTGAGATATAACTCACTTTTACATGTATTTTCATTTTCTCTTCCTTATTCCATCTTAAGTGTGAATTTTATTGAAAGGGGAACACTCAAAAGTTTGAAAATGTTCACGGCACCTAATAAATCGCAGCTTACCGTGATCTCCAAAGAGTTCCAATATAATCTTTTCTCCTCCCCAATTCAGGAAGGCTTTTCGACAAAGAGTTATTAATATTTTGAAAATGCCGTACTATTTTAATATTCTACAGATATTTCTTGTTGCAACTTTTTTCCTTATTTCCGCTTTCAAACAATATCTTATTTACGTTTGAACGAGTTTCATCTGACATTAATTATTCTTTCTAGTTGTTGTTATTTGTTTATCTAAATAATATTCTTTCTATAAATAACCTCAATCGTCTATATTGTCGAATGGTCTGTCATGACTAATAATTGTTTAATTGCTTGTTTCAGATGTGAGGGTTAAGAACTGGTGATGGAGGGAGCGGGTGTGGGGGCAATGGAAGGCGCAGGGCAGGGACCGGGCGTCGGAGCGGCCCCCGAAGGGTGGCTCGCCCTGCGCATCCATGTGCCCGAACTGAACGTGCACAAGAGCCTGCAATTCCCCCGCGACCAGCTCGTCTGGGATGTCAAGCAACAGTGCCTTGCAGCCTTACCTAAGGTAATCATATTCATCCTTTATTAATCAATAGTATTCTCCTTTTACTTACTCATTAAATAAATTTCTAAATATCATTTCCACTTTTTGTTTATCTTCGTTCTTGACACCCTTGCCGGACCTAAAGTTATACTAGTGCTTACTCGAACATTTTCTCAAATTCTACTTATCTTTGTTGATCGATTGCTTTACATAAAAGTGATACTTATCTTTTGTAACTCCATTTCGTTTCTGAGTTCTACGTATTGTTATATTACCTCCTGAGAACCACTCATCCTCAGAGTAGGTAATTAATTCAATCTAAATCTGACGCAAGTAACCTGAATACGTCATTAAGAGGAGAGACGCTAGCCCTCTTACAAAGCCTTCAACAGCTCTTTTGTTGCTGTATATCCTAAGAATTTGTTGATTTCCCAGCGCTGTATTATTAATTATTGTAATCTTCACCACTCATCCTTTATCCCTGAATATTATTCATAAACTTGTTTATATGCTGAAACTTTATCTTCAGTTTGAAATATCTACTTAATTTAATGTTTTAATACATAATACTCTGTACCTACAGGTACATAACTATCTCAGTATTGTTATAAGCAAGTGCTTCACCAAAAACTCACAACTTTCTTGCTACTAAAAGCACTCTATCCTGTGAAACAGACACACAAAATCACTGAAATATTTACTTTGAAGTCATACTTAATACAGTTTAATATTTTATTATTCTTCTAGTTAATATTTTTTGTTGAAAACTTTATCAATTGTCAGAAAACAATTTGCTCAAACCACAGAGAATTTTTTGCGGTAAAAAAAATGTATGAAAACTTTCCACGCTGTTTTCATTTACTTGTTTTCTCTTAAAATATTTTTCAACAAAAGGCTGTGAATACCATTTCTATACTAGTTAGGTATTCTCTTTCTTCTGGCATTTTCTTTATTTTTGTAACACAAAGGAAAATGGGGAAAAAAGGTTACTATGGGAAACTGGACTATTATTATGAAGCTCGTTTTTCTCTTTGGACGAGGAGTATGTATCTCTATTTCAAAAATAATACCGCTTTTTTATTTCCGTAGTAAATAAACATATCAAGATTTCGTGTTTTTATTATTGTTGAAGAATAATATTTCTGTTTATGTATTTTGTTTGAAACTTTCCAACAATTATTATTTTTAATAAGTTGAAACTCGCTACGCTACCATTTCTATCGTTGAGGATTAAAGTTCTCGCAATAAATAAACGGGAATTGTAACTTTCTAACCTTCTTCAGTGCACTTGAGCACTTGTTTTATTTCAACACAAATGCCATTTACTTTTCCTTTTAGCATTCATATTCAAGAAGCTTTTTAAAAACCGCAGTATATATTTACTCTGTGATGAACAAAATACTACTTAACTTCATTTTTTTTTTTAAATCCTTAATGCATACCTACTCAAAAAGCCTTTAATACATTATTTTCATCTCTAACGTCTCTTCTTTTTCCACATAAATTAATATCTTAGCTAAATGAATTTAATGAGTTTTATTGTTTTTATTTGCATGTTACTATTCAAAGTTGACTTTATAATAAATTAGAATTTGAAATTAAATTATCATTTTCATTTATCCTCCAGAATTTTACGATTATTCTAGTTACTGTCGAAGCTCATTTAAATATACGTATATGACAACTTTCCAAAACTCTTCTAATCGATCTTAAGATCTCAAGAGTTGGTTATTAAAAACTTTAATCAAAGTTATGGAGAGTTTTATCTATTTGAAGTACACAAACGTCAAGAACTCTCAATGTACATATTGTTTATTAATATCTAAAAGTAATATTCAATTTTTTTAGTTAGTTTTGCCTTGTAAATAAATAGTAATTTTATTTTATTTTTTGCTTTACGCTTTTTACTAACACCTGATCACTCACAACTCAACATGTCGTCATATATATCCGGCCACAATATGACGTCACCATTCACCTTGGACTCTACCCTTGTCCGATATCAAACACACCTGTTCACTGAACGACTACCACTACTTTACGGATGGTGCTGGCGTCTTAACAACCCTCATAACAAACAACAAACATGACACCGCAACAACCAATAATAACAACAACACGACACCACAATATAACGAGGCAATAACATCATACATGGTTGAAGGTTGCCATGTGGTACAGGGTATGTTGGAACTATATTCTAAGAATGAAACCAAATATTACATGCATAACTCACATACAGCATGCCTCTACTCTACGGCTCGCTACTAAGTAAATGAGAAAATGTTTCATCACTTTAAGAACACCAGTACAGAACCTTCATACCTGAATAAACAATATTACACAGTTGTTACGTTTCTCTATATTATTCTATAACAATAAATTGTTTAAGTTATTTCAATTATGGTTTTTAAATGTCGTTTACTATAATCATTTCATTGAATTTGACTTGGGTCACTTTTCTTTTTCCCTGGCTTCATTTCTCATATGGATTGGTTTGCAGCTAACTTTTGCATCTATCTTTTTATTAAACTCTGTCCTGATATAGTAGCGCCAAGTGATGCGTGTGGCCTCTCAATGTCCTTTGTGATTCTCTTTCATACTTCATGTTCTGTATGAAAAATATTGAAGCAATACAAATATATAGATTGTTATTTAACCAACATTTTCCTCACGCATGCATCATATCGATACTCTCATTTATGTATCAATTTTTAGACCTTGAAATTTTAAGAAGATGAAATATTATTTTCCTGCATAATTTTTTACTTGCAGATCAATTATTTGCACATTAGCATTATATTACCAGATATTTGATGCATGCTATATTTATTTGAAGTTACTAATATTATTTAGCATGTGACGCACCATTACTCGATAAATATTTACGTTTACGTATTTCTTGTAATAATATTTTTTTTTCAATAGTATATCCATCTATGTGTTATTCGATGTATCAATATGTAGTATTCGTGTTAGACAAAATTGATTAATAAATATTTCTATTTCATTAAGATATAAAAGTACAATACAAAGAGGACTTTATACCATGGCGTTGTAATTTTGATATCGACAGTATTATAATAGTATCTACACACATTGCAAAGGTGTTAATGTATACGTATTCAATCTTCCAACTTGACAACAAAACTTGTTATGTTTTCAATTCCAAACGCAAATAGTGAATTTCCATCATCCCATTCACAAGCCTCATTTGTGAAAATAACATTTTGTGTAAATAATGATAAAAAACCAATAGGACATAAAACGAATGTTGACTCAATCAATGTAAACCTCCCATTTATATATTATCTTCACCTATTACTTCACAACGTCTTGTGAGGTTCGCAATTATATGCCTTTGATTTTTAAACTTATTTTGTCAACTGATCGTTCATTGACAAGTTACGCAACAATTTTTCTACCTTTTTCCTCACGGCATCTCCCACAAGTTGGGTAGCTAGTTAATAAACTACATTTAATAAAAATGCAAGTTGCTTTCTTCGTGCCTATAAAAAGACATTTATATTTAGTTTTTTTTTATAGATGCAACAGCTTGTACAATAGATATATTGTATTGAAAAATACATTTTATTGTTTAATATATAGGTATAATATTGGTTTTTATGTTTCTTTTAAGAATCTTTTTTTTTTTGTTAATGCTGTCACGCGTGTATTGTGTGTATTTTATTTTGATTTTTTCTCCTTATGGGTTATTTTGATTTTTTCCCCTTATTGTTTCTTTTGTTTATTATTCCTGCGAGGCGACTTACGTTGATCTGTTCTTCGGGTCGCCCGTGAGGAAAAGAAAGTGAGTCTGCAAATTCGGATAAATAGGAGTCCCCGACTCCTGAGATGTCCGAGTGTGTAGAGGTTCTTTCAACGTTGTTTAATATATAGCGCCAATTCTTGCATCTAACATCTAAATATTTAACCAGTACAATATTTATAAAAAATGTGCTGGACACTAAAGAGAGGAAGGAAAAAATAAATACGGTTAAGCTTAATGCTTTGACATATGGATGGGTGTCATACCTCACCGCTGAACCGAAAATGTTAAATGTCTAATTCGTGATAGCAGATATTATGTTCATCAAAATTTCGAGTGTGTAAAACTAGCAACCCAGTCGATATATTGATTTGGGTATCCAACATAGGCAATTAGTTTATTTTAAACCTATCCCGGTTGACAGCTTAGTATACAAATAATTCTGTAATTCGTTTCAGAGTTTCTTTCATTATCGCGCTTGACACTTTGGGAATCATTCCTGTATACTGAGAAAGTATATTTACAAGATATATCTGCGCGGAAATTACTCAGAATTGCTAATTTACAAAGTTAATATAGAGAATATTGGAAGAATATAATAAATATTATGATTATATTTGAAAATACCAAGAATATTATCTGATCATAAAACATTCGTTAACACCAATAGATTACACTGGTACAGAATAGAACGAGATGTACTCGGTCTCTCTTTTAATGGAAAATTCTCCAGAAATAAATAAATAAGGTTGTATTGGCATTACAGTGTATGTAGTATACAAAACATATGATAAAAAAGTAAATGAGAATTATTTCAGTCAACCCCGAAATTAAGATCTATAAATACACGAATTTTAAAAATGTACCTATATTATTTATGTTTGGGAAAAATTTATTATTTTTAAACGAACAAAGTGTATTTATTTAAATGGTTCGATTGTAGGTACAATTGTTGACCTAGAACATTCTTAGGCTTACATAATAATTAAAAGGTATGAAAGCATTTTTTATTCATTGCAAATGAAAAATTAAGATTATTATTTATTAATAGGATTGTGTTGTCTTGTCTGCGAAAAGATCTTGTCACTTATTTGTAGGCCGTCCACATTTCTTCGTTAAATAAATAAATGAAATATCTAGATATATAATATATAATAATAAATATAAATGCAATTGTAAATTATGCAAACGCAGCATGACCACTACTGCGCTATTATTTATTTTACAATCATTAATAGCACTGTTATAATTTGTTAATGAAAATCGCAGATAGTACAATTTGCCACTTGACTAATGACAATATTCTGACTGACCATACTTGTTTGGTATGCATGAGACCCAAGGTTTGATTCTAGGTTATCTCTTTGTCTATCTACATATACCATTTTGGTATCTCCAGTAGCCAGTAGATCAACTACATTTAAAAAACACATCTCGTCCTCTCCATGTCAATAAAAATAAGACATTCAGGATGGGTGCTATACCTCATCGCTGAATTGAAGCTGTTGCATGTCTCATGCAGATATTTTATGTATACCTTTTATTTACATGACACCTGAAAACTTACATAAAAATAGTAGGTATACCTTTACCCCACTGTTACGTTATTGTAATTGTTTCTTCACTCTAAAATCGTAAATAATTAATATTATGTTTTTACTTTATCAAAAGTATGTTTGGCTATTAATTTGAATTTTTGTATTTGTATTATTGTTCCTTCATCTACTAGTGACAATTTATTATATAATTTATATATACCTATTTAATTTCGGACATCTTACTGAATTATTTATTAATTTTTTTGACATTTTAATTATCTATTACAATTCATTTATATTAATTTTTTTCTTCTATCTACTTGACATCTCCTTACTGTATCAAAATAATTGTTCTTGATATTTACCAAACCTTTGTTGAAATCTACACTCTCACCACAATGTTTTGACTTTTCTAATTGTTTTGTTTTGACTCATTTTATAATTGTTATAGTTTGATTTCCAATTGTATTTTTTCTTCGCCAGTTGTTGTTTTGTTCCAACTGTGTTGTAAATGAGAATTGTGTTTGTTTTTGTTTTATATTTTAACATGTAAAAGGCTCACGCCGTGGATTTATGTATAAATAAATATAAATAAATAAATAAATAATTGAATATTTTTTTAGATGAAATTATAATATAAATCCCTAAGAAAAAAATGAAAAAATTGACAAAATATTATTAAATCTAGAATAATGAAAAAACGTGTCAATATCACAGGAACTATTTGAAGTTGTGATTCAAAAATAATAACACGTGAATATTATTATTAATTAACGCAGCTATTTCACACTTAACTTGCTGCACTGCGATTGTTTCGTATGTTCAATTTAACATTGTAATTATTATCTATTATTATTAAGTAGCAAATTAAAGTGTATTTATTTACCTTCATTTCGTTTCTCACCTTCGACTGTGAATAGAGATAAAATCTGTCCACTTTTACAAGATTACAAAACAACATAAAATTATTATTCCAATTGAACAAGTATAATATTATTATATAAGTACCTATTTAGTTCGCATGCTATGAATATTGTAATAAATAAATACGCACAATTTTATTTCGTTTTTCATTACTAAGAGTAGTGTTTTCCGTCTTATTCGGAAAGTATAAATTATCAATGTAATTGTAGTACTTATAAATTAAAAAATATCGCGCCTTATCGCTAAGTTAGGAGCCAAATACCTTTATATTATGCAAACCTCATAATGTGTATCCCAGACCAATCCAACATTTATAACATGTTAATGAATATTAAGAAATAAAATTCAAAGAACGTTCGGTAGGCATTTTTGGCATAGGTAGTCCATCTATGTTGAATTGGATTAAAATTAAAACGTTAATGGAAAATCTTTAAATACAATACAGAATTCTCGTAAATTGTTTGAAAATAGCGTAGCTAATTTTTTTTTTCTTGTTTTAATGTATGTTTTGTTAGAAGAATCCCCGATGTATGTACTCATTCACCCTTTTACCACCGTTCCATTCGATTTGTTTCCATCTACATTGAACATTACCGAGTGTAGTTTGTCTTCCCTTTCAAATTCAATGATAATAATATTTTTCCACCCTCTAATAAGTATTTTATTGCACCGTACATACTTCTTCAGCCATTTAGGGCTGCTTAGCATTCGTCGAAAATAGTATAAATACATCGAGATATTCATACATTCATTCATTCCATCACGGCATCTCCCAAAAGTGGGGTAGCCAGTGAATTAACTGTGTATGTAATAAACACGCAAAGTCCTCTCCATGCCAATTAAAGCTAAGACATTCACTGGGTGGCATAACTATCTCATAGCTGAACCGAAAATGTTAAACAGATTTTAAAAGAAATTTCTTTTCTACCGTCTATTAATTACTACATGATTCGTGATAAAAAACACGCGGAAGCTTTCTTGTGAATAAAAAAGAATTGAAACTCGATACATATTATTAATAAAAGGAATTTAAATTAAAACTATTAATTATATAATATATCGACAAATATGATACTATTTATTGAATATATTGTTTACATCTACCTTATAATGACGTAAACATTAATATAAATAGATATTTTGTTGACTTTGATATATTTGCTTATTCAATTTACTTCTGGTGTTTCCTTGAACTTTCGTGCAGAAGCGATAGACATTTAAATGTGAGATACACTTTATTTATTGTAGCGTGAACAATCTGATGGCGTTGTTTGCATTTATAACAATATCATTTTTCTATTCATAAATAATATGTTTATCTGACGTTTTACTATTTTTATTAAATTATTGCGATTTGTATTACGTTACATATTTATTCATGTTTTTATTACTTTTGTACAGTGCTCTCTAAGGTTTCTCAGCAGTATTATTATTATTCATGTTGAAAGTTACTCTGCTACTATTGAGAGAGGAAAGAACTCAGACTGTTTCCTGGCGAAAACACTCTAATTGGGTGAAAAGCCAACCAAAAAAGAAGAAGAATGTTGAAAGATTACAAATCCAAATTTACTTTTAAAAAAGAAATTGCAGTAACGCGATACGTACTTGGTTATTGTGACAAAAAAAAATGAAATTCCCCTTTCACGACACAAGCTTTTAGTAGCTTACTGTGAAAGGTGTATAAGGTTGTATTTGGGTTTATAACAAAACCCAGATATATCTTTAAAAAAAAAACAAAAAAAAACAATTATACCTACTAAATTGTGATTTAATTATCGAGATAAAATTACTTGATATTTTTTGTTAATATTTTATTGATATTCCCGCTCTTGGTTTATGTGATCTTGAATCCTTATAAAAAAATCATTAGAAAAATCGATGATTTTGACTCGTGCAATAGAGATCATTGCCTCTCCTATCTCTGACAGATAGCACAGGTCTGAACACCAGAGATACAAGGGGAAGGACTAAAACATGCATTACCCTCAGTCGGTGCATCGCTACAGATAAATCAATACCATTTTTATATGTATCTAATATTATATATAGTTATCTGCACCGTTATATTTTTATTTCCCCTTTATTTTCCATTATTAAACCATTTTATGAATGCATCATATTATTTGTCATTGTCTTTCTAGTCACAAGATTTGTAAGTGGAGAAGTTTTTTTTTTCAAGTATCCATTTTATAATTATAATTGTCTTGGGCCCATAATGTTCATCTTCTTATCTTTGTAAAATAAGTAAAATTTATTTTACTTAATAATATTTGTTGCTGAAAAGTATTTTGTTTAAATTTAATTTAATTTTTCAGCAAAACGTGCATGCGATAAAAAAAAAACAATTTGGTTTTCCGTTTTTAATCGGAAGTAAATGTATTAATGCTTATTCTGAATTACCTACGCATCCCGAATGCCTTAAATTTATTGGCAAAGAGACGACGACTTAAATAAATATCGTTATTTCTTTCCCATATAATAGTTTTCACTAATGAAATACTCAGACAGCACATTATACACAATAATATACAGGATACCATACTATACTTTACCCTCACGCCGTGTCCCAGATGGGGTAGGCAGAGAGAACTGAACGCTACTACTTTCTCTTCCTCATTCAGAATATCATAAAAAAATATTCCTAATAATGTTGGCGACATACAAGTCGAATATTAAAAAGTATCACATTTTTGTATTAATTTATCAATTTGTAATAAACTTCAATGTTAATTGGAAAATATTGGAAAATTGGGATAGCAGCACATATGTATAACGAATAAACATATGTAGAGTAGAATTTATGTAAGAGTGCCCCGCTCATAGGTAAATGATTACTAACACAACCTTCACTAATGAGTATGCTACACACACCACACAATGCACCAGCCAATCACAGTGATCTACTCGACTACTAATACAATTATGTATTCTGTAAAACACATTACCTGTGACTATGCGTAGCGGTGCTAGGGCACTTTTAAAAAAACTATAAATCTCAATTATAATTTTATATGCGGGTATTTTTTGTTTTCAATAATTAAGTAACACATATTTCATGAAAATTTTGTGTGCCTCACCTACGAAATTCATAGGTAGTTATTCTAAGCGCTTCCATCATCCTGACAGATTCAATATTTCATGCTTCTGCTTTAACAAAATCCTGAAATTATTCTTTTAACATTTTTCTTTGGACACATAACGCAGTGTTTTTTTAGTATTATTATTTAAACCCAATTTGGCAAGCGTCCATCTTTTTCAAGATATAAAAAGGGAATTCTTTACAGGATTTCTTTTAATAAAATGCTGAAACTATTAAAATACAGTGGTACCTTGACATACGAGTGGCCCAACATACGAGTTTTTTGAGATACGAGCCGTCGAACGAGCGATTTTTTGCTTTGAAATACGAGCAAAATTTGAAATAGAGCTATTTAATGACACTTGCCTAACTCATTTCTGGAACATTCTAAAAGGGAGGTAGAAACAAACCTCCTTGGTATGTTTTTTTAAACGACCTAAAGGTGAAAGTGAGAAAAGCGGGAGAAGGCAAAGACCAGTGAAGAGTACATTCTCTTTTATTATGTTTTTGTACAATGTTTGTCATTTATAAATATTTTTTTCTTTTTCAAAAACACATAACAAAAATAACTGGGGTGACATTTTAGGGGCTGGAACGGATTAATGGCAGTTCATTTAATTTCAATGGGGAAATTTGCTTTGAGATACGAGTAATTTGAAATACGAGCAAGGTTGCGGAACGAATTAAACTCGTATGTCGAGGTACCACTGTATATCCATTTATATACTAACATAAAACTAAAGAATTATCATTGGTTTAGATACACATTATGGGGATGTTGAGAATTTGAAAGAATTACTACTTTAGATTTTATCTATCTATAATACCATAAACGTCTTGGCTGCGCAACATAAGAGACTGGACCGTCGCGCAAGATAAAGAAGCCTTCGCCAGAGTGATTGCCAATGTCGGGGGGACCTGATACGGCACGAGAAGAAGAATAATAATACCATCACGACATATCCCTTAAGCAGAGTAGCCAGCAAACTAACTGCATATTTATTTATTTATTTTATTACAATATTTCAAATCAATACAAAGTACCTATTATAAAAATATCAGTTATGCAATTCAATGTTCAAAGAGCATTAAATGAGCATACAGATCTTCCTCCTTGTTCCATAAAATAATACATTCAGGATGGGTAACATACATCTTATTCGTAATGTTTTGCGAATACCTACCTTTTTCAGTACACTAGAAAACTAACAGAAGAGAGTGGGTGACCTATTCTATTCCGGAGAATTTTTTGTTATAAATTGACTGAAATAGATTCAAACACCTGGTATTTGCATATTCTATTTTAATATCATGCGAAGGCTGCCTATTGTAAAACTTCTGAAATACAGTGATAATAGTTATGATTCCTCATAATAAATCTGACATCATAGTATAGCAAACCTTGACAATTTCATATTCAAACAATTATTGTATATTAATATTAATATAATATCTTAACTATGCATAAAATATGGCATATCATCTAATATCATTAGTTGCAATCATAGATATATTTACAAAGCAGATAAATACATGGTAGGTAATGACTGAATAAATAAATGTGCACCTATGTATTAATCGGCATATAAATATTGTAGTTCGTTCATGTAATATATTATGTATATTAACATAGGAAGACAGAAGGTACATAAAACACTCCGTACGAGGTATAATCTTCTAGGCAGGTTTTAAGCTAATCATATTACAGTTTAAATGATGGCATATCATCAGCTATAGGTAAATATATTACAGATCATGGTGCTTATTTTTTTATGGGTATCGAACATATTTTAATATATGTTTTGTCAAAAGCATCATAATATTTCAATTTGTTTACTATGGTGGATATGAAAGTATTTTTTTTATACGCGGCAGCAGAATTGCCATCCACACTTCTCAGCATTATACAACCAGATAAGTCTCCATATGATCAGTCATGGTCACACAAAAACTTAACGGTCTAATGCCGGGAAAAATTCACCTATCCAGATATATAGGATATCAAAGGATTAGGCTCAAAACGCGGGATCAAAATACCAGCATTGTGCCTGAAATATCTGTGTTCAAAAACTTTTTTACAATATTACATGTGTTTATTATAATAGATTTTTGAATTTTTATGTACAAATTACCTTGATGATCATGTCCAAAATTTGTATTTGCATTAAAACATTACAATTGTTTATAATAAAAACTAGACATTACACATATTCTTTTAAATTAAATCAGACCGTAATAGAACTGCCATAAATATTTGGAACATGGTATTGTCAATTAAAATTACACTAGCTATAAATATACAGAAGAGGTTCCATAATGTTCTGCACCTGGATAGAGATCTTCATTGCCTTGAATATTGTCTAAGTTATTATACAATAAGTATATGTATATTGTAGTACCTACCTCACGTGTCGTATCATTCAACATCCAATGATAATACAGTGAATAATAATTATTGTCTTCATTATGTCGCTTGGATTTTAATAGTTTAATTGTTAAGACAATTAGTCGTGTTCTCGTGCATTATGTACTGCACTCTGAAAAATAATAATTATTATTATTTTTGTTGTTTCACAAAGAAGCATTATTATAATTTTGTGACGTCTTTGGGATAATTTAAAAATAATTTATTTTAAATTGTTTGTTTTATAAACGTTTATTAAAAATATTACGATGTGCTTACTCAGACGTCATCGTAATTTTTTATACCTGTTTGAGGACTATTGCAAAACTCAATGCTGTAAATAATACACCCCTTTAATTCTAACTTAACGTAAGGCTGTCCTCAAGGATAAGACTGTCATAACCAAACTAGGTACCTACTGTCTGCACTTTCTCACCTCCCTTTCTTTTAGGCAAATATACCATCTACTTCTATGATGTAGACATCATCCTTTCATTATCCATTCGCTCCACATGTCCAAGCCATTATTACTTATCACATATTTATCACATTTGTCTTTCCATACCATCATATCAAGTGAGTTGCATGTATAGTAAGGGAATGGAAAAATGACAATATCGCCTACTATCTTAACGTGAATAAATAATAAACATTACAATAAAATTGGCAAATTACTTGGCTATTTACGGAAAACTCGTGAAATTAGAGCACAACCAAACTTAAACAAATCAATTTCATAATACATATAATTACAAAGTAACGGGTAATTTTATTATCGTTTTTCAGAACAACAAATATTTCAGTCTACTGCCATTGTGTTTTACTTTGTAATTATGAGAGACATTAAAATAATGTCATTATGTATTTCTAGCTGGTGAAGAATTTTGCATGGGTTTCATTTATTGTGATACCGGTGTAGTAGAATGAAGAAAAGAGCTTTGAATTTAAAATTTTCAAAGGAATTCACCTTGTATTAATTACCATTCAGTATAAGTAGTTTCTTTTTTCAAATATGTACTTCGATAGCTTTACTGTCAAACATGTTTATATCGATTAGTTTTTTCTTCTGTTGTGTCATAATTTATACTTAAAATTCAAGTGTTTGACTAATCGAGGTTTTTGATACTCAAAATTTCTATAAATTATTTCAACACTACCAAAAATATTATTAATATATTATATGTTACTTTTAAATTATACAGAGGTTAAATATCTATGAATATCTAATCTATGTTGTACCTTTCCTTATTTTAATTAATATTTTTGTGATCCATAATATTTAATTCCATTTATTAATAATTCCATTTCGATAATAAAGGGTAGAAAATTTTTAACATCTCTCATAGATGGACTACTTTTTATTTGTAGGTATATATTTTTTACTGCTGCTCATATTTTTTTTAATTACCTACCTTTGAGTGTGTACCGCTACCGTACCTACTGTGTAGATAAAAGGTAAATAGAAATAAATTAGCAAATATTTTCTGTATTTTTGATGAAGACGGAAGTTTCGGTTCCGCTGTGTGTCGTATTTTATTATTAGCATGACGGTAGACTTTCGCTGTAAAAAGGGTTTTATTATTTTTATTATTGTTTACTTTATTTCTCTTTTGCTCTCTTTTCATTTCGTCCAGAAAAATATTTCTTTTCAAAGCTGTGTAATCTGTTAACGAGTATCCGTTTCCTGTTGTTCTGGTTGTTGTTTGTTGCCAGCAATAAAACGCTGAATATTTGATAAAAGGGAAAACGCAAATGAAAATTAACGGCGAAAAATGGCCGCAATTTTTTTTCTCAAGTGCCAAAATATCCTTAGCAGTTTGAATATCAACGAGAACTGAATTTATAATATCTATTATAAGAAATCATATTTATTTATTTATTTATAGCTATAATAAAACACATGTCGGCAGGGCGGCTTAACAGCTTCATTGGTAGAAAATCTCAAGTATTTGTCAATTTGTTTGATCTTTACGCTTTTCTGTTTTTGAAATATGACCCAAAACAACAAAGAAATATGACCCAAAACAACAAAGAAATATGACCCAAAACAACAAAGAAATATGACCCAAAGCAACAAAGAATAAATTTTTTTACCCATGATGTACTTATTAATGTTGATTTTTTTATTTATTTTCCAAAACGTTTCATGGATTTTAAAACATCAAATCTCAAATGGAACTTTAATGTTCATGTTTTATTATTAAAATCAAGTCTGTCATCACTCACTCACTCACTCACTAGTCAGCCATCTCTCCACTGCTGGATGTAGGCCTCTTCCAAACTTTTCCAAACGTCTCGATCCTGTGCCCGCTGCATCCAATTTCGTCCAGCGATTGGAGTTATATCGTCAATCCATCTCTTTTGCGGTCTTCCGATGCTTCTTTTACTACTCCATGGTCGCCATTTAAGAATCTTGGGGGTCCATCTACCATCGTCACGTCACGTAAGTCTGTCATAGACAAGGCAAATAATGACAGTGGTTTAGTAATTAAATAATCAAGTTTTACTAAGAAACTGGAGATTGATTACTCAAATAGCGCCTCGAAAGTTATAAAATAAATTATTAATTTGTATAAAATAAATAAATTAAAAGACAAAAAATATGTCCTTATTTTTGGAGTCCATATTATCATGGATAATTCTGAAAAATGGTCTAGCTAACGTACTCATTGTATTAATGAACAAAAAAAAAGCCGTGGCAATTATATTTAATTTGAATATTATATAAACACTCAATTCAATGTTGAATGTTTTATTGATATAACTTTACAAATAAGAAAGTTGACACTAACTCACTTACAGAACACTCGAAAACGTTCCTAAAAAAGTGGTAATGTCGATATATGATTACCGTCATAATTTCTATTTATATCCAATCTACCTACATAATATTTTTTTTATTGTCGCACAAAACGTAAATTATTTCGTACCTGATTTTCATTGCAAATAAGTAGGTACTCGTATTTTATTAATTTATTATTGTCCACTCTTTTTGTTTGTCTTTAACTTAAAAGGCAACAAACTCGCTCGTTTGAAAAAATATGTTGACTAAAAACTTGTTTACATACAGTGGATAAGTTAATTTGAATGAAAAATCGAATATTAATCTACAAGTAATATTTGTACTTTTGAAAAATAAAGCTATTTGAAGTTTATACGAATTAGAGACAGTGTGGATTAAATGGCAAAAAGATTCAGAATTGTTTTCTTTGTATTCGTGACGTATCAGATCAAAGCGAGTGAAATAAATATGATACTTTTGTCGTAAAAAAAATATGTATTTTAACTACTACTACTATACCATCACAGTACATCTCACAGCTGGGGTAACCAGCAGACCAGCTGCATGTAATAAATACGAAAACCTTCCTCTCTGTGCCAAGAAAAATAAGACATTGAAGATAGGTAGCAAACCTCATCGCTAAATTTAAGATGTAAATTGTTTATTTTTCGAACGCCTGTCTTCTACAGGATACTCAAAACCTTACGGAAAAAGTGGGAAACCAATTTTTTGTCGGGTATTCCTAAGCCAACGTCAAACATCAAGCAAAAATCTTAAATCTTTCGGCGACAATTCGAAGCATTCTCCGAATAAATATTCAAATGAATGCCTTCGTTACGTCTCATGGACGGGTAACGAAGGCATTCATTCGAATATTTCTTCGGAGAAGGCTCCGAATTGTCGCCGAAAGATTTAAGATTTTTGCTTGATGATTGACGATTGACGTTCGTATCCAGCTGTCTGTACGCCGCCAACCAGGATTATTAAAAAAATATTACTTGATTACTTTCATATCTCGAAACAGACTAGGATTTTTATACAAAGACACGATGTTTCATTTAACGCATGATATATACACGGCATGGCGTAGGTGGTAAATATGTTAATTGATGCAAATTAGAAAGATCACGTTGAATATATTATTCTACTCTTGTGTGTGTCTGTACAAAAGTAACATTATATGGATGATGTGTAATATAATTGTATGTATATGAGTTATATTATTAATATCTAGTATGTACCCACATTAGTTAAACGAATTAATGTTTCTCTATGGATTAATACATAGTACATAGGTAATATTATGCGAGACAAAACCTTGTAATATCGACTAGTAAAGTATTGTAATGTGCGCTGTATTTCCGATACATTGTAAGCTTATGTAAAATGTTAATAATTTTTTATAAGGAGTATGTGACCACAGTACCTACTTTATTTGATTCTTTGTGTTTTCTATTGGCGGCATCCACACAGCTGAATGCGAACGTCAATCATCAAGCAAAAATCTTAATTCTTTCGGCGACAATTCGGAGCATTCTCCGAAGAAATATTCGAATGAATGACTTCGTTACGTCTCATGGACCTGTGGACCAAGCGATTACCAATCTGCTATAAAATAAATCAAACAATTTCTAACGTGGTCATTGTAGTAAGCTGTGTAACAAGCTGATTGTAAACGATGGCAAAGTTACAGAAATCCGAACAGAAGTTTTTTTCTGTAACCCAAATAGTATCAAATTTAATCTCTAATCCTACTGCTGACTTACAACCTATTCACGATACATGAAATAACTACTTATTCTTTCAATATATTTTAGGTACATTAATTTAAACAATATTCCTTAACCAAGTTGTTAAAGAATACTCTTAACCAAGCCTTGAGTCGATTCATAAGCGTCGAACTCTGTGTCATGCACTCCTAAAGGAAGTTCACATAATTATGCATGTGTATCATAATTATACTACATATCTACCTAGTTAATACCTATTCAAATAGATAGACTATCGTGGAGTAGAATTAACTGGAATTATTAATCTAGAGTGGTTCTAAATCAAAAATATGATGAACTATAGTATATTGTCGAGTTATCAAGTGTCTTCCATAATGAAATTAAAAGTAAACACTGATTGGCAATGTCCTTGAATACTAAAGACTTCTGTCTCAGTAAAAATCAATAAAGTAAAAGAAAAAATTTGTTTTAATCTCATTGTGGAATATTCTACTACCTGAACACCGACACAGTGAATCTATTTATTTATTTATTCATTCTTTACTGTACATTGATCACAATACATACAATTTGATAGCAAATTTAAAATTTGATATTATTAATATACAAAGGCAGAGGCACAATATTTTCCAACTAACCCAAAATATATCATTACACTTGCACATACCTACCTAATGCACAAAGGTTCTACACATCATAATATCATAGCTTGTTTAGTTTATTTTATAAAAAAAAAATAGTAACTTAATAATGTATTTCGTTATACCACTGAACAAATATAACAGTGTCTTGGGGATGATATACGTAGGTACATTGTTTGTCATTATTTATGAGTTTTGTTAGATGGCAACCTGTCATCTCTGTCTCATTC
This sequence comes from Athripsodes cinereus, assembly GCA_947579605.1. Lineage (NCBI taxonomy): Eukaryota > Metazoa > Arthropoda > Insecta > Trichoptera > Leptoceridae > Athripsodes > Athripsodes cinereus. The sequence goes on from OX388310.1 coordinate 20,977,369, forward strand.
ATAAGAAGAGATAAGGAGTAGGTATTTTCTTATAAGGAGAAAATGCTGAACAAACAAAATTAAAGTCAGCTTTTTCATTATGAAGAGTTTGGCTTAAGAAAGTGACATCGTCTATTCAGTATAATTTTTAGCTCGTTACAAACACCAAACAAAATGACATACAAATAATATTAATACTTAATAGAAAAAGAAGATTAGAAATTTCATCCACCCGCCTGCTTCTTTTTGGTGATTTATACAAAGGGTAGATAATTGATATTAAAAACTGAAGAAATTCTTAATGTATAGACACGTGTCGAACGCATTAAACTAGATTGCTTATAGATGCGAAAGCATTAGTGAAAATATGTTATAATATAATTTGATGTAATAAATGTCAATAAAGAATTAAGTATATATTTATACATCATAGCATGTCATAAATTCTAGCCCTCTCAGTACCAATATGTTATAATATAATTTGATGTAATAATGTCAATAAAGAATTAAGTATATATTTATACATCATAGCATGTCATAAATTCTAGCCCTCTCAGTACCAATATGTTATAATATAATTGATGTAATAATGTCAATAAAGAATTAAGTATATATTTATACATCATAGCATGTCATAAATTCTAGCCCTCTCAGTACCAATATGTTATAATATAATTGATGTAATAATGTCAATAAAGAATTAAGTATATATTTATACATCATAGCATGTCATAAATTCTAGCCCTCTCAGTACCAATATGTTATAATATAATTTGATGTAATAATGTCAATAAAGAATTAAGTATATATTTATACATCATAGCATGTCATAAATTCTAGCCCTCTCAGTACCAATATGTTATAATATAATTGATGTAATAATGTCGATAAAGAATTAAGTATATATTTATACATCATAGCATGTCATAAATTCTAGCCCTCTCAGTACCAATATGTTATAATATAATTTGATGTAATAATGTCAATAAAGAATTAAGTATATATTTATACATCATAGCATGTCATAAATTCTAGCCCTCTCAGTACCAATATGTTATAATATAATTGATGTAATAATGTCAATAAAGAATTAAGTATATATTTATACATCATAGCATGTCATAAATTCTAGCCCTCTCAGTACCAATGTGTTATAATATAATTTGATGTAATAATGTCAATAAAGAATTAAGTATATATTTATACATCATAGCATGTCATAAATTCTAGCCCTCTCAGTACCAATATGTTATAATATAATTTGATGTAATAATGTCAATAAAGAATTAAGTATATATTTATACATCATAGCATGTCATAAATTCTAGCCCTCTCAGTACTAATATGTTATAATATAATTTGATGTAATAATGTCAATAAAAAATTAAGTATATATTTATACATCATAGCATGTCATAAATTCTAGCCCTCTCAGTACCAATAAAAAATAAGACATTAAAAATGGGTGGCATCATGCCTCATCGCTGAATTGAAGATGTTGAATGCCTTACTCATGATGTTTTACCAACACTCGCCTTTTCTACTTGACACTCGAAAACTTACAGAAAATAGTGAGAAACTTATTCTTCGCCAGGAACTTTACGTACCTAGTAATTATTATTAACAATTCTTCAGAAATTTGCCAGACATGATGGAACGAAAATAACATATTAACCTACTATGTGCATCCATAGCAATTTGTGTTTGTTTGCAGTTTTATTTTAATTGTTTAATACCTAAGATCACACACATACAATAAAATAATAGCATACGTGTTGTGTTATGATGTGTTATAATAAATGTGGTGACGTTATGAGCAAGCAGGAAGGACATCCTGATTCCAACCTGATTCTGTACCACAGTGTGATGTACCATTAATAATATAACATACAAATACATTAGGTACCTTCGGTTACATGCTATAGGAATAATACTACATTGGGCTTATTACCAATAAATTTAATAGGAACAGTAATTGTATAACTATGGGAATAGTATCTTCCTATACTACTATATGGCCTGATTATATAGTTGTACTGTCGTATCCCACTGTTTCCTGGGAGAAAATTGTACGCGCATCAATTGCGCAATTCTGATGAAATATATGTATACAAATAAACATTACCTATGTTGTCACTCTTTATTGTCTATATATCTGTCTATATCAGGAGTATCCAACTTTTTAGCTTCCTTGGGCCACATTTGAAATAAGATGAGCCCTTTTGGTTCATAGATTAAATATACTAACGATGTTCTAAGTTAAAAATGAAGACCTACTTTGGGTCTCCGATTCTCAAATTATCTTATTATGATTTTTTTATTACTCTTGCACATATTTTTTCTACACTCCCGCCCTCTTGAAAATTTAACAAAAATAGCGGTTTCTCGAGTATTAGACATTTCTACTTGTTAAGTTATGAAACTCGACAGTCGAAGGAGTGAAATATTTCCAAATAAATATTTTTCATGTTCTCCTCCTGTAGGTGTTATTTCTTTTATAATTGAGTACAAACATTGACGATTCATAATATTATTCCTATGGTAAATTAGACAATACCCAGAGAACTTTGTCGTCAAACGCCTAAAGGAAAATCTAAAGAAAACTTGGGTCTTACATCTCACAATGTAGCTAAGTGTAGGCTTTGCAGAGTCACAATCTAACAGAAGTCGAAGTATCATAATTATAGCAAACTACGATCTGACAACCAACGAAAAATTCTGACTTTCCGATCTCAGTATGACATTATAACGAGGACCTATAAAATTCAACCATTGATGATTTATAATTCTTTCTCACGAAAGAAATATTTCATAGATCATTTCTTTGTCTTTTATATGACTTTACTTCTGGTAAACTTTTCTGACAATTACATCGATTTTTCTTTTTTAGTCATTTTTTCAGACAGGCAGATTTTAAAATTTATCTCAATCGAACAAACTGCAGAAACATGAGGGGTAGGTACCTAATAATATTATATGGTATTCGTAAGCCACAAAAATTGCTAATCTGTTAATCTTTAGCTTCGATGCAAATCGTATGTTTTACTATCGCGATAAACAGAATTGTTGTAAGAGTATGTATTACGAATATTATTAATACTATAACAATATATCAATTACTTACCTACTAATAAAATATAATCATAATTTTTACAAACAAAAGATCACTCGATTTTAATTAAATACTTATTAAAAAAAATACTTTACGGAGTGTTTGATGTAAATAATTTAATGAATATGATTGGAAAAATGAATAATAAAATAATTAATCCTATTATGTAGGTAGGTACTTCAGAGTTAAAAACACCAATACACTTAGAAAGTTGTACGTAAGGGTGTGTTACTTATAATATCCCTCATTTTTCTCCCACAGATAGTGAAGCCAGTGAATTTACGTTTTTTTTAAATGAGTTTTAAAACGTCATTAATGACCGTAAAAAGAAGACATATGCCACTCGGGCTAAATATTAATTTTTGTTATACACGGGTAACGTATTGTACGTATTCGATTTTTTAAATTTTCACCACAGATAATGTAGGGGATTGGCAAAATTTACGTCTATTCAAGTATAAGTAAATGCTTGGTTTTATTTTGTCCTTTATGTAAACATTTTCCATACTCCTTAAGTATATGTGTTTTCCCTGGCGAGGGATTTAAATATACGTAAGACATACAGACACCTATTCCTGAGTCATTCACAATTTCCATTCGCCATTTTCTGCTCAGCGTCGTTTAATGTTTACCCATAAGAATACCTAATCGGTACCCCGATTTGCACGATTTTCTTAAAATAAAATATAACTCGGTATCAGTCAGAAAAAATGAAGCTATTGCTATATATAAATTCGCCCTCTGATTTCACATACACACCCATTGCTTACTATAGGGGTGTCATTTAAGTTTTTTCAAACCTAGATTTTTTTTAATAAAAACACCAACTTTGCCGATAAACAAGCTAACAAATACAAATTAATAGAAAGCAAGATCATGAAAATGTGATGAGAATTAGACGAGTTTTTTAATCACCTAATTTATTTCGGATCGCATAAATCGAGCCACTTTGTACAAAAGCATAGTGAATGTATATCACAATGTGGATAAAACTTTCTTGGCACAGTTCCAACAACATTCACTATCCAGAATATCGCTACTTCCATGGTTACTACTGCTGCAAGCATCTCCCGTATTCCATAATATTCCTCACTATATAAATCCACACATAAATATTTGAGTCCGTTCGTATGTATGTATGTTCGTATGTCCTTAATGGACTCTGAAATTAGGAAAGACCGAAGTAAAATAATACACTCTTTACGAGGTCTTATCTTCTGGGCAGGTTTAAGGCTAAAAACATTTTAATTATCTTATATATTGATAAAGATATTACAACTTCAATGAGACCATGTCACAAAATTAGCAACAAAATGTATGAAAAATATATATGCAAGGTTTAGTAAATACCAATATTCACAGTGAAACATTTTTCATTGTATTGAATTAATTTCAAAATGGATGTAACAATAAATACAACAATTCTGAAACTAAATATTAAAGGTTTATTTTCGTAATGAAATATCGTGTTTGCTAATGATAAAAACTCTTGAATTACGTGAGTAAAAATTGCATATTTTTGACATATTGGGCTATTTTCATAATGGAAGACATTATGAAATCATAGAAAACTATGCTGTAGAAAAAAAATAGATTTACCTATAAAATCCACAAACAATGTTAAATGATTTTTCAATGAGTGGGAACCTATTTATTTTTGCCTAATATTTTTTACACGCATTATGAAATATTTGAAAGCAAAATATTCTTTAATTAGAAGATGCAGATGGGTACATCCGCTCTTTAAGGTTTTTTTGGGAATACAGAGTCTTGACTTTTTTTTTATTTTTTAATTCAAATCGCTCAAATACGCATGTAGGTATTACTGCAAACCATAAATACCAATTCGAATGTGGGCATTTATGTGCCTACAATTTTTTTCACAAAATGGGATATCTTTAAAGAAATTTGGGATGACAAATCTTCAAGTTTTTACATTAAGATGTGGTTTTTAGTAGTTTTTCCACGTAGGTACCTGTCTATTTTTCTAAATAAAATATAGGCATATTTTTCATTTGGAAGACGTTTTTAGCACTTTTTTTCGATGATGGTACCTACCTATTTTTTTTACCAAAATATGTGCATGTGAGGTATCAAACTTTAAGATTTTTCAGTGTGAATTTCAGTGTGAAGAGATTTGCAATACTTTTTTTAATGTAGGGACCTACCTTTTTTTTGTAACTAAATTTGGGGAATGTAGGGAGTCAAAAATAAAGTTTTCTCATTGGGAAGAGCTTTTTACTTCTTTTATCCACGTAAGTGCTTACTCCATTTTTTATTTCATTAAGATTTTGTCGTTTTAACTCATATATAAAATTGCAAGGTTTTCTGTTTAATTAAACCCGAGCGATGCCGGGTTACATACGCTTGTACATAATATTTCAAAAATAGTAAAACCCATTCCATTTTTGAATCTCGGTGTTACCATACTGAATAAATCATGAAGCATCTTGAATAGAAGAATGAGGTTTCTTCTGTCACCTACTTTGTGCATTACCTATCGTAATATTTTACTTTCTTTGTTTTTATTATAATAGACAGTGTTCGACAGTACGTTAGATCAGTGTTCCGCAAACTTTTTGTGCTCAAGGTACACCTATCAAATCAAAAATTTTTAGAGGTACACCAAAGAAAAATGCAATGACTATTGAATATTTATTTATTACTAAAATCAATATACCTAATATGAAAAGAGAAATGTGAGCCTGTTTAACTGAGCACAGGCGATCAAAATTTGGAGCAATCGTTGATAAGGCTGCTCTACTTCAGTTTTTAACTCCATGAATTATTCCTGCTTGTTTATCGGTAAGTGTCCAAGGGAAATGTGATTCCGTACCCAGTCCATAGGTTGCAAGTCACACTTAGGAAAATAACAGTTCATTTTTTCTGCTAATAGCTCCAAGTGTTTCACTATCTAGCCTGCAATTTTTTTCTGAATCGGCAGCCATGGTATGTAAACATTTCATTATTACCATTGACAGCGTGGTTGTTCCATAACACCAACTTAACGCGAAACCTTTCAGTTTTGTCCGAAGACGTTAAAATATTAGAATTCCTGCCTTGCATTTTTCTGTTGAGCTCATTTAAATGAGCGAATATGTCCGTCAGATACGCAAGTTTTAGCACCCATTCTTCTTTTTTAAACACAGAAGCAAAATCTGAACCCCGTGCCTCTAAAAACGACTGGGTCTCATTTTTTAGCTCGTAAATCCGAGATAGCAATTTTCGGCGAGAAAGCCATCGTACTTCTGTATGAAACAGAAGTGACTGATGATCTGCTCCCATTTTCTGACACATTGCATTAAACAGACGAGAGTTTGATGTAATTGACAGACAACAATTCATCAGGCAGAGACTTCGTCAAAATCTTGACTTTTTTCCGCGGCACACCAACTGATGACCACGGTACACCAGTGTGCCGCGGCACACGCTTTGCGGAACACTGCGTTAGATGAACTGAGAGTATAATATGGAAGGGGGCCATTTGGAACATCTTATGAGTACTCAGAATGTATACACGTTGTCACAGTTTATCAATTATTTTTTTCATCATAAATATTTATTTACGAAAAACTAATGGACGTCCTATGTTTGTTGTAGGAACTAAAGGAGAGCTTCAACTATGGACTTTTCTGTCCCCCTGCCAATGGAAAAGCCGGAAAGTTCCTAGACGAGGAGAGAAGACTTGGAGACTATTCTTTCAATGGATCTGTTGGCTATTTAGAAGTAATTAATTTTTATTTATTTGTATTGATTTGAAACATTTGCTCGAATTCTAATTTTTTTTAGTCAAAAAGAATTTTGTTTTAAAAATTAATTTCATGCAGACCAAATTGAATTTTAATAAAGAATAAATTAAAGTCATCTTCTATTTAATGTGCCTCTTTGTTTTTTGTTTCTAAAATATTAATGGATTCATAAAATAATACATTTTGTATTTAGTAAATATAAATGAATAAATAGAAGTGGTCACTATCTGATGGTAAAGATGATGATCCTGCTGCCAACGTAATCTATAATTATAACACATACATGTGACATAAAATAATACATTTTGTATTTAGTAAATATAAATGAATAAATAGAAGTGGTCACTATCTGATGGTAAAGATGATGATCCTGCTGCCAACGTACCTAATCTATAATTATAACACAAACATGTGACTTGTTAAATAATACATTTTGTATTTAGTAAATATAAATGAATAAATAGAAGTGGTCACTATCTGATGGTAAAGATGATGATCCTGCTGCCAACGTAATCTATAATTATAACACAAACATGTGACTTGTTAAATAATTGTTGCGAATAAATTATAAATATAAAATTACCTTATATTCATGTGCTTTCAATTTCAGTTAAAATATAAAAGACGCGTTTATAAAATGTTAAAATTGGACGAAAAACAATTAAAAGCTGTACACACCAAAACGAATTTGAGACGGTTTATAGATTATGTAAGCCATGGACAGGTAGAGAAGATTACCAAGATGTGCTCCAAAGGGCTGGACCCTAACTTCCATTGTCAGGACACAGGAGGTTAGCTAATATTTTACAATTATTTACATTACATTCACCACCGTTCCACACTCCTCTTGAGAACACAGGGTAGAAACCAGCCCCTTCAATTTAGAATTTCTCTGCGCTAATTCAATAACCTCTTTCCACAACATATTGTCAACAGCCTCAAACACAATCATAAATATGGCTGCTGTTAGTTGACATGTATGCTCAACAAATACCGAGCATAATGTTTTAAAACAGGAATTGGTGGGATTGGTGAAAGTACCACGGGTAAAGTGAACTTAAACCAACCTAAGCCGATTCGTAAACATTAGAACACCTTTCCTGTTTCCTACTAAGAAAGTTTACACAATCTCTTTGTTGTGGAGATCGGGTGTCTGTTGACAAATGTTCTTAATATCTTTACTCACGCAGATGTAAAAAATCCTGTAAAATGTGAAAACTATGTTTAAGGTAGAAAATAGTTCAGATACCTACTGTTGTATACTTTGTTGAACTTATTTACGCATCATTTTTCATTCCTTTCAGTTGCATAATGTTACATAATTTCATTTTAAACAAACTGTGTTTGTTGTCATTGGGTGATGAATAAAATATCCTCTTTTAATGAGTAATTAGAATAAAACATAGTCCTATTTTGTAAATGTTCCTAAAAGAATCATTATATGTATGACTTTTCAGAAACACCATTGACAATGGCTGCTGCTCAAAAGAAACCAGCCAAAATATTAATAGCGCTAGTGAATGGGGGAGCCCTGTTAGACTATAGAACTAAGGATGGAAGCACAGCTATGCACCGAGCTGTAGAGAAGAATTCCTTGGAATCTGTCAAGACTCTCCTGGAGCTGGGTGGTTCGCCTAATTATAAAGATGGAAAGGGCCTCACTCCCCTCTATCTGTCTGTAACCAATAAGACTGATCCTCTCCTTTGTGAGAGCCTTTTACATGACCATGCTACCATAGGAGCACAAGACTTGCAGGGGTGGCAAGAGGTTCATCAGGTAAACACATGCAATATTAAGAAACCTGACTAATACTGTGGAAATTAAATGGAAAATAATAATATTATAAAATGTTTCATTGAAGCTTATGTGGTTATAACTGATTGGATTGAGAAAATGTTTTTTTTATGAATATTTCAATATAGGCTTGCCGCAACGGGCTAGTACAACATCTCGACCATTTACTATTCTATGGGGCAGATATGAATGGTCGCAATGCATCTGGGAACACTCCTCTCCACGTATGTGCTGTCAATGGACAAGATTCCTGTGCGAGACAATTACTCTTTAGAGGATGTGATAGAGAAGCCCTCAATTTTGCCAACCAAACGGCTTACCAAGTAGCCGTCATAGCTGGCAATATGGAGTTAGCGGAAGTTATTAAAAACTATAAACCAGAAGATGTCGGTGAGTCCTTAAGTCTGTTTTCTAATTTCACAAAGTTTCTAAATACTCCATTTATCTATTTGTTTGTAATCCTGTGTGTGTTCATTTTACATTTTATAGTTGCATGCATAATTAATTTTCGCTAAAATAAGTCTATTTAGGCTTAGTATTGCATGTCAAAAATATTAGTGGTATCACTTATTTAATTTTTGTATTTTATGTAGTTTACCTACTTTCCCTTATTAATATTTTAAATTGATTTCTTTCAATTACGAATACTAAGTGCCAATCAACAAAACTAAATTAAAATTGCGATCTACAGGTTGGCAAGTACTTAAATTACTTATAACAAGATTTACTGTCTCATAATGCAAAAGCGACTTGCAAACCTAAACAAGTGAGAAGTTTGAAACATAAGTTTTTATTCTACTAAAATATTTTTAGAATAAATAAAACACATCTTAAGTATCTTTATAATATTATTGATAATGTCCTTAGAAGAAGAAAGACAGTTTAAAAAAAAAATCTTCCAATATGGGAACGTTTATGCAGTAATACAGTGATTAATGTACCAAATTATTTATTGGTTTTACTTATGGTTAATCAATTCCTTGTCTTTTAGGTAATAAAATCTGTTATACACCAAGCAATGTACCATTTATTTAATTTATTAATTGGCATAGACTTAACCTGTTAAACATTGTCTTTATTATATTACATATATTTGGCATGTAAAACAAGCATGAATGTTTTATGTATTTATATTATAACATTCCTATATTTAATTATTTTGAAACTGTATTCATCCATCATCTACAGCTTATATTTATTTGTATTGGGTATTTATTGATATTCTGTTTCTATATATTCTAACAATGGTGATGGTTGTATTTAAATAACAACATGAAAAGTAATATTCTTGATATAATATAATATATATACATAGGTTAAAATTGCTACAAGTATATGCAATCAATATGTAATCTATTGTGTACTTATTATTATTATTATGTGCTTTATTTTATTATATTTATAATGTATACAATAATTATAATGTATCTTTATAAAACGTGTCAAAATAAATTATACATAAATGTTTTTGTATCTAGGTATTTATCATTTTAAAAACTACAAGAAATTATTAATTGATTTGTCTTAGTCTAACTTGTCTTAGTGTAAACAGCAGTTATATAATTTCTTTAAAATCAAAGTATATATTGATTGATTCCTTTCGAGTTTTATACAAAGGTAAGAAGATAACAATGAAAAAGTCTGTTCAAACATAAAAAGGGTTTATCTCAAGGTTTGGGACAGTAAAAATGTCAAGTTCTGGCATTGCAAGGATATGCAGATATACATATATTGTATTCATCATAAATAATAATTTATTTAAGTTATAAAATTCACATTTCCACACTGCAGTTAAATAAAATCACAATCTATCTGCACATTGTAGGTAGTGTAACATTGTTCCAACACCACTCACTAACACGATTATGTAACAAACTTTCAGGAATAATGTATGAGAAAAATGTAAATATTTTTAAAAAAAGCACCTTCGTCTATCCAACAAAGTTTAATTTCACATTTTTAGCCAACATTCTGAAATAATAACTAGTATTTTTTATTACTGTATATTATTATGTTATTTTTACCCTATAATTATGTCTTAAGATAGAGGCAAGAAAGTTTGCAATGAGAACAGAATAAAATTAATATTGAAGTAATAATGAATTTTTGTGTTGTTGACACAGAGAAGAAAGCTTACATGTTTATTACATGCACTTGGTCTGCTGGCTACCTCACTAGTGGAATATGTCATGATGGTACAGTAGTATAATATAATAATTGGAAATTTTTACAGCGGGTTAAAGGTCGGTCACCAGGTGCCCCAATATATATTTTTTTTATTTTTGTGATAAAAATGTAATTTATCCCTTGAAAATGAATTGACAATTTTTGTACTATTGAAGAGCGTTTATCTCTATCTGTAAATACTTATCAAATATTAAAAAAATTATAAGTAAAAAATACTTAATTGCAAGCCCATATTCATGTATGAATATGGGCTTGCAACCCGAAACACGTGTAACTGATAAATAAAGAAATTTAAAACTCCTAAGTATTTTTTACTTATAAATTTTTTTAATTTTAAAATGGAGTTTTACTCATTTAGTGAAAACAAAATCAGTGTTAACTTATCAAATACTTTCAATTAAAAAATGTACGGTTCACGGTATCTTTGAAGCTTTTCCTCTGAATAGAAAAATAAATTAGTGGAAATAAATCGGCTTGTGTGCAACACTGCAAATCAAAATAATGTCTTTAATAAGTGTAAAAGTGTGTTTTATTCCAGTGTTCCGCAAAGCGTGTGCCGCGGCACACTGGTGTACCGTGGTCATCAGTTGGTGTGCCGCGGAAAAAAGTCAAGATTTTGACGAAGTCTCTGCCTGATGAATTGTTGTCTGTCCTACAAGAAGTTATTAAAATTGTCAATTACATCAAACTCTCGTCTGTTTAATGCAGTGTGTCAGGAAATGGGAGCAGATCATCAGTCACTTCTGTTTCATACAGAAGTACGATGGCTTTCTTGCCGAAAATTGCTATCTCGGATTTACGAGCTTAAAATGAGACCCAGTCGTTTTTAGAGGCACGGGGTTCAGATTTTGCTTCTGTGTTTAAAAAAGAAGAATGGGTGCTAAAACTTGCATATCTGACGGACAAATTCGCTCATTTAAATGAGCTCAACAGAAAAATGCAAGGCAGTCATTCTAATATTTTAACTTCTTCGGACAAAACTGAAAGGTTTCGCGTTAAGTTGGTGTTATGGAACAACCACGCTGTCAATGGTAATAATGAAATGTTTACAAATACCATGGCTGCCGATTCAGAAAAAAATTGCAGGCTTGATAGTGAAACACTTGGAGCTATTAGCAGAAAAAATGAACTGTTATTTTTCTAAGTGTGACCTGCAACCTATGGACTGGGTATGGAATCACATTTCCCTTGGACACTTACCGATAAACAAGCAGGAAGAATTCATGGAGTTAAAAACTGAAGTAGAGGTAGCACATTTTTGGCTGCATATTAAAAATGAATTTCCACTGCTTTCAAAGCGTGCTGTTGCAATTCAATTACCATTTACCACAACCTACTTATGCGAATTGGGATTTTCAACTCTCACTTCTATGAAATCGAAAAAAAGAGAGCGCCTGAGGACGATCAATGAAGAGATGAGAGCAGCCTTATCAACGATTGCTCTAAATTTTGATCGCCTGTGCTCAGTTAAACAGGCTCACATTTCTCTTTTCATATTAGGTATATTGATTTTAGTAATAAATAAATATTCAATAGTCATTGCATTTTTCTTTGGTGTACCTCTAAAAATTTTTGATTTGATAGTTGAGCACAAAAAGTTTGCGGAACACTGTTTTATTCGACGATTTTGAAACCAAATAAGAAGCATTTAATATTTATCTACATTAGTGTATTATTTATTTATCTATTTGTAAGTATAGGTCTTTATACAAGCAAAGTTTATATTTACCGTTTTATTATGTAACTGATTTATATTAATAATTTTACTGATCTCTTTGCTTATTACAATAACGCAGTGTTGCATGCAACCAACAACACTTACATATTGTTTATTATATTGTAACTAAATGTATTTATTGTAATTAAATCTTTATAAAGCTGACATTATATTTGTGTTAATCATTTTCAGGATTGTATACTTACTGGTATTTGGCTTGAATAAGGTTTTGCATCTGGTATTTTTTGTGTTGTTTTGCTTTTGTAATTTTTGGTTTATTTTATTTTATTGTATATAATATTGTTTTTGTAACTTTGATAAATTTACGTACCTGTACTAAGTACATACATATTGATTTCTATATTTCTTTATCTAATTTAATTTGATATCATATACCTAATTACTCAATGCGTCCACATTTTTCTAAAGTATTTGTCACCATGTTGGTGTGGTGAAATGCTTTTTCTTAAATTTTAATCCTTGTGATCTGGTAAATAGAGAGCATTTAATTGAATCTCCTCAGTAAATAATTCAGTCAGCTAGGAGAGATTGAGTTTGTAACACACTTAACGTAAACGTGATATTTAACATGGCGTTGCAGTACCATTCCGTGGGCCGCCTCGATACAACCCAAAGAGAAGATCAGGGGTAGGTTGGGGGTGGGGGCTGGCGGGAGATCGCTCCTCCCTGGCCTCCGGAACATCTCTGGCCCTCCTCAGAGCGGGTTCTTCCTCCCCCTGCCCTTCAGACCGTCCTTTCAGCTCTGCCAGTTCAAGTTTGTCCGATGCAAGCCATCCGAGCCATGAAGATAATGCTAGTATTGTTACAGGTATTTTGTTTTCTTTTTGTTCCGCTCATTTATTATTATGATTATATTATTTGATGTGCTTTATGTTGAGATTTGTTTCAATTGATTTTATTGAAGCTGTGTTAAGGCTGAGGAAATGTATTTTGGTTTATCTATTGTGTAAGGATAGTTATAAGACATGTGACTGAAGAAACTCCATTTAAAATGGAGTCACAACCATCACCATATAATAAATTGTGTGTTAGTGCCTTACCTTTTCTTATTTTACTGTCAATCATTATTGCATTTACATTCCTTTCTATTCTTTGTTATTCTTTATATTCCGCATGATGTTGTTGCATTATAGATATCTTTATTATATTATAATCTTGTTATTTAATGTTTTGATTATATTGGTATTTTTATACATCTGGCTGTCACTCTCGGCTTATTGAGATGATTACTAATTATCTTGTTTATTGTAATCCTAGGAAGTTTAATAGGTGCTTAAACAAGTTTCATCTTAAAATTTTGTTTATTTTATTTTGAATTACATTGATCCTATTTGGAAAAATGTCCTAACCTCTAATAACATATCAGTTGTGGGCTTCTCATTTTCAGATAAGAGTCTCGGAGACGCCAGTGATATTATATCAGATTCCAGTGGTGTGGGAACAGCTAACTCCGACACCACCACTAGTTCTTTAGCAATGCCAGGATCCACAGTTGTGTGCCTAGAAACTTATGATTCTGGATTACCTGGACACATTAGGATTAATCAAGGAGACATGATAGAAGGTAAACAAAGTGATTATACATATACATTTAGTACACAAACAGTGTAACCATTGCAAGTTATAGTTTCATGTAGAATGTGACATCACCATGAGTAAGAAATATTGCCTCTGTGAATTATTTCAAGTTGTTATGTTATAATGAATGACATTTTACATGAACAAAACTTTGCTCTAATATAGGCATATAATCAAAATACAGGCAAAAATATGCTCTTCGCTATGGTTACAAGCTCTACATTCCTATGAAAAAATTAAACATACCTACCCATGAAAAGATAGCAGTTGGTGAAACCTCCGAAGAGCACAGAACAGAAACCAGCCTCCTTCATTCAGAGCATCTCTGCTCCAATTAAGTCACCTCTTCCCACGACATTTCTAGCGCTCTGATGTAGTTATAGGAACAATGTATTGTGAAAGAGAGACATCTGGGCTGTTTGAAACCTTGTGAATGAAAGCACAGTGCTCTTCTTAGCCAACTATCACTGGAAATCCTCAAAACATGGCTCCACTAAGACCATTGTGTCTCCTGTATTAGGTACAGAGACTATAGATCTTTGCTGAGTGCACTGGCGCCAACGCACAGTATCATTTGTAACAATATGCTTATACTACTTTACATCCAAAATACTTAAAACTTAGTATCTTCCACTCTTAAGCCTTGGTTAGGTGGCAAAATATTATTTATTTGTTTCATTCTATATCATTTATGGTAAACAGCATTCATAAAATTCTGTTGTCTGCACTTTATTCAATAAAAATATTTTAGAATGTAAAAAATCATTTACATTCTTAATTTCATCCTCATTAGCCTGTACCATGAATTATATGTGTATAAGATACCTCCTACTGATTGTATACATAATCAAATATATATTTGTGTGTTGCAGTAACTGGTACGACAGACTGTGGTCTTTTAGAGGGTGTAGTTAGAGGAAGGAACTCTCAGGGTGGCCTATTCCCTCCACATTGCGTCCAGGAGGTGCGACTGAGACACAACAACCCCAATATAACTATGGCAGCCATCAACACTAATGCCATGACCATGTCTAGGATGGCAGGCCGCAGAGAACATAACAAAACATACAGTGCAACAGCCCCAAGGTTAAAGAAAATGTAAGATTTTATGAGAAGATTCTTAATGCAACTGAGTCACATGCTTGTATTAAAAACAGTTAATGGTGTGTGACTTAATTACATAAAGAAATATTTAAAATCTTAAAAATAAACAGTACTAACCAGTAAATCTTTACCTTATTAGCATCAAGAGTAAAGAAGCTCCCTATATTCCTCACGAGAATGAGTAGTTTTCAGTATGCGTGGATCATTTGAATTTATCAAAGATTCTTTCTTACATGCTTTCTGATAATTAAACAGCCCTTGTACAGCCTCGACCTCTACGACAAAGTTTCTTGAAGCTTTTCTTACATTAAATTCATAGATGAAATTGCCCACAAATACCTGTATACTTACTTTTATTAAAATTTACTTTTTATAGTGTTAATAATATGGAGTACAGGACAGTGGTTCTTCACAAAGCTGCCAGGGGTTTTGGAT
Organism: Athripsodes cinereus; assembly: GCA_947579605.1. Taxonomy (NCBI): domain Eukaryota; kingdom Metazoa; phylum Arthropoda; class Insecta; order Trichoptera; family Leptoceridae; genus Athripsodes; species Athripsodes cinereus. The sequence continues at coordinate 20,993,046 of OX388310.1, forward strand.
TCATATTACGTGGAGCTAAAGGATCTTCCCCCCTTATGGACATCACACCTTCAGAGAGATGTCCAGCACTACAATATTTGGATGATGTAGATCCTGGCGGAGTTGCGGACATTGCTGGACTTAAGAAAGGAGACTATTTAGTTGCCGTAAGTATTGACAATACCACCTTCAGGATAGTCGGCATACCTTTTCAAAAAGAACTTTGAACATTTTATTGTTCTGTGACTTTTCAGATAAATGGTGAAGATGTTTCATCAGCATCTCATGAGCATGTAGTGAGTTTAATACGTGGTTCAGGTTCTCTGGTATCATTAACTGTCATCACAATGAACCAAAATAACTTGGCAAACAACAGCGGTGTCCCCAACAGTAAATCTGTGGCACAGCTCTCCCAGCCCCAAGTGACAGCAGCCAGGCAGTATGCCACTTTACCCAGGAAGGCAGGAACAGCTGGAGGACGCTCCCCTGCTCCTGTCCCACCCAGAAGAGATCCAAGGACAACACTTAGTGTTGGAAAAGCTAGAGCCAAATCTATGGTTGCTGGTCTAGGTAAAAATTCTTTTCTAGTCTAAAATACTTTTCATTTATATAGTGATATCCTTTGACATCATACTTTATTTATAATCTCAAAAATCTACAATTTGATCGATTTCGAAAATAGTCAGAATGTTGGCAAAAGTGTATGAAAGTATGAAAAAATGGCTTTATTGCTGCCCCCCCCTTCCCTATTTAGACAAAAAAAAATAGTATGTAATATTATTTGAATATGAGCTTACTGTGAAAGGTAGGTAATATTATTTGAATACTAGTTGACCCAGCGAACTTCGTACCGCCTAACAGTCAATGAGTGATTAATATTATTTTTAATCTCTTTACATACTCCCGAGGTTCCTAAACATTTTTTCTCATAGACTACTTTCAAAAATTTTCTGGTTCCGGTGGACCCCCTGTATTTGTACCCTCCCCCGTCGCTAAATTTTCGATATGGTATAGGAATTTGAAATAATTAAAAAAACTCGTCGGTTTTCTTACAGAATATTTTCTCACAGTACCTTTTTCTATTATGTAACAGGTAATTGTACCGACTATTCTTTATGTCAATATCTGTTGCTTTTACCGAATATCCGATACTTTAACTATGGATTCGTCACCCCCATTTTTAGTCACTCCATCGTAGACCCCCGTCGAGTCTCCCGTGGATCTCTGGGGATCCACCTGGACCACTTTGGGAATCACTGGTATAGTGTAAAAAAATAAAATTCAGTTATGTTGAACAATTATATTTAACTCAGATTTGTTTATAAATTATCTGCTGTACGTAATATAATATGTAGGTACTAATTTATTTTTTAAGGTTGATACCTACTCATTTATTTTAAATTTATAAAAATTCTTTCCATGATTTTTTCAAAATTGAAATTTAGAATCACAGATGTTAAATTGTATGGATAACGATTCTAATTTTAAAATGTATACAAAAATTATTCTATAAATAGGAAGTTTTTTCATAGATTGGCTATGAAAAAACTTCATCGTTGATTTTGTATAATTATCCATATTGTATGTGTGACAGCGGAACTGTCATACGCATTTTCATACAAAAATACAATCCAAATTTCTGACTATTCCGTCGGATTTTCCAAAAATTTTCTTTCATATAAACAGTCTCCTGATAATTACGAACACAACAAAAAAACAATAAGCCAAGTTGGTTCAGCCGTTCTCAAGTTATGGAGTGACTTACATGGTCAATCGATTTTTATTTATAAGATAAATGATTTAGACCAGTGTTTCCCAAACTATGGGTCGCGAGCGAATATTGAGTGGGCCCTGAGCATTAAGTAGTTCCATGACTCGCTACTAGAGAAACCAATATTTATGACCTATTTTCTCTAAGACAACTAAAAGGTGGGTCCCTAGATTGGAGATTTTTGTTAGATGGGTCGGATCCCAGTCAACTTTGGGAACCACCGATTTAGACTAATTTATCTTATAACTTTGTCATACAAATATATTTCATTCAGCTTTGGTTCAGCGACAAGGTATGGTACTCATAATGAAATTTTTATGGCACAGAGAAAAATAAATAGAACCAACATTCAATTCATACCTCACACAACGTTTTCAAAAAATTGTTACCCCTGACGGAATCTCGGATAGTATTCTTTTGACTGCAGGCGTCCCTCAGGGAGGGATCCTTTCCCCTTTATTATTCTCAATTTTTGTCACGTCCTTAACCAGGAACCTGTCTTGTTCATATCACCTTTATGCGGATGATCTACAACTTTACTCACATTTTAAGTCTGGAGACATTGTATCTGCGATCAACTCAATGAATTTGGAACTGTGTAGAGTCGGACACTGGTGTGAGCAGAATGGCTTGCTTGTCAATCCTTCAAAGTCACAGGCAATAATTTTGGGTAGTCCTAAACTCATTTCTCATGTTGATGTATCTTCTTTACCCATGTTATTGTTAAATAACACTTCCATTGTTTTTGTTGACTTTGTCAAGGATCTAGGTGTGTACATTGATAACAAACTGTCTTGGTGGAAGCAGGTCGGTGTGGTCAGTCGAAAGATTTTTGCAACTCTTCATTCTCTTAAGAGACTTCAAAATTTCCTCTCTATTGACACAAAGTCTTTGTTGATTCAATCACTGGTTCATCCAATAATGGACTATGCTGACGTATGCTATCTGGATCTCACATCTGAACTTCTTAATAAATTGGAACGTCTTCAGAACGTATGTATCAGATACATCTTTAACTTGAGGAAGTTTGACCACATTTCAGAATACAGATCTCAATTAAAGTGGAGAACCATCAGAGAGAGAAGAGATATTCACACACTTTGTCTTCTGTTCAAGGTGTTATCAAATCAAGATGCACCAGTATATCTCAGAGAACGCTTTCAATTTGCCTCCTCACATGGTCTGCCACTCAGGTCAGCAAACAATGGTCTTCTTACAATTCCCTCTCACCATACGGATTTTTTCACTTCTTCATTTACGGTCCATGGAGCTAGGCTATGGAACCAACTCCCTTCGGAGGTTCGCACGTCTTCATCATTTTTGGTTTTCAAGAATAAAATTTCACGGCGTTGACACTTATTCGGTTTTTTCCTTCTTTGTCTTTGGTCGTTTAAGGTAGGATTCCTTCCCTTTCCCCTTCCCCTCTCTTTTTGCACAGACATCGTAATTAATTTACTTAATTTACTATTTATTCTTATATCTTTTTATATTTTATATATGTATGTATTTTCTTGTATATATCTTTATTTTTAATTTGAATATTTATTCTTTTTGTAGTTTTTTTCTTCTTTCGAATGGTTGACTGGAAGATGTTGCTCTGCAACAAGTCCGCCATTTGACAGAGCACTGTTTTCTATTTATTATGTTTTTCTTGTACAAACTTTGTATTATGTTCTGTCAATAAAGCTTTATTATTATTATAACATTTTACGAGTATCTCCCACCTCCCTCGCAATCCCATATTTTGCATTTGTTTTGATACACAACACCATGAGATGGTAAGAAATGGAACTAAGATTTTACAATTTGACTAATTATCTTGTCGCATATATAAACGCCTCGGCATATTGTAATCAGAGGCGGCCGGCAATATGTATTTGCGGGGGTTCGGTAAAAAAAAAAACATCCTTATAAAGAAATTCTACCCTTCTCTCTTTACCATTAGCGAACACTTCATTTACTCTGGTATTTTCTGTTCTTAATGTATTCAACGTTTAATTCACCCATTTTAATAGTAATCTATAAGCTAAAACGATAATAATTAATATTATATCAATTTTATATAGGTATATCGTAGATTCTTTAAATTGCATGTAACATGTTGATATAAGCGCGCTCGAATACAAAAAATCTTACAAATAACTAATTATCTGCATAACACAATCGCGACTAGCGGTGACTGTCTATAGAAATTTTACCACTAAGTAATAAGTAATAAGAGTGTATACGGCTGACCTATGAACCTCACGACGTCAATCTATGCATTTTGACACGCTTGGTAGGTACTAATTCATCGCGTCCACATAACTAATAACAGGAATCCCTTCACATAAAAAAAACACACTAGTCAAAAAATTTCCGTCAATGTACGACAAAATGCTACAAGGCGTATCACTTACTCCTTTTTATGTGTGAGCATAGTTGTGTTCAATGCTCAAAATGTCCCATATATTTTTAAAATCTCCATACAATCTTAGCACCACGAACTTAGTATTGAAGTTTTACGAAATGTATGGGTTATCGGTGCGATATTAGATTTTGCACCGTTAGTTCGCTCAACATCCGCACTAAAATATTCTAACGAACAGTAGCGCTGCATGTTGCAAAGCAATAGTGAATGTGATGACTGTGTTGTTCATATGGTAACTTGAATAATATTATTATTTTGTTCATGGAAAAATTTATTAATATTTTTTTAATTTTAATTATTACATATTGTTAGGTTTCTATCTTTTAAATTGGGGGTGCGTTTGAACCGCCGCTCATTATCATAGAGCCGCCTCTGATTGTAATATGCCTGAATAATGTGCTTTCATCATTTTCAAAATGACTTCGACTAGTAGGTAGTCAAATTCAATAGCTTTGAAGATATGCAGTAAGTGTCCAAAACATTTTGATATAATTATGACAAGACTAGTAAACAGTGTTTTTATTTATTTCTATATTTTGTTCCTCAGTTGTGGTTTACACTAGGAAAATAAGTAAATTGTATTTTACAATATTTTTCGATGTATTATAATATAGTAATAAAAATAAACATATATATTGCTTCACTTAATTTACTGAGCATTTACAGCTGACCAATTTTCTGGGATTTGTGGATTCGTTAATCATAATTAATTATCGCAGTTTGATGTGAGCTCAACACATTGTTGTATAAGACCATTCAAGTATCCTAACAAAGCATATTTTATATTCTTTATGACAGAAGATATTGTATCTACAATTTAGTGAGATAGAGATATCTACAACTATGTTTTGTTTTTAGAAAATGGTGGTGAGAAAGAAGATGGTCCAGAGCAATTAGGCACTACAAAGTCATCTTCTGCAGAGTCCATACAACAACAGCTGGCTAACCTTCGAGGAGACGGTGGCAGCAGTGGAGGAGGAAGTGCAGGGGGCACACCTTGTGCTCCTCGGACTGCTTCCATTAGAGCTAGACCTCCCTCATCACACATCACTGCCATAGAATTGGAAGAAATGTTTCAGAGACAACAGAGGCATAATTCACAAAGGTATTAATAAATATTAAACCGGGACCCTGGATTTCAATTTGCTGTACATTTAGGATGGATTAATTTTAATAATTTTATCTATAAATCCAATAAACTCTAGTTTACTGCTACTACAAAATGTAGCATCTCAAACTTTAAATTTTGTAATTTGGAGGGCTAGCCCCTGTACCACATAAAAGTTTTTTCAAACCCTAATTCATATATATTAAATAATTTATATACCTACTTATAGAGCAATTATATATATATGGACAATTTGTAAAGCGCCGTTTACTCATAACATGACCTCAAGGGAATTATATTAAAATATATCAAGTGGTGTCAGCGTCAGACATTAAAATGTGTAGTTCCATTCAGCTTCTCAAATTTCTTTCAAATTTTAATCCGAGCATTTCATCAAATTAATACTTGACATTGAAGTGACTAAGAAAATTTTGAATATCTGTGCCTGCAATTTTTATGAATAATTTTCAGTTATGGCAATAATGCTATGATGACCACATCTGCCTTCCAAGATGGACATAGTTCACCAACACACTCACCTGCTAAGAATACATCAGCTAGAGTGTATGCTAGTGTTGCTGAAATGAAAAGATCTAAAGCAAAGGTACATAGTATGGTATATTATCATTTCAAATATAAATTTACTTTACTTTATAATCCAACTTCAATCCAACTCAATTCATTATTTTGATCTCCCAGCTCCATAAGGCGATGACTCGAAATACAATATTTTTTCTTTTTAAAGAAAAGATGTATCTGGGTTTTTGTTGTAATCCCAAATACACCTTTCACAGAAAGCTAAAAGCTTATGTCGTGAAAGGAGAGCTTGCCATGGGTTCGAACCGTGCACAAGACTGAGGCTCTATTTCCAGGCTGCCGACGAACATCGAATGCCAAAGAGACAGTTCTACATTTAATAAACCAAAAAAAAAAAAATCTGACTCAGTATCGAAACTGGGTGGTGAAATTAAATTTCACTTCTCATTAAACAAAAATGATTGTGTTGTAAACAAAATTTTTATTATGTTTTTTTATTTCCAGGGCTGGAGTAGAGTACGTTTCACGAACCCTCGTGCAACAGGAATGGGAGAGTTAAGGAGAGACTTTCACAGCACTCCAGATCTGTTTGCCTGTCACCCTCCTAATGTACCCTCTATAACCCCCTCTAAAGGAAGTCGCTCACAAGATGATGTTAATAATCTCATCTACGCTCAAACATGTAAGTGTAGTTTTTTATTCTTTAGTTTTCTTCTATAATATGTATATTATGTAATTCTATAATATGTATTTATGACAGTGGTGTGTCTTCCACACAAACTCAAAAATCAGGCTTTAACTGTAATTTTTTAAACTTTAGAATAATACTTAAATAATAAAAGTTACTAAATAAAGATAATAAAAGATAAGCCGTGGAGCGCCCGGCAAAGAATTGGTCTCTCACTCTTTCCCTTGAGTTTTCGAGTGTCCTGTAAAAGACAGATGTTCGAAAAAATAAAGACATTTTGCATCTCAATTTGATGATGAGATTTGCCACCCATCCCGTTGTCACACTACCTCGAAACATTGTGATTTTAAGTTCTTGACTTACCTATGTAAGTGGGACGATATTACTGAAAATATTTTTATGCAATGTCAATATACGTGAACAGATTTTAAATTGATAATTGTGGAAAATATTGATGTATCTATCTGTATATCATCACTGCATGCCCCACAAATAGGATGGCCTGAACGGACTAACTGACTGACTGATGGAATGTAATGAACTTACAGGTCGTCATCCTGTACCATATAAAATAAAACATTTATATTTTGCAGTATCTCGCAGTGGTGGTCTCCCCCCTCCTTCACACCCTCCCCCTCCACCTCCCACCACAGGACAGGTTGTGGTTGTAGAAGTAGGAGCCACTGAAACTCCTCCAGCTGTACTACCCTTGGCAGACTCCATCGCTGTTCAGCCGGACACTGTTATGTCCTCATTCAGACCTGCTGATAATGCCAAACTCTATGCCTCACCACAAGATGTCAACTCCATGGCTTACAGAAGTAGAACATTACCAAGTAAAACACAGGTTTGTATACAATTCTCTAACAACATAACATGTATAGACAATTCACACAGATCGAGCTAGTCCCAAATTAAGATGAATCTTGTATTACGGGTACTAAAGTGACAATACACATATATACAATGCACTAAACACATATACATGTAACATCCAGACCCAGGACAATTTGTAAAAAGTCATTCTTCACTTTGCCCTGGCCGGAAATCGAACCCGGGACCTCATGACTCAAAGGCAAGAGCTTTACCTCTGCTCAATTGAAGAGAGACCCACCTCATACCCGAATATCTCAGGAGTCACAGACTCCTATTTATGTACACATTTCAACCAAAATTGTCCTCACGGGTGGGCTATTGGGCTAGCCTTAAAAGCCAGATACTACACTCTCCCTGCAATGTGCTTTTTTTGGAGGACCAACAAGAAAAAAGTATATTTTTAAAAGAAAAATTTTTGAATAAAAGTGGGACAAAATGTGTAACATGTCTATTTTGTAGGCTAATAAACAGTGTTTTAAAGTGTTACTTTATGTGTTTCAGGTACGTAAATCTCAGAGTTTACGTGCTGGAAGTGGTTCAACTTTCCAGCCATCCTCCAATATGTCTAGTGCTGATGATGCTACTAACCAATATGCTCAACCCTTCAAAACACTCAGAAGTAACACCAATGTCAGTAACAATAAGGCATTCGTCACCAGACAGGTAAGTAAACATGTTACTTTTGGTTGGGTACAATAATCTGTTTATCTATTACTGTTAGTAAAGATCCTATATAATATTATACATTTCATTTTAACTGAAAGTAATGGATAGACAAATATTGGAACCGTTTGTAAAACAATAATTGAGAAATAAAACGCAATCAGACAATATCATTACGATGGCTTGATTCTATATCATAACTATAGTAAACAAATCTTTTTAAAACTATTATTATTATATGTTATAATATTCCTAATGGAAGATAAAGTATTTTTGTTGCACAATTTGATGATACTGACTATAAAATTATTCAATTGTAAAACTATTGGAGATATTTAAATAAAAACAAACAATATAGTTTTTTTATGATTTATTAAACCAGAAAAACATTGGACTGAAAAAATTAAAACAAATATTTCCTTTCATATAAGAAATATTTCAGCTGAAGATATTTCGTAAAAGATTAATTTGTAATTATGATATTTAAATTCCAGAATTCCTCAAGCTCTGGTCCTCCTCCTATTCCGGAACCAGACTACAGCATGAGTGAGTCAGAAGATGAAAGAGACAGCCAACTAAGACTAGCCAAGAGTTGTGTGGAGACTATAGATGAAACTGTCACCATAATGAGCTCTGTGCACATTGTAGCTGAGACGAGTGCTAACAGTAATGCAAGGTATCGTAACATTTCATATTCTCAGTAAAAATTATTAATATGCACATGCCAACAGATCCTGCAAATTGAAAATGTTTTTGTTTACGAGAAACAAATGAATTTAAACATATTACAATGCATTTTGTATCATGTTTGTGTACCTAGCTATGTCTCAATATATATTTATTTTATATTTTTAGTGGCAGTAGTTCTGGGTCTGGTTCTATGCATCATTCGTTCTCAGTAGATGAAATACAGAAAATAAGGACACAACTCAAAAGCTCCAAGTCTTATCCTAATGATTTCTTATTGAAGAAAGACAATAGAGATGACCAGAACCAAGAGCACCCTGATGCTGTGGAAGGCAATGATGATGGAGACAACTCATCTTCAGGAGTCAGTTCTGATCAGGAACTCACCATGGGACAACAGGATGAACCAGAGAAGATTAAAGTTGGAAAATTAGCTGATAATAAAAAATACTCAACAGAACACATGCACAAGTTACACCCACCTATCACAGATAAAGGTGTGTATAGAGATAAACCCAAAGATGGCAAGCAACCAGAAACCAGTGGAAAAGCCACAAAAGAAAAAGTTTCATTCAGTAATAATGTAATGATAAAGTCTTCAAATAATGTGATCACCACGGAACCTGTTCACCTCAATAGTTCATCAGAAAACATCACTACTTCCCCTCCAGAATACTCTCCCAAGTGCACTGTATCACACAGCGGGTATAACTCCTCCGCATACTCCATGGTGAGCACTCCTAGTGGAACTATCAAGGTGCTCACTCCTAACCCTCTGCCACTCACCAGCACTCTACAGAGACACAACTCTCTCACTAGAAAGCAAGCAGCCAGTTACATGCTCAAGAGAGATACTAAAGTAGGACAATCTGCCGCTGAGAGACTGGGTGTTAATATCGCTAAAGCTCCCATGAATAAGAAAGATAATAAACCACCAATAATAGAAGCCAATGGTAAAGGAGGACCTCTTACAAGAAATGCCGTCTCCTTGGCTCAACTCCCACCACCCCCAGAAGAAGGGGGAGATTTGTTTGTGCCAACATCGGAGTACAACACAGCTGGGCCTGTAGTGCCAGCAGAAGAAGTCCCACCATTAGCTCCCCCTCCACAGTTCAGTGACAGAGTGAGAATTGTGGGAGCACTTCCCAAGCAAGGGAGCAGACTACATAGTCAGTAAACATTTAAACAAATACTATCCAGTTATTACAATTGATTTCAACAAATAACACGTTTTTAATATATTAGATAAAAGGGAGTGATGATGATATATATTATATATTGTAGGCATTATGATTTAGTTTTATCACCTCTATGCAGGTGTGTGTACCAAAGATACCGTTTTCTATATGTAACATGTGATTTATCTCACCTATAAAGTTTTGTAATAACTAATTAAATTACATAATGAATATTATCATATTACCTATTAAATAGTAAGAAGGACTTGTGTAAATATCACTTATGTATAATCTTATGTTGGTAAATAATATTGTTGTGTGTTTCTTGTTAACTTTATTTCAATTTGTGATAGACAATTGCTGATATTTTATATTAATTTATTATAATTCTACTCTGGACATCTTGTAAGTGGTTTGGATACACAACACCAATTATAGTACCTGTATTATACTATAAAATATGATACTATGTAACAATGTAGGGTATCTTTACAGTGACATATTAAGGATGCAATTATAAATAATCAATGGACCAATCTTTTATTTTTATAACACATCTCCCTTTCTCCTCAAGTTAAACACTTGTTTTGAATACAGACCTAACTTTCATCTATTAGCTAGAACATGAAAAATTTCCCTACAGATATTTCTCTGAAAAACGTTTCCTTTTCTAATCAGACTTCATTCCTATTCTTTAACTATTATTGTTTGTTAAATGAACCTTTTTTAGGATAGGAATACTGAAATATTTACAATTATTAAAAATATAAAACGATATCCTCAATATGTCACAGTTAGTATTTAAGGTTTGCCATGAATATTTATAATAAGTAAATACAACATTCCATTGGTAATAATATAGCCGTGTTATTTTTACGATTTATGAAGTTTTACAATCTGTGTCAATTCACAGCTAGGCATTCATCAGCTCTCTTGTAGTTTCAACTTAATGGAGATTCGTCAGATAATAATATTATGGTGAAACTGAAACTTCCTACAAAGTGTCTTAGCCCCATGTGTTATATTTATAATAACACATGTCTCATTTCTTACATTTCTATAACCACTGCCTACAGATTATGGGTGTTTTGTAACTATCCAATAATATTATTATAGAAAATTGATACTGTGTAGCCAGTATTTAAATATTATTGAATGATCTGCAGGCTTGTTACTATATCGGTCAACAGATTTGTATCGTAAATGATTTTTGGCCCATCATTTTTATAAAAAGCTCATTAGTATTCACACCGTTTTGTAAAATTGAGGGGCATTTGACAGATTTTTGCTATTGATATTACTATCAAAAGATACTAATAGGGTGGCTGTTGTTCTTACTAAACATATTATTAAAAGAATTAATCCACAATGGTCTCTTTATATCTACCTACTTATTATATTCTATACTTTATTTTACATCTTAATACTTTATACAGCAAACAATCTTAAAAATTTGACAGTTTCTTGATTGACAGTTTTGATAATTATCTATTTTGTTTCTTTCAAATTATTTATAATGTATAAATAAAAATATCAATGCAACGTAATATTACACATAGTAAGACTGTGCACTTTGATGAAAACCTGTGCCACCTGAATTAGTTATTCTTAGAAAGCGCAGTTTTATTATTGCAAAATGTCTTTGCATTGCAACAACTTCAATTATAAAAATATGAGTTAATTTTGTAATCAGTTGTATAATAAAACATTTGATATATTTATTTGATTACCTACTTTATTACACTATCTGTATTTATTTTTCCAACACCTGCCTTTTACAAGACACTAGAAAACTTACAGAAAAGAGTGGGAGACCAATTCTTTGCCGGGTGCTCCACAGAATAACTTTATCTTTTCTTCCTGATGAAAATATACACAAGTAATATATTAAACTATTTGTTTACTTCCTCTTTTATTGTAAATGTATAAAACTTGACAAAATTAAAAACAGCTACAGATCATGTTAGAATATTTGGCCCCAGACGCCATCATAGTGCTGGTATTAGGGGTTGAAAAAATTTCTTTCCTATATTGACAAAGAGAAGGAAAAGTCACAGATTATTATTATTATGACAATAATATTGTCTTAGCCCCTTTAACCACAGAACTTGTGTTCGGTAAGCATGGTAGCGTAATGAGGAATGGTAAAAATAAATATACTTAATGTTTTTCTTTTGATCAAGAAACTATTTGTTTATAGCAAATAATTATGATGTAAGATAAGAAGTAATGTAATAGCTTTTTTATGAACCGTAATAGGAATGGAATAATATGATGTGAGATGTATCAGAATTTTTAAAGAATGCTCAACTCCTCAGCACAATATAATCATCCTCATGATATGTAGTTTATAATAGGACGTAACATAATATATATATATCTGATATAAGTATATCCAGTCACTAAACTAAGGTTTTGTAAATACAAAGTATGTTAGTTATTCATTTTGTATTATTATTATTATTGTAGTTCTCTTTTTCTTTAAAAAAATAATAATTAACAAAATTACTCTTTTTAAAAGGTAATAACGCAGCCATGTTATTTAAGTTGAGATATTTTTAGTGTTTATTTGTTATTATAATAAATATTATTATTATTAATTATATAATTTGTAAAGTTATCCAATTGCCATAAAAGTTATTGAGAATACAAAAATATTATTATAATATACATATTTCATTTAAAATCTACAAATAAATTCCTGCCAAATAGATACAGTGTGGAATTATTGTTTGATTGTGCATCACGCAATAATATTTATGTTATGTGAAAATAAAATACACTAATAATAACAATTGTTTTCTACATTTATCATAATTTCTAACCTTTAGCAATAGACACAGATTTCTGAAGAAACTCAAAGATTTAATAACTGTACAGAACATTTTACGTCTTACAATAAACAAGTACTTTTTTCGATAGCGGTACAGCTTTGATAAAGTTTTAGCCTCCAAAATTATGAATCTCCAAACCTTTCGATATTGTGTGTGATTGCCAGCCATCCTTAACATTTAACTCCTCTAGATCTAGCTTTTTTCTACAATAAACTGATACTGAGACAAATCAATATAAAATATAATTTACATAATTCTTTCAGCAGTGAGCATGAGGACAAAAACTCATACATGTGAGCAAAATTTTAAGGAAGACTGTTTTTGACAAGGATATTAATAGTTTTTAACACGGATATCTTCTATAGAGCACCTGGCAAAAATTGGTCTCCCACTCTTTTCAATAAGTTGTCCTATAAAAGGCAGGTGTTTGAAAAATTTGAAGACATTTTAATATCTTAAATTCAACTACGAGGTCTGCCACCCATCCTGAATCTTATTTTTTTGTTGACACAGCTAAAACAGCTTGCAAAGTTATTACATGCAGCTGGTGTACCGGCTACCCCAGTTGTGTGATATGCCGTGATGGAATAGTGGTAGTAGATATAAATAGTAAAAATATAGAAAGCAGAACATTTTGGTTTATCTAGTTTCAGAGAATCATACATTTTCTTTCTTTATCTATAAGCAAAGCACCCAAAATTCATTGAATTATGATTCCTTATACTAAAGGCATAAGTTTTTTTATGTAAAGAATATTTTAAGACAAAATTAAACTACAAGTTCCCCTGTCTAATGATACTTTTGAGGAAGTATAATAACAATTGAGTAAAAAATTATTGAATATATATTTAAAGATTTACACATTGAAATATTAACAATTGGTTCGGAGGATAATTTATCTGAGGTAATAAGGATTATTCAGTCGCTGTCTTCTTCAGATTCTTCGCTAGCCTCCTGCAGCCAGTCAACTAACTTCACAAGCCCTGCTTGCCTACACAGAGGACTTTGATCTCTTTTCAGATCTGAGAACCACTTCAATATAGCATCTTCACTGATAATGTCCACTTCATAGAGATGGTGCACTATTTTTGCAATGCAATTTCCTAATTTCACTTCATTTGTACAACTTTCCTAAAAACCAAAGAATCGTATTGGCAAACTCATACTCACAGTAACAATATACATATATAACAAATACAAATTATGTACAATTTATTAACTTCCGGTGTCAACTATTCAAATAGCTTTCTTTCCTAATATTAAAACTAAAATATTGACTTTTTATGTAAAAATATTTATTTGGATTTGATATAAGCATCCCAAACACCCTCACGGTAAACAAAATGCTTATGGCATAAAGGTGTACGTAGGTCAGAGGTGAGTGGAATCCAACTTGTCATCTCTCCTTTCAAAGTTTGAGCCTCCACTATCAAGCTACTTACCATCTCTTCTTCCACTTCCCAACACAAGTGAAATGTCTTCTTGTTTAATTTCATAGTGAAGCACCCACAGTCAAGTGAATTATGATAAATAAAATATCAGAAAATAGAAAGTGTTAATCCAACAAAAGATGAATGCAGTGTTTAACTTGGGAAAAAAATAAAAATAATTTCCATACCTCAACAGCTTTCAAGCAGTCCATCATAGCATCCATGCCTTTGATATAATTGATTATCACTGGCTTCAAATACCTGACGACATTCACAAATTCTGCCAGTACATTGCTAGGTGACTTCATAGCAGGTAAACTGAACAATGCTTGGACTACATAGAAGTTTACTTCTTGCAATGACATGTTGTATGCATAACGAGAGGAATTTATTTCTAATATCAAATAATCGCAGTTCAATTTTTCTTCATGGCCTCGAGCCAAACTGTCAATTACTTCCTGCAGGAACACTGGAATTGTTAAAAATAATACATACTTATTGAAAAATACCTACTACTATACCATCACAGAATATCCCATAAGTGGGGTAGCCAGCAGACCAGCTGCATGTTATAAACATACAAGTCATCCTCTTCGTGCCAACAAAAAAATTAAGACATATAAGGTGGGTGGCAAATCTCATCACTGAATTTAAGATGTGAAATGTCTTTATTTTTTGGAACACCTGCCTTTTACAGGATACTCGATAACTTGATCTACTGACCACCCCTTTGCGGGAAATGTCATGATGATTAGATAAATGGATAAGTAGAAGTACAAAAATAAAACAACAAAATTTAATATTGAAAATCCAATTGGAATTCTCACAGTTAGTATCATCCGGTGCTGGTGACATGACTCTACTACTGGCTTCATCTTCTGATGATGAATATCCAACAGATTCTCCGTCACTCCACCATTTTTCCACAAGTCCTGTAGACACCGTGCGCTCACGTCTGATGACTGGCATATCAGAATCTACAGATTCATTATCCCAACTCTCTAGTGGCAGAGTGTATGCATGCTCACACAACTTTTGTGATGCTGAAAACAAAATACATTTTGTTCATTTAAATTAGTTTATACTAAAACCAATGCTCATAAAAAAATTGTTCCGTATTAATGTCAATGTATATTGTACAGTACACCTACTCATTATGCTAAAAATTCTAATTTTCTATTGTATGCTCAAAGGTCATCCATTCGTTTACAAGTAATCAGGGAAATGAATTATTGAAATGTCCATAGAGTATTATTAACCTAAGAAATGTCCATAAACATTTTACTATAATCAGACTCACCATCTAAGGTGGCATGTTTTTTTCGAGGAAATACAGTCTTTTTATGTTTAGTATCTATGGAAATGTCAAACATGTTGCTCTCTTTTCTATGGCTAATACAAAAAACAAATAACGGTGACTCGGTCTAAGGCAGAAAAATGCTAATCTCTGTTTGTGAGTGACGCTTAGACAGGTGTGAAAATCGGAATAATTATTATTCTAAAATAAGAATTAATCTTAACTGTTAAATATGTAATTAAATTAAATTAAATATGTTAAATACTAATTTTCCCCATATTTCTGTATGGAGGAGAATCATGGACAATAAAAGCCCGTGAAAGGCAAAGGATCAATGCCTTCGAGATGTGGTGCTGGAGACGAATGCTGAGAATCCCCTGGACAGCGAGAAGGACCAATATCTCCATTCTAAAGGAGCTAAAAGTAGACGACAGGCTGTCCTCCATCTGTCTAAAGCGAGTCCTTCAGTTTTTCGGACACATTGCCAGAAGAGACGACAATAGCCTTGAGAAACTGATGGTCGTGGGAGGAGTAGAAGGCAGAAGAGGTAGAGGAAGATCCCCCACTAGATGGACTGACCAAATCAAGGCTGCCACAGGTACATCAGTGGTTGGAGCAATGCGTACGGCGGTGTGTCGGGAGAGGTGGAGGACTACAATCCAGAACGTAGTACGGACAAGGAGAGAGGATGGTCACGACCCTCAGCAGTGAGGACATCGACGCAGAAGAAGAAGTTAAATATGTAGAATTAACAATAATCTATTTTAGTTTAAGAAAAAAATTGGATAGAATGACATAACCTACATTCGCCTTCAGTGTTTTGTACCAATTGTGTATCCACTTTAATGGCCTTATCTAATTGTACTTGTGGACCCAACACAGAAGCTGATACCTCCGCACTCTCATTCAAAATACATTCCTCCCCTATCACAGAGGTAGAAACACGGCAATCATCTTTAATAATACATCCATTCATGATGACGCTATCAATGATCTTGCAGTTTTTACCGATCCGACACTTTTCCCCAACAATAGATCTTACAATATTGGTCCCTTCATCCACTTTTGTGTCTTTGGCTATGACCACATCCTCTTCTAGTTCACAGCCTCTAAAAACATAAATAATATTATATTAATCAGCCAGCTCTACAAGCCAACAATTTAATAACATATTTACATACGAATGGTGCTAGGAAACGTGGCCAAGTATTTGATATATACAATTCATTATTTTTTCACATAATTAACATGGAATTGAATGAACACTGATGTAAAAATATGATATTACACATAAAAAATTAAAGACTTGTTAAAACAAACTTTGCTAGTGTAGCATCCCTGCTTCTGTACACATGATTCCTCAATATCATATAATTCTGATGATTGCTAGAAATTCTCATATCTGGAACCAGAGGAAACACCCATCTATGGATTATGTCTTGGCTGTAATACACAAACATACAAAAGTAAGTACCCAAATGAAACATTAATGCTAAAATTATGATTAGGATGACACATAACAGACATATATCTACCTGATTGTTTGGTACATTCGCCAGTTAGTTACTCTCGCTGCATAGTGGTCTCCTTTCAGCTGATGCATGTATATAGTACTGGTCAAAATTTCTTCGTTCATCAAAATACCTTTTATGAAGTCATCTCTCGTTTGAAAATCAAAATTATCCGAAAACAATGGCAATGCTGACGGAGAACATATGGCCAAGTGAGTGTCTATCAAATCTGAGTGAATGTTTACATCAGGATTATCTAAAAATATTTCCTGAAAATAAAATATGCATCATCATCATATTAAAACAATCATCGATAAATTAAATATAATAAATTCATCACTATAGAATCCCGGAATCTGTCTCCCACTATTTTTTTATCTAAGTTTTCTAATGTTCTGTGAAAGGCAGACATTCTAAAAACATCATATACGTCTATACACCACTTAATATCTTATATTTAGCAGTGAATTAGGTCTGCTACATAAAAACATCATATACGTCTATACACCACTTAATATCTTATATTCAGCAGTGATTAGGTCTGCTACATAAAAACATCATATACGTCTATACACCACTTAATATCTTATATTCAGCAGTGATTAGGTCTGCTACATAAAAACATCATATACGTCTATACACCACTTAATATCTTATATTCAGCAGTGATTAGGTCTGCTAAATAATTATCATGAATGCCTTTCTAGTTTTTATGGCATTCAGAGGACAGAGTACCATTCATTGCCTCCAGTGAATTTATAGAGAGATAAATAGAATAGAAACTATTGAAATATACTTACCAATGGGAATGAGGCTTTGCGTTCTTGATCCTCAATAGAATATTTCTGATGAAATAGGACTCTATTAGTAACTGCATTTACTGCTAAGAGGACATTGTCACCACTATTTTGTGCTCGATGTCCAGGAGAAGCATTCTTGTAAATCAGAGTCATGGCGGCCCCTTTATCCCTCTTACTTACTTCTCTGAGAATTCAAAATATTTAAATACTCACAAATATTGCAATAGTACAGTATAAATAAGTATTTTTAATTTTCTCATACACTAATGTATTAAAGCTTACTGTAATGTTGTCTGGGGTGTATTTCAAATCATAATTCATCTTTTCGAAAGAAAAAAGTCTCATTAAATTGAATATCGGTAGCGCACTGCGGCTTTATGAGAACTGGAGTCAGTTGGAAGGTATTACTTTTATGTGATAAACTTGTCCCTTGTACACAAATTACATATTCTGTACTGTATATTTTATTCTTATTTTATAACAAGTTGCATGGTGATTGCATAGTATATACTATAATACTGTAAATTCATAAAAAAAACTACCTCGGGATAGGCTACGTGTAGTGAGGTAGCTTGACGCATGATTTTTTTGTAAGCGATATATTTTATTAAATAAAATTCTATTACATTTCATTGAGTTTCATTTTATACACAGTATTGCTCAATATTACTAAATCTGAAAACGCTTGAGGTATCGAGGTAAAAGAATTTGTGTACTTGGGCAGCAGAATAAACCAGAATGGATGCTCCAAATCAGAAATTGTGAGCAGAATAAACCAGGTAAGAATTGCCTTTAACAAAAAATCTAAAATATTGGAACCCAAATATTGATTTAAGTGTGAGGAAGAACCATAATAAAGCCTTTGTATGGAGCATTTTGCTATATGGTTGCGAGACGTGGACCACCAACAAGAGTGAAAGCGGACAGTTGGCTGCCTTTGAGATGTGGTGCTACAGACACATGCTGAAGATCCATTGGTCGGAACATATCGAAAACAAAGAAGTGTAAACCAGGGTAGGTGAAAAAAAGGCAACTCCTTAAAAGAATCAGCCAAAAATGAGTTAACTGGATTGGTCACAACATCAGGCACCCAGGACTGCACCATCGCCATCACGGAGGGTAGGACCGAAGGCACAAATGGCAGAGGCCGACCAAGAGACGCTTATATGGACCAACTGAAGAGGGACATGAACTGTGGCTCATATGTAGAGCTGTAGAGACTGGCTGAGAATAGGGAAGAATGGAGAAGAAAACAAACTAATTGCAGACCAATCCAATGGATTGTAACCCATTATATATAAACTACTCAAAATTATTTAAGTATAAAAGTCAGCTACTAACTTGTGTTTCTCCAATAGAGGTAGTAGTTGCACATTGGATATTGTATCCACACCAGTGAGTATAAAGTATCCTCGGATATGTCCCTTAGCATCTAAATCTCTCAAGGCATCTCCCAGAGACCTACAGCTTTCTGATACAACAATATGAACCATCATCGTTACACTCCACGCCGCCTTCTCTTTCATACATTGCCTGTATAAAAAAATAAATACGTTAGTTAGATAAATTAAAGTTGCAAAAACTTATTACATTCTTTAAATCTTATTGATTACTTAAGCATCTATGTATTATAAACTATGGAAATAATACAGATTGATATGTTACGATAAGTAGCAAATATTTATTTCTACTTACTGTATATGAGCTTTCACTTTATCTACATGATGGCAACAGAATAAAAATGTTTCTTGTACACCAGACTGAGCCAAGGACTCTAAAGTATAATTTATTAAAGGGACGCACACTAAGGGCATCAAGGACTGGAAAAAAAAATATCTGCATTAAACTGAAAGATATTGTTGTTAGAAGTCGTTATTCCTCTTATTGATTTATTATTTATACTAATTTACTTTACGAAAAGTTAAATATACAAGTTGTGGAGCCACAAATCGTCAAAATAACAATATTTCAAAGATAAATATGGTTTAAAACAGGAATCTTACTAATGGCATTTCCGATAGAATTGGAAGGAAATTATCATTATAATTGTCAGCAATTACAACAGCTTGAACAACGTCATCTTTTTCCACCTTTTCCAAGCCCGCGAGACTTTTCTTTTGTTTCATCATTTTAAATCACTTATATTCGACACTTATGGATGAATAATGAATATAAAAGTTAGCTTATTCCAACCTTCGCAAAATTATGACAACCATAGAGTTACTACACAACCATAGAATGACAAATTTAAAACAAACTAAAATAAAGGGAATTTACACTTGTTCATTTACAGTGATCACACTGGATGATCCTCCAAAATGAAAAGTTGTGAAGAGACGTTTCATCACATAATTTTGATGATAGGTCCTTTCACTGAAATGACCATAACAAGTGGATTCCTATTATTTGTTTTGTTTTCATGTTGTCGAGAATTTTATTAATTTGTTTTTATTTTGAATAATTGTCATTTTATATAGACCATTAAAGGATGACGTCACAGAAAAATCATTGAGGGGCATCAGGCATCCCAACACAACAGACGATTACGGTGTAATACTAGGTGGAAAGCCTAAAGAATACCTAATAATCAAAAAAACTGTCAGTGTCGATTTTGTTATTATTTTGTCGTCTGACTTTCTTTTTTTTCTCTTATGGCATAACATCCTACAAGGATGATTTGCGCAATCTGACTGTTTGCATCCCAAGCAAAAGCAAATCCATAGACAAGACCACGTGACCTTTAATGGTCTATTTTTATACGAAAATACGTCACATTGCAGACAACATGACCGTGAATATTGACACGGCAGTGAAAGCATAGGATGAACAAGTGTGAACAGGCGTGTTCACTTTTGATGAACAGTGTAAACCCTGACACTCTGGATGATTATCCAAAGTGAAACAATAATATGAATGCTACTTTATTTGACGTCAGTCGCTACAATAATCTATGGCTATAATTTTTGCATCTGTCAAAGATCTATGACAATGTTTTGTTTACGGCCGGGAGTTTTTTCGTTTGAAAACAATATGTATTGAAAATATGTACTTGATAGTCATTATCAAAAATATCGATTATTTTAAAGTATTGTGCGATGTAATTATTCCCCACGTAATCAAATAGCATGGAGTCTCCAAAGGTATGCACTTGTAAAATTTGTTTTTTTTTTTCTTTTTATTGTTATATCTTTAAATTGGTATTCGATAAAATAGAAGTAAACTATTTTTTTTTTACATAAAATAATATTCAATTTCACTTTACTATGTTACCCTCAAGGCATTTTGATGACATTTTTAGTTCCTTGGATATTATTTAATTTGTATACAAAAGTAATATATTGTTGAAAGTTGTTTTGTAATTTTCTTATTTAATTTTAGCTTATTTTCCACAATGAACAACCTCACGGCCCTGGAGATGTGTACTTGTCCTGGCAAAAAGGAAATGTTGGCTCCTTACTAGCCACTACAGGCATCGATTCGTCTGTAGCAGTATTCAACAGATATGGTCAACTACAGGAGAGAATCAAATTACCAGGGTGCCTGCCTCTCCATATATTTATTTATTTATTTATTATTTTTTTATTTATTTATATACAAATACAAATATAAACACAACATAAAAGAAATAAATCACTCACAATAACTTATAACTATTGGTGTTAATATAATGACCCCAGGCAGCACCAGGTGCTGGTATTAGAGGTCAGTTGTACTGTATCCTGCATCAATCCATCTCACATATTATTATATTACATCTAATTAACATTGTATATTTCACACATTCGTTAGGGATTCTGTTACTCTCTTCCTTCCAGTATATGTTTCTTCATCTTTTTTGTAAATAATTCGTTACTTCCGCATTCCCGCAAGTGATCCGGCAGTGCATTGAAGATCAGCACAGCAGAGTGGAGAAAGCCGTGACGGTTCCTGTCGGTTCTTGGAACATGTTCCACTCTGAAATGATCCTGTTGTCTTGTGCTATAACTGTGAATATCACTGTTTAAAATTAGGTTTATGTTGGACTTAATCAATTTGTTTTTCAATTTGAACATCATTTTAGCTTTTTCCAACCAAATTAATTCATCCAAATTCATTGCTAATGCCAAAGAGTAAACTTCCTTCGTTCTTGTCAGTCTGTTCAAATTATAGACTACTTTAAGTGCCCGATTCATGATTCGTTTTACATAATCCTTAGCTTGCTGACTACACTGTGACCACATCATAAGTCCATAGGAGATTCGTGGCAATACAAATGCATTGTATAAAAGTCTCTTTGTTTTAGTGTCAAACCATTCGCTTCTTCTTATTACACCAATCATTGGGCTTATATCATCAAGTATAGATCTGATATGGTCTTCCCAGTTCAATCTGTCATCTATCAGTAAACCCAAATATCTAACAGTATTAGTTTTCTGTATTTCAGAATTATTTATCGTAATTTCGAGATCTATTGCTTCTTTGTTTCGTTGTTTTAACAACATATATTTCGTTTTGTCAGCATTTATTGTCAATGAGTTATTGTATAACCAAGAAACAAATATTTTCAGATCGTCATTTATTGTTCTTTGGACACTCTCTTTTTCATAGCCACTATATATTAGAATTGTGTCGTCCGCATATACAAAGTATTGAGCCTGCATGTCACAATATCTTAAATTATCTATATAAAGCAAATACAACAGCGGACCCAATATTGAACCCTGTGGTACACCGTATTCAACCGTTCCCTCATCACTCACAAATTCGCCATTCCTTGTTACGGATTTTCTATTCATCAGATAGCTCTGTATCAATTTGTGAGCATTTCCCCTGAATCCTAAATTATATAGTGAGCATAGCAGGATTTTATGATTAACAGTGTCGATATATACTTATTATATCCCTATATTAAAACTGTTTTATTCTTAGTAAATACCCAATACTTCTCTTAAAGTACAACAGATCATTTAGATGGTTTATTTCAACAGGTTTATTTATTTATATTATTAGGGGGTATGGTATGCACCATATGATCTATAGACCATTAAAGGTCACGTGGTCTTGTCTATGGATTTGCTTTTGCTTGGAGGGCAAACCGTCAGATTGCGCAAATTATCCTTGTAGGGTTTTATGCCATAAGAGAAAAAAAAGAATGTCAGATGACAAAATAATAACAAAAACGACACTGACAGTTTTTTTGATTATTAGGTATTCTTTAGGCGTTTCACCCAATATTGAGTGGTTTTACTATACTGACAATTGGAAGGATAATACCTACATGACAACGCTCTTCTTTGAAATAATTTACTATCTGAGATAGCATGTGTTATGGTACTTTATCTCTTTTTCGCGCATAGTTAGAACTGCGCAGTTAGAAAGAGATACCACCTTTTTGTTTGTTTTGTTTTTGTTTTAGAACTGCTCAGTTAGAAAGAGATACCATCTTTTTGTTTGTTCTGTTTTTGTCCTCCAAACATTTTTCTGTAACGTCATCCTTTAATGGTCTATTGTACTCCCCCTACTTAGTTTTCCTGGTGTTGCCAGTCAAAGCGAACCCTCAAGTCCTAGACATCTTATGAAGTTCAAGATCTCATTTATTCAGAATTTCGACAGGTTACTTGTAATTTAAAGTTACCTTTCTTTTTTACTCTAAAATCTGTTTGTATATTTTCATCTTAGAGTTTAAAACATTAGGACAGTTTTGTACAGCATAATACATTAGAACATTATTTGTCTCTGTGGTTAAACTAGCCTCAAATTTAATTATATTCCAAAATACATGTATTCATAATGAATTTACTTAGTGTATAATATTCTCTGTAATATGCAATGTTAAATGTGTACTACTTATTAATTCTTCACCAAATCAAAGCAATTATACACAAAATTAAAAATTCACATTTAATAGGCACAAACAATATCTAGATCAGGGTTGTAACGGATGTCAACATCCGTATCCGCATCCGCATAACATCCGCATGAATTTTGACATCCGTATCCGCATCCGCAACTTATATTTTAAGAGATCCGCATCCTCTAAAATCTGTGAGGATGTGATGAGGATGTCAATTTTTTCGTAGTCCACATATAAAAAAAAACTTAAATACATTTCTAGAATAAAACTAAATTTTACTAATTCTATCCTGGTTGATGTAGCAGGTATGCCAATTCAAACATGTGCAACACATTTGCGCAATATTCTGGACTATGAGATTTAATTTGTTTGTTAAAAGATAGACCGAACCAGATGATATATTGGGTTATTAACTCTTTGGACGCGCCAAAATAAATTTTAAAATCTTTGAGCCACTGCGATAGGTTGGAAGCCTATTTTTGAAATTCATACCTCTCTATAAATATACAACCCACACTCACGTAGTCTCGGAATAATGTTACAAAAAGATCAAAATTTTATGTAATGTACATAAATTAACAAAATAATGTACTTATTTGAAGCAATTCAATAAATAAATTATCACATATTTTAGAGCATTTGACACGCCATGATTTTTATTTATTTATTTATATTATGGGGTATGGTATGCACCGCGACCTATAAGATCTATTGTACTCCCCCTACTTAGCTTTCCCAGTGTTACCAGTCAAAGTGACCCCTCAAGCCCCAGACATCTTATGAAGTCCAGAATCCTGAGGGGGTCCAAGGTGTGGAGAGACTCCACTTCTACCCAGTGCCTGCCTAGGGTTTTGATTCTTGCGAATCCCACAGCATTGCAGTCCGCCAAGAGATGACGAGGAGTCTCGGCCTCTTCTTCGCAAAATCTACAGGTGCCATCTTCAAGTCCCAGTTTGCGTAGGTGTTCCCTGAGTCTACAGTGACCCGTTAGGAAGCCTGTTATTGCCTTGAGACTTGTTTTACTTAGGTTAGTGCAAGTCTTGGCCCTTTTGGAGTTATATCCTCCGAGCAGTTCCTTGGCTTGCCTAAGCCTAGGGAGATTCTTCCATAGTTCGTTTCTTTCTTGTCTCCCTTTCTTTTTAATTTCCTCTTGGAAAAACGTATGTCCCAAACCACAGAATGGTTCTGGTCCATAGAGTTGCGTTGCCGCACCCTTTCTTGCCAGCTTATCAGCTCGTTCATTTCCCTCAACCCCGATGTGTCCGGGTACCCAGAAGAGGGTGACTTTATTCTTCTTGCCTAACTCGTTAAGTTTGAGGAGGCATGTCCAAACCATCTTGGAGTTGATGATGTTTGAACCCAATGCTTTAATAGCTGCTTGACTGTCAGATAGTATAGCTATATGTTGCTTACTGTATCCTCTGTCGAGATTGAACTGGATACATCTTTCCAGAGCATATATTTCTGCTTGGAAGACACTTGGGAATTTTCCCATTGCTTCAGAGTGTTCGGTGCGCGGCCCGTAGACTCCTGCTCCAGTTCCCTCTTCTGTTTTGGATCCATCCGTATACCATACGATGGTTCCATTCTTGAGAGAGTGTATAATATCCTCGTCCCATTCTTTCTTTGTGCTCAGTTTGATAGCAAAATTCTTCTCGAAACTGAACTTCTTGATCATTAGATCGGCTGGCAGATCAATGAGGTATGCGCAGTCATTTAGAATTTCTTCTCCTTTGATGCGGTTTACCCTCGTTGATTCTGTCTTCTTAAGTCTGAGATATGTCTTCTTTGCAGCTTCCTCCACTACCATGTGGAGCGGTGAGAGATCAAGGATCACCTCCATGGCTGCCGTTGGACATGTTCTCATTGCTCCTGTTATGCATAAGCATGCTAACCTTTGTACCTTATCGAGTAATTTCCTCGTGGTAACAAGTTTGGTTCTACTTGACCATGCAATGGCTCCATATGTGATGATTGGTTTTATCATCACTGTATACATCCACAGCAGGATGTTTGGGTTGCAGCCCCAATTTTTTTGCCGACACGCCATGATGCACTAACACTATTACAAATTTTAGTTAATACATACAGTTGTACACTCACCCCATCATTTTGTTGCTATCAGAGATATGAAGCCATCAACGGCTTTGAATCGATTCTTCTACAGATACTTGCACAAATCGTTCACTCTATTTATAAGTTGCACAATTTTTACTTTAAGTGAAATATGCTTTTATATAGATAACTGATATTTGAAACTTCATAAAAAAATCACTGTCATAACACACACTCACAATAGCGCGCATAAAGAGAAATGTTAGAATAATATTTATAAAATTAATTATTTTTCAACTAATACAGTATAACACTACGGATGTACATAAAATAAAACAAAAGAAATATTTTATCTAGTATACACAATTCACAAAGATTCACTATTCGAAATTTCTTTACGAGATTAAAGTAGGAAACGTCCCGTTTGAATATTAAAATGCAACTAAATAGATAATATTATTTACAAATATGTGTGATCCCATGGAATAAATTTTATTATTGATAAATATTGATTCCAGAAATTTTGAAGCCATATGGTATTCCCGTGTAAAAGGTTTATTACCTTACGGTTGTAAACGTAAGGGCCACAGGGCCTAATGGTTGTCTCCAATCTTTATTGCATTTATCCTAGAAATCCGACGAAGACAATAAATTTGCATTGTCTTAATTTATGACTTAAAATAATTTTAAAGTAGGGTTTATCACAATAATAGTATGTTTTGGGTCCACAATATAATAATTCATCCATTCATATCTTTACGGCGTTTCACATAAATGGTGAAGCCAATGGACCGGTTGTATGCAATAAAAAAATAAACATTTAGTATTGGGTAGTATACTTCAACGCTGAATTTAAGACATGAAATGTATTCTTTTTCGAATATCCACTTTTTGCAAGACACTCGAAAACTCACACATATTTACCGCCGAGTGCTTCACAGCTTAAGCAAATGTTTACTTTAATTAGGTTAAAATTATTCCATGGAGTCTCTGGAATAGAATTGGTCTCCCACTTTTTTCTGCTAGCCTTAAAGTGTTCGTAAAACCTTACATATAAGACTATTTACTTATTAATCTACATGCAATATTGGATATTTTGTTAGAAATAATCAGCCGTATGCTGAGTAAGAGAAATTGTCGTGGGTGTATGAGAAATTGTATGAATGTAGACGAGCGAAAGAAATATGTAATAATAGATCTATATGCCATTTTGTTCTCTCTGTTTACGTCACTTGGGATACAGCATGTCAACCACTAGATTAGTTCATCATTTTATTGTTGGCTTAATTAAAATGTTGAATACATTAAGCAAATTCCTCAGATTCCGTGGAGCACTCAACAAATAATAAGTCTTTCACTTCTTTCCGTAGATTTCGAGTGTCCCGTAAAAGGCAATGTTCAAAAAAATGCATCTTAAATTCAGCGGTGGGGTACGCAACCTATCCTGAATGTCATGTTTTTTTGTTGACAATGAGAGAACAGTTTGTATGTTTATTGAACGAAAATGGTCTACTGGTTTTCCCATTTGAGGTAGGTATATACCATGATGGTGTTGTAGTCATTTCATTAATTTTTACTGTCGTCTTCTAACTAGTATAGCGAAAATTATTATATTATGCTCATTTTTTGCTCATTTAGTAAACATAGGCATATGTAGGTATCTATCTATCTATACCCTCACGCCGTGTCCCAAGTGGGCTAGGCAGAGAGAACGGAAAGCCAAACAGATCTATCTTTACACACTTCCTTCGTTTTCTCCACATTCATACAGTTTCTCATACACGTACTTCGGTTCCTCTTACTCAACACGCGGCCGTCCTTGAGAATTTGATCCACGTGGTTCTCGGACGCCCGCGCTTTCTTACACCCTTTCTTTTAGACAAGTATATCCTCTTTGTCATTCTTACGTCGTTCATTCGTTCAAAATGGCCAAACCACCGTAGTTTACTCACGCGCATTCTGTCCACAACACTCTTCTTGCATCCGCTCATTATTCTAATATCACTATTCTTCACTCTATCACGCAGCGTTTTACCAAGTACTCTTCTCAACGATTGCATCTTCACTGCATTTATTCCACTTTCGTCCTTTTTCAACCACGTCCATGTCTCGCTTGCATACATAAGTGACGGTACCTTCTGGTACCGTCACTTATGTAAAATATGTAGGTATGTTTATTTCAAAACTGAGATATGTATATCACGTAATAAAAAAATGCAAAACTACTACGGATATAAGTTTATAATGAACATTTTCTTATATCAATAAGAAATACTTTGTATGTTTTATTTTTTAAGTACTATGCACCTAAAACCACAATCCTCATGTTTTGGATAAGGTTCCAAGACTTACATACACTTGCGCAAAATAATGGTGCGTATTTTAAATGACGAAAACGTACAAGATTTTTCATTATATTCATAAATCAAATTTCTTAGTTTTATAATAATAAAAATGTCTAGATATCCACAAGATATCATTAGATACATGTAAATATATTTTTACAAACAAATGTTGTCAATAAATGCCTCTTTATGAAAAGATATTCGACAAAATAGGCTAACACATCTATGTTTGTGGATGTGACTCGCACTGAAAAAGTTAAATATACCAGGACCTTAAGATCTATTATTCTATTGTACTCCATACCAGATGTAGTAAAACATTACATTATTATTATGACTGGACATATTGAACCCCAAATCCTTTTGGTTTCAAGAAATTCTCCTGTTTTTTTTTTTAGATAAGAAGTGTTATTTAAAGAACAATAAATCATTCGGTAATAATTTTGAATTCGGAAATAATCATGAACATACTTAAAGTATTGTAGTCCAGATATAATAATACATACTATTTTTTTATGTTCTACGTTACCGATATTATCACGTTTTGCTCGGGAGTATCTGACAAAGACTAAGTTTTTACATATCCTGTAAAAGGGCGTAAAAAATCCCATACAAAACATTAAATATTTTCAATTCAATAATTCATAAAAAATCCCATACAAAACATTCAATATTTTCAATTCAATAATGAGGATTCAATTCAATAATTCACTTCATGTTGCTAACTTTTGTTGGCACGGAGAAGACTACCTGCATGTGTATTACATGCGGTAAGTCCACTGATTTTACTACTTATGGGAAATTCCATGATGATTGGAATGAATTACGTTACCTACTCTCACTCATTTCTGTAAGAGACTCTTGTATGCCTTTGATAGCACATAGGAAATTCTATTACTACTACTATTATTTGGTGTAGCCAGCGGGCCAAATGAAATGATCAATTATTTATTATGTCCATTTTACGTCATTAGTAATATAGATTTATAATACCTGAAGTAAACCTGATTCAAACTAAAATAAATACCTTAGGAGTACTCAGTAAAGAATAGTTATCCCACTCTTCTTTGTAATTTTTTCTGATAGAGTCGGTTGTGTGATAAGACAAGAAGATCTAGTATTCAGTGACGAGGTGTTACACACATTCTGAATATCTAATTTTTTATTGTCACGGATCACAGAGAAGACAATCTGCATGTTTATAATTTGCAATTAGTCCGCTGGCTACCCCACTTGTGGGATATGTCGTGGTGGTATGTTAGTAGTAAAATAAAATACTCAAATCTTTATAGCTTTTTGAATTTAGCATAAACCCAGACCTATTTGTATGCAAACTTAAAAAAAAAACATTATTATCGTTATACTACCAAGATCCTAGTATGTCACTAATATGATTCTCATTATGAATTTTTCATATTTCGCCAGATCATTGTTCATAATATTGTGACTTTCAAATAAGTGTTATTTTTCCAATTTTTTTCGGCGGTCATTTTTTATCGCGCTATAGTTTATCATGAAATCAAATCCTTACAAAAATTATTGTAACTTTTAGTATAGAAAAAGTAAGTAAATATATCGTAATAATTGGTTGTAGGTATTTAGGTTTATATCAAAAAACCCAGATATATCTTTTAAATTTTTTTTTTTTTTATGGAGTAAGTAAAGGTACTAAATCACTCGCAAACGAGTGGATGGCCTTGAGAAAAATAGAATAGAATAAGTAAAGGTATTTTTTTAGTCATAGATATCTTTTAGAGAAAATAACGAATTTTATCTTTCCCAAGATTTTTAGAAAAAAAACAGCAAGTATCAAGTATTAAAAAATACTCATTATTTATTCATGTTTAAAATAAAGATATATCTATCTGTCTGTCTATCTCACGCCGTGTCCCAGGAGGGGTAGGAAGAGAGAACGAAACAAACTTTCGCTTCCTCCACATTCATACAGTTTCTCATACATGTTCGCCGATTTCTCTAACTCAACACGTGCCTGTCCTTTAGGATTTAATCCACGTGCTCAAGCCACGTAGTTCTTGGACGTCCGCGCTTCCTCACACCTCCTCTTTCAGACAAATACATCCTCTTTGTCATTCTTTCATCTTGGTAAAGATTATATCAACATCAAAATCCGCATCCGCATTTTCATAAATTAAAAATCCGCATCCTCATAACAGTGTCACCCCACATCTGCATCTGCATCCGCATCCGTATCCGCAAAGTGACATCCGTTACAACCCTAATCTAGATCAAGGGTGGCCAACCCGCGGCCCGCGAAGCATATGCACATATTTTTTTTTAATAATAGTCGGTACAAGTACCCGTTACTTTTTTGAATTTTGAAAGAGGTATTTTGAGAAAATCTTCTTAAATAAAACCGAGGAGTTTTGAAACATTTCAAATTCCTATACCATTTTGAAAATTTGGTGACGGGGGGTAGAAATTTTATGGTTAAGTAAAATTATAAAATGTTCCATACATGGAGTATATTGTTGTGCGGCCCGGTAGGAAATCTCATTCTGAAAATGCCCGGCTGCTGAAAAGGTTGGCCACCCATGATCTAGATCATGAATGGAAAAAAATATCAAAATAAACAATTTTCAAAGTGCATAATGTTGTGTACAATTTTTCAGGCTGTGTTGCGATATGGAATGGGACTACGATGGAGATAACTTAGCAGTGATCACTCCAGCCAGCTCTAGTGTCATCATCTGGGAATGTCACTCCAAGAAACGCATCACGGTAGACACTGGTCTTAGAGAGCCCCCCACCTGTCTGGCGTGGGCTAAACAGGAGCCCATATTAGCGATTGGAACACACAGAGGAAATGTCACATTCTACAATCACCAAACATCTAAACGAATTCCTGTCATTGGAAAGCATACAAAGAAAATAGTGTGCGCCGCATGGAATAGTGATAATATTTTAGCCATGGTATCCGAAGATAAAACACTTTCTATAAGTAACTCAGAGGGAGATACTCTTCGTATCGTCTCCTTGAGGGACCAACCAAATGACTTGCAATTCTCAGAAATGAAAACCGATGAAAGGGTTGCTGGAGAAAATACTGTAAGTTGTAAAATTATCAACGAAATATTTGTGAGATGAATAAACTGATTATAATATGTTGTGGAAATAAAGTTAGATACCTCGTATGATCTTTGTTACAATGTTAAAATTTTACAGTTTGTGTTTTGACGCTGTTCGCCTCACATTTTTTGCGATCCTTATAAATAATTTGTGTAATAATTAGCATTGACTTACTCCTTTTCACAACACAAGCTGATTGGGTAAGAAAAAATTATGAGTATAGTTAAGTTATGTATTTAAGAAATATGATAATGTCTTTGATCATATTACTTGAATCGTTACTTTTTATTTCAAAGATTATGCTTTTTTTTATATTCCCTTTTACAGATAAGTTTAGTTGTTGGAAAGAGGACCTTATATCTATACAACTTACTTGATCCAGAAAATCCCATTGAGCTAGCTTTTCAGCAAAAATATGGATTTATTGTAACCTACAAGTGGTATGGAGATGGTTACATTCTGATCGGTTTCTCATCTGGGATACTTATAGCCATATCCACTCACATTAAGGAAGTGGGACAGGAGCTCTTCCAAGTGAAGAATCACAAAGATTCTCTATCTGATTTAGCCGTCTCACACGTACTTAAAGAGGTCGCCACTTGCGGTGACAGCATGTAAGTAATTTACTAAATTTACATTTGTAAATTTGTTTTCCTATTGATCCTCCAAAAATATTTTGTTTGGGTGTATATTTGACGTCCGTCGCTATAATCTTTGCATATTAGACGTCCGTCGCTATAATCTTTGCATATTAATATTAAAAAAGTAAGAATTTTATATCTTCAATTCGGCTATGAGGTTTGCCACCCATTCTGAATGTCTTTTTTTGACGGTCTCATAAAGCATATTAATGGAATGAACTTTACTGTAAAATTATTTTAAGTCATAAATTGAGACAGTTAGTATTATTGTTCATTTAAAGTAATTACTTAAGTCACCCTAGAGCCAATTCGTGAGCGTTGGGATGTCTTTCTCACTTCTTCTGATTACATTTTGCACAATGATAAATTGTGTGAACATGGTTCTCCAAGCGAGATGTCTGTTACAATAAAACTTTTTGTAGGTTGAAGTTGCGTTCAATTTGGGATGTGGCCGAAGATAGTAAATCTTTCTACCCACAAGGAGGTGCTGAGAAGTGTGCATGGAGTCTGGATGGGCAGCTGCTAGGGGTGACAGGACACTCCTCTCTCTCTGTCTACCTCACCAGACTTACTCCATTATGTGCTTCTCATAATACCAGAGCGCTGCTGCTCACTAACCTCACAGAAGGCACTCTTTATCAGTGTGTCCCAGCTCCTGAGTCACCTATTCCTGATGTTAAAGGTTTGGATAAATGATACAAACATATGAAATGATGGAATTATGAGATAATGTATCAAACCACAAAAAAAAGAGTTATTATTATCACTATGGAGTATATGTAATAAAATAGGTCTCTACTCTCACGAGGGTTGCTACTTAAGTTTTGAGATATGCCAATACTAGTATAAATATGTCAAATCTGACATTGTCGTCGTAAAATTTTGAGCTTTTTGTGGTAAACGTACTCAGAATCATCATCATCAACAGTGTGCCGATCAACTCATTGTGACTTTTGATGATGAAACACCATATCGAGCCACCGTGTTTCATTGATTTTCTGAGTTCAGTCGTGGTCGTACTTCGTTACAGGACGAATTTCTTGAAGGTCGTCCAAAATCGGCTGTTGTGCCAGAAAACATCAATGCTGTGCATGAACTGATTTTGCAAGATCATCATGTGACATGCCGTGAGATTAAGGCATGCTTGGGCATTAGTTCCACTCGCATACATTCATGAATATTGCATGAACATTTGGCCGTCGAAAAGATTTGGATACCGCATAATTTGACAATCGCTCAAAAAAAGGCTCGTGTTGATTAGTGCAAACGAATGTTGAAGAAATTCAATTGCAATGCTTCAAAAGACGTCTATAAGATCGTGACAGGTGACAAATCATGGATCTATGCATATGAACCTGAAACTAAACAACAATCGGCAGTATGGGTCTTTCAAGACGAGCTAAATCCAACAAAAGTTGTTCGAGCACAAAGCACATCCAAGCAAATGGTCGCCTGTTTTTTTGGAATAACTGGATATATCGCCACCATTCCATTGGAGCAACGTAGAATGGTCAATTCTAAATGGTACACCACCATTTGTCTGCCAGGAGTGTTTGGAAAAATAGGGAAAATCAATCAAAAAAACGAAACATTCTCCACTCAATGCAAGCTCTCACACATCTGATAAAACAAGTGCGTTTTTGAACATTCAAAACACCGAATTGATGCCGAAGCCATTTAAGATTATAAATATTTGTTTTCACTCGTCTATCCCAAAACTTAAGTAGCAACCCTCATATTTAAATTTTGTCCTGTAAAATGATACTTTCATGATGTAGACCAAAAGTGATATTCTCGCTTTCCTAAAATTATGGAAAAGCTATAGCTAATCAGTCCTCTGTAACCCCGCCATTTTTATTTAACTCACGATTCATACAAGATAATTAGTGTTCACATAATACAATACATCAATTATCTCAATTTAGAATTGTAGTGGCTTGATACATTGATCCAAATCAGGGTCTATTTCTCTTAATGATTTCGTCATAAATTATATTTAATTAATTTAAAATAAATTATTTATAACTTTCAGGTGGCGCCATTGAAGTGATGCGAATTCGTTTTTTAATAGAACCACTTATCATATCTGTGGGACCATATCATATCTGCTATGCTAGTAATGACACGGCATGGTACTATGACACAACACTACAGCATCCTCCATATGACTCTGTGACTAAGCAAGTAGCCCCGTCTCCCAATCAGCGGCAGTATCCGGGAGCATTGGTGGATATTAAGATTAGTACGGAATATGCAGCAGCACTTTTTGAGGGGAAAATCATGTTACATATGGTGAGTACACGCAAACATCTTCCCCTTATCCTAGTTTTGGTGGTAAGTATTTCTTCCAGAGACTCCAGAGACCATTACTGCTTCCAGGGCTGTTATACTTTCTAAACCAAATCTCTCACTATACATACGCATAGGTGTGATGAATAAATTTGAAAATATTTTTAGTTCTTCATCACCACAGCGTTCCTCAGTAGGTTTACTTCCAATAACCCTGACACAAACTCTGTTTGAAACTTCCATTCAACATATTTTGTATTTAGAATCATTTTTTGGTGTTTCAATTCAGAAATTTCATTTTTGTTCGCGTTGGTAATTAAAATTCATTAATTTATAACATCATTGTGATTTATCATTTATTTTTTATACATCTTAAATAATGTTGTGTCCTGTTATTACAGCTGGAGCACCCTGATGCATCTCGAGAAGATAAAGAGAGCTGCCTTTTTCCAGAGCCTGCCTTGCAGGAAGCACTTATCACATCCATGGCATTGAGTAACGATTTCCTCATATTTGTCACAGATGTGAGTCCTATTCTTATTATGAAACATATAAAATTAAATTCCATCTATAATTTATATTTATACACAGACTGTAGCTTTCCTGGCACAATTACTAAGTTATGAGGAACTCTACGCATAACTTAGTAAGTATGTATAGGGTGTAGGGGTTTGTGTATGGTTTAAAAAAATATGACCATAATTCACAATTTCGTGCAGAACTCAAATAGCTAACATACAAACAATCCTGCGATCTACATAATATACTCTATCTTTTGTATAAAATCTTGAAGCACAATTCCCCTCAATACATTTTTAAGTGTTTTGAATATTTGTCTTCACATAGATGTCCTCAAAGATCTCAGAATAATATAATAATCAGTAAGCTACCTTCTCAGCCCACACCACAACCTTCTTCAGTTCATCATTTACAACCCATGCAGTTAGAATGTGCAATAATCTAATTTGCAATATCAGAAACTCCCCTACACTACATGTTTTCAAAAATATCCTAAAATGTATAATGTGATTGATTTATCCTAAATAGATCCTTCCCATGCCTTAAGCCTTCATTTTGTAGTATTTATTTATAATGTTCCACTTAGGGCTATGATTGTTATTATAATTAAGTTTAATATTAATTGTTCACAGTTCGTATTAATTACACACATCGTCAACATATTATCACACATTACTTTGGTTAGCTGGAAGATATTGCCTCCAGGCAATAAGCTCACCAATTGCTCATGATTCTTTTTTTTGATTAATAAAGTGTCCCTGACTGAATACCATAAGGCAACCAGGAAAGCAAAAACAAATTCCTGGAGAACATTCTGTGGTACAATAAAAACCACTACAGAAACAGCTAGAATCAATGAAATCCTAGCAAAACAAAAAGAGCAAGAAATAGGAATCTTAAA
This sequence comes from Athripsodes cinereus, assembly GCA_947579605.1. Taxonomy (NCBI): domain Eukaryota; kingdom Metazoa; phylum Arthropoda; class Insecta; order Trichoptera; family Leptoceridae; genus Athripsodes; species Athripsodes cinereus. Next base: position 21,028,485 of record OX388310.1, read on the forward strand.
GAATCAAGATGATTGTTATACTGAAACAGAAAAAGAGGCTCTAATCCTGCTTGCGAAAACCCACTTTCCAGGGTGCGAGATAGTAGAGGAAATTGAAAAAACATATTCTGAAATCAGTAAACCGGGTATAGAAGATTGGAGAATTGCATCGAAAATCTTCAGACCCAACGAAGTCAAATGGGCAATCAACTCATTTGAACCTTACAAAAGTAGTGGAGAAGATGAAATATTCCCTGCTCTATTGCAGTATGGAATTGAAACAATAACTCCAACACTACTTAAAATATTCAGAGCAAGCCTAGCATTGGGTTATATACCACAAAGCTGGAAAACTGCCAAAGTAACATACATTCCAAAATCTAACAAGGAATGTTATGATACACCAAAAGCATACAGACCAATAAGTCTATCCTCGTTTATGCTTAAAACAATGGAAAAAGTAATCCATAGATATCTTGTAGACAACACCCTACAAAAATACCCTGTACACATAAAACAACATGCGTATCAAGAAGGCAAATCAACAGAGACTGCCCTCATAGAAATAGTGGATAACATACAGAAATCACTATCAAACGGTGAAATTGCTTTATGTGCCTTCCTAGACATAGAAGGGGCCTTTGATGGGGTCCCAACAGAAGTCTTAATAAATGGACTAAAGCAAAAACAGGTAGAACCCACCGTAATAAAATGGATCAATGACATGTTGTCAAACAGATACATTAAAATAAGCCTACAAAATGAAACATTAAAGGCTAAAACTGTCAAAGGATGCCCACAGGGAGGTGTTCTTTCACCTCTACTGTAGACACTAGTTACAGACAGTTTAATATGCAAGCTCAATGACAATGGTTATAATGCACAAAGCTATGCTGTTGACATAGTTATAATAATCAGAGGTATAGAATATGACATTATCTCTGAATTAATGCAGAATGCGCTAAAGATGGTAGAACACTGGTGCTTTACGAATGGGTTAACAGTTAATACTAGTAAAACAACTCTAATCCCATTTACAAGGAAAAAAAAGCTTGAAAAGCTTACCAAACCAATCTTTTTTGGAAATACCATAAACTTTTCCAAAGAAACAAAATATCTAGGCATCACACTAGATAATAAACTCACTTGGACTGAACATGTTAATAAAGTAACACAAAAAGCTACGAAGGCCTTATGGACCTGCCGAAGATTGGTAGGAAATAATTGGGGAATAAAACCCAAACTAATGCTCTGGTTATATACTGTGGTAGTAAGACCAATTGTATCATATGCATCAATAGTTTGGAACAACAAACTAGAACAAAAGGGATGTATTGAAAAGCTAAACAGACTACAAAGAATTGCCTGTTTATTAGTAACAGGAGCACTACATACAACTCCTACAGCTTCATTAGAAGCAATGCTCAATCTACCGCCGCTACACCTTTACTTAGAAAAGGTGGTAAAAGAGGGAATAATAAGATTGACAATTGGAGAAGCACATAAAATAAGCATGCTCTTTGAATCAAAACTAAATATAGAAATAAAAAAAGATGATATAATTAATGTTTAGAATATTTACTAATTTTTTTATTGTTTAACCGGATTTGGGTGCAGATGACAAAACCAATCAGAAACCTCAATTGGAGAACCATGTCTACACAATGTAACATTGTGTAGAATCTAATCAGAAGAAGTGAGAAAGGTGTCCCAACGCTTACGAATAGGCTCAAGGCTGGCTTAAGTGATAACTTTCGGCTAGTTCGACCAGTCAGCTGTTGCTGACTGGTCGAACTAGCAGCCGATAAAGTATTGAACTTAATTGTTCCGGCTCCATTTAGACGGGAGATCGCGATCTATTTGAGATCTGAAAAATGAGATCCCAAAAAGATGGTTGCTTCTAAGGTTCGCATAAAGCGTCTCTCGATTGGTGGACCTTACATCGTGACAGTGAGAATGGTGGAATTGGTGAACGTTGTCCATGGACACCGAAAGTGATCACTTAAGCCAGCCTTGAGCCAATTCGTAAGCGTTGGGACACCTTTCTCACTTCTTCCGATTAGATTCTACACAATGTTACATTGTGTAGACATGGTTCCCCAATCGAGGTTTCTGATTTATGATATAATTAGTTTACCAAAAGATAAAATGAAAAATATCTACCACTTTGCCAAACCATACAAAGTAGAAATCCAATCCAGATCAGATATCAAAGAAAATTGGTATCAGGAACCAAATGGTGCCTTGATTTGGTACACAGATGGATCTAAAAAGATAAACGGCACGGGCTCAGGTGTATATGGTATATCACCAAAAGCAAAAATATGCAAACACCTGGGCCAAAATGCAACTATCTTTCAAGCAGAAATAACTGCGATAACAATATGCGCCTATGAAAATATAAATAGGAGATACAGAAATAAAAAAATTTACATTTACTCAGACAGTCAAGCTGCACTTAAAGCACTAGACTCCTGTAAAGTAAACTCTGTTACAGTTCAAAACTGTATCAATGCATTGAACAAATTATTAATAGAAAATAACAATAAAATTGTATTAAGATGGGTGCCAGGACACTCTAACTATGAGGTTAATGAAGAGGCGGATAAAATGGCCAACATGGGGGCTGACACGCTGACCTATGGTCCGGAGCCTCACTGCCCCATTACAAATAGCACTTTAAAAACAGCACTCTATGGGAGAATGCAAGAAAAAGCTATTAATAACTGGTTAACAATACCAGGACAGAAACATGCGAAAACCCTGATTAAAGGTTTCTCATCAAAGAAAAGTAGAGACTTTCTCAAACTTAATAAAGAGAACCTAAGAATTCTCACCAGAGTACTAACGAGACACTGTAGACTCAATAAACACTTATGTATAATGAAACTAACATACATGTATCTGTGCAGATTCTGCATGAATGAACATGAAACTCCTTTGCATCTACTCACAGAATGTGAACCTATAATGCAAACAAGAGCCAAAATAATTGGCTCACACTTTCCTGATCAAGAACAGATCAAAGGAACTAACCCACACAAAATTTTGAATTTCTTTCAGGTTTTAGGTCTGTGGGAAGACATCTAAGGACTAAATCCCACAATGGACTACATCTAGAAGTCGAGGTGGGCAAGGTCTTTGGATGGAAGAAAAAAAAAATAAAGTGTTTTTATGATTCTTATTAAATAGGATTATATTATTGAGTGTACCTGTGTCATGCTTGCCATACATGTAAAAAAAGAACCGCATGCCTAAAAATTTAATTTATAATATTTACAAAAGAAAAATAGCAAAAGCCTAGATTGTAAATTAAAATTTATTCAAACTTGACGCCAATGGCATCTTTTGCAAACTTCATTTCAAATAAAGCATAGAGAAATTTAGCCTTCAAGTAAATTAAAATAGATTTGAATTTGCCGCCAAGCGTACCTGTTAGAAACTTAAATTCAAACTATAACAGAGAATTCTGATGACCCCTAAAACTATTTTCATCTCTGTTCCCCTTTGTTTCATCTTATGCAGCATTTGTGTTCTCTATCATGCTTATTTAAATATTATTTAGTGTTATTATGTATATAAATGTGGTGGTACAAGTTTTATGCCCTGCAGTCTTTAAAAACATTGCTTTATATTGTAACCACTTTGACGAGATTGGTATCCTAATGCTAGAATATCAAACTTTCAATCGAAAAAGCCTGTGTGTAAATCCTTCCAATACCAATCCACTTCACCTTCTCTATGCGTACATATTGTTTGTTTGAGGTTGTATTCATTTGAGACCCAGATTCACCTGCAATAAAGGCAAAAACAAAATGAAAACTTTTTTTAATTTATATTTCAGCTCGGTCATTTGCAATACTTTGCACTGGAAGACTGGAAGATAATTGTAAGATACAGACACTCTGTTGGCCTGAAGGCTTTATATTGTGACCCTCCTGCCACCAGAGCAATCCTCGTAGATGTTAAGAATAATGCCTACATATATTACCCAATCAATAACGACTCTATAGATATACCTAACTTTCCGACAAATTATAAGTAAGTTACAATCAATTTTTACACTTTTCTGAAATCTATTTAGTTAAGGTTAATAGTGCGCTTAGTTTTTTTAGAAAGAAACAGCTTGGTTAAGGTAGAGCATAATTTTATTTATTTGTACGTATAGTTTTAAAGCATTTCATGGATAATCCAATTTTCAAAATTTTGATTATTAAGGGTTAGTTAATAATGTTAACTAACCCTTAATAATGTTAGTTCATCTACGATCCTACCACGTCAGCCGGGTCCCCCGCCCACTTACGTGGTAGGATCGTAGATGCCAACACTGGCATAGTTGTATTAGAATAGAGAGAGTCCAAATATTAAAAAAAAATCTTCACCTGAACGGATAAATAGGAGTCCTTGGACTCCTGAAATATCCGAGAAATAAAGATATTTCAACATTTTTTTTATTAAGGGTTAGTTAGTTAGTTTTGTCATATTAAATTATCTTCATTATTAATCAAAAGGAAAGTATGCAATGTGGGATAGATAGATATTGTCATGTCAAAATTAAATTAAAATCTCTTCATCAATTATAATAGTTAAAAGTCTTGTATAATGTGTTGTTGACAGGCAGATCATGTGGGACACATGTTTGGCAGACAGGAATGTATTCATAGTGTGCAATGAGGACACAATCTTCACATATATCTATGTAAACCAGTCAGTAAATGGAGCCTTTGTGGAGCAGCTGGGAACCACTCCGTTGCCCAAAAGACACATCCCCCTCGTGTTCTGCAGTGGAGATGTCTACTGTCATTTTGATGGAGGATTGTAAGATTTATATAATTGCTTATTATTAATTATCTATACAAAATTTCTAACAACAGTTTAAATGTAAAACAATGCAATATAACAATAGTGAAGTGCACAATAAATTATTAAAAAAAAAGAGTCAATATTGGTTAGATGGAAGAAATCACTATATAGTGATAATCTCGCCACTGCACATCATCACATTTTTTCTTGTGTATATTGCTATATTTTATTTGTTATATGAATGATGATGTGCAAGAAGAATAAAATAAATAAATAAATAAATAAAATATCTGTCACAGCATCTCATACAATAGGGCAAGTCAGTGAACTAGTCCAGACAATGAATGTCATTCCTTTTATATTTTATATTTATTTGTTTATTCATATTGAATTAGACTTTACTGTATTGTTGCTAATAACATCAATTATCAAAAAATATTCTAAATTTATAAGCTATACAATTCAGTGTACAGGGGGTGAGTTTACAACTAGCCCGGTGATATATGTAATGTTTTACAAAACTCTGCTGTCTACAAGAAACTCAAAAACTAATAAAAAAAGAGTAAAAAATTGGAGATTACACGGATAACAGTGAAAACATTAGTATAACGTTATCCATTTCAAGATAATTAGACCATGTCGCTCAATGTCTTACATTTATTTTATACTTTATTAGTCAATTGACTTTTGTATTGAGACTTTCACACAAATATTATATTTTTACTTTTGGAAACTTTTTTGGGACCATTTTCTATCGTGCTGTGAGTGATTTTTAATGAAGATAGATTTAATAAAAATTATTGTATCTTTTTTATATTTACCATCTAAGAATTTTGAACTTGACACAAATCGTTCCACTATGAATGGAATTCCATAATACTATAAATAGTAATATTTTTTTGAATAATTCATCTCTACTGAACCTAGAAACCAGTAGAGCTAAATCTGTATCCTAAATAACTATGGCTCTTAACTCCATTTGAATCAATCAATGGTCTTTATTCCAAATTTTCCAATATTACAGATTGATTGCACAAATAGTTAGCAATTTCAAGGTATTATATGTTACCAACTGTCATTTGGCTCATGAGATGTAAATTCACTTAGTTCTTCACTGTTAAGATGCAAACAAACCTTTGCCCTAAAATTTATTTACATTTTTGTTTTTGATGTGCTTGTTTTTTTAATTTAAAAACGGATTTTTATGATGAAAAAACATTTTCAGAAGATGATTTAAAATTATATCTTAATATTCTAGGATCGGTTTGCCTTTAGCATCTAAATCCCTCAGGTGATTTATATATTTTATATTTAAGGTTAAATAAAATGACTCTCGCGACTCACGAGGCATTTGGTCTGGTAGATATAGACCCGCAGAAGAAACATGACAACCAAGTGAGACATCTTCGCATGCTGTTAGGTCTTAGGAGATATAATGATGCTTGGGACATGTGCACCATATTGGATGATAAACAGTACTGGCTTCAATTGGGAGAGGCTGCAATCACAAATCTGGAAATTGCATTCGGTAATATACTTTGTTATTTGTTAATCCAGAAACGTAAAATTTACTTAATAATTCTGAATTTTTTGAAAATGTAAGGTGATATTTTTCAAATGTGCAACCAACTGATAAAATTTGTGGATCTGAGATAAGGTTGAATACAAATCAGAATTATTTTTAATTGGTTGAATATATGCATAGGAATTGAAACATGCAGTATGAGCCAAGCATATACAGGTTTGTTTGGATGCATTTTGAGGTCCTCTGTCACCCTGCTTCTGCTATTCCATGACTAAGTAGGCATCCTGTATATGTTCTATGTAATTCTCCACTCGTATCAAAAATAATTGGGATCTTACTAGGCATTATATTGTTATGTACATAATTATTTCAGCTATCCGTGTTTACACCTTTTTGGATGACGTTGCCATGGTGTGGTCCTTGGAAGATATGTTGGATATAGAGCATCTCCCATCTCTCTGGTATCTATAATATTTTACACACACTCATTTATTAAATCACTCTTCCATTATTTACTAAGTTTTGTATGTGTTCCACCACTTGTTGACAATACTGCTTAAGATTGGTGAAAACACTTCATAAAGTTTCTTGTGTCGTAAATGTTTGCTCAAAAATGGGCTGTTTTTTTACCCATAGTTTCCACAAATTCTGAAAAATCTCCTTCATAATAATATATCATATTCTTGTTACAACATTTAATGGAAAGAGAGAACTTGATTTACACAAAATCACTCCAAGTTGAAGGCAGCTTATTTCATGCAGTTAACAGAAAAGGAACTTTCCATAAGTTTTGATTGTAACAAGATTTTTATTTCCAGTGCTCGGGCGTGTGTGTGCCTCGGCAGAGCTGATGCAGCCACAGCTTGGGGGTCTGGAAATGGGGGAGCAGGAGGAGAGGAGGAGTTAGCATTGCGACTGGCACTCAGACATTGGCCCAGAGCCGTAGAACTGGCTCGAACGCATGCCCCACATAAGTTACCTCATATACAGAGAAATCATGCTCAACATTTGGAGTTTACGTATGTCACTTTGTGTATCAAGGTTTTCTTTTTTTTTTTTGCCCACTTTGGATGCAGACTTCCTCCACACTTGCTATGATATGTTATTTGATCCTGAATCACCTGCATCCAAGTGGCATCAACTTATTTCACTAGGTAATTTCTGGGTTTAGTTACTTAGTCTCGATCCTAAGGCTTTTGGGCTTCTCGTTTCTTTCTAGTTTAAGTCATGATATTTTGAAACTTATTTAAATTTGCTTTCAGTGGAGATTACCACGAGGCTCTTAGCAATTATGAAAAAAGTATCATAAATATGAGAGACGACAAGCATTCTCTTTCAACTAATGAAATAGAAGAACACAACAGCAAATGTTTAGCTGGAGTAGCGAGGACATCTATCAGATGTGGTGATTCCAATAGAGGAGTTACAATAGCATCTAATACTAATGACATAGCTCTCATACAAGAGTGTGCTCAACTTTTAGAGAGTGCTAAGCAATATGGCCATGCTGCTGTGCTGTATGAGCAAATTGGCTGTATAGACAAAGCTGCGCTGCTCTACATTAAGCTTAAATCCTGGCTCAAAGTTGAACCTCTTCTTCCTAAAGTTACATTACCAAAGATACATCTACAATATGCCAAAATGAAAGAGGCAGATGGGAGATATATGGATGCTCTCAGGTCCTACAAGCAGGCCAAAGATTATGATTCTGTTATCAGATTGAATTTGTATCATTTGAACAATCCCGATGAAGCTGTTGAATTAGTACAAGAAACTAAATCCCTCCAAGGAGCTAAATTAGTCGCTGCATTTTTCCAAAAACTCAATGACTACACATCTGCTATAAAGTTCCTTGTAATGTCATTATGCTATGATGAAGCTTTTCAGCTTGCTAGACAACATGGAAAGTTGCAGTTGTTTGGAGAAATATTGATTCAAAATTCCGACTCACGATTGGATGATTTTAAAAGTTTAGCATTGCACTTTGAAGGTGAAAAAAATTCTCTTTTAGCTGGAAAATTTTATTTTCATGCAAAGGAATATGCCAAAGCATTACCTCACTTGTTGAAAGCTGCGAACAATAACTCAAATGAAAATGAGGCTATCTCACTTGCTATTGACACAGTTGCTTCTTCAAACAATGATCATTTGGCTAAAAGTGTCATAGATTACCTGTTAGGCGACAATGATGGCCTTCCTAAAGATCCGAAATATCTCTTTCGTCTTTACATGGCTAGAAAACAATTCCAAGAGGCTGCTAAAACAGCCGTCATCATAGCTAATCAAGAACAAGTAAACGGAAACTATCGGGTGGCTCACGACATGCTATTCACAATGTTTCAAGAATTAAAATCAAATGGATTGAGTGTTCCTTCTGAGATGACCATAAGTCTAGCTCTACTACATTCCTACATTCTTGTTCGACTCCATCTCAAAAGAGGAGATCATTTAAAATGTGCTAATATGCTCATACGAGTTGCTGAAAATATATCACTATTCCCATCTCGTAAGTATCCAAATAGTGGTTTTTATTCATATTCACTCCCATAATTTTCAACTACTCTTATCTTGTTTTTAAGTAGTTGATTCCTTACATTTCTTAAAGAAGTTGTGTTACTTACATTTTATCACTAGTAATTTACAATTGTGATACATATATTACATTATCATTTTATTTTGTTAATCTAACATTTCTTGATCAATGTGTCGACTTTTGTTCCTTTCCAGATATAGTATCCATTTTAACATCAGCCGTAATAGAGTGTCAAAGAGCTGGTCTCAAGAAATATGCACATATCTACGCTAAAACTCTGATGAAGCCTGAATATCGTTCTCAAATAGATGAAAAATACAAAAAGAAGATTGAGTCTGTTGTGAGACATCGTCCCAAGGAGTCGGAGAATCAAAATATGGAGGAACTAACACCTTGTCCATATTGTGATCATAGTGTTCCTGAAACTAGTCTAAACTGCACTCATTGCAAGATGTCATTACCATTTTGTATAGCCACTGTAAGTCCTCCATATCTCTCCTCTTTTCTTTATAAATTTTGTGTTATTTTTTTACCACTAGCCTTCTTCTCTCCACTGCTGGATAACGACCTACTCAAAACTTTTCCACTTTTTTCTATCTCTAGCAACACCTTACCACTGTTTCCCATCATCAGGACAATATCGTCAATGCATCTTTTTTGGGGTTTTCCTACACTTCTTTTGTCCTCTTCCTACACTTTTTTTTTTGTTAAAATAAACATAAAATAACTGATTTATCAATTATATTTTTTATTTCAGGGTTGCCATATTATTACTTCGGATCTCACTGCATGTCCAGAATGTAATTTTCCTGCCATAAGAAGAGAATTTGTAAAGTGAGCCTTTATATATAAATTATATAAACAGATAGCTATGTATGTATTACTAACAATTGAAAATATGGTTTACAGTTTTTCTAACACTTACTAGTGTAATGCTTACACGTATTTTCAATTGTTATTAATAGATATGAAGTTACAAAATAAATTACCATTAAAATAATCTAAACTTTTAATGGGCTGCACTGTATACATATAAATTAAATGGTTTTTTTTTAGGTTAGTTGAAGAAGGATTGCAATGTCCCATGTGCTGGGAGAAAATAGACAGGCAGAAAATAACCAAAATAGAAGATCCACAGTCGTACTTAAAAAGTTATGATGACATCAATATGTACTGAACAACAATAGTTTCACTATCTGATTATTATGCTCAAGATTATCTAAAGAGTTTTATTAATCAAGAAAAAAAGTTGTGATGACATCAATATGTACTGAACAACAATAGTTTCACTATCTGATTATTATGCTCAAGATTATCTAAAGAGTTTTATTAATCAAGAAAAAAAGTTATGATGACATCAATATGTACTGAACAACAATAGTTTCACTATCTGATTATTATGCTCAAGATTATCTAAAGAGTTTTATTAATCAAGAAAAAAAGATGCAAATAAATATAAAATACCTTTTGGCACCTGCTTTAATTATTTTATGTGAGTTATGTTTTAACTTCATTTTTATAGCATCAAGTGTATTGTATACACTCGTATTTGATTAGCTCATAGAATGTGTCAGTTATTTTTCTCCATAATTCATTTATCCATTAAAATAAACTTTCGTTTTTTCACTGTCCAAAAAATATGTATAATACAGCATACGTTTTTCTTTGATACTGTTTGAAAACTTCTGAAGCCTTATTCGAGAGACATCTGCAATTATTGTCTATTCTATACCCTCATACTCAAGAGGGGTAAGCAGAGAGAATGGAACACTATATAGATCTGTCTTTACACACTTCTTTTGTTTCTTCCACATTCATACAATTTCTCATACATGCACGTTGATTTCTCTCCCTCAACACATGGCCATCCTTAAGAATTTTATCCTCATGGATGCTCACACTTCTTTCAGATAAGTGGGTATATCTTCTTGTCATCCTTAATTATCTATTCTTTCCACATATCCAAACCATCATAACTTATTTACTTGCATTCTATACACAATGTCTGTGTGTGTGAACTCTTGTCTTAGGCTGGTGGCCACGGATACCAGAGTCAAACCAATGAGTTAGTCACATATTGCATTTTCCTATTCTTTCAAGGCAATTGGTGTGTGTCTCTTTCTCTCTCTCTCTCTCTCTATATATGTATATATATATATATATACATCAAACAAATGGGGAAACCAGCCAAAGGTAATAAACAAGCCCAGGATGGGTGAAATATCTTTGTTTTTTAACATATGCCTTTTACAGGACACTTGAAAACTTACGGAACAGAATGGGAGACCAATTCTTTGCCGGGTGCTCCATGATTCCATCCTTTGGTGTGTACCTTTTATTATGTGCCTTAATGTTGATCTTAAAGTATGGAAGAAATTAATGAACCAGCAATCAAGTGTTAAAGACAATGGCTTAATTATCCGTGCATTCTTATTATGAAACTAACACAAATGGAAAACAACTGAAGTTATTTTATCTATGAGCGCAAGTAAAAAAGAAATTATCCTATGCAAATCTAACTAACATAGGAGTGTAGGAATATTCATATCCTAAATAATGCGAATGAATGGACAATGTTTTGCAATAATGTTCCTATCTGCGATCAACATATTGATAGAAAATTAAACATAGTAATATATTTTTATAGCAAATTATTTTTTGATCTCATTTGATAGTGTTATATTACGATCTTAATCAAGATATCCTCGGTTTGATCTCATTTGATGTAAATTTGTGTTCAATATAGTATGTTTCATATAAATAATGTAATAAAACAGTGCTTCATGCAACACCAACCTGTACCATCATGTAGAATAACTGCATTTTATACCTTCAAGCTGCCATCTCCGTGCTAATAAAATAATAATACATTCAGTATGGGTACCATACCTCATCACTTCTGAATTGAAGATATCAAATGTCCTTTTGGTGTGTCTCATGAATATCTACCATTTACAGGACACTAGTAAACTTACAGAAAAAAGTGAGAGACCTATCTTTTTTTAAGTAGAGCACACTTTTCAGAGTGAATCATGACAACATCAATTTCAAACTGAGATGATTTGTATTGAGTTAAAAGAGAATTTGTGAGCTTTCTTTCAAAGCAAAGCAACTTTCTGTGAAATCCTTGGTAAAGTATAGGTCTAACACTCTCTTCTGTTAAATTTTCCAGCACAAAGTAAGAACCAATACGACCTTTAACATCTTTAATTTGGTGATGAGGTATACCACCCATTCTGAATAGCTCAATCTTATCGGCGCGGAGAGCACAGTTGCATGTTTATTACAATACAAGTTTTTGTATTTATTTTGTTGTGAAATTGTTATTTTTTTTAAACAGTTTTTGTGTATAAGAATTCAAAAAGTGGAGCTTTGAAAAGTACCAGCGGGAGCGAGCATTCCTTGCTTAATTTTGGCTTCCTTCTCATCTCCATATCTGATTGTGACAGCTTCATTATTGTTTTTATTTTCAAGCGTCTTTACAATTTGTCTATCCCTGAATTTATCTGTCTTTTTCAATATTATGAAAATTAATTCATAAACATTGCGAAAAATTTTGTAATTCTGTTATTAGTAATAATAAAATGATGCATTTGCTCCCCTTTATTTGGCTCTGCTGTTAAATGGCAACTTGAAGATCCTAGGTTACATTTTGTAATGCTGTTATTAGTAATAATAAAATGATGCATTTGCTCCCCTTTATTTGGCTCTGCTGTTAAATGGCAACTTGAAGATCCTAGGTTACATTTTGGATTTGACGATATATTTACATACTATTTATTTTATTTTGTTGCACAATTCATTTTTTTCTTTTGTTAGATACCTATTTGAAGATCCTAGGTTACATTTTGTAATGCTGTTATTAGTAATAATAAAATGATGCTTTTGCTCCCCTTTATTTGGCTCTGCTGTTAAATGGCAACTTGAAGATCCTAGGTTACATTTTGTAATGCTGTTATTAGTAATAATAAAATGATGCTTTTGCTCCCCTTTATTTGGCTCTGCTGTTAAATGGCAACTTGAAGATCCTAGGTTACATTTTGTAATGCTGTTATTAGTAATAATAAAATGATGCATTTGCTCCCCTTTATTTGGCTCTGCTGTTAAATGGTAACTTGAAGATCCTAAGTTACATTTTGGATTTGACGATATATTTACATACCTATTTATTTTATTTTGTTGGACAATTCATTTTTTTCTTTTGTTAGATACCTATTTAGAGTATGAATTGTTTACAAAAATAAAATAATACCATTTTAAACATACTATTTTAATTTTATTTGACCTTAATTACATAGTGTGTTAAGTAAGCTTCTTGTGGCAAGCAATATCCGTCATAGAATAAAGGGGTGTTCACATTTGTTCACTTTCAGTGATCACTCTGGATGATCCTCCAAAATGAAAAGGTGTGAACAGGTGTTTCATCAATAGTGATCACTAGCGATGACGGAGGAATGAGATTACCACTCGTCATAATTTTGACGTAAGGTCCTTGCACTGAAACGACCATAAACAAGTTTTATCCTAAACAAAGTTGTCTTATTCTCTATGAATTTGTATTGAATGTCAGAATCTTGTACAAAATAATCATGCGGCCGAGAACTAGATTAATTTGTTTTAATTTTTAATAAAGGTTATTTTTATTATTTAATTATTTTTTTACGAAAATACGTTAAACTACATAACTGAATGTTGATATGACACTGAAAGCATAGGATGAACATGTGTAAACAGACTTGTTCACTTTCGATGAACAGGTTTGACCCTGACACTCTGCATGATCATCCAAAGTGAAGCAATGTGAATGCTACTTTACCTATCTTCATGTAGAACCTGCAACCTTTTATTTCAGGCATATATTTTTTTGTGTGGAGCATGGATCACTGAATTTCTTCATTAATTAAAAGAGCCAAGTATCAATAACATAAAACTTGAATTTATTTAAGAACCAATGAGTGTTAAAAATAAAGTTACTTGGTACAAAACAAAAATTGGTGCTGTAAAACAAAATACTCTTACTAAAAAACTTCATTTTATTCGTATTATCACATTTCCCACAGGCGGAAAAACTTTTCACAACTCCCGATGTAAAAAATTGTAAATCCTGAGACACCATTTTATCCATTATATGTTGGAGTTTTGTCAAAGAGCCACACTTCAGATAGTGGCCTGTTTATATGGTTCATATAAATGCAGTACTTGTTATATGGTCAATATTAAATTACTTTACCATTACAGCATATCCCGTAAATCGGACAGCCAACAGACCAGTGATATGCAAGCTGTCCCCTCCATGCCAATGCAAAATTAATTTATTCAAGATAGGTGGCAAACCTCATCACTTGTTAGAAATATTAAGAATGAAAAGGTATCAACAGTGATTAAATAACTTGCAATCTTACTAAATACTCACAAAATTTTAATTAAGCAGCACCAAACTTTACACAACACAATTTTTCTAAAAATTCCGATTGCTCTCACATGGAGGTGTAGCTTGCATTCATACGATTAGATCATGTAGAGCACTTCCATAAACCAAAAACTTGCTAATTTTCCAAAGCATTTTTCACTTTTATAGAAAGTGATCATTTGTGACTACACACACACAATTCCAATAATAAAATAAATTTATAATTAGAAGCATATTATACTTATTTTAGCCGACCATTGTTAGCTTATGGAGCATGGTGATGGGATAGCCACATTGTTTCATTCTTAAATCAGGGATGGTAGAATAGAAAGACAATTGGGTAACTTTTAGTTTTTGACATATTTTTATATTATAAAATGTTTTTACAATAAACAGCATAAGTATCATATGATAATATGTAAGTATGCTAGGAACAACTTAACTATATATAATATATTATTATTCAGCCAACATGATGTTCTGTCGCAGGTATGTACTAATATATTATCTGTCCTATATACACTTTGTACAAGAGTGAGCGCCTCTCACCCGCCTAACAACACACACGCACACGTACTAATACAATAAGAATACTTAAACCTACACATCTGCTTTCTTTCGAATAATAAATAATATGGTTAGTGCAATTCTAGTTTTTATAATATGTATATTTTATTGTATTCCTATTAGAGTAAGGTAGTAACTAGTTATTATTAATAATCAATAAAAATAAGAAAAAACAATATTCTTTCAACATGTACATATATAAATATTTATAACATATTCGAGATCGCACTACTCCTCATCCTGTCCCAAAACTATTATTTTGGAATGTTACAACTAAAATATTTACCTATCAAAATATACACAAATATAGTACCATATAAATATAACAGAAGAACCCTTTGCAATACACACACACACAAATACAACACGGGGGTATGTGTGTGTATGTATCATTATTGAAGTAAAAAGAGTGCTGCGATCTCGATTTTCATAAGTTCCCCTCCGAATCACATGGAGATCACGGTTATACACCTACCCTACCTAACCTAACCTATTCTATTCTGATACTATACACTTAGAATTTTATTATTTATTTATATATAGCTATATTGTGTCGCATTCCCTATCATCTACACCTCCAATGCAATTCATTTCATTAATTATTTTTTAATTTCACTATGTATATTTATACATATGTATATATATATATATATATATATATATAATAATTAGATAATATTATTACAAAAAAAAAACAACATAAATTACAATATGATAACATTTAAATGCTCTGCGTATTATACACCTAACACTCCTCTAGTCCTAGCCCTAGCTTAGCTCCTAGTTACTGCTCTCACAATCTCACACAAATTATACACAACAATCCATCAATTGATTCAATAATAATAATAATATAAATAATTAAACAAAAACAAGATTTAAATACGTATATCAACATATAATATGTATATTTGATGTTATACATACTATATATATATATATATATATATATATATGATGTATTACATACGATAGGTATGATTTTAATCGCAATATATGCATCACTTGCTGGGTAGAGAAGAGAGTATTAGGTGTTCCGATGCTTACGAATCGGCTTTGGCTGGCTAAAGCCGATTCGTAAGCATCGGAACACCTAATACTCTCTTCTCTACCCTGCAAGTGATGCATATATTGCGATTAAAATCATACCTATCGTATGTAATACATCATATTAACACTTTCGTAGGTGAAAAATTCCAGTTTATACGAAAAAAATATATGTATGTGTAACATCAAACACATCATTTGGTAAAATAACAAACAACAATTGGGGGATCATGACTTTAGGAAGGAGGGAAGGGAAATGGAAGAGGAGGGGAGGGGGGAGATTATGGGACAGGATGGGATGGGAGACACATCACTTGGATAGTCCAATTAATATTACATATTATTTTATATCTCATTTCAATATCCTAATTTCTACAATTAATATCGACCAATACCTATCATACAAAATGTAACTACAAAGATTAAATTATATATATATAGTATATACGTCATAATATATATATATATATATTTCATTTAAAAATTATAGAAACAGCACACAATGTCGGAGGTCCTCCGAGCATTCTGTGTCAGTATTCAACACAGCCGTGGGCGACAGTCCGTCATATTTCCCTAACGAGTCGTCAATCTAAACATTATATACTACAAGTAGACAATATTACATTAGATATATATATACTATATACATATATATATTTATTATCAGGTATTGTTAAAGTATGCATATGTACACTACAATTGTTCCACAAACTTAGTAAGCTGGTCCTGGGGGGTCATCTGAGGCATTTGGTCATCGGGGGGCTGCAGTGAGGGCGGCGGTGGTGCAGGATTCTGATGTAACAACATCATTTCCGAGGGTGTGGGGGGACGGGGGGACGGTGCAGGGGGTGGTGAGCGCTGCAACAGTTGCATGCTAGGGGGGAAGTACCTGGTCCCTCGGCCACCCACCCCGACCCCCACTCCCACACCATACCCACCTCCTACAAATTGCTGTTGCTGTTGTTGCTGCACGACTTGTTGCTGCTGTTGCGGTGTGCGCTGCATGTTTAGCATCTGGTGTTGTTTGAATGACCAATGCTGCTGGGCATTCATGTTGCCCATGTTGTTCAGCTGACCCATTCCTCCTACTGCAGATAAGCCTCCCACCTACAACAATCAACACAGTTAGTCACACCACATACTGACATTATATGCAGTAGCAATTCTAGCCTCTTTTAAACTTCCATTAAATACATCAATTTCTATGTATACCATCATCACATATCCCAAAAATGAGATAACCAGTAGACTGAGTGACGTTGATTTTCGTCAAATACTATTTTTGAGAAAATTGTCGATTTTCATCGATTGTGACAATCAGAGTTCAAACTGCGTGGGCGCCATTAGTGTCGTACTACCATTTGTGAATAATCTTAATTCACTCATAATAGGTGTAAAAACATAACTCAACTAGATTCTTTCATTTTTGTTTTTGGAAAATTTTATAATTGTCGCGAAGTGAGTCTATGGAAATGCCTGATAGCGGAAGCAACGACCTTGATAACTACACTAATAGTTCTATTGAGTGGCACAAGCGATAACATACCTGGGCCTGGCTGCTAATCAAAAAGGAATGCAAAATTTTGGTGCTCGTTGTCAGTAAATTGTTGATTTACGAGCCGTAATAACAAAGGCCGAGGATGGCATGCTGTTTGACGACAGCTGAAATAGAGGGATATGTGTAGGTGTATCTCCACATAAATAAAATCCATCTCCCTCATCTGACTGTGTGGGTTCATCTGACCTTTATCTACCATGTTTGCTTCATCTCTTGACTCAGACATAGAAATATTAAGGGTAAAAGTGAAATGCGAGACGAGTATGATAGTAACCTGCTGTTGTTGTTGTCCTAACATCTGCTGCATTTGCTGCATCCTCTGTTGCTGCTGCTGTTGTTGTTGCTGCTGCTGCTGTTGCTGCTGTGGCCCTCCTCCCATGAGGTGTGGTGCCCCTACTCCTACTCCTCCAACTCCAACACCCCCTACTCCTACTCCCACTCCACCTACTCCCACACCACCTCCTATGCCCCCCTGTTGCTGCTGCTGTTGCTGCTGCTGCTGCTGTTGCTGTTGCTGCTGTTGGTTCTGCTGAGCATGTTGTTGATTCTACATACAAATTACATAATATGTTAACATAACAATGTTATCGACATTATTTTATACAGGAGTATGTAAATATTAGCTAATGTTTAAATTAATTAGGTCTCCCTGTGATCCCACATTATCCTACTTTTTACTATTATAATGAAGAAGGAAGTATATAGGTATTGATTGAGTTGACATTTATTTTGTAAAACTCCATATTATATTTTAAGTAAAAAAACAAATGTTTTTAGTTTTACTGTATTTATTTATAAAAATAGTGACCTGGTTTCAACTTATGAAGTCATTGTCAAACTAAAACAATTTTTTTTTACATAAAATAAAAAAAAGAAGTTCCATGGCCAACCATTTTATATGAAAGTATGCAACATTCTGTGAACAAAGAAAGAGTTTCTGAACAAGTGAATGCCATGACGGTACAATAACTAATAATAACAAAATAAATTTGATTTTTTGGTGATCACATAAATGAGTGGAACATGAAATAGTGTCTACATTGACGGAAGTACTCGAGATTTTAAATAAATCTGTGTATAAAATTAGCTGTGTTGTGTAATTAAAATAAAATATCATGAGTATGAATTTTCACTCTGTGAATGTACAAACTTTATAATTATTAAATAGTCACAAGATTTTACATATTGAATTAATGGGCTTGAGTCATTCCAGACTTACATGTTTTTGCTTGATGAATGCAGCCATTAATTGTGGGTTGGATCTGAGTATTTGTAGTATTTGTTGTTGATCAGCCATCCCGGGTGTTCTCAGCATAGTCATGAGTTGCTGTAATGCCTTTTGGTGTACAGGCTGACCAGGTGTGTTGCCCGCCGCCCCCATGGGGCGCAACATGCCTCCCATCTGCTGCTGTTGTATACCCACATTGGGAGACACTCCTGGGTTAACACCCACACCTCCTGGGGGTACGTTCACTCCACCAACTACGCCCTGAGATAGCATCATCTGCTATGATACATAACACACATACAACAATTATTATACACAACAATCCACATCACAAAACAAACTCATTGAAACATCAATATTTTTTGAAGTAATTAATTATTTGAATTGAATGTTTCAGTGTTAACATTGTGTAAAAACATTTTATACAAATAAATAAAAAAAAATAACAATGTTTTTGTTTAACAATAAAAGACTCCTAGTGCTTTCAACAAGGAAATGGCATCATCAGGGCTGAGTATAAACAACCCTCAATAGATTTATAAATATATAGGTCGATAATTATTTCTTAGTTTTAGTGTCATGCTTATATATAAAATTTTGTAATAAATTATGGCAGTTTCAGAGTTTCTAATTTAATTGGCATTAAAAAATAATGGTAATATACAATGTACGAAAAAGTTTAAATCAATAATAGATAACTACAGTAATTAAGATTATAATTTTAGGGCATTAAAGGAGACCCATCTTCCATTTATATAGGAGGTGTGCTCAGAAAAAAAAGGGATATTATAAATTTCGCGGGTTTGGAAAGTCCAATTGTTTTTTTTTTTATGTTAGTATACATGCCCCTGAAGTATGATAAAATTTTCAGGTGACTTCATTGTTCACTTTATCTGTGGCAGCTGTTAAGGTTAGGCGCGTTTTAAGCAGGTTGGCGATTTTCGTTTGTTAAAAAAAATATGGATCAAAGAATTTGTGTCTAATTTTGGGTAAAAAATGAGTAAAGAAAAGTTTGCGAGTGGTATAAGCGTTTCCAAGATGGCCATGAAAAGGATGAATGCTCTAGACGCCCCAACACATCAAAAACCGATGAAATAGTGTAAAAAGTAAAAAAAGGTTATGAACAATCACCGAATCACAATCAGAGATGTTGCTGATGATGTTGGCGTATCGATTGGCTCATACCATCAAATTGTTTAGAAGGCTTTGAGTATGAAATGCGTGATTGCAGATTGAGAAAAATTGCAAATGCTCCTGCTCACACTACATTGCTTTTCGTGAATTTTTGGCCAAAAATAATACTGTAACAAAGCCCCAGCCTCCATATTCACCAGACATGACTATGTGCGACTTTTTCCTATATCCAAAAATAAAGATTACCTTAAAGAGCCGTTGTTTTACAAGAAAACATGACATTTAAAGCACATTACTGAATGAGCTAAAGGCTATCCCAAAGATCAAGTTTCAGAAGTGTTTGGAGAATTGGAAGAAGCGCTGGCACAAGTGCATAATATACTATAATGGGGACAACTGTTTTGAAGGCGACAACATTAATATAGATAAATAAATACATATCTTTTTCAAAAAATA
This sequence comes from Athripsodes cinereus, assembly GCA_947579605.1. Classification (NCBI taxonomy): domain Eukaryota; kingdom Metazoa; phylum Arthropoda; class Insecta; order Trichoptera; family Leptoceridae; genus Athripsodes; species Athripsodes cinereus. The sequence continues at coordinate 21,048,725 of OX388310.1, forward strand.
AAATTTCCCCTTTTTTCTGAACACACCTCGTATTTACTTCCATAATTTTAGAGCGAGCAGCTAGTATGTAGTATATGTTTTCTTTTAAATAATCAATATTCACCAATAACTTTATTCTTGTTTCAATAAAATAATTAAAAGCCATGGACTTATATTGTATAATTAACTGAGAAAACATGTTCTAAAATTAATACTAAAATTTTATTGTTTCACTACAAAATATTAATATGCTAATGATCTATTTCCTACCTAAACTTAAACAATGCTCAACCTATAAATCTGACAAAGCCATAAAAGGACACCTACAATAATTTTTAAAAATGATGCCTTTCATCATCAATGTGTTTGGCCTCATTACCAATTTATCTCTTGCATTTCTAGTCTGTACAATATAGGTTAATGATAGAAGCACAGTACATGTATATACCTAATAATATAGTAAGTACGAGGCATGCCTTTTAAGTTTTGTCGTTTGAAGAAAAAAACACAACTAGAACCTTATAGTACTTTTTATTGTTTTTCAAAGTATTCACCACGTAGCTTAATACACTTTTTCATTCGCTCAAACCAGTTATTATAACATTTATTCCACTCTAAAGTGGGGGTGTTCAAAATGGCTGACTTGAAAGCGTCGACTGCTTCTTCACCGGACTGGAACCTTTGACCACGAAGACTTTTCTTAATTTTAGGAAATGTAAAGAAATCGTTAGGGCTTAGGTCAGGACTGTATGGAGGATGGTCAAGAATTTCTACTTTTTCCTGCTTCAAATACTCAATTGTTTGCCGAGCGCTGTGTGAGCTTGCGTTGTCGTGGTGCAGGATGATGCGTCGCTTTGAGTTAGATTTTCGAAGTTCGGCGATGACTTGTGGTAAACAAACTGTGGTTTACCACTCTGCGTTAACCGTTCTACGATCTTCAAGTGCAAAAGTCGCGACATGGCCGGTTTTTCCAACGAACGTGGCCACCATCTTCTTTGAAGTGCTTCGAGAACGAACAACTTTAGTCGGCTTTGGCTCGTCTTGAAAGACCCAGATTGTAGATTGTTGTTTGGAATCAAGATCGTAGGCATAGATCCAAGATTCGTCACCACTGATGATGTCGTAGACGTGATTTGACTCTCCTCGGTTGAACCTTTCCAGAGTTTTCTTACACCATCTGACGCGGGCCGCCTTGTGATCGTCGGAAAGCAGATGCGGTATCCAACGGCAAACTAGCTTTCTCACACCAAGCGCTTCATGCAAGATCTTCTGAATGGTTGTCCCTGAGATGCCTAATAGAGCCTCTATCTCTCGATACGTCACATGACGATCTTCGAGAATTAGTTGTCTCACAGCAATGATGTTATCTTCAGTGAAGGCGGATTTTGGGCGTCCTTCGCGAGATTTGTCACTAACACTAGTATGTCCACGCTGGAATTCTAAATACCAGCGTTCGACAGTCCGCAGACATGGGGCTTCATCACTGAACACAGATGTTAGCTCTGCAAAACACTGAAGCCGTGTCAGACCTCTTCTAAAGTTGTAGAAAATTATTGCACGAACATTTTCCTTAGAAAGATTCATTTTCGTACGTAACCTGACAGATTCCAGTCGACGCTGTGACTAAACAATAGCATTTATCCTAATACTTTCAACTGTTTTGAGATTCAAAATTTAAACACATTCGAATATAGAACAGTTCCAAATTCAAAATTGCCGGGAAATATGGAAACGACAGAACTTAAAAGGCATGCCTCGTATGAGTTAGTTATATAGTTAGTGATATCTTACCTGCTGCTGATTGTTCTGTTGCGCAATAAGCTGCTGCTGCTGTTGTGGTACACCAGGATGCTGTGGGTGCTGATGCGGAGCCATGCCAGGGTGCTGTTGCTGTTGTTGCTGCTGCAGGGGATGCTGTGGTAGCGGAGGGCGGAGGGGTGGTGGAGGTTTGCCCGGATACCTCTGCTGGGGTTGCTGTTGCCCCCCTCCACCCCACTGGTCCATGGAAGCTAGAGGGTGGCGCGGTGGAGGCATCTGTTGTGCAGCTTTCCCATAGTGAGGTGCCTGTTGTCTGGCAGCCTCCTCTTGCACCTGTTTCACTACCTGTAGCACATTGGGAGATGGCGTCATGGTACCTGCACCTGGCTTGGCACCTGCCATAGGTGGTGACGCCAGTGCCATGGGCTGTGCAGGGGGAGGCGAACACGGTGCCCCAGGAGCAGGGCCTCTAGTGTTCATCACAGCCATCCTTCTTCTGAGCAGCTGCTGCTGTTGCAGTCTCTGCTGGAGTTGCTGCTGTTTCAGCTTGTGCTTGATGTTGCTGCAGAAGGGTACTGGACATTTGGTTTCCTGGCAATGCTTAGCGTGGTAACAACACAAAGCAATAAGTTGCTTGCAAATAGAACAACCGCCATTGGTCTTTCTCTTGCAAATCTTTGTGTGCGTCACTACCCTCTTCATCTTCTGACAAGAAAATAGACGACAGTTTGCATCCCGACACTGACAGGCGTGTACCAGAGACTGTATGCACCGCTGGATAGAAAGTTTGCGAGCTTCTTGTGGATTGGCCTGCTTGGTATCTCCTGGAGAGGAACCATCGTCCAAATCGAAGCCCAATTTCTCCATTTTATGTGGATGTCCTTCACTAGTGTAGCATGTCATACAGAGATCAAAGTCATCACACACAGTACAGTGATATCGTGTCTCTACATGATTCTTGCAGTGATTACATGTATAGACAAACTTGTCCTGTCCTTGGTTATGCAATTCCCACAGCATACACAATGTGGAGAATTGAGCTCGTCTCATGGATGAGAATTCATAATGCTTATCTCGTGCCATTGAAAGGAAAGTATCTCGCCCATCCATGAGATCACAGTTCAGTAATGGGTCGGGATCTTGTATTGGCTGAAAAAAAAAACAATTATAAATCAATATACAGTGAAACCTCTATCAATCATTTTTGAAGGGACCTATTGAAGTAAACTATGGATGTGGGAAAGCAATGAATGCGGGAGTATAGAAAAAATCACATTATGTATATGTACATACAAGTATATAGGTTTTACAAAAATGATACATGTTTCAAAATTTAAATATCAATTTGTTGAAATGAAAAATATAGTAAAAAATAAAAAAGAAAGCTGCATGGAAATCAAAATCATACTTTGTCCTGTATGTAATCTTTCATGGTCATTTGCTTTTTATTGTACCTACTGATGTACTATCATAAAAGACAGCCAACAGAATCAACAAACTGTTCTTTCTTTCTCACTCACTTTCCAATCATATTATAAATGGTCAATGTGATAAAATCATATAGAGAAACTATGGATGCGATATATTTTTACGTGTTTTGTATGAAACTAATTTGGAACTGTACGGGAAAACAATTATTCGAGGAACGATAGATAGAGGTTTCAGTGTATTTAGAAAGAACAAAGCTACATAATGATGCTGACACTAGAAATATTAATGTAATGAGGTAGCCCTCAGTAAAGTAAAACAAATGTATAATACTTACAGCTAAGTTGGCAGCTGACTGCACTGAATGTAACCTAATAACAAAGAACACTTCTTTGTGTTTTTCCATAGTTGCTAAAATTTTTGAGCTAAGTTCATCAACAGTAGTCTGATCGCTTTGTTTTTTACTATTTTTCCTCTGTGCTGCTTTGGACTTCTTTGAATTTTTAGCCTTCTTCTGGCCTTTCTTCTTCCCGTCGGGACCTTGTTCACTCTCCTCAGACATGAGATAGATTTGCTGCAAATACATAACAATATTATAATATTTAGTTATAATATTTGAAACAAAAGATACACAAAGATAAAATAGAAAAATCTTACTGCAGCTTCAGCAGCTTCCGCCTGTTTTCTTTTTTCCTCCTCTTCTTGATCTAATTCTTTAATTGATTCTTCTAACACATTGGGCCAAAAATCTCCCTCAAAATAAGGCAAATCAGCCGCCGATGATATATTATCTTCCATGGCCTGCTTTAAGATATCTTTGTAGTCCACAATGATTCTATCTACAATTCCTTTGTCTAACATTTTCTTATACCACTCCTGCAATCGTTTAGGCTTGGGTATTTTCTGCTCCACAGGGTGACAATGAAATATGTAATCATCTCCCTCAGAAGGTGGACAAGCCCATATGTGAGCCATTGTGTAACCCAATTGTTTTGCATAATCTAAGTATCCTAATAAAATTTCATGGTAGACTGCTGTACGATATTGACGTGGCTTAAAGAAATGAACAGAATCTAAATAGGCGATGTAGACTCGCCTTGTGTTAGGCATAGGAGATTCACTTCCATACTCTTGTACATGCATTCCGAAGAAGCAAACATCCGCTCCATCCACTTCTTCAAATGCAAACAACGCTTTAGCTCTGTAAGGGAACTCCCCAGGCAAGTCCCCTCCTTCCACAAAGCGACTCCTCATACCAGGCTTCACTTCCACCACTTTGTCTGAGCTAGCCACCACTCTGATGTACACTTCTCCCGCGCTAGCTTCCTTTTTCTTCAAGAAATTATTTACACGTGTTTCTATATAAATACCCAGTTTTGAGGTGGGTAATCTCTTTGCATTAAACTTATTTTCTTTTTTCTTAGCACCCTTTTTCTTTAAACAATTATCACAAAAGAAGCCTTGCGGCCATATGTGCTCTAGGTGTAGAACACATATCTGATGTTGCTTCCTACCACAGTCATTACATACAACAAAAGGTTCTAATTCTAAATGGTCATTCTTCATTTCCTTAAACTGGTCTTTCTTTATAGTCCTGTAACAAAACACAACAATCATCAAACACTTGATATTCATTACAGCTCGCACATTAGTGAATGGAAATAATTCCAATATACTTACGTCTGAGGATGCATAGGGTCATCTCCCAATGTAACGGTATCACCGACAATATCATTAAAACACTTCTGGCAGAATATATACCTGAAAACACAACATAGTATGAACATCCATAGAATAGGCCAAACACTTACGTAATACAATATATGATGTATATAATATATGATGTGTATACCTGTTTTGGTAACTAAAGTATTTAGCATCTCTTGGTATAGTGCACAGTTGCTTCCCGTAACAACATAATACTTGAGGATTGAACGTATACTTTCTACCGCAGCAGTAACCTAAACTTTGCATCACTGGGTCTATCTCCTGCTCAAATACTTCCGATAGCTGAAACAATAATTACACATTTAAGTGAATTACACATTATGTGACATAATACTATGTCACAATATGAATGTAATACCCGTAGCAATAGTATCCATACCTTGGTACAATATCTGTAGACCCGTGATGTTTTTCTATTGTAAAGCCATGCATTGTCAAACATCTGCCACACATCATCTACATACTCCCATGGATCTGAATACTTGCCAGTGTCCAGATTCATTTTAATAGTTGACAGATCCATTGGTTTCTTCACGATATCAAAGTAGTCGGGTATGCCAAGAGCCTGAGGATCCACTGGTTGTCTGAAAGGCAAGGATTCCGGATCTTGTCTAAACAGCTTTTCTAATGTCGGCATCAAAGCTTGCCTGAGCTCCTCTGGCTTGAAGACACACTTCCTCTTCTTTGTATCGAGAGGTTGACTAATTGGTTCTGGTACAGGTTGTTTTATATCTTCATGTGATGGTGACATAGGCTCATTCTTGATAATAAGCTCTTTCTTTATATCCCTATCCTCAGGATCGTCTGGTTCAGATTTAATCTCTTTCTTAATATCATTATGTACACTTTTACCACCCATCATAGAATCATCGCCATCTTCTTTTTTAATATCTTCTTCTTTTATTTCTGTTTTTATTTCAGTTTTTATCTCATCTTCTTGCTTAATTTCCATCTTTTCCCCAGCGACTGAATGATGGCTCAGAGGAGGTCTCGGACTATCGTCTTGGTCCATGGCAGAAATGGCATTCAAAGCAGCCATCTGAGAAGAGAGGTTAGATGACCTTGAAACAGGATGAGTCTTTCCTGGGACGCTAGGAACAGGATCTTGGGATGAAGGAGGCAATGGACTAGGGAGTGGTGGGGGAATGAGAGGGGTCGAAGGAGTCCCTGGAGGTAATGGCCCATTAGATGCAACTCCTGGAGACGCTCCTCTCTGAGAGCCAACTGAAGTAGGTCCGGAACTCATCACAGAAGCAGTGGACACCTGGTCAGATGCTGTAGGGGTTGTTGAGGATGGTATTGGTATCCTGTTATTGAACTGTTGATTGGTATATGGACTAGGTGCCCGGCTTCCTGGAGTCCCATTAGTCACAGTCTGCTGTTGCTGTGCTGCCATGCGTGCCTTCATCATATCAGGGAACTGAGCAACGGGTCCAGGCCCAGGGGAGGCTCCCATCATGCTGGGACCATTTGAGTTGATGTTGGAGAACTGGGTAGGAACACTCCCACCGCTTGACATGTTGGAGGCAGGTGAGGTAAGAGGCTGAGCAAAAGGTGACAATCCTGGGTTAGAAACCATTATAGGATTGGGAGTCGGAGGCATGGCATTGGGACTAGGTCCTGGGGGTCCCACTAAATTAGGCTGGAACTGCATCCTAGGTGGAATGGGCAACCCACTCATGCCTGGAGAATGTGTAAGCAATACTTGCTGCTGGCCGGGTGCCATGGGGGGATGAGCTACCACAGGTCCCCCCATGAGGCGATGTCTTAGGCTGGCTGCATTCATGTCCACACCGCCAGGCTGTTGTGGAGGAGGTTGCTGTTGTTGTTGCTGCTGCTGCTGTTTTTGTTGATGTTGCTGCATCTGTTGTTCTTTTCTTTTTTGTCTCTTCTCTTCTAGTTCTTTTTGTATTTTATATATTTTCTCTGCTAGTAAATGGTAGTATTCTGAGCGAGTACTTGCCATTTCATACATATCTCCTTCTACCTTTCGAGCATATGCCACTAGATTATACATTCTTTTATCTAACATAGTTGTGGGGTCCGGAGTAGGGAATATTGCTTGTACTCTGTTAATCAAAAAAGAAACAGTGAAACCATCATGTTACTAGTGAATAAAATCAAATTAATTATACAAACATTACACATACTAAAGACATTATAATAAATATTGCAAAACAAATAACAACATTGCATACTTACAATTTATGGACGAGATGGTTCCTGAGGTCTGAAGTAATAGATTGGTGCCATTCTTTACTCCTGGTAGCAGGAGTTGCTGTAACTTGACCGCCTCCAAGTTGAAGGCTGCTGGAACCCAGCTGTAAAACATCGTACTACCCTCATTAATTTCAAACCATTCCAAATAAATCATTTCGTGTAACAACCATTCACATACCATCAACACGTAAATCCTCCAACAACATTATATTACAATGAAAGAAATTATTAAACAAAACCAGAACAGGACCATCTGGAACCAAAAGGAACCTTTAGGCCTGCTGCACACTGGCAACTTTAATCACCGGCAACTAAATAGTTTACTCACGGGTGAGTTGCTCGGGCCCGTGCACTGGCGACTATAGTTTCTTTTCAATTGAGTTCTTTAATGGATTTCATGGAAGCAGCTTGTGTTTGTGCACTCGTTCTGAGTCGTCAAAAAAATAAGTGAAGGAAAGGTTATGGGTCCATACAATAATTAGTATCAGGTTTCTTGATGGGCAGTTTCAAAAGGTATTTGATAGATTGAGAGAACATTTCTATAAGTTGGTAAATTATTTTAGAATGAACATAGAAAATTTTAATCTATTAGTTGCATATTCCTTCAGACGTGTATTATGTAATGCTGCCCAATTCTCAACAGACAAAATTATTTTTCCAATGTCAATTGACATTGCTTAGTTACAAACTTCACTATAATTATTATTACAAAATAAATTACAAAAAAAAAAACCACCCATATATGCCGTTCCAAACGACAGCAGGTAGGACTAAATAGTTGACGGTGCACGGAAACAGGTAGAAATCAGCATGATTCATTTGTACCAGCAACAGTTTATTCACCCTTGAAATAGGTCTGTACGCAATTATTAAGTTGCAGCAACTGATCAGTTGCTTGTGCGCGCGGCCGCATTCAATATCTTGTATTTCATTTCAACTCTATCAAAGCAACTAAATAGTTGCTTTGTTAAAGTTGCCAGTGCGTGGCAGGTCTAAGGGACATCTGGGTGGAAGAATTGTAGAATAGGCAGACCTAGGATAAGATGGGAGGATGAGGTAAAGAAGGATACCAAACAACTATTTCATAGGGCCATCCAAAAAGAAGATATAACAGGACATGACATTGAATAGAAACAAAGAGTGAGGATAATGCATGTTGATGTGTGATGACACACTAAAGGTAATACTTACAACTTGCTGCTGTTGCAACTGTTCTGGTGGGTTCATGGTGAGCCGTATTTGTTCTTGCGCTGGCTGCTGCTGCTGCTGTGTAGGCGCATGAGGGACCAGTGGTGGGAACAACTGTTGCTGTTGTTGTTGCTGCTGTTGCTGTGCTTGTTGCTGTTGTTGTTGTTGCTGCTGTGGAGGAACTCCCTGCTGAGGCTGCATGGGAGGTCCTGGAGGTGGTTGTTGTTGCTCAGGAGGACCCTGGGGGCGTGGTCCACGAGGCACTATACCCGGTGCACCTCGCAATCCACCTACCTGCTGCTGAGGGACTCCCTGGGGTTGCTGTTGAGGTGGCACCCCTTGAGGAGGTTGTTGCGCCTGCTGAGGCTGCACTCCTTGCGGCTGCTGCTGTTGCTGCTGTGGTTGTTGAGGCTGTCCAATAGGTCCTACCACGGATGTCACTCCTCCACTAGTGGGACACTGAATCCCTAAGGCATCATATGCTCTACGCATATCTGATGGTGATGGATTAGGAGCAGCATTTGCTACATTTGGCGGATTTGATGTTGCTACATAACAATAAACGGAATATTAGTACACACTAGCAATGACATAAACATTCATTTAACATGTACACAAGTATGTGATGAAACTCACCATTATTTATGTTATTACTTCTATTCCTATCAGCCTGCTTTAGAGGTAGACAAACAGGACAGTCGTTCCTCGTGCAGTGTTTCCAGTGATTAATTATTTGTCTAGAGGATGAACAGTGAGGAACAGTACAGCTTTTTCCTGCCTATGAATGTGAAAATGAGCGTTACAAATTAGTCAACAGTGTATCCAAAATAATATACGATATTTAAAAACTTACTTTTCAATAGAGGACAAAAATATGAATATTCCTTACCTGACATGTAATCATATGATTGAGAACACCCTTCATGGTTTTACAGTGAGGTAGAGAACATTGCCACACTTCACCATTAGAAGCAGACTCTCTTCTCTGACACTTGTGCGCATGGAGAAGTAGCACTAACTGTTGTTGTATCAGCTTTCTCTTCTCAGGGTCCGCTATGGAGGCTGTGGGTGGTTGTTGTGTTGTAGGCTGCTGGGAAGGTGCAGCGGGGGCCTGCTGAGTGGCAGCTTGGGGCCCTGGCTGTGATGGAGCCGGGGCACCTGACTGTGGCTGCTGCGGGGAGGGAGCGGGAGGCACAGCCTGCCCCGCCATGCCCCCAGCACCACCACCCACCACTCCCACACCAACTCCTGTATTATCTCCAGGACCACCAAATCTCACACCACTGCCGACACCAACTCCTAAGTTGCCCACTCCTACTCCTCTTTGGGATGGTGCTACACCTAAAGTATAAATAAATAACTTAAGTCAGATACTCTGTACCCAACATAGATGGGTAATTTTGCAGTAAGATATAAAAGAATGGAAAAACAGTAAACATACCTGGCATCTGTGGTGGTGCTGGAGGTCCCTGCTGTGCATATTGTGGATGATAGGATGCCAGAGGATGCGAGGGTGCAGCTCCCCTCTGTGCTAAATGATGCCTTACTCCCACTCCCATTGGAACTCCCACTCCCACTCCTACTCCCACTCCCATCCCTTGAGACTGCAGTCTCTGCTGCATAGCAGTGGCAGCTGCTGCTCTTGCCGCAAGCATTGGGCCATTCTGCATACCACCCTAAACAGTATCACATATTAATAACTACATAATAAAAATAAAAAACCTTAACATATTACATTGTGAATCATATAATGCATCTGAAAGAAAAAATGTGTATCTCATACCTGTGGATGGTGTGGGGCGTGATGATCAGGACCTGGTCCAGGTCCCATCAGGGGTCCAGGCTGTTTATTGAGACTGTTCACAACCAAAGCACCACCGCCCATACCTCCTACTCCCATCACTCCTCCACCCATATTACTATTGGTCATTATCATGCCACCAACACTGTTCACGTTTATACCTATGACAGAACAATATAATGGTACATTTCAATACATTCATAGAATATATGAAATAAAATTTATCAAGAGATAAATCCAACAAATCTAAGTACTTGGCACAAATCGTCCCACAAGGGACGGGTTGCCGTAATCTTATAAATAATAATAAATCCAACAAAAAATATAAGATAGGAAATCTCAGTTTTAAAACCCTTTACTCGACTAATCTAAAAATCAATCAATTTACACATGTGTTACCTTGTAATGAACTAGTTGGCATAGAAGGATGATGTTGATTAGGATGACTGGTGTTTGGCATGAGATTATGATGAAGTCCTCCCATCTGATCTTTGGACACAGCTACATTGGGTGGTGACTGCAAATTGGGACTTTTACTCCCTAGACCCGCCATCACCCCCATTTGGTTATGCTGAACACCGCCCAGCTGATTTTTATTTGCCTTCAATCACACACATTGCATGGATTAATTATATTATATGGATATCATTAATCAATTTTATGTGTTAATTAAATTAAAGCTAGAAAGCTATATGGGTTAGTTGGAAGATATAGCTTCTGCGATAAACTCGCCCATTGCACAATATCATTTATTTGTATCACATTGTTTTATAACTTGGTAATTATGTATGCTTCTTATTGTGCAATAAAGTTTATTATTATTAAGATTCTTCTAAGAAAATTTTGAAGACAGCATACAACATCGCATTCATAAAAATGTAGTTCTCATCTCCCTTTTCGGATATATAGCCAGTTGCATGTTTCTCAGATGTAATTATTATCATTCATTATATAATATATTTACATTTACATTTATTTATACCTATGTCTAAGTTAGTTTTTAATTTTGTCATTATTTATTTACCTGTTGCATGAAAGTGGGATGCATCTGCCTCATGGTAGGTACGGGGTCAGCCCCATTAATTTGGCCTGGCCCGGGTCCCTGTGCTGGAGGCTTGCTATTAAGTCCACCAGCACCCCCACCCCCAGCTCCGTCTCCCCATGACCCACTGGACATCAACTCATCAGGGAGACTCTTCTCCAGATCAAACATATCCATATTGGAGAAGACCTCTGAAATATTATAATCATCATTATCATTACACATTTATAATTTATCTATCTATACCCTCACGCCGTGTCCCAGGTGGGATAGGCAGAGAGAATGGAATGCCATATAGATCTATCGTTACATACTTCTTTCGCTTCCTCTACTTTCATCCAGTCTCTCATACATGCACGCTGATTTCTCTAACTCAAAACGCGGCCGTCCTTTAGAATTTGATCCACGTGATCCAGCCATGTGGTTGTTGGACGTCCGCGCTTTCTCACACCCCCTCTTTCAGATAAATACATCCTCTTCCTCATCCTTTCATTGTGCATTTGCTCAACATGTCCAAACCATCCTAACATGTTGACATGCATTCTGTCCACAACACTTCTCTCACATCCGCTCCTTCTCCTGATATCCTCATTATTCACTTTATCTCGCAACGTTTTATCAATCATTTTTCTCAGTGAACGCATCTCCACAGTATTTATTCCATTCTCATCCTTCTTTAGCCACGTCTAAGTTTCACTTGCATACATAAGTGTTGGTACCAGAATGGTATTGTGCACAAGCATTTTTGCCATGTTCGACACATTGCTATTGCTAAGAAAGGGTCGAAGTGCACCATTCACTCCAGCACGGGGGGCTTTTCTTCTTTCAATGTCTTTATCATATCTTCCATTCCTCGCAAACAGACATCCCAAATAAACATACCCATTCACTTGCTCTAAACATTCATCGTGTTCTTTTCCTCTCTTTCAAACACCAGCACTTTTATAATTTACTTGTACACAAATAACAATTTACTACTGTCTGTGACTGTGCTAGAAAAAAAGTCTAAGAATTATGTTATGATTGTCATAACCTCATGAAGCAGTGCTGGGTACCGTTAATCAAAACTTTAACTCAGTTAATTGTTAATGAAAAAGTTTCATTCATTATTCGTAATTTAATAAAAGTTACGCATATTTTAAATATAGAGTAATATTTTTTCATTCAATACTATACTATACCCTCACACCGTGTCCCAAGTAGGGAATGCAATCTCGACTCGAGATTGATGAATCGAGATCTCGTCTCAAAATTTGAATTCGAGACTGAGTCATTTGAGATCTCGTCAAATAATTCGACGAGATTTCGCGAGATCTGGATTTAATCGAGATTAGACTACTTTTAAAGATACCTTATTATTTTTTCAAAAATTAATGTTAAATTGAATAAAAACTTCTTATCCATGAAACTGTTATAATTTTGTAAATAAAACACAATACTATACTACACTATACCCTCACGCCATCTCCCAGGAGGGGTAGGCCGAGAGAACGGAACGCCATATAGATCTATCCTTACATACTTCTTTCGCTTCCTCTACATTCATCCAGTTACTCATACATGCACGCCGATTTCTCTTACTCAACACGCGTCCGTCCTTAAGAATTTGGTCTACGTGCTCAAGCCACGTGGTTCTCGGACGTCCGCATGATATTTTAAAAACGAGATTACCTAGCTTCGAGATTAAATCTCGAAAAATTACTCGAAATCTCGCATGAATCGAGATTGCATTCCCTAGTCCCAAGTGGGGTAGGCAGGAACGGAACGCCATATAAATTTATCCTTACATACTCGCTTCATCTCAAATATTTAAGAAAATGCATGGTAGAATATCTATCATCAAAATTAAATGAAATTTTGTCCAGCAATTGTGATACCAACATATTTTTTTTAATATACTAAACCAGACCTGAGGCCTGAGTCAATAACACACTTTCGCGTCACGTTCCCGCTCCTTTAGCGTTCGGGTCCAGACGATGTTGCGCCAAAGTGTTAATTTTCGTAACTATTGTGTATCTTAGCAACGAAATTGACACTTGCTTGCAACTTCGTCTGCACCCGAACGCTAACGGAGCGGGAACGTGACGTGAAAGTGTGTTATTGACTCAGGCCTCAGACCTGTTCGGAGCAGCACAGAACAGCAAAGTTATTCTTCTGTGCCATAGTTAAAGGCACTATGACAGTTGACCAAAACCACAACATACATGTGCTCTTCAATAAAAGTTTTTTGTTGGCTTTTGAAATCAAAACATTATTACCTATTTTCGGCATATTACAAGGCAAATACTAAGTATATTTTGAAAATTTTGAGTTGCTGGTGTAAGGAAGACGACAATTGATATATACTTGTAAAATAAACATAGCTTACAAAATGGTGTATTTATTAAATGATGGATTGATTTATCACATTTGAAAAAATAAATGATCATGCAAATTCTTAAACAAAGATTATTATGTTATACAAATCATATTGAAGGTGTCTTTTTGAGTTTGGATATGATGTACTAAATGTGTACAAAAAATGTAAATAATTTTGCTATTAAAAATCACTCAATTGTTTGAATAGATGTATAGATGTTTTATTAAAAAAAAAGATTTGGTTGCATGTTAGTTGTACCTTTCCTCACTTTATATTTTGTGTGTAGGTATATATGAATGATTATGTAATATTTTAAACTTTATCTGTATACTGTTAAAGACAAAAGCCTTGTATTGTTCCGAATAAAATAAATAAATAATAATAAATCAAATTTTATTGCCAAAATTTGTTGTTTACAAGTGTTTACAAAAAGTACCAAAAGGTGGGCTTATAACATAAGCGATCTCTTCCAGCCAACCCGGAATAAAATGAAAAATAAATAGATAAAATGTTATAAAAATAAATACTAAATAAGATATTAAAAAATAAACAGTACATATTAAGGAGAGGTGAACTTTTCAAAAAAGAATGTATTCATTTTCCACTTATATTCGTGTAATTATATAGTTTTTCACCCAAGAAATGATATGATTAATGTGCTTTTGCATAAAAAAAACACCTGACCACCTAACTAACCTAACCTACAAATCAGTCAATGTAAAATTTTTAGTACTTGTGAAATAAGTTTTTACCTATTACTGTTTGTGTATATCATTGATATATTTATTTTATTTTGTGTTTTTCTGTGTCTAGTTTATCTGTAATTTTTGAACTGATGTTTGTTGATATATATTGTTAAAGGCTTTGCCGTTTATGAGATGAAATAAATAAATAAATAAATGTCAAACACGTACGAAAAATGCAAATAATTAATTTTGTGCTAAATAAAATCACAATATAACACCGGGTTGTTAGTCTCCAAATAAAATACTACATATTTTTATAAAAATAATCAAAGTTTTGATGTGTTTACCTAAACTTAATAAATTACAAAAAACTATAATTTCAACTTATAGTATAAATTACATAGATAAAAAATAATTATTATTTTTACAACATGTACATTTTTTTATGTAAATCAAAAACATTCTATTATTTAGTTGTGAGTAATTTTATAAAATAAAGAGAATGTCATGAATAATCATATATATGATACAATATTTAGTTTCATTGAGAAATAAAATATTAACTATTTTCTAATGTTCATAATGGAGAGCAAAAATAACAAAACTTGGTAAACATGAAAATCAAACTCCCAACTTATACTATAGAGAATATATATAATTATGTATCAGTGTGAATACAAAACTATGAAATATAATAATCAGCAAACTGATGATACCCCTAGAAAAAATTGAGATAACTCACCACATAACAACACCAAAGTTATTATGAGTAATTATTACATTGAAATTTGTGCAAAATATAAAAGGATGTAAGTTTATAGTAACATGTATTGAAATATCATAAAGTGATAAATAATGGTAATGCAGTTAGGCATACAATCCAAATATAAGAAGTCTATAAGTCTTATTATCTGAAATTCACATGGGATATTCGATGACCTTCGGTATAAATTCCCTAACTTGTATTATCATAAATTGTTTATTTTCTAACATGTTCAACAATATTATCAATATCTTAATAAGTTAACAAGAATATTAACCGTTGGGACATTTAAAAAGTATGCTCCTATGAGGATGACATGTTGGGTGAACTCTTTTTAACACTCATAGAAACAAAGAAGATAAACTAACTATTGCTAAATAGTAATTAATAATGTCCCATAACGCTTCCTGCTTTAAGAAGTAAAATATGAGAAACAGCATTATAAAGTTTTTTGTTGTACAAAACCGTAAGCCAAAAGACTGGAGAAGTTCACCCTAGCAGTATAAAACTTCTTGTTTAGTCTTAAGAACACTGGTATGTGTTTGTTGTTGTTTTAATTAAAATATACGCCGCACAAGACAAACATTACATAAAAAAGCTTTCAAATAACAAAAAGAAGTTTCTGTATCATAAAATGAGTCAAAAAACTCAAATCTTCAGTAAAAAATCAATGGGCAAAATGTCAAATAGTTTGATTTTTTTGACAAGTATGAGGAATGGTTTAGAGAAAATTACAATAATTATAGCATAAATGTAATTTACCTGAGGAATCCGTGGCTCCCTGGAAAGGATCCCTCATTTTCGCCCGCTTGCTGGGCGGCTCATCCACCAGATGATCACCCATGGCTCCTCGCACTGCCTCTGTCTCTCTTGTGTTTACTAAACACCTCTACCTCTAGCCCGCCGTTTTATATATCACCATTACAACTTTATGTTATATCTTCTTCTAAGTTATTTTATTAAGCATTGTAATGTTCTAAGTATTGTAGAGTCCACTCCGTTTGTACTCTATGTCCATTGCACCGTACAAGGCGCATATTATGTTACCGCGGTGAAACATTCGCCATCACACCGACCCAACACTACACAGACACACTACCTCTCACCATCGTCCGACAGAACTAGCACAATGAATAAAAACAATATCACTACGTTTCTTCCCTCCTGGACACTTCCTAACACAAAAATAATACGTAATATCACACTAAATTTAGATAACTTTGACTACATAAAGGATTAGATACGGATGTTCAAGATTAAATAAGTAAATCACAAATTAAAAACGAAAATTCGCCCAGTCTCTGTTACTTAAAATGGCGGCTGTTTGCTGTTGATGAAACTTTTTCTACGCTTGTCAGAAAATGTCGGCCTATTAAACTATTCCTCTACTCTGATTGGTTCGCTGTAGACACGTGACTAACGGAAGTCACTTCACCGCGCATGCGTACATACCAAACGCGTCAGAAATACGGAAATGGTCATAGCGTTTTATTCTCTATGGTTCTAGAGATATTTAAAAAACTTTTATTAAACCATTAACTTTATTTTCACAATAAGTTTTATGATAATAATGATAAAATGTGAATATTTAAATTCGTGCAAGTAACGTATACTTTTATGAATAATTTATGCATTTCTTTTAGTTTTTTGTAAATTCTTATTTATGTAATCAACTTTATTTTCTGTTCCCGCGCTATGTCACTGACAACCATAAACAAATTCAGGAGCTATTTTTCCACACAAAGAAATAATATTGAGGATGCAATTTTGTGCATTTAGATAATAAATGTATGTATACATAATACCTTTTTTAAAGGCAATCCTCCTCTTGGAGTGATTTGTGTATACATATGATACTTATAATTTATCAGCTACTTTTTTTTATTTCTCATAAGAATATGAATTCACTTCAGCTTTTACTCACCAATCCAATAAAAATAATTTCTTATTTCTGTAATCAATTCAATAGAATAATAAAATATACATGCCATCTTCTATACATATCAAAAATAAAATGTATGTAGAAAATTAAATAAGTAACTAAATTATGTGAAAAATAAAGTAAGTAATAAAGTAAGTAAATAAAGTAAGTAATGATAAGTAACTAAATTATTATTGTATGAAATAACACTGTATTTTTTATTGGGAGATATTTGAGAGGGGGGCGGGGTTGCAGCTGCTCCTTGAATACACTTTTACTACATGTTGACATGTTCTCACTTTTATGAAGAAAACTCAATAATTTAGGTAAACAGGGTGTCTACTTTAAAATATCCCCTTCCGCTAGAGGAACAAAATTCATCAGAGAGAAACCTATCGACATGAGATCTAATTTTTTTTTAAATGAGTTCCGCTTTTTTACTGCAAATTTGGAAATATAACTTATTAATACTTCCAAATATAACCAAATAATAGCCAAAATCAATTTGTTAGAAAAAAGAAATCAACTTCAGTATTAAGCTATATGAATTTCAAACACCTAAACTGAAAGTTTTTAAGATTTGAAAACACCATTTTTTCACATTTTTTTTAAATCAGTCCCATAACATGTAGGTTTAATTATATTTCATCAATTGGTCCAAAAATATGTTTACTAGGATATAAGAAAATATCATTTTTAGAACACAAGAATCTGATCTATTAAAATAATATATGTAGACATCAAATGCTATAGGGACAAGGTAAGGTGTATTGGAATAATTAGCTTATAAATTTTCATATCAGACTCATTTATCATAAAGAGTGCCACTGATTACACATTTGAATAGGACCAATCTAAAAACATTTGAAAATAATAATCACTACATTTTGAAATCATGGAAAATGTCTGTGATTGTTGTTTTATTTTGTAAAATACATCTGGAAGTGTATCAGTAGTATAATCTATCCTTCTATCCATACCGTAATGGGATGTTCTTCAAGTGGGGTAGCCAATAGCATGTAATTAAGATGAAGGTCATCCTCTTTATACTTAAAAAAATAACATTTGCACGGAAAGGGTATCTATCTATAGCCTCACGCTACATTCCAAGTGGAGTAGGCAGAAAGAACGAAACACCAAACAGGTCTGTCCTTACATACGGCTTTTGCTTCTTCTATGTTCATGCAATTTCTCATGCACACACATCAATTCTTCTATAATTTGATCCACGTGATCAAACCACATAGTTCTCGAACACCCGCGCTTCCTCACACCCGTTCTTTCAGACAAGTACATCCTCTTTGTCATCCATTCATTCCACATATCCAAACCATCGTAATTTATTTACACACATTCTATCCACAACACTCCCCAACTAGTTAATCTGAAGGTCAAACTGTTCGAGCTCAATCTTGCTGATGAACCATGGTGTACTTGTGGTGGAGATGCTCAATACACTGATTATGTTCTTTAGGACTGCAAAACCATGAAAAGAGCGAGAGATGTTATGATGAGTTGCTTAACTGTGGATACTCCTCGATCAGCTCTGTTTTGTAAGGTTTGTTGAGGATTGAAAGTCCAACGGGGAGCTGCTGGACCAGCTAGGATTTGTACCACCAAATATTGAATGAACTAACAATACGTCAGACTGACATGACTCCTTTCAATTTGGGTGATCACAAATGTTGATCCAATATAAACATTTGTGTATAAATTATCAAATAAAATAAAATAAATATTTATTATTTTGTTTTGTGTTACTGTTGAGTATGACTAACGCACGACCGGTTTCGCAGACTCCGAGTTCGCATCATCAGGTATAGATCAGCACCTGATGATGCGAACTCGGAGTCCGCGAAACCGGTTGTGCGTTAGTCATACTCAACAGTAACACAAAACAAAATAATAAATATTTATTTTATTTTATTTGATAATTTAAAATGAAGTGTTACAAAGTAAATGCCGATACAATTAATGAAATTTGTGTATAGTTTAAATATGTAATAACATTTCTTCTTACGACATCAATTTTGTGATATTTGTGTTTCATACTATGCAGATGTCATCATATTTATAGAGATAAATGTGATGACATCTGCCTGGGGTTGAGACTAATTTTTAGTTTAATCTTTATGAAGTTAGAGCTCACAATTTTATGAGACTCTAAAATAAAGCTTTTTTATTACATTTTTTATATATAACATTACATCATCCGCGAAAAGGCTTTCTAGCTGTCATGCTGATATATGGTAATTATAGCTATAAATAAATAAAATAAAATAATTACAGAACATACATATAAACATACAATATTTTCTTAAATTCTAGTATTAATAATATATTTTCTTAATTCTAATTTAAATGTTTTCATTGAACTTATCTTTTTTAATTATAAGGAATTAGTTAATTATGTACTACACCACTTAAATTGAACTTATCTTTATAATATTTTCCGGAATTTCATGATATAGCTTCAGTGATTTGTAGAATGAATTTTGGGATTGTGTTTTTTTTCTCCATTAGTAATCTTGGACTATTTAATTTCCTTGTACTGTATCTGTGAAACTCACTATTTAAACTTATTTTCCTTTTGAATTCATCAGATGTTAAATAGTTTATTAATTTGTGCACAAAATTAAAAACATTATATTGTACTTATTTAACTGATAAAAATATTAATTCCTTGAGCATTGATTCAATATTGGTATATTTGTTCTATTTTAGTATGGTCCTCATAACCTCGTTTTTATTTGCCCTCAGTGGCAGTGATATTGGGGTGGTGATTCTATAGTTTTAAGCAGTTTAAGTACATAATAATATGTAACTGTAAGTTAGAATGTATTGTTTTAGTTTAAATAAATATTGTAAAGCCTTTACGGGCATTAACAGTTGTAATTCACTCTGAGGAGATTCTGTCGGGGTGAACCCTTCAAGCAATCTCTAAGGCCTCTAGCATGAACAAAATATTATGCACGATGAGTGTGGATGACATGGGAACCACCATCCACGGATAAGAGAGAATACAACCCTTAATGTCCCATCATGCATCACCTTTTTTTTTTTTAAAAAAAAGATATATCTGGGTTTTGTTATAAACCCAAATACAACCTTATACACCTTTCACAGTAAACTAAAAGCTTGTGTCGTGAAAGGGGAGTTTGTCGACCTTTTCTACGTCCTACGACAGCTTGATCACATACTTCTCTTGCACACTCTACTAACATACTTTTCAGGACATCCCACCAGTCATTTATCGTATAATCATTCCCTTTGTTCAAATTAAACTTCTCATTCACAGTTTTCATTGCTGAATTGAAGATATGAAATTTTTCTTTTGTGATGTTTTACGAAAACCAGCAAAAGAGTAGATCTATTCTTTGTCGAGTATTCCACAATACAATTAGTAATTTATATGCAAATATTAAGTAACTTCTAGTTCCATGCCACAGCATAGTAAAAAAATATCGCTTTTCTAATGTATATTTCCAATCTCTTTTTTCAGTAAAGAAAGTTGACAAAGTTTGTTAGATATGCTTTAAGTTGGTTTAACATTCTCATTGCAGATTTTAAAATATAATTTCCACAGGATTCATTCTATACTCATTTGTATAGGGTATTCACATCACCATCGATCAGCTGAAGCAGGATAAAATGAGATCTCGGAATGGCAAATTGCTCTAACCAAGTAGCTTATGAGATCAGTCTATAAGTATGTATAATTCAATACTTTTTTTATTTAAAGGGACTATTTTGAAGATTGAACATCAATAACGTAAATCTATTTCAAAAAAAAAAAATTATATGGGTATTAAAATACAAAATTAATTATGATTCAATCATAATATTCACTTAATAGTTAAAAATGATTATTTGTATCCACATTTCGCAGCACCTATAACTAACTGCGTGTTGTGGTAAGTATTCTGTATTTTTAAGTTTTTAAGGCTATTAATTTGGATGATTCTATTTTGATCTCTTTTCTTCTAGTTCTTTTTGTATGTTATAGATCTTTTCGCACACAAACGCAACACAACAGGCATAAGCCACTACATTATACCTTCCTCTATCGAACATATTATTGGAGTCTGCTGTGGGGATACTGCTTGTACTCTGTGAAAAAAAAACATTAGCACAAGAGTTAATTATAAAACCTTTTATAAAAAAATTAAATCCTGGATTGCAACACTTTTTTATTTATACAAAGTAGGTGGTTTTATTTTAATATTTGTTTTTTACAGCCTAAAGCCCTTTACAAAATAAGTACTAAACACAATCTTAAATTGTCTTATAAAGTATTTTAAATATAACAGTAGTAAGTAGTAGTTTGATGACACAGTGATGTTAATAAAAGGAAGTTCGTGGGATGAGGTAGTCGAAATTGCAAACAGAGATCTACATAACTTAAAAACCTGGTTTGACAGGAACTTACTGTCACTTAATGCTCAAAAAACACAAATAGTACCTTTTTCCATAAATAATCAAAACAGCACAATAAATTTATTGATCAAAATTCACCACTATGATTGCTCACGAGCAAATGTATGCAATAACGTTAAATGTATCCCAATAAAAACAAGTAAAACAGTGAAATACTTAGGTATATTAGTGGACTCACAATTGAAATGGAAAGAACATATAAACAAAACTATTGAAAGACTCCAAAAAATATATTACATATTTTATAGGCTAAGAAACTTCTTAAAAATCGATGTTCTAAAAACTGTTTATCACTCGCTTGGTCAATCCATCATGCAATATGGAATTGTGGGATGGGGAGGCTCTTATACAGCCCACTTAGATCCACTGTATGTTGTACAGAGGAGAATCATAAAAATTATTTTACACAAGCCAAATGACTATCCCACTGATCTATTGCATGATGAATTCAAAGTTCCTAAAATCACTCTGATATACAAGAGAGCTGCAATTAAGCAAGTATTCAAGGAACACATAGTTCATCGTAATGAGAGTCTAAAAGAAAGTCTAAGACTAGGTCGATCAATAAGAATCCCAAAGAGAAACACATCCTTTGGACAAAACCATTATACATACTGGGGTGTGAAATGGTTTAATAATCTTCCCGCCCCAATCAGATCAATAAATGAGGAACAAAAATTCCTTAGATATATAAAACACAAAATTTCTTAAAATTTATAAATTTTTAGAAATAAAATAAAATTTTAAATAGGTAGATATATATGACATAGCAATTGATAGGATTTGCCAAGCAATTAATGCACATATTTGATTTCTATTTTACAGCAATTTATCTTATATAGTTTTGATGATATGTATAAAAGACTTATAGTTTTGAAGATATGTATAAAAGCACATATTTGATTTCTATTGCACAGCAAATCATCTTATATAGTCTTGATGATATGTATGAAAGACTTGTTAGTAGAACAAATTAACTTATAACAAAAAGTGTATTGTATGGCAAATTATATTATATACTATTTATAATATGTATACATGACTTGTAAGTAGAACAAATTAACTTTAAAAAAAAAAAAAGGTTTTTTATATATAGCAAATTATATTATGTAGTACCTACCTATTGATAATATGTACCTATAAATGACTTGTTAGTAGAACAAATTAACTTATAATAAAAAGCTTATTAGTAAAATAACAAATGTAACCATAAACTAATAAAGAAATAAATTCAAAAAGTAAATATATTAGTATGAATCAGGTTAGATTTAAGAGAATCATGTTAGATTTATAGTGTAAACTATGCAAAAAAATTAAAAGACATTTTGTGTTTCTGCATTGTACACAATGCAGAAACACAACACCTATTCTGCAAATCCAATCTGCATGTTCCGGTGACGGGCCGTGTCTCGTCCCACATGCAAAGGCAAGAGCCAAGTCTCTGCCCAACTGTACGCAGTGAAATGGAGTAAAACCTTCACCTCATGAAGGTTTTACTCCGTTTGAAAAGGTGTTTTCGCAGAGCATATTATACATATAAAAGTATCAGTTTTGGGTACTCTACGTACAGTAGCCTTGAGAAAGGCTTTTTAGTTGGTCTTGAGAAAAACCATTGGCTTCTGCCCGACGTTTCGTACAGGATTCAATCTGACATCAGCTGGGGCGTAGAGGGGCGATGGCAGACTTCGGCAACGCGGGTGTCGTGAAGGCAGCAGGCGTCGATGAGCAAGATGCTTTTTTTTTAAACAACTTTTAATACAAAACAAATCATGGTTTGAACTTATTTTCAATGAAGTAGGTTCGAAATAAATCATATTACTATAAGCCCCAGTTATTAAGATTTATATGGAATGAAGCTTAAGCAAATTTTGAACTATTAGATATCCATTCTTCTTCGGAGTGTATGGGTTTGCAGCCACATGTGCGATGGATATGCATCCTAAGTTTTGACCCGCTTGCTGGGATCATCTTCAGGGGTTTCTAATTCGTCTTCTCTCCTCTTACATCTCCTGTGCTTATGTTTTCGGTAGATGATCCTGAAAGCACAAGCTCAGAAGATGTTAGAGGAGAGAAGACGAATTAGAAACTCCCGAAGATGATCCAAGCAAGCAGGATGAAACATATCCAACACACACGCAGCTGCAGAATCCACCAACACTACCTTAGTTGAGCGGCCCCACCCGTTGTTGAGTATTTTTTTCCATAGAAAAATGTCAAAATGTTTTAATTGTTCCTGCAACGTATAGCCCATATTGTGTAATGCAAACATTTAAATTTGCAATAATCCATAACAATATAATATAAATTGACTAAAATTTTTATTCTGAATGACTAAAAAAATGACGAAGGATACGTGTTAACAGTGACTTATCTTACATCCATGAGAATTTCAGATGGTGAAGATTTTGAAATAATTAAAAGCAAACATTTTAATTTGTAATAAAACCAATTTGAATGGACTTAATAATTATGCTAATAGGCTCTTTCTATGGAAAAAAAAATAGTCGACAATGAGTGGGGACGCTCTGTATTCTGTAAACTCTAAAATCGCTTCCAATTAGAATTGTATGCAACTTGTATCATATAGAATACGAACGTTAGTTCCGTTAGTTCAAGTGAACTTTATTATTTAATTTAAGAACATTCTTATTTTAGTTAGAATCAATATAGAATAGGGGGTATTATCAATTAAGTGTTTGTATATTCCACCATGGATTGAATCATCCCCTGCGATATAGAACGCCTATTCTATCATAAAGTGTAATCACAGATTACTTATAATTATTATTAATTTTAATTTTGATTTTAATTTTAAATTTGATTTTGCATATCTTTAATTTTACATACATACTTTCTGTTTTTTATTCAATTCCAGTTATTGTTTTGTTCTAGTTTTTGTTATTGCTGATGGTTTTATATGATTTTACTTGCATGATTGATTTTACATACATATTTATTAATACCCATGATTTTACATATATATACACCCAATTTTCAAAAGTTCTTTTATTCTTCTTGTAACTATTTTAGAATTTGTAATTTATCAGTTTACTATTTATGTACCTAAATGTTTTTGTTAACATACCTAATTTTATATGTGATGTTTTCTACTTACACTGTAATTTTATTTGATGTTTTGTACCTTACTGTATAGGTAATGTGTAGAGTCTTGATTGGTTTATGTATTATAAATGTTATTTTGTTATTATATTATATTGTGAAATAAACTGTGTGACTCTGTTACAATAAAATAAAATAATTGGTTACGATTATTATAATAAGAGTATAGGTAGTAATTATTATCATATTATTATTACGTCTATTCCTCTGACAGATTATTCTCATTATTCTCTCTAATCGGCAAACAGTGTGACCAGATTTTATTTTCAAAAACTACTAAATAGTAATTAGTAAATGGGGAAGTCAAAAACTACCAAAAACTACTAAATATTCTTAAAATGGTATAGGAATTTGTAGTATTTAAAAAACTCCTCGGTTTTCTTCAAAAATATTTTCTCGCAGTACCTTTTTGTACAATGTACTCGGTATTTGTACCGACAATTATTATTTTCGAATGGGGCTGCCTCGGTAGCCGGCACCGGCTACCAACTTCGTAACCGGCAGTGGTCATAGACAATAATAAATATATATTTCATGACATAGACAATACATTTAGTTTATGAAAACCATAGACAATAAATTTATTTTCTAAAGAGGTAATGGTTGTGTTTTAATTTATTTTACGTATTAGGTACGTCTTCTTTTTTTAAGGCAATGCACCCATTCTCTAGTGATTGTGATCTTTTTTACCTCATACGCATAACAATTTTGTTATAAACAAGCATTAATTCTTTCGATTTATGCTCATACATTACTTTAGGGACCTATATAAATAATGTCTAGGATAAGTAATACCGGAGTGTTATTTTTAGTGAAGGTTAATTAAAATTACTTAGTTAGAGGTCACATTATTTTGATCGTGAGAAATGGAAAATCTGTTGAAACACTAATATTGTCGAATAAAAGTTAATTAGAAACATGCGATAGGTACTCAAAATTGTGAATATAGTAGCTGTAAGTAGGTACATATCTATGTCAAATTATAATATTACATAATCATTTATCCCGGATATAGTACTGAAATGTTTAGTGTTACGTAAATAAATTTGAAATATAAGAACCAAAACGATCTGTGACGATAATAGCTAGCCATGTTCAAAAACGGACTGACGACAAAAAAAAAGCAAAACAAAAATGTATAAGTTGACAAATTTATTGTGAACGTTCGAAACGATAAAAGTAATGATTCTAAAATCAATTTATCTACTTGGTAATGGATGGTACACATATTAATTTGATTCTGACTTAATGGTCGACTTTCCGCATGGCATTGTCTATAATCAAATATTTTTTTTAAAAAAGGACCATTATAAAAAGCAAATAAAAATTTCTAAAATCTTTTATTAATGAAATGTCATCACAAGAATCATTAATCTAATACTATGTAGGTATATGTATTATTTCCTACATAATCTTTATTTATCTATACGTTAGTATTTGTATTTACATAGGATCGATTAAAAAGATTTATAACAATTGGTTTTATTTCAGGTACCTATAACTTTTTATCCTAGCACATTTTAGTACTAGGTGGATAATATTCCTTTATAATTAATACGATCAGCTTTTTGATAATTATACTCTTCTAAAATTTAATATTGATATTTTAATTTATTGTTTGCCTTGAAGCTGGGCATAAATTTTTACCATATGGTAACCTTGCATAGTGCTAGCTAGAAACAGTAGACTATTTTTATTTTTTTGTAGATCGTCAATAATAAAAAAAAAAGTTTTGTGCTGCTGTCAAAGATTACATTTTGTTGCTGTCAACTTGAAGCATTTTTGGAACGGAGTGTCGTCTTCTTCTACAGTTTGGCAGAGATTATAATTATAGGGCTAAGCACTAAGCAGTCTTCTTTCATATACCTGATCCCGGTAAAGAGAGTATATGTGTACCTTGCTCAGTAGAGCACGCTAACCTCCCAAAGTCCCTTATTGCTTCTCGATCTCCGCGTTGTATTTGGGTAGGTCTGCATAATTTCCTAGTGTCTGAAGTGATGTAAGTTCAACGTATTCTGAGCATGACCCACATATCCTTGATGATTGTTTACTGAGCTGAGCTCCACACCTTGTCTTAATTTTTTTATGTTTTGCCCCTGCCAGCATTATTTACATAATTATGGAGTTCTACAATGTAATATTTAGGTAACTTCAGTATAGGGCAATATGTGAGTATATTCTGTGATAAGAGATCTTAAAGCACCCTTACATGGTTCTTTGATAGTTACCTGGAAGAAATTTGGCATTGAATTTTTTTTAACTAAGTACCTAATATTATTGTAATCCTTATGATA
This sequence comes from Athripsodes cinereus, assembly GCA_947579605.1. NCBI lineage: Eukaryota > Metazoa > Arthropoda > Insecta > Trichoptera > Leptoceridae > Athripsodes > Athripsodes cinereus. The sequence goes on from OX388310.1 coordinate 21,075,449, forward strand.
TATAAAATATATCTAAGGGGGAATAAACTAAAATAACACTTCATCATCGTAAGAAATAACCTCACCACATCCGGGGCATAGCTCATGTTAGGTGACTCGCAGGAGGGCAGAGCCCCTTCCCCCCCGGAAAATAATGAACAATCGCTTTATGTATTATTTAAAAAAAATAATGGATTAAATAAAATTCACAAATTACTCTGGAAATTTCTTATAATTTGTCATCACGTTAATAATAACTCTATTCTAAAGATTAATTGCAGACTAGTACAACTCAGAGTTGTCGATTAGGACAACGATAAAGGATTTTTCTCTGAATATTTGTTTTTCATGCATACATACAGATCATCAAACCTCTTCCACAACTATACAGATATAGGCTGTAAATATTATGACAACTTATATCCAGTTGCCAGTATTAATCCACGACAGAGAGGTAGAATGAAGCAAATGAAACCCCTAACCATATTATAATATTTATGCCATCCACTCTGTTTCTTCGGAATTTAACTGAATAGTCTTGTTGAAAGGTCTCGATAATAATAAGTAACTCACCTCTATGTATGCTATATTTGTGGCTTTTAAGTGAAGGGAAAGAAAATAAAAAAATGGTCTGTAGTTAGCTATTATTTTTATATTTCAGGACTAGTGTTTGGCATACAGTACTTGTTAAACCTGACGGAAACTTTGATTATTGAAAGACAAAATAATATCCATAAGCTAACATTATTTTATAAAAGTCTTCTGACAAAATGACCTTCCACTAAGTTATCCATCTCCTCAAACATACACCTTTCTTAACTTCACCCTTCTCACAAACTTTATTTATTTTATAAATATTTGATTATGTCCAAATTTCTTTGCACGAAGCCTGGATTTTACAAGCATGTATTACGAGTGTATACACACTAGCTCCGTGCTTGTAAAATCCAGGATTAGTGCAAAGAAATTTGGACATAATCAAAAATTTGTAAATAATCCATGGTACAAGAACCAAAATAATGTGGATAAGGAATGATCCGAGTGCTATCTGGTGAATGAGACACGTAGTTCAAGATAACGTTTCTCAACACGAGACAAGGATAGAGGCCAAAAAGGTTGCAGATAATTTCAACAGATGGTAAAATACAAAATTACTAAGGTACATGTGAAATATTAACACACACATAGTATATATACAACTTTCAAAACATTAGCACATTTGACAGAAATTGGTGAATGTTGTCCTAGGCAAAAAGTGATCACTCTGAACCAGCCTAAGCCAATCTGCACGCACGTCGATTTCATACTCAAAACACAGCCATCCTTGAAAAATTGATCTACATGTTCAAGCTATGTAGTTCTCGGACGCCTGCACTTCCTCACACCCCTCCTTTCAGACAAGTTTATCGTTGTTGCATTCGAAAAGGGATATGTGAATTCACAAATGTTTTGACATTTCTAGAATAAACTGCTTATAATGACATCATTATCATTTTATAAAGTGATTCTAATTTTATAATATTAAAACTCAATACTTAAAGAACAATATCAAATGCCAATAAAAAGTCCAAACAACATTTTGAATATGCAATGACGATATCCTCTTTGTCATTCTTTACCCTTCCATTCATTCCACATGACCAAACCATCTCAATTTATTTACACGCATTCTATCCACAACACTCCTTTGCATCCACTCGTTCTTCTAATATCCTCATTCCTCAATCTTATCACGCAACGTTTTACCTACCATCCTCCTCTCATCTCTACAGCATTTTTACTTCTAATATTACGTAACAAATACACAATATTAAGTACAGCTATTTTTATTTCTACGTCCTAGGACTACGATTGATGAGACATGCATGGAGCTTCTCTTTGTCAGCGCTGTGGAAGATTATTATAAATACATATGTACATATTATACCTAGGTACCTATACATTTCAGTGTGTGCCTTCTATAAAAAATAATAATCTAGGCTTATAGAAATAAACCCAAATACGTCTCAGTACACTTCACAGTAAATTAGAAAAACTTGTGTCATGAAGGGGAGTATGTCAGAACCGTGTTCTTCATATTGATTTCCCCGAGGTGTACTTCGTGATTACACACGGAATAATCCAAGCACAACTTAATTAGCAAAGAGCGCCCTTGAGGTGGATTTTTTTCACAAAACGGTGCTTTACAAATCATCCAAATAATAAATCTATGATTTCTACCCTTATAGTAGCTCCGAAACGAGTAATCCACCGTTTATGTATACATATATATATTAAGAAGATGCATTTGGGTTTTGTTATAAACCCAAATACACCTTTCTCAGTAAGCTACTAAAAGCTTGTGTCGTGAAAGGGGAGTTTGCCGGCACCTGGAATCGAACCACTTTTTCACGAGGCCGAGACTCTACCCCCAGGTTACCGACGAACTATATATGAATCTATTTTTTTTACAATTTCTCTGAAATAACCCCAATCGTAGACTATTATTCTTATGCAATTTTAAATACCCAAAATTTCTGCATTAAGATGCCATGCATTATTGCTCAGTATTTCTTATTATGGGTGTACTAGCAGTTGTGCCCCACATTTTATGTTCAACCTGATAGCAACACAAAGATGTACAAAATCATGTAACTGTAAGCAATAATTTTTTCACATTCTAATTCAATAAATCTAGAAATATAGAATATAGTCGCAAGTTTTGTCACTTTTAAAAATGGCTGCCGGCGTCATGCTTAGACTGATTTGAATTTGAGAAACCGGAAAGACGCTTTAACAAAAATGACAATTGATTGTCAAATCAGACCTGTCAAATTTCTCAACCGGAAACAGTGCATTTTGCCGGTTACGAAGTTGGTAGCCGGTGCCGGCTACGGAGCCACTCTCTTTTCGAATCAGTAAGTATCGGGTACTTTTCCCAAGTACCCGATAATTTATCTACCAATTAAAGCAGGGTTTACACTATCCAAGTACACTTGTACAAGTATACTTGGATACGATTCCTTATTTTCTCCGGTCGTTCCCATAGAAATAGAATATAAGACATCAGGGCTGGGTTCACGATAGCATAAAAATCGCTCGACGTCGAGTGACCTGAGCGACCATGAAGTTGCAGTGAGTGGCGAATGTCACCCCGGATATCGTGAACAACTTTGAGCGTTTTATGACCCAAATGTCATCATAATGGCGCCATTTTCGTAAGATTCATTCGCGGTCTGAAAAATCTGCACTAACTATTTTAATTTCTTTTCCATTTCACTTCTTGAACTAAAAAAATATGATTTTCTATTTTGGAAAATTGTATACGACAAGAATACACCATAATTACGATTAACTTCGCAATTGTTTTGACAGCCATCACCACTCAAACGTCAAGGTAACTGTCAGAGCGATAATCACCCTGCTATGATCTCGGTTGTTCGGTTGTCACCCGACGACATGCCTGAACGCGACAGTGCGAGTCGTCGGGTGACTTGCTCCGGCTTCGTGAACGATCGGAGCGTCGTCGAGTGATCACTCGGCGACTGTATGAACGCTGCCCAGCGATGCTTGCCATACGGTTGGTATCGAAATGTCAAACATCCTTCAAGAATATCTGTCAAATACGGTGTATAATCGTGGTGTAATCTCAATTTGTTATTGAAGTTGTTATTTTACATAATATTCATAATTTATTACGTTTAATTAATTTTTAATTCTATTTTATTCACTTATTCTTGTTTATTCGTTCACTTCATCTTATTTATTTCTTTTAAATAAACTCTGACCGAACCGACCTGACTCCACTATTGATGATGTACTATATGGACCATCAATCTTAAAATCAGAAGTTCTTCATGCTATATCAGCATCTGTGAATAGGAAGGCTTGTGGACCAGACGAAATCCCTACTGAAATATTGAAACTCATCGATGACCAAAACATTGACTACCTGCTAAGGTTATTTAATACTATCTATGACACAGGGATTATTCCTCACGATTGGTTAATGTCAACATAAGTCACACTGCCCAAGAAGCAACACCCTAAAAAGTGTAATGAATATCGTCTAATTAGTTTTATGAGCCATGTACTAAAAGTGTTTTTGAAAATAATTCATGCAAGAATACGAACTAAATGTGAACAAGATCTTGATGATACACAGTTTGGTTTCAGAAATGCTTTTGGTACCAGAGAAGCGTTGTTTGCAATAAATGTTTTACTGCAAAAATGTAGAGATTAACGTAAAGAGGTGTTCGCATGTTTTATTGATTATGAGAACGCTTTTGATAGGGTGAGACACGCTGAACTGATGGAAATGCTGAAGGAGTGTAATATAGACAGCAAGGAACAGCATTTTATCAAAAAATTGTACTGGTTCCAAACAGCCGAAATTAGACTAGGAAGTGAGAAGACAGATTCTATTGCAATACAACGGGGTGTGCGTCAAGGATGCATATTATCCCCTTTGTTATTCAATCTCTACTCCGATAAAGTCTTTAAAAAGGCCCTTCAAAACTCTAGCAAAGGAGTCAAAGTTAATGGTGTTGTGATCAACAACATAAGGTATGCTGACGACACAGTCATCTTGGCAGAGAGCATACATGACTTCCAAGAGTTACTAAATAGTGTAGATGTAGCTGGAGAGGAATTGGGCCTATCTGTAAATGTCAGCAAAACTAAATGGATGTCCTTTGAACGGTTGGATTACTCCGGATCATGCCTTCAGTTAAAGGGCATAAATATTGAAAAGGTGGACAAATTCAAATACCTTGGCAGTATGATAACGCAATCTCTTGACCCGGATACTGAAGTGAAGTGCAGAATTGAGGCAGCCCGTGCTGCATTTAATAAAATGAGAGTGCTCTTCTGCAACAACAATCTTAATCTGAAACTTCGACAGAGACTCCCAAAGTCCTATGTATGGTCTGTATTGCTGTACAGTTCTGAAACCTGGACCCTAAAAATGAATACGATGAATCGCTTGGAGGCATTTGAAATGTGGCTTCATAGAAGAATGCTGCGTATTCATTGGACTGATAGGGTCACAAATGTAGAGGTGTTATAAGAAGAGCTGGAATGGACAGAGAACTCCTGTTGGATGTCAAAGTGCGCAAGATCTCATATCTGGGTCATATAATGCGTGGAATAAAGTACCACATTCTGCGTTTGATTATGACAGGCAAGATAGAGTGGCGTCGAGGGGCTGGCAAAAGGCAGACATCGTGACTGCGCAATATACGAGATTGGCCTGGAATGAGAGGTGCGGAGGAGTTATTCCAGACAGCGCAGGATCGAGACACCTATGTCAGAGTGATTGCCAACATCGGGGGGACCTGACAGGGCACCTACAGAAGAAGAAGAAATACACTTTATCATTTTTTTTTTACTTTTAATTGATTTTTAATCTTACTATATTCATTTATTCTTATTTTATTCATTCATTTAAATCTATTCATCTTAATTTATTGAGTTAAATACATCTTACTTTATTCATTCATTTGAATCTATTCATCATTCGTTTTAAATACATTAATGTAAAAGATGATCATAGTTGTATTTATTATTTTAATCTTTCACTGTATACTGTTACAAGATATCATGGGGCATCCAGATATGAGATGGGGGAGGGGGTACAAATTATATTTATATAATGATTTATTCGTGTACATAGTTAAATCTCATGGCATAATTATGCATGTAAATAATATTGCAATCACTGGAAAAGATGCAACCCCTCGCCCCCATATGGCTTCTGTGATATCTTGTAACGGTACACAGTGAAAGATAATAAAAATATGTAATACTGTGATCATCAATATTTATGTTGTCATAATGGATACTACTGGATAACCTATAGTAGAAATTGACCGAAAATCGTTAGTAATTCGGTACTGTTAGTAGTGTTGATTGATAATGATTCATTTAACTTTGATGTTTTTTTTGAGACTTCCAGGTAAATTTAGGTCTTTGCTGGTCCACTTATTGAATTCACATTTTGTTGTCATGTTCTACAATTGACTGTCTGATCCTGTGAATATTATAAAAGTAAAAAAGCAAGTAAAAATACATAGAAAACTGTATTTACATTACATCTACTTAACAGCCATATAATATGGAGGGAGAGAATTTTCCATTGAAACATTCCAATCTAAAGCCATTGAGGTCAAATCTGTAACTATCTCATAAATTTAGAAGTCACGATGGAAGAGCCTCAAATCAAATTTATAAACGTAATTACAAGAGCAATGGTCTGCTGATGGTAAAATTATTGTGGATTTCCAAAGAGAACATTATGGCCATTTAATAGATTTGTCAAAAATGAGATTGCCAAAACATGAAAAATAAAATATTGCATCCAAACTCAACAGCGGATTTTTTTTTAATAGGTAAGATTTTATAAAACTTTTATAGATATAAAAAATTTGGATATAATATTGCCATGAATGATTAACATATCATAACATGCGTAGACAATTCACACAGATCGAGTTAGTCCCAAATTAAAATATGAATCTTGTATTATGGGTACCAATGTGACGATACACATATATACAATGCACTGAACACATATACATGTAACACCCAGACCCTGGACAATTTGAAAAAGGTCATTCTTCATTTTGCCCTGGCCAGGAATCGAACCCGGGACCTCGTGACTCAAAGGCAAGTGCGTTAGTCTCCGCGTCACACCGGTCGCCAATTAAAACACAACTAGTCTCAATTAAGGTAAGGACGGAGGGAGAGCTTGTCGCTTGGTTGGGGTCATGGTGGTCACGATTCTCAGCATTGAGGGACCGACTTGGAAGAAGAAGTCCCAATTAACACAGAATGAATTAACCTAGTCCCAAAGTAATAATACACGCAGCGTATCCACCCGGTGTCCCCCAGAGGCAACATCCTCAATCCTTTCCTTTAGAGTGTCTATTATCAGAGACTGATCGCTCTATGATGTCTATCTGAGCTATTTTGGATTCTAATGTTGATTCCATTGCTTTTGTTCTAGCATTCAAAGATGCTAAGGTATCTCCATTTTGTTCAATGGAGGTTTTGAGACTTTGAAATTCCTTCAGCATATTATTGTAATCCTCACGTAAAGCTGCAATCAACCTGATGATATCATGATTTGTAGGTTCCACGTCTGAAATCTTGAATACATACCTTTAAATTTTCTGTTGAGATTGTAATAACCAATGTTTTTACTACTGATGTAGTGATTTTGCCTCTTCTGATGTTGTTTGGAGTCTCAGTATTAATGGAATATATTTAACACGTTCACGGTTATGCCGGCTATAGCTGTCAAAATAAAATCACTTGTCCAGAAAATGACGGCTATACCCGTACAACGAAGTAATATTTTTGGTGCAATGACGGCTAAAGACACTTTATAATTCATGTAATCATATGGCGGTAGGAAGAAAGTGTCTCTATAATAAAATGTTTTGAGTAAAAATGTCCAAGTGTATAGCTCGTAATAAGGAGTTGTTTTCGGTTATGCTTGTAAGGTTCAGTTATGCATTTCCTTTAGCATTAATTGTTTTTAGTTTTTTGCATGTTTCAAATATTCATTTTATTTTGTTCATAATATTATCGTTTTTTTAAATAAATACGTACAGAAATAAAGTATAAAAATTATTTTATTGTGTCAGATTGCATTGCCGTCTATAGCCGTCATTTTATGTGTTAGATAATAAATTATACATTCCAATCAAATGACGGTAATTGCAGTCAGTTTTTCATTGTCGGTAATACCCGTCATATCCCTAGTACGAAACAAATTTGGGCTGAAACGACAATGACGGCAATAGCCGTTAATTTTCCATCTGCTGGAAACTCATTTGAATGCATATTGAATACTAACCTTCAATAGTAATTCGATCGGAATTCTAACTTGTACTTAGGTAGTTTGTTCACGAGAGATGGGAAGTGTGAAAGCGATATTGAAAGGAGAAAAGTTGCTGGCAATAAGGTAAATGGTGCAATCCGACCAATAATTGCAAATAGAAACATATCTACCACAGCTAAAAGGTTGGTGCACTCTGCTATCTTAGTGCCAACACTTATGTATGCAAGTGAGACGTGGACATGGTTAAAGAAGGATGAATGTGGCATTAATGCAGTTGAAATGAGATCGTTGAGAAGGATGTGTGGTAAAAGTCTGAGAGATCGTGTGCGTAACAGTGATATACGAAAGGAATGTGGAATGAAAGTGGGTGTAATAACAAGGATGAATGTAAATAAGTTAAGATGGTTTGGGCACGTGGAAAGAATGAATGAGGACAGAATGACTAAGAAGATATATTTGGCTGAGAGGAATGGTGCTCGGAGACGTGGACGTCGTAGGATTAAATGGCAAGATCATTTAAATCAAATCCTACAGGACGGTCACGTGTTGAGCACATTGAACAGGAGAGCATGCATGAGGAATTGTATGACAGTGACGGAAGCGAAAGATGTATGCAAGGATAGAAGGAAGTGGCGCTCGATCCTTTCTGCCTACCCCCCGAGGGAAGCGGCGTGATGGTATGTATGTATGTATGTAATTCTAAATTCTAAAAGAAATATATGTCCGCCAATGTGTTAATTGAAAGTAGTCCAACATTATCAGCCAAGAAAGCCATATAATTTGTTGTTTGTAACAGCAGATAGAGTTCACTTAGTGTCGACTACATTAAAAAATATTATGAATTCTAGATATTATTTTCTAGGTTACGAACATCGATGAGATTATAGTTATTACATGATATTATATTATCATATAACATACTATTCATGAGATCTATTTTATGATTGAGACATAGCTTTACGCATAAAGGAAAGGATATATTTTATATTATTAACATAATTATAAACATTTTTAGGATTTGCACAGTCAGTGACGGATAACATTGGACAAAACTCCCTCTGCAGGTATGAAGAAAGTACTACTGTATACCTCAGCATTAGTAGGAAAGAGACCATTATCATCTTAATGATGTGGAGTAAGACAGCATAATATTATTATTAATGCAATTTTTTTATTTATTTATTTATAATTTCATACACGGCACAAGGCCATTAAACATAATCAAATTAAAAAAAATCACAAACAGTTTTTTTCAATCGCAATCACACTTTCTTATCACACACACATATACACACAACTATACAATGCAGATATATAACTATAGCACCCGCCAGTAAACAAACTTATTTTATTAATACTTATAAACAATGCACAGTAAAGTTTTTATTAGAAATGCATTGTTAAAAAGTGAATAAATAAAAAAATGAATAGTTAAATTTTTAAATTATCATAGTATAATTTTATGTAATATTTTTATAAGTTATTTACTGTTTAAAATAAATACTCATATGATTATAATGTTTTTTTTTCCAATTTGTACATTCTTATATCTAGTGTCATGTTACAAATGATATGCGCCGGCGCACCCAGCAGAGACCTGTAATCTCCGTAATACAGGAGAGGCGATGGTCCTGGCTGGGACATGTTTTGAGAATGCCCAATGATATTTGGCCAAAAAGGGCACTGTTCTTCCGTCCGCAAGGGTTCCGTCGGCCCAGGCGTCCCTCTTCCAGAATTGGTCTCCCACTCTTCTGCGTAAGTTTTCGAGTGTCCTGTAAAAGGCAGGTGTTCGAAAAAATTAAGACATTTTACATCTTAAATTCAGCGATGAGGCTTGCCACCCATCCTGAATGTCTTAATTTTATATTGGCACGAAGAGGACAGTTTGCATGTTTCTTACATGCAGCTGATCTGCTGGCTACCCCACTTGTGGGATATGCCGTGATGGTATAGTAGTAGTAGTATTAAAAAAAAATTGTTTTCTATGATAATAGAATAAAATAATTAGATATCTGTGATTTTAGAATAAATAAAAATATGTTTCCTGTGATAATTTTTCGTAATACAGGAGAGACAATGGTCCTGGCTGGGACATGTTTTGAGAATGCCCAATGATATTTGGACAAAAAGAGCACTGTTCTTCCGTCCGCAAGGGTTCCGTCGGCCCAGGCGTCCCTCTTCCACAATACACCGTTCCTATGACAACGATATCAGAGCGCAGGGAATGTCGTGGAAAGAGGTGACGCAATTGGCGCAGAGACGCTCTGAAATGAGGAGGCTGGATTCTGCCTTGTGCTCCCGAGAGGAGCGTTGAGGGCGAGATGATGATATCTGGTATGACCTATTATTAACCTAGATGTTGTTTGGTTTGGCGTTTTCTCTTAAAAATTGAGTGAGATTATCCCGATGGACTCTTAAGATATGTAATAAACTGTTTTTACTTCAGATGTGTGATTAAATTAGTTAAGAATGTTTTAAGTTAATGAAATTAGACTCTGAGAGGGATGGATGTTGGTGTTGAATTGAATGGAATTCGGGTGAATGCATTGATGTATGCAGTCGATTTAGTCTTAATGGCTGAGAATGAAAGTGATTTACAAGATATTGTTTCGTGTGTGTATGATAGCTGTAGTGCAAATGGGTTAAAAATTAATGTCGCGAAGATGAAAGTAATGGTGTTTGAAAGAGAGAGTGAAAGAACGGTATGTGAAATAAAGGTTGACGATGAATGTTTAGAGCAAGTGAATGAGTATGTGTATTTGGGAAGTATGTTTGCAAGGAATGGAAGATACGACAAGGACATATCATACAGTATGAATATGGGCCTGTAACCCGAAACATATGTAACTGGTGAATAAAGAAATTTAAAACTCTAAAGTATTTTTACTTGTAAAATTTTTTAATCTAAAAGCTTGTGTCGTGAAATGGGGTATTGCTGGCACCTGGGATCGAATTACGCACCTCTTGTGCATGAGGCCGAGACTCTACCTCCAGGCTACAATGGAATTATTTTATTACTATACATTACCAAATTGTTTAAAGTTATTCAGATATTGTCAGTGGAATCAATAAATGAATTAGCAAATATGTATCTGAAAAAAGTGTCTGACCTGAATACAATTTTATATAACTCTGCCTAACTGTCTGACATAGCTACAATTCTATACATAAAATAGAAAACATAGTAAGTACTAATACATTGGGGTAAGACAAGGCCTCAATGATGATTTATTTACGATCATCGTGAGCTCTTTGAGAAGATAGTGATATATTTTAGTTTGATTAATTTAATGCTCCTAGTCATTGATGGAATAGTACCCATAAGAATGCTTAGACAATGAATTAGGCAAATTTAATGGTCATTCATTTTACAGAATATTGTAGTATTGTATATATTTCAAAATAATCTTAAGAGGTCGACTTTTGGTGGTGGAGATTTATCATAAAAACACTTCAATGCTATTGATATTTATTTATTAAGATTAATCATTTAAATAGTGTTATGGAAAAAAGAAAATATAAACAATTTTTTTTCTACATCAAATAAAAATTAATACAGAGGTTTCACAAAATTGAATATTGCTTGAGACGATTTAAATAAACAAATATTATATTTGAAATGTTACATAGGTGCTACTTTGAACTCTCTATGCGCGCTACAATATACTACACTTGTAAGTGATTGGTGTATAGCTATTTATAAAGAATTTTGACAAGCATCTATGTTTTTGGTGCAGTTGCCTTGTTTCCTTTAAAACTGTTTTTGTTTGTAATTTATTTGTTTTAAACTTGCTCTGGAACATTAAATTAATATTAGTAAGAGTTGAAAATTGATAAAAGACCATTAGCATTTTTCTCAATTCTGATGATGTCCCACTGCCTTCCTATATTTCAGGAAGGATTTTGTCAGGGGGAGTCCTTCAGGCGAACCTTGAGCCCTTCCTTAGAAACAATTTTCTTGAAGAGTATGGATGACATAGGAACTGACATTCATGGGTGAGGGAGGTGCAACCCTTATTGTGCTTCCTATATATGTTTGATCCTTGGGTCAAGTCACCTACATTGTAATATTCATATGACCACCTTCCTCCAAAGTAGTCATTTTGTTAAATAGATTAACACGACAAAGTGACTTGTATTTCATAAAAAATTAAAACCATAACAATTCTGTAAAATTATTGACACTATAACTCACTTTTGATTCTGAAAAGATATTATAATATAATGAAATTAGCGGTACCTCACATTAGGTAAGAAAAAATAGTAAGTCGTGTGTTATAATTAAAACTAGATTTTATTTTTGCCGGAAACGACAGGTTTTCATGAGAAACTTTTTCTCCAGATATACTGATATCGCAATTATATAGAAATATACGATTATTTGCACGTTTTATACCGGGCACACTTTCAAGTATCGCCTACGAGTTTCATTTTGTTTTGACAGTTCAACTTTGTTTTGACAGTCATAGATAGAGGTGGGAATAACTGTTATTTCAAAATAACGTTCAACCAGTTATCGGTATTTGTAAATAACAGTTATTAAAAAATGTTATTTAATAACGATCAAATTGTAAAAAAAAAAAAAAAAAAAAAAAAAAAAAAAAAAAAAAAAAAAAAAAAATTTAAAGAATCCGAATATTATTATTATCTTATCAAATGTCAGTTAAAATGAGTCCAGCGCCAGCGTACTTGGATCGCGCCTTCATATCTGCGGGTCCTAGTGCGTGGAATAGGCTTCCCACAAACATCAGGGAAGCAGAGACCTTGAACCAGTTTAAGACCCATTTGAAAACGCATCTTTTTAAGAAATCATATGGATTAAACTGAAAATATATGTAAGGTCACTGTTAATATTTTGCAACGCTATAGCGAATACCTTAAAACATCCTATGCGCCCTTGAGGTGGATCTGTCCACAAAACGGCGCTATAAAAATCATCCGATTATTATTATTAAATGGAAACATTTGCCTACCAATGCAAAGAATAAAATACATAAAATACGCATAAAAATTGTATTTTATGCATGATGTGCAAGATGAATAAATAATTAAATAAAAAAAAAATCATTCCGAAATAATATATCACCAGTTTAAAATCATACAAATATTATATTCAAAATAATTCTTTGATTATAATATAAATGTCATTAGAAAACTTGTACCTACCAGCTACCTCTAAATAAACGAATGACTACGTTTAAACGAAATGATTGTGTTCCTCCAAAAAATTCAAATAGTTAGTTCAAAATAGTTCAAATAAACACAATTAAATAGTTCAAAATAAAAACAAAATAACTGCCATCGTTATTAAAACATCCGAAGTTATTAAACCATATGAAAAAACTGTTGTCGTTCAATAACGTGCTATGTTATTGAATGACGACAATAACAAAGTCGTAACAATGTGGTACGTTATAATATAACTAAACGAAAACGAAATAACTATAGTCGTCGACAAAAACGGAATAATGATAACCTTGTTATAACAGTTGAATAACGTCGTCGTCGACAAAAACGGAATAATACTATACCCTCACGCCGTGTCCCAAGTGGGGTAGGCAGAGAGAACGGAACGCCAAACAGATCTATCTTTACACACTTCCTTCGCTTCCTCCACATTCATACAGTTCCTCATACACGCACGTCGGTTCCTCTTACTCAACACGCGGCCGTCCTTGAGAATTTGATCGGCCGCGTGTTGAGTAAGAGGAACCGACGTAATAACTATAACCTTGCGACGACTATATAACCTTGAACGACGGAATAACGATAACCTTGTTATAACAGTTGAATAACGTCGTCGTCGACAAAAACGGAATAACGATAACCTTGTTATAACAGTTGAATAACGTCGTCGTCGAAAATAACATTTATGTTATTGACAAGAAACTGTTAGTTTAGTTATTTTGAAATAATGAGTTTAAAAATGAGTTATTAGTTATAACGGCCAACTCTAGTCATAGAATAACAATCCAAATCAGTTCTACCCACGGCCGCTAGGTATCGCTGATGTCGTATAATATTTTAGATTACATCTATTCTATTTCTATGGGAACGACAGGAGAAAATAAGGAATCGTTACTTGGATGGCTTAAGCAGGGTTTACACTATCCAAGTACACTTGTACAAGTATACTTGGATGGCTTACTTGGACGCTACTTGGATAGTGTAAACAGGTGATCCAAGTGTACTTGTACAAGTAGCCGCCATCCAAGTCAACTTGGACGAAACTCTATTCGTCCAAGTGTACTATGACGGTTTTATAAAAACAAAATGGCGCTAACTAAAAGACGGTGTAACGAGCGCGAAACTTTTAGGTTCGTAGAATTATACGAAGCGGACAAAGTGCTGTGAAAAATTAAAATGAGCGATTTATGTTTTGTTTAATGAATTTGATGAAGTCATTTCATGTTTTATTTTCTTTTCTACAGATTTGTAAGCACACCGATATACTTGAAGCATTCGTATACTGCGTTGACCAGATATTGATGTAGGTAATGTCTCATTTTGTAGTATTTATGTGAAATGACTGTTTTGCTAGATTAATAAATAAAATAATAAGAATAATAAAAATTAAATGAAATAATTAATTTATTATTAAATAATAAAAATTAATATTTTTTTCAAATAAATAATATTTTTAACTTAAATTATTAAATACGTTAAGTAATATTTTTTCAAAAGTTATTTATTTAAACATTTCACAAGTACATTTTTTCATTTTATATTATAGTATTTCAGATTCCGTAGAGCACCCGGTAAAGAATTGGTCTCCTACTCTTTTCCATAAGTTTTCAAGTGTCCTGTAAAAAGTAGGTGTTCGAAATAATTAAGACTTTTACATCTTAAATTCAGCGATGAGGTTTGCCACCCATCCTGAATGTTTTGATTTTATATTGGCACAGAGAAGACAGCATGAATATTTATTATATGCAGCTGGTCTGCTGGCTACCCCACTTGTGGGATATGCCGTGATGGTAAAGTTTGTAGTAGTGGTACAGTAGTTTAAATAATATAATATAGAGCAAATTTTTTAATTGTTCGCTACTGAATCCCAAATTATTTTTAAAAGTATTTATATCTTCCTTTTCTACTTCTCAAATTAAAGTCATCACATCCGAGTCCAAATATTTTCATGGTTCAATTTTTCCGCTACAATTTCTACGCCTCGCAGCCAGAGATCAGTCGTCGTTATCTTGATTGCGCGAGACACAAATGCTACTTGGATGGAAATTTCAACTTGTAGTGTAAACCGGCATCCAAGTGCACTATGATGCGATCTACTTGTACAAGTACACTTGGTCCAAGTGTACTTCGATAGTGTAAACCCGGCTTTACCGACTAAATACAAAAACTACAAAAAAGTAGGAAACTACCAAATCTGTTCACACTGTCGCAAAGTTCAAAAACTTTGCTTTTAAACCATAGACACGATGTTACGACTAAAGTAGCATTCAGACTGTTTCACTTTGGATGGTCATCCGGAATGTCAGGGACAAAGCTGTTTATGGAAAGTGGACGTGTCAATTCACACTTGTTCATTGCCATATCAACACTCACGAAATCTGAAAATCTAGAAAAAGAAAAAATAATAAATATACAAGTACCCCCACTCAACTCTCCACTCACCCTCCTTCTCACTACCACCACCACCCCACCCCTCCCACACTTCCCCTTCCCCGACTTAGTACCTAGCTTAAGTCACTAGCGTCTAAAGGTAGAAGAAGAGGGATGAAAAATACGCATGCGCAAAAATACTGAGTTTTGATTGGCTGCTGTTATATTATGTGTAAATACAAATTTGGAACCGCCAAACAAAAAAATCAAAAACCAGAGAAGATTGTTTTCTAATGAACAAAAAAATTATGAAAAAACACCAGTTCAATTAGTATATGTATTATTCTATGTTCATTACCTTCCATTAAAGAAACAGAACAAATAGCAGTTAGTACTTTATTGTATTTATTATTCTATGGCAGTTAGCATGATATTAAATCACAAAAAGGATCATGTTGATGCCTGTCACTTGTTTTCTCTTCAATTTATTTGTTGTTTTTAATTTTCTACTTATATTTGTAGGTGTGTTGATGCTCCTGTTTGATCTTTTGAAACTGTTGTGTTGTTTGTGGCCTGATCTGAGTGTATGTGTGAAAATAATTATTGCTAACTAGGATATCACTACACAAGATATACTTTCAGTATAATAATGTTTTATCTTACAATTTATTATCCTAAATGTATATGGTGTGTGCCTATTGATTTTTATTATTTTATTTCATTGACTATTGAAAGTTTTTTATAATTTTAAGCGGAATGTTAAAATGTTGATAATTGCAGAGGGATTTTGATTTTATAATAATTTATTTACCTCATTAACACCCAACTATCAAGTTTAGATGTACATAAAGTTGGTCAGTTTTTTTGGAATGCTTATTGCAAGGAATTAATGTGATTTTGTATTATTTAGTTTTAAATGTATGATTTTATTGAATATTTATGTACAGTTTTGCAGATTTTCTGTCAACTTTATTGTTAGGCAATAGGCTCTCATGCCGTAAAATGTATTGAGTTTACAAGCTTACGGGTGAACATAGTGACTATAAACTGTTTTCAAAATTGCGAAAAAAATGTAAAAAATTAGCTAATGTATTTTATACAAGATATAAAATTTATTTTATATTTTATTTTATATATTCAAAGGTTAATGTTATTACAAAACTAATGTTGGAAAATTCAATTTATAAATTCTTATTATATAATGAGTTACAATCCATTGGATTGGTCTGCAACGAGTTTGGTTTTTCTTCTCCATTCGTCTCTATTCTCAGCCAGTCTTTTCAGCTCTACGTATGAGCCACAGTTCATGTCCCTCTTCAGTTGGTCCATATATGCGTCTCTTGGTCGGCCTCTGCCATTTGTCCCCTCGGTCTTACCCTCCGCGATATATGAATAATATTGAGGATTCAATTAGTAGGAATACAAAAAACTTATTCAAATACTCCTATTCTTTGCGATCGGCATATTCCGGTGACTGTGCAATTTGCTGGAAGAACTGAAGACACCCCCGATGAAGTGGTGATACAATAATAGACTAAGATTAAATACAAAGAATTACCTAGTTATGCGTTTCTGCAGAAGTAAACATCCTTTTTTTATAAATATAAAATAAATGATTCTCCGCTAGCATCAGTGAATGAAATAAATGATTTTGTATAATTTTTACCAGCGACTTACGTTTTGTTAATCATGTGGACAGTATTTGTAAAAGGTCATTAAGAATGTTGGGTTTTGTGCTGAGAATCAGTAAGCCTTTTTCAAGTCTGTATACATTGAAAATTATAAATACTTTTTTGATTTGTAAAATAATCTTTACAAGATAGAGAGTAGGTTTCTGCGGTACATTAACTGCAGAATTGGTTTGCCTAGGGAGAACATTGATAATGATTATTTGTTGATGTCTCGAAATCTCACAGCGATAACGTAAGTTTCTTATTCTCCATTACTCTCACCTAATATATACAACTAGTAGGGTTATTATTATAATTATGCTTACAGATATTAGTTTTGCTTTTTTAAATTTAACTACAGTTGTTAAAATCTAAATATCTCTTTTAATCATCACCCCTGCTAACAGATAGACTATTGGAACAAAATAATTAATATTTCTTTGTTGATCCTCCTTCTCTCACCCTGAGATTGAGCTAGCTGGCTGAAGGTTCTCGTCTGGGAGGAGGACCTGGTTTAAGGAAGAGGAGGGGTGTAACACAGAGGCAAAATTGACGATACCCGGCTTGACTGGAAAGGAGGTGAAGAAAGAGCAGCAACAGTATAAAAACTTAACATATGCTTATGGTGTTCTTTAGGAACACATTGAAATAAATAATATTAAAATTATAAAAGTTAGAGAGCTATAGCATATTACTATTATGTGAGGCAGGTGATGTAAAACACAGTAATTAATTAAACATACTATTTATTTATAAAAAAAAACATTTAAAAATACCATATTAGAATAAAAATATAGGAGTGTAAAAAAATAATTAATTAAAAACTAATCTTAGTCTAAAAACATCTTATCCTTGGCGCATCTTCCATCCCTCACAAACTTCCTAAATATACATACTCGTCCACTTGCTCCAAACATTCATTTTCAACCTTTATTTCACATATTGTTCTAATGTTCGAGCAGAATACTTTTTAATTAGGTATTCTTTATCATCAAATAACACTATCAACTTACTCCTTCCCCACTGAGACGAATATTAGGTTTGTGTAATTTCATCAATTTACATCAAGTTTTGAGATTGATCATAAAGTTTTTTTCTTGAATATAAATCATTAATCATATGCACTTAGTTTTTTTCTCCTTTACTTCAATGTTATGTACTATCAATCTAGTATACCTACCCTCGACTATCAATGTATTTTAAAAAAGATAAAATCTTTACACATCCAAAATAACAAAATTATTACTTCGACAATGAGGTGGCCAGAAGTCTGATGGTAGTCTCAGACTTCCTGGAGGGATGCTCATGGTTTGAATCCTGGAACTGATTCATCCCGTTCCCGTCAACACTGTAGTGTACCCCAGCTCTTTGAA
This sequence comes from Athripsodes cinereus, assembly GCA_947579605.1. Lineage (NCBI taxonomy): Eukaryota > Metazoa > Arthropoda > Insecta > Trichoptera > Leptoceridae > Athripsodes > Athripsodes cinereus. Next base: position 21,093,853 of record OX388310.1, read on the forward strand.
AAGTTACTTGTCACTCAAAATCAGTAAAAATCTTAATTAGTTTTAGGCTTTTCGCACTCTGACATTTTACTTCAAACAGATTTGTCCACTTTCATTAGAAAGCCACTCAGATAACTTACGACTTAATCATTAAAAAAAAGATATATCTGGGTTTTGTTTGTTATAAACCCAAATACAACCTTATACACCTTTCACAGTAAGCTCTTAAAAGCTAGTCGTGAAAGGGGAGTTTGCCGTTATCTGGTAAAGAACCACGGTCCCCTTGTTCACGAGGCCGAGACTCTACCTCCAGGCTACCGACAAAGTCGTGATTTCATTGATTTCTTATGAAATCATGTTTTATAAAATACTATTATTATGTATGTTGGTATGTATTGAAGTTACTTGCTGAAGTAATTAGATAAACTATTATACATGTCGTCCATTCCATGCCATAAAAATTACATTATGGATACCATGCCTCATAGCCGAATTGGTAATACAAAAAATTATAAATATGTTTAATGTAGATAATTCACACTAAATAATAATTGTAACTTAACCTCACCAAACATCACACAAAACGAAAACAGCATATGTGACAGCCTGACAGCTGTCAACTTAATCATAGAGTATTTCGCGTATTTTCATCCCTCTTCTTCTACCTTTAGACGCTAGTGCTTAAGTCTGTATTTTGTTTTAGTTCCTAAGTTGACGGCACTGACGATGGACTAAGTCCGAAAGGCCTCTGCCAAAATAAAAATTTATATAAGTGAAAGTAACAGTGTTTAACTCTTATCATTTTAATATCAATAAAAATGAACTTTCATAAGGTTACCACCGAAAAAATAGAATACATACTCACGGTCATGTTGTGTGCATTTTGACGTTTTTTTAGTAAAAAAAAATAGTGGCCATAAAAAAGTAAACATGATAATTTCAATACAAAATCATAGAGAATAAGACAAATAATAGACCATTAAAGGATGACGTCACAGAAAAATCATTGAGGGGCATCAGGCATCCCAACACAACAGACGATTACGGTGTAATATTAGGTGGAACGCCTAAAGAATACCTAATAATCAAAAAAACTGTCAGTGTCGATTTTGTTATTATTTTGTCGTCTGACATTCTTTTTTTTCTCTTATAGCATAACATCCTACAAGGATGATTTGCGCAATCTGACTGTTTGCCCCCCAAGCAAAAGCAAATCCATATACAAGACCACGTGACCTTTAATGGTCTATAGGATAAAACTTGTTTTAGTCGTTTCAGTGAAAGGACCTTTCATCAAAATTATGCCGGGTGGTAATCACTTTCTTCCGTCATCACTATTGATGAAACGTTTGTTCACACCTTTTTCATTTTGGATGATCATCCAGAGAGATCACTGAAAGTGAACAAGAGTGTGAATACCCCTTTACCAAAATGAGCGAAAATTCTATTCATCGCCGGGATTCTCATTTATCATATTCTATACAAAGAATAACATTCTAAATAAAATATACAATCTAGTCTCCGGTAAACAAAAAGTGTTCCATTCTTTTCCATAAGTTTTAAGTGCCCTATAATTTTCTATTGACACTGTCCTATAGGACAATCTTCATGTTCATTACTTGCAGTTAGTCCACTGGCTACCCCACTCATGTGATGAAATAGTAGTAAGTAGTAACAAAAAATAGGGGGATATTTTGTTCCTAAGCTTACGAACTCCCTTTTAGTAATGAGCGTAATTCTCCTCCTCCGCTATCTCAAGTGGCCCTTTTTTTTATTCGTCAATGAGTGAGAGCTAAAAAGTCTTTTAGTACCCAAAAATTTTCTACTTCTCTTGGAACAAAAAATAAAAAAAGGGCTACTTGAGATAGCGGAGGAGGAGAATTACGCTCATTACTAAAAGGGAGTTCGTTCAGTTCTGACCAATTAGTCATATTATTTGAATCCTTCTTTATACCTTGGCCGAAGGATCTCCTTCCCATCCAATCACGTTTGTATGAAGATGCAGAACTGAATCGGACTATTTCTCTGAATACTTTGCTCATCACTAGTCGTTAAAACAGCTAATTTGCTACATTTACATTGAAGGAGACCCACCGACCACTTGGAATTCTTCACTACACAAATCTTGTCCACATCAGAGGCATCATAGTGGGCAGCCTGAGGAGCTGGCCGGCCAAAATTATCGCTGAAACAAAATTTTATCAATGGAGTGAGTCCATTGGCTACCTCATTGTGAAAGATGACCCAATGTTATAGAATATTTCCCGTGTATCAGCCAAAGACTATTAAGATAAGTATTCTTTGATTTTAGCTGACTAATATTGTGATAAATAACATAATACTCTGATATTGTCATGTCAAAGTTCACTAATTCCATTTACCTTTCTTATGCTTGTTATTTTTGCTTGAATAGTTTTTGGAGTTGGCTTCAGTTTTGTTTATTTACCAACCAGCTTATGAGAAAAGCGTAAAATTCTAGAAGAAATAAAAAAAATAGGAAACTCAAGTAGTGCTAAGCAATGAAAAGCAAAATAACTTTTATCTCTATAAAACACGGGAAAAGTTTATCAAAATACAGTTATCTTTTGTAAATGTATATAAATTGAGAGATAACAGAATGAAATGTGCATAAATTATAACATAAAAAGCTATTAAATGAATAAAATCAGTATTACCGATCATACAAAAATGCAATGTTAAATAGTAAAAGTACTTAAGTACACAAAATCAATAAGAAAAATATTTTAAAACAGCTGCCATTCTGATAACCAATGTAATAAATAATAAAAGTCAATATTGCTTGATTAGCAATCGGCTTTTCACATTAATAGGGAACTTGCACATATTTTTTTTATTCTTCAAAATCATAAATAAAGTAATCAGTAACACATATCGGTAATTTTTTTTTCGATACGTTGCTTAGTTTCTGTTTTATAGCATTTTGAAATTTCGATTTTTGAACTTCCGCGAAAACGCCACATCCGAACGCGCCATTTTGATGACGTCATATGTCCCTTCGATCTCTCTGTCTACAGATGCTTAGTACATTTCGTAGTATATATCTATTGGTTTGACGAGGTTATTTACTGTTGTGGTTTGGGTTTGAACGCTTTTTTTGCCAAAAACTTCAATATGATTAAATTTTTACATATAAACATACATCAGTTCCTATTTTTTTATTTAGTTATAATGACGAAAAACGATTTTCTCAAGGGGCGATTGAATATTTATCATGCATAATTTAGCCCGCCAGTAGGCGCTATAACTTTGTCTTATAATGTTATTACTAATTTGTAAAGTGCAATACAACATTGTGTAATAATTACATAATATTCAATGGCAATTATTATCAATTTTCCATCATTTTTAGGTTCGATTAGTGATTACAGGTTCTAAATACGCCATTACTTTTCTGTACTGGGTGCATGGTCGGAGTGAACGAACATCCTGCTAAAAAAATCTGTCCAATGTTATTGGAAAAAATCAAAGTTGGTTGAAATTAGCACAGAAGTTAAATTTTATAACTTGTGCTGAATTGAGTCATCGATCATCTACAAATAATATATCCACAGCGAGTGAGTTTCTGCCAGCCAGTGTGTCAAAACCAAAAGATTTTTATTGTAAATCATATCGTATTTTAAGGATATAATAACAAATGTCGACACTACAAGCATCCACTACTTGATAGATATGTTCATTTATAACAATATTGATACTGTGAATGATTTTGTTTGTTTTGTCATTGGGCGATAGATATGGAAAGCTGCAAAGAAGTCGCTGAACTTACAGTACAGTAAGAGGCTTACAATATCGGCATGCGTAGAAATAATTTATTCGGTGTCGTATAAGTTAGGTATATTTGTACATCTTGGACTACACAATATTTGTATGATCTTTTTGGAAACTTTTTGTAATATTTACCTCCTTCCAAAATGTTAAAAACCGGACTCAAATACCAAGCGATTGTTAATCCCATACATTACGATAAACAACAAAACATCACTCAGGACATGTGACGTCACAAATGCAATAACCATCGACAAGGCGTTCAAACAGCGGGCGAAAAATCGTGATTTTATTTATTAAAATAATAAATGAAAAATATTTATTTTTGAGTTTTAATCAAAATATAATCGATATATAACCTTTTTTCTACCTAATTAATGCATTTCACAAAATATTCCTCTCGAGTGCAAGTTCCCTATTAAGCCTTAGCATGAACCATTTACATCTTCATGCATTGCTGCAGTGGATGGATAAAGGGGCGTTCACATTTGTTCACTTTCAGTGATCACTCTGGATGATCCTCCAAGATGAAAAGGTGTGAACAGGCGTTTCACCAATAGTGATCACTAGCGATGACGGAGAAAGAGATTACCACTTGTCATAATTTTGATGAAAGGTCCTTTCACTGAAACGATCATAAACAAGTTTTATCTTATTATGTTATATTCTCTATGAATTTGTATTGAATGTCAGAATCATGTACAAAACTATTATTATTATTATAATGGATGATTTATTCGGCGCCGTTTAATGGAGCATCCATCTCAAGGGCGCGGATTATTATGCAGTCGAAAGCTATATTAATTTATTTTAAGTGTTTTTCTTCATTTTTGAATTTGTTTAATTATTGTTGTACGAAAATACGTCAAACTACATACAACATGACTTAGTGTTGACGTGGCAGTGAAAGCATAGCTTCTTATAAATCTGTTTACTTGGTATTTATCCTGGATCTCATCAACCTTAGTTAATTTACATTGTTAGTTGACATCAAATCATTAATTCACTGTAATACCAATTACAGAAGCATTCAATGTGAAGGCAGCTGAGTAGTAATATCTAGATTAATACTATTAATGCTTGTTCCTATTTGCAGGACCTCAGAGGTAAACAAAAAGGGCAGTTGTTCTTTGCACAGTGCTTCCAATGATTCAATATTTGTCTAGAAGATGAGCAGTGTACAAAAGTGCAGCTATTTCCTGCCTGTAATTTGAAAATAGGAGTGAGAAATATGTTGACATTAAAACAAAAATACATGTACACAATATTTAAATACTTATCATTTATTACCTGGCATATAATCATATGATTAAGGACACCCTTCATAATCTTACAGTGAGGAAGAGAACATTGGCCTGTTCCTCCATTGGTAGAAGATTCTCTTTTTTGACACTTGTGTGCATGAAGAAGCAAAACTAGCTGTTGATGTATCAGCTTTCTCTTCTCAGAGCTGTCCATGGAGATTGTAAGGGGTTGTTGACCGGAAGCTTGTTGGGTAGAAAGGTCCTGCTGCACGGCAACCTGGAGCCTTGCCTGAGAAGAGTCACGTGATTGCTGATGCTGGAAGGAAAGAGCAAAAGGCACAGCTTGCCCTGTTGTACACCCAGCTCCATCATCCACCACATCCAGATTGGCTTCAAGGTTTTCGTCTTCTACTCATATTTGGAACAAGTATAAATAAGCTTAGATTGATTAGATCCATAACTCAAGATTAAATATAGGGAGTGTCGAGAGTCTACTCAGATTTTTTTTGAAATGGGAACAGTTTCTACTAACTGTCGTTTTATTCGAGTGAATCTGTCAAAATTTTGCGTGTATATTAAAACTTCTAGTGGTGAATTCGGACATGGGGGGTATGCCACTCTTTGGGTATGTCCTTACGAAGTGTTACGAATAAAATACCCAAATATATAATAATATCAAGGTGGTAAAATTGTATCGAAGATTTCATAATTGTAGTGTATACAAAACAAAATTTACCTGAAGAACTTGCGGTTCCCTGGAAAATATCACTCATCTTGGCTCACTACTTGGATGATTTAACCACTTTAATATTATAATATTATATATACATATATTATATTATAATATCGACATATATTATATATACCACATATATTATATGAGTGCACCTGAACCCCCGCTACACGTTAACTCAACTTCCTTACGTCTCACCACCAACGATACATTTATCAGAGATTGTCAATCAGTTAATTTTTTCCACTTTGAAATAGAATAGGCATATTTATATAATTTATAAACTGACACTAAAATAAATTTTCACTGTTAGATGTTGCGATCCCGAATGCTCGTTTAAAACTAAAGAATATAAGGGATGATTTCTGATACGTTAATTTCCTGACAAAAATTAGTCATAAATCATAAAATGCATTATCTGCAGTTTTGTATTGAGATTCATTCAGTAAATCCCTATTGTTTTTTTTAATTATCCTAGAGTTATAGAGTGTTATAATGTAGCTACCTATTATAACTATTCTTTTTATGTAACCGCCTACTTCAATTATTTGATATCCTTTTTAACTTACCTACTGTACGCATACTTGAGAACTTTTATACTTATTATTATTTTGACTCAAAATATCCAAACAGGAACTCTTATATTAATGTGACAGAAACAACAAGTGAAAAGGGTGTGTGGTCCTAGGTCTATGTACACCGTAAGGCGGGCAGTACGTATGTAGGTATACAGGTACAAGGATTAGATAATAATATAGAAAATAAAATATTCTATAACAATGCCTTTGGTTGCTGATACCTGCCTATGAATAAAAGAGACCATCATACCTGAGGTGCACTGGTATACTGGCCCGACTGTAATGTGATAATGCCTTTTACAACTCTTATCAGAGAATTAGAATATGTAATGAATATTTTACTAAATATTATCAATAACGTAATATTTTATACTTGCTTCTATCCAGGCTCACTATAATGAGCAATGATGTAGCGATGAATAAGAATTTACAAGCATGACGCATATCCATAGATTTCATAAAATTTAACATTTTTATGAAGATTCCAAAGGCAATTTAATGTTCCGATTTTTCCATGAGCTAAATATCCGAGGATACGTGCATTAATTCGAATAATGACATGATTTGAAATTGACTAGTCTATATAGAATCATTGATAGTAATTAAATCTATTTCAAAGTTGAATATCGGCTAAGGGAACACCCTTCGCTAGACAAAACTTCTCTTCCTTCCCCTCCCATTCTACCAGCCACATCGACCCTGCTCAGCGAACGAAGGGTTCTGTCTCTCTTTTCTTATATAACAATTTTTTTTGTTTGTATAGGAAAAAGTAAGAAAAAATCATTATTTTCGGTCTAATTCGATAATGCAATATAAGCTGGTTGAAACCGAGGTTTTGATGCAAAAGTCACAAAATATTTTGTACTAAAGTAGCATTCAGACTGTTTCATTTTGGATGATCATCAAGAGTCTCAGGGTCAAAGCAGTTTGTCGAAAGTGAACACGTCTATTCACACTTGTTCATCTAAAGGGTCGTTCACATACGTTCACTTTCAGTGATCACTACGGATGATCCTCCAAGATGAACAAGTGTGAACAGGCGTTTCATCAATAGTGATCACTAGCGATGACGGAGGAAAGAGATTACCACTCGTCATAATTTCGATGAAAGGACCTTTCACTGAAACGACCATAAACAAATATCATCTTATTATTTGTTTTATTCTCTATGAATTTGTATTGAATGTCAGAATCATGTACAAAACTATTATGCAGTCGAGAGCTATATTAATTTATTTTAAGTGTTATTTTTCATTTTTGAATTTGTTTAATTATTTTTATACGAAAATACCTCAAACTACATACAACATGAGTGCGAGTGTAGACATGGCAGTGAAAGCATAGGATGAACAAATGTGAACAGACATGTTCACTTTCGATGAACAGGTTTGACCCTGACACTCTGGATGATCATCCAAAGTGAAGTAATGTGAATGCTACTTAAGCTAAGGCTAAGTTCACATGCAACGCGCGTTTTCAAATTGCGCATCTAGAAACCCTAATAGGTATTTATCTAACAACCGTTCACATGAGCGCGCGTTGACGCTCATGTGAACGGTTGTATGGTAAATATAAAGATTTCTAGACGCGCGATTCGAAAACGCGCGTCAAATTTCTGGCATGTGAACATAGCCTAATGCTTTCACTGGCATGTTAACACTCACGGTCATTACTTTAGTAAGTATATTTATAATTCTATGACGGTCATATTGTTGTTGTAGTTTGACGTATTTTTGTAAAAAAACGACAATTACTAAAAATTAAAACAAATTAATATAATTCTATAATCCGAAGTGTGGAAGAGCTGTTCCGAGCAACGCAGGACAGGGACAAGTTCGCCGAGGTGATCGCCAACGTTGGGGGGACCCGACAGGGCACTTGAAGAAGAAGAAGAAGAATATAATTCTCGACAGCATGATAATTTTATAAGTATATGATTCTGACTTTCAATACTTCTTCTTTTTTTGGTTGGCTTTTCACCCATTTAGAGCGTTTTCGCCGGGAAACAGTCTGAACTCTTCTTCCTCTCAATAGTAGGACTTTCATCACTAATTCACAGAGTCCTTTCAGTGAAAGGACCTTTCATCAAAATTATGTTGGGTGGTAATCGCTTTCTTCCGTCAACGCTAGTGATCTATTCACAAACTTTTCATTTTGGAGGATCAGAGTGTTCTAGAGTGATCACAGAAAGTGAACGAGTGTGAATACCCCTTATGGTATTGGGTGCGTCAACCAATCTTCAACCATCCGGAGCGTTCTTTGAAGTAATATTTGAATGAATGCCTTCGTTTCCTGTCCTTATACGGGTTAGGAAAGCATTTATTCGAATATTTCTATTGATGATCGATTGACGTTCGCATCTTACTATCTGGACGCACTAGTATTGTTCAGAATCTGAGTATTCGTTTTTATGTATTCGTTCTTCAACTTAACTCGAAGAACTAAATCCTCAATGCCAAATCTGTTCGGTCTTTTTCGTTCTTTTGGGAAAAATTACATTAAAGTACTATATTTTCAAAGAAACTAAGGTTTAACATCGCGTGGCAAATAAAGTCACGAACGAGATTTAAATCTTCGTGTGTGTTTTTTTTTTGGAAAAAAAACCTTAAGATACTCTATTTTCAAAGATACTAAGGTTTCATATTGCGTGTCAAACGTTGAGAACGAGATTCTTGGATTTAAATCTACGTGTTATTATTTTGGAAAAAACGCCATTGGAGTATTCTATTTTCAAAGGAATTAAGGTTTTATATCGCGTGTCAAATGTAACAAACATGATTCAAAGATTTAAATCTTTGTGAAGTTGTTTTGGTAAAAATACCATTAGAATACTCTATTTACAAAGAGACTAAGGTTTAAAATCGCGTGACATATATCACAAACGAGATTTAAGGATTTAAATCTTCGTGTCGTCTTTTGGGAAAAAGGCCTTTAAAATACTTTATTTTCAAAGAGACTAAGGTGAAAATCGCGTGACAAATTCCACGAACGAGAACGAATACTAAGAACGAATTGTTTTGAAGAACGATGTCTCAAGTACCGATTACTGAAAAAGAACTGAATTTACCAATACTAGGACGCACCCATTATCGATGAGTTGATGCAAAGCATAGAGTATAATAATAATAAATCATAAATATTATAGTGTTGACAATACAGGATATTTTAATACCGAGTGCTGAATGCTAATTTGGTTATTTTGCCTCACTTTAAAATTTCTACAACCTCGTTGCCAGATTTTCAAAATAGTATTGAAATTTGAAATTTCTCGCAAACTCTTTGGTTTTGTTAAAGACTATTTACCCACAACCCCATTTCTATAAAGTATTGGTATTTATACCAAGTATCTACCGATTACCGACCAATAGGAATTTGAAAATGGCATTTTGGTACTTAAGACTAAATGGCTCTCAAGTACAGAATTAATATTCCTGTAAACCGGTATTCATAACTAACGAGTTTTAATAACGGGTAGATACCGAATTAACATCACTAAAATATTATTACTGAGCATAGAGTATAATAATAATATTTTTTATAAATTTATACTGTATTATTAAAATTATAGAGTAAATATTATTGTAATTATTTATAAGATATCAGAATATTATATTTTTAATTATTCTATGATCAGAATTAACTTCGGCAGTCTAAAAAGTGGTTACTGGTCTTCTTCGTTGCGCGTGAAAGATGAGGGACCCTTTCAAGAGAGTCACCGGTTCAGGTAAATAAGTCACTCGATGTTTTTTTCTTTTTTGTTTTACTTTTTACATAGGTATTAATTATTTTGTCCCAGAAAAATATTTTTGATAGTTACCTGCCTACATATTCAGAAACTAATATTTTTCTCATACTCCATACAAAGGCGTACATAACCACAAAGATATATCACAAAGGTATGTCTATGCATAACCAGGATTATTTCTAGGGGCAGACGTCGATTCCTCGGCCATCACATTTTATGGAGTGGATTTTGAATCCAACTTCTAGGGAGGAGAAGCTGCGTTTCAAAGCTACTTTTCCTTCTATAATATTTTTTCCTACTTTGATACAATTTCTTAACTTCCGAAGGAACGGGAGGGGGCTATATATGAAATGTATCACGATAGGTATGATTTTAACATGAATTCCAAACCCTTTGTAATGCTTTTTTTAACTTCCACTCTAGGTGTAGGCCCTTCCCAACGAGAAACAGAAGTAGACAATAGAGCTAACATAACTGATTTGCGACAAGAAATTCACAATTTAGCCTTCCAGTTATACGTTCAGGGTCTAACGCATACTTGCCAATGTCAGGACAAAAACTGTTGTCAAAGCTCTTGTCAGGGGATGAAAAAAATAGTGACCCATTACAAGAATTGTCAAATAAGGGCTCGTGGTGGTTGTCGCATGTGCAAGAAGTACATTGTTTTATGCTGTTACCATGTTAAGTATTGTCATGAGAGTAAATGTCCTGTGCTATTCTGTAGTGGCTTTAAGTATAGACTGAGACAATGGTATATCTATAAGTCTCTGCAGAAAAAGACGTGAACAATAGCTCTTATATAAGCCACAAGTATTTGCCTTCTACTGTCAAGCACAATTAGATAACAATATTAAAGCTGATGCATTTATCATGCATTAATATTTATAATGTAACCAATAAGTTGATTTCTTTTTAATTCTTTCAAAAATAACATTAGTTATTTTTTACTTTTATTTAGGTGCTTTGTAGAAGGCAATAATGTGACTTGTATCCCAACAGATTTTTCTTAATAGATATAAATATGAAAAAATATAATAAGAAGTTTAAAAAAACATTTTTTTGTAAAGTTGTATCTGGGTTATTATTATAAAACCAAATACAACCTTACACACCTTTCACAGTAAGCTAAAAGCTTGTGTTGTGAAAGCGGAGTTTGCCGGCACCTAGAATCGAACCACGCACCTCTCGTGTATGAAGCTGAGACTACCTCACTGCTACTGACAAACCCTTTTTACCATTTTATTTTTATTCTATTCTAAGTTCAAAGGCATCAGGTGCCACTTTATTTCATTGTTAATTGGTATTATTTTATTTCATTTTATTTTTTTTAAGAATGGTTGGTGAAAAAATGAGTGATACGAGTAATGAATGAGGATATTAGGAGAATAAGTGAATGTTAGCTGAGCGTCATGGAACAAATGTGTGTGAATAAGTTGAAATGGTTTTGGACATGTGGAGCGAATGGATGATGAATGTGGAGGAAGCGAAAGAATATGTAAAGTTAGATTAATATGGCATTCCTCTCTCTCTCCCTGCTTATCCTACATGGGATGCGGCATGAGAGTATATTATAAACTCAATCTAGAAGAAAACTTCTGCTAATAGTATAATTTTTTCTTTTTTTTTCTAAATTTTACTTTATTATTTATACTTTTTTCTTACCTATTATCTGGATTTACTTCCCAGTTTCATTATCTGAGTTTCATCACACGCTGCTTTATTTCAAGTAATTTTTTGGTGTGTGTGGCATTTTGCAGTAATAATAATTGTTTTTACATATAAATATTGACAAATATGTTTAAGGTTGTTATAACAATAAATGTAACAAATATGCTATTTCAATAAAATAAAAAAATAGATTAAAATATGTTATATTATTTTATTACTCGAATGATGTAGGTAAAGTTTCCCTCTGACATACAAATATTTATAATATTGCCTTAATGTGATAATGTCATCATTGTACATAAATAACATAAAAATAATTATATTCAGAATCTCATTATTTTATTTTATGCATAATAAAGTTTTTTGTCATTATAATTTGAATGAAGAAATAAAAAAAAAAGATTTAAAAAGTGTGTATCATTATCTCTCACCATGTAGTCTTTGCAAATACCTGATAAGAATGAAAGAATACTGAGTGATATTTGACAATGTTTAAAATTTCTCTCATGTTAAGTCAAGATGGAAGTTGAGAAATGTGGGTGTCTTGAGTAAAGTAACTAAATTGTATAGAGTAGACCACTGAGAGTGTACTTTAAATTTTTGAATAAATAGTTATATTAAATTTAGATCATCAATACAAATGTATAACAGTAAAAGTATCATTTAAAGTCACCCTCTGTGTGAGCTACAGTCCCGAGTAGTATGCGAGTTAAATTAATGTGACTAGCTGAATGCTAGTTTCAGAAATATGAGAAGGGAGCTAAATTTGTGGAGTAAAAAATTTAGCCTCTTTTACTAGACTCATTGTACTTCTTTGTGAGATTTACTAAGTATTACTTAAGTCAATGAAAAAGAACTTAAGTTTTTTTTAAAACATGTATTTTGTTACAGAGGGTGAAAGAGTAAAAAATTCAAAATTATCACCAACAAATTAGATATAGAAATAGATTAACAATAAGGCTAAGTTCGCATGTTAACGCGAGATCAAATCAACAGAATTCAGATGTCGAGCGCTAACGCACGTTCCGGAGTACTCGTCACTACGTCTTGTCAGTCTAGTTCGTTAATCAAAATGATTGTCTAGAGACTTTTTCTCTAAGCGCCGCGTTGATGCGCGCATGCATGTGATTAGTTGTTAGGCATTATAAGGATCTCTAGATGTGCGATTTGAAAACGTGCATTAAAATTTTGACACGTGAACATAGCCTTATGAAATGAAAATATAATTCTACTTTTAGATATTTGAGTATCCCTAAAAAGGCAGGTATGAACAGCTTGCATGTTTATCGCATGCAGCTGGTCCGCTGGCTACCTCACTTGTGAGATGTACTGTGATTGTGTGGTAGAAGATTTCAAAGAATGAAATTTACTGAATATTTTTTTTTAAATAAGATATATCTGGGTTTTTGTTATAAACCCAAATACAACCTTACATCTTTCACAGTAAGCTACTAAAAGCTTGGTCGTGAAAGGGGGAGTTTGCTGGCACCTGGTATCGAACTACAGACCCCATGTTCACGAGGCCGAGACTCTACCTCCAGGCTACCGACGAACTAGATATGTTACTTCATGAGATGAAACGAAGTTCAGCTGTTCACAACTATGCAAGTAGGAGAGTTAACTGTGAGCCTGCACCGATCATATTATGTAGAGCTCTGTGTTTGAAACTTAACTTACTAGTATCTGGCGATAGTATGTATGAGTTATGTCACAAATGATACTGTGCACCAGCACACTCAGCAAAGATCTCAATTCTCTGCAATACAGGAGAGGTGATGGTCTTGGTTGTGCCATGTCTTGAGAATGTCAAGCGAAACTTGTACAAAAAAAAAGAGTACTGTTCTTTCGTCCACAAGGATTTCGACAACCCAAACATCCCTCTTTCATGATACATCATCCATTCTTCCCGAGAGGAGCGTTGATGGGCAAGATGAGAAGATGTCACATCAAATTTTAAGGAAAGGTTTTTATAATTTTACAAGAGAATCAAGGACACAAATTACACAGGTGTCAAAATAAAACAAAAACATACAGTAACAAAATACAAAATAACTTTTATTAACACAAAATATAGTAAGAATTAAAATAAACAATATGATGAAGCAGCATTGTAATTTAAGTCTAATGAAACTACATAACAGTTTATAAAAATACATGTCCAAATCAATGTTATTATATAATATGATGCAAACAAATGGAAAAATCATTATTCTCTCCAATCTCAAAAGTCTAGAAAAATTGTGAAAAAGCTATAATCACATAGGTTAAGTATGTGTTAAAACAAAATGCTGCAAGTGGAACTGAATGTGTGAAGAAATGTTTTGTAAATAAGTTAATTGGGTAACCAAATTTCACAATACACTTAAAATAATTTGTATCATTAACAACTTGCAAATCTTAATTCACTAACGATAATAATCAATATAGTCAATGTTCTCAACCAACACAGTACTTAGTGGAAGTTCATGTCAAATTGTATTTATATAGAAGATATTTTTGATGCATTTCCAAGTACTGTGCGTTTTGCACAGTACTTGGAAATGCATAAAAAATATCAGCTGAGTGGTTTTCTGGGTTTCCACACAAAAAATAAAACACTTACATTTAATATTTCCACGATAACTTTGTTGACCGATCAATAAAGTTATTGTGGAAATACTAAATACAGGTGAAACTCGATGTTTGAATAATGACAGTTCTGTATGACGTAGGGAACTACACTGTTTTCACAATGACCATTCAAAATTTCATCAACACAATTTTACATTTACTATTTTCTTCTCTGTTAAGATGAAATTTCTGACAATGAAGATTGTGGATAATTACAATTGCTCGACTTTTGTTCAAATTAAAATGCTTCACTTTGCTTTTTCAAATTTTTTTACACAATTTTATTATTAATGGATATCACAAAATATAATGCATTTTTTAATATGGGTAAGTATATCACCAGAAAGGACTAGAACATAATCAGGAATACAACATTATGTTCATATCTCATTTTGGGCAATTATCAACTTAATGTAATTTCCCTCCACATACAGAGTTATTTTGAGTACTCAAACACAGAACTCATAATATTTCCATCAGAAATATTATTTGAAGGCATAAAAGATAATAAACATTTATTTCAAGGTAAATAAAAATAGAATAGTCAATAATGATAGTAGATACTACATATTTGTGGTCACGGTGATCACAGAAATCAGGCCACAAACTATCCAAAAGTTTAAATTATCTGGAAACAGTTATTGGTGATAAAATATTAAAATGAAAACATTTTATGTGGCATTTCCACTCGACTTTTTTTTGCAAGTCTGTTTTCAAGAGTATACTCTCTCATCGCCAAGCAAAAGTAAAGTTCTTCATTTCACAGATTCATTGTTTGAAAACATTGCTCCACAAAAATGTAATGTTTAACTTAATTGAATCACATCTTCATATTATAGAAAACTCAAGTCAAAATTTTCATCATCAACACAAAATTTGAATGTTTAACTTAATTGAATCACATCTTCATATTATAGAAAACTCAAGTCAAAATTTTCATCATCAACACAAAATTTGAAGTGTTTTTTTTTTCATTCTTTCTTAATTTCCTAACATAATGTTAAGAATTTTCACAGCAGAATTTTATTATTAATTTATTTTAACAAAATTGTACACATATTAAACAGTTTGATTCACAGAGACATGTATGGTCACATACAATAAATCCACTGGCTACCCCATCTAAGGAAGGTGCCATGATAGTATAGATTTCATATTATGAACAATATATCTGAAATGATATTCTTTATAAATTAAAACACATATCAGTTAATCAATGATAAAAAAATCTTCACCTGAAATATGAAACTTCTTTTATTTTCATATTGTAATGTATATTATAGTAAAAATTACATAATTTACCGTAATATACTAAAGAAGACTGAACTTTTATAAAAAAAGAGAATTAAGGGAATGGAAATGAATATTTTAAATTAAAAATTGGAATAAATTTAAATTAAGAATTGTTTAACAAGCTGTTCATAATGTGAATGTTACTTTTATGGTTTTCCCTACAGAATTACTAGGAACGTGATTGAATTATGCATAAGTTATATTTATGTGGACATTTTATTTCATTCTTCTTGTTGACACAATGTCTCTAAAAAAATTACACATGTTGCCAAGGAATCAACAAAAATCATGATAAAATCTTTTTGACTAGTTAGTAAAAATGTTAGCAGTTAGATAAAATATTTAACAACTTACAAAAATCAAATCACATTCTTTAATTCCCATTAATATTATGTTGAAAATATTCCAGAGGTGATTTTTGTTAAACCTAAGCTTATTATTCTAAGTTATAAAATCTTGCCAAAACTAGTTAATAGTTAAAAACAACATTCAATTTCGAAAGTCATTGGAAAAATTTTGATCTCATGATTTATAAAAAATATTTGATACATGTAAAATCCAGTGTTAGTCCAGACTAGTGATGTAACGAATATTCGTATTCGCATTCGCGAATATTCGCATATTTCTAACTATTCGCATTCGCAAAAAAATATGCGAATATTATGTCGGTAATAAAGTATCGGATATTCGGTAAAGTACCGGATACTTACCCAGTACATTGCAGAAAAAGGTACTGCAAGAAAATGTTCTTTTAGAAAACCGAGGAGTTTTGAAATATTTTAAATTCCTATACCACTTTGAAAATTCGGCGACGGGGGAGTAGAAATTTTAATGATTGAGCAATATTGTCGAAATCTAAGCAAGTCAATATTCGTTATTCGCATTCGCGAATGTCGACAACAATTAATATTCGCATTCGCGAATATCCAAAATCACACATTCGTTACATCACTAGTCCAGACTACCAATCCAAAAATGGACAGAATAATAAAACCTAGTTCAATAGCATGCACATGTCTGATAGTAATCAACCTTTGTACCCAGCAAAGAACAAGCCTGGTAAATTTCGGAGTGTCCTGTAAGACAGGTATTCGTAAAACATCATGTATAAGGTGTTGTATTTAAAATTTTCAATTCAACAATCAGATATGCCACCCGTCATGAAAATATTATATTTTGTGGAATAGAGGGGATAACCTGTATTTTTATTATATGCTATTAGTCTACTGGGTACTCCACTTGTAGGAGTTTCCTTGATAGTATGGATAAATAATAATTGACTGAAAAGGATTTTCCAACAATATATTGCCATACTAATATGTCGTCAGTACACAAGTCCACAAATCTAGATATAGGACAATCCATTTTACAAAGATATTATTTTCTTTGTATCTGCATACAAAAACAAATATTCTTGTGTACCAATGATACAGGCTGAGCCGATATTAACCTTGAATACAGGCCAGGTTTAAATTTAGTTGTAAATAAAACACAAAGATGTAAGTCTCGCATAATCACACATTTTCCTTTACTCAGTGTCAGACACATTCACATTCTATTATCACCACACACACCTTACATACTAAAAAGTAATTAAACAAGAAACTAAGATAAATGCCCATTAAGAAGATTATTACACAATTTTACCAAACAACAATCATTTTTTAATTAAAAAAGTGACGTTTAACTCCTCTAAAATAATTTGTTCAGTATAGTAATGTTTTACAAAGTAAGTTATTTGCTGTATCAATATTGTTACAAAAATTTTCTGTTCATTGTACATTGTAATGAATACATAAATTTGCTGGATGTTGGGACTGTTTATTATCTGGATGTGGTTTAAGTAATTACCGGCTAGCATATAAAAGGGACATACAAATGTTCATGAGATATAATTTTTTTGATATGACCACTGATAGGTTTTTCGTGTAAAGTGAAACAAGGACTTCAACACTACATTCACAAGTTATTTTTTACTAATATTCAAAATAGTGTAGCTTCCCTTATGGATGTATTTTAAACAATTCTATGAGCATCTTTGTTGCTGATAATCGTGAGTTTTTCAATATTTTCTACATGGTACATTAAAACAATAAGGAATACAACGAAAGAAGTATGTAAGGATAGATCTATATGGCGTTCCGTTCTCTCTGCCAACCCCCCCTGGGACATGGCGTGAGGGTATAGTATAGTAATAAAGTGCATTTTTTTAGCAATTTAACAAATACATAGAAAATAAACTAGACAGTGTTATAACATTTTTGATGTACATCAATGTCAAATAAATATTATGTTATAAAACGGAAACTTTTTCAATTATTAAAAAAATTATATTACGTTATACTTTATGTTTATTTAAATAAGGCGGTTTTTTTAACACCTGATAACATTCGACCATAAGATCTAAGCAATTTTAGAAAACATAGGGATGTAATTAGATAAAACAGAAACATTTGATTGTTGGTCATATTATATGAATAATATATTGTACAGCAATAGAAAAATACCTTTGTAGAACATGATCCATCAACAATTCAAAATAGATTTTATAATAATATTGTTATTACTATGTATAGACAATATATCTGCATGTTGGATGGAATTTACACATCATATAGAAAGATCTGTCAAATTTTTGCAAAATTACTGTCAATAAGAAAAAATATGCTCAAATACGCCATGCAGAAGGCAGGAAGGCTGTCCTACTATCATCCATCAGGATAGTTAGACTGTGTTTGCTGCTGTAGCTCCATTAGTGATCTCCAATGATTTTATTATTTTCATAGAACATCACGGGAGACTTTACTCAAATAATGTCCTACATTTTGTATATAAATTTATTTAAAATATTTTAATATTTTTAAATTGTTATGTTATATTTTATTGTTTACTTTATGTTATATTCAAAATGTGGAATCCAATATTATTTTGTTGGATAAATATGATATGGAATAACAATCATATCCACTTTATTGTAAAAATAAATTTGTAGAAAAGGCATACATATTGCCGTAAGGCAACGCCTTCCAGTAAATCTAAATGTCATAAATGATCATAGATCACTGTCATTGGCTATTAGCTGTAACCTTTATCAAAATCCTAATGATATCAAGTTGAAGTAGAGTTGTTTTACTTAGACAAAAAATTTGACATGTGCATGTTAAAAAGGACATAAACTGGCCAAAAATCAATATAGTATAGTCTTCCTCCTACATACAGATATGTATAATCAATGATGTAATGCAAATATAAATGAATATGTAATAAAAATATACATAATGTAATTTACATTTGTACGTAGAAAATACATAATATTGCATATCTCTCGCTATCTCCGTGTTTAATTTGTTTTCTTTGATGAAGCTGCTGATGTTTCACTTTCTGTTTCGTCATCTGAATAAGTTGTAGGCTCCTCGCCAGGTTTCAGTAGCTTTCCAACGTATTCATATTTTTCTAAAAATAAAACGAAATACAATATAAATATATAAATAGATGAAGATTCAAACTAAGAGAGTAATAACAATAATCGAACAATTATTAAAAATTAAAAATATGTGTGTTACTTTAGTATCCAGGAACATGCTAAATAAATGAGAGTACTCCACAAAATGATGCATTTCTAAGTAAATTATCTACCTATTCATCTATCTATACTACCACACTTCCTGCATAATAAATTGTCTGTTAATATTATTATATATGAGATGGTGAGAAGCCTGATGGTATAGTCATGAGAAATCTTGAATTTGAATCCTGCTGTCGTCACATTCAGTCTTCATGGCATAAGCATACTGCTAAATGTGAATTTGGGTAAAAAACAAACATTATAATTTTCAGAAACTATTCTTGAATGTGGATGGACTCAAATATTTATACAGAATTTCAGTGGAAGATGTAATGTTAAATATCAATATTTATTATGTACATGAAATATTAATGAGTCACCAGGGTAAGGTTAGAGAATTAAAATAAAATGCATATCAATACAATAAGGTCAATACCATCTTTCAAGGTCAATACCATATCACAATAAAATCCACCTTTATGATACAATACCATAGTATAAATAGAACTTTATCAATTGTGTCGGTGCACACGTAGTAGAATTCCATAATTATGTAATTTGAAACAAGTGTTTCTTTCTACTATTGATTATTAATTCCCAGAGAGACATCTTTCCACTTATAAGGTCACTTGTTTCAAATTACATAATAAATAGAACTTGTAATAAATACTAGATCTCTTCATAGATTTTTATTTGTAAGCATTGTAAATCTGTTCATGTACCAAAAGACAATTGAAAAAGTTTAAGTTATTGGAGTGTCGACTTATTACGGTATTCAAATTATGGATGTTAATCCATATGGATGACAGTGATTGAAAAAAATTTGGGAACTTCTGATCTAGGCCAGATTTTTTTTTTAAATTCACCTGTGAATTGCATTTCCCATTCCTTTACTGATTCCATCTCCATGGGACCGAGATCACTCAAGTCATCATATTCCTTAGAAGAAGGTGCAACTGAGAATGTTGCCAGCCCCCGAGAGGCATCTCTTCCGCCAAACGCTGCATAAGGACCACCTGAAAATAAAAGTATATATTTAAAAAAAAAAACATGTCAATATGTCCAACAATAAAACAACAAATTATTCAAAATCAGCATCTATGTTGTACCCCATCACGGACATAAAAATGAAATCCCAACAAACCCATCTTCAAAATCTCTGAGAATTATCCACTGTAACCACAAAATCCAATATCATCACTATGCCTCCACAGACACATAAAACATTAGCAAAAAACTGCTAGAAATTAACAACTACAAACCACATCATAAAACACATTTCCAAGTTTTACAAATATAATCCGAAACTGAAATACACACATTTCTATATATTTTAATAAAAATTGAATCACAAAACATTTTCATACCTACATAAGGAAGTAATCATGTAACCATTTTAAAAATATCAGCTATAACAATAGTAATTTTCAGTTAATGTCATTATAATTTATAAAATGCAGAGTATTGAACAAAGTCCGTGTATAAAAAAATTCCTACAATCCACACATAAATATTTGAGTCCGTTCGTATGTATGTAGGTATGTCCTTAATGGACTCGGAAATTAGGAAAGACCGAAGTAAAATAATACACTCTATACAAGGTCTCATCTTCTGGGCAGGTTTAAGGCTAAAAACATTTTAAATATCTTACGTATTGATAAAGATATTTTAATTTTAATGCGACCATGTCACAAAATTAGCAACAAAATGTATGTAAAATTAATGCAAGATTTAGTAAATAGCAATATTCACAGTCAAACATTTTTCATTGTATTGAATTAATATCAAAATGGATGTAACAATAAATACAACAATTCTGAAACTAAATATTTAGGGTTTATTTTCGTAATAAAATATCGTGTTTGCTAATGAGAAAAGCTCTTGAATTACGTGAATAAAAATTGCATATTTTTGACATATTGGGCTATTTTCATAATGGAAGACATTATGAAACCATAGAAAACTATACTGTAGAATAATAATAGTTTGGAACTCATTGAGTTGGTAGGCCCCAATGTCAGATATCTGTCAAATATAGTTTTGTATGGAGGAAAATTGTTGCTACAATAATATTATTTGGATTTTTTGGCGAAATATTTTTATATTTACAAAAATAAAATGAAATCGGCAAAAATAAAATCTAATTCGAATACAAATTTCCTAAAGCTTATATTCGAGGTAGGTTTGCAAAAATAAAATAAAACCGGCAAAAATGAAATCTAATTCGAATATAAACTTTAAGACTTTAAAATAAAATAAAACCGGCAAAAATAAAACAAAACCAGCAAAAATAAAATCTAGCTCGAATGTAAAGTTTGCCGGTGTCGAAAAACTTGGTGTGTCCAAAAATAATTTAACGTGGTGATCAAAAAGTAATTCTACATATGGCAACAATTTCGTGAATATTACTTTTGCTATGAAATCTCACATTTGACAACAGTGGGGCCTACCATCTCATATAGTGCCAATAGTTTTACCTATAAAATCCATAAACAATGTTAAATGATTTTCAATGAGTGGGAACCTATTTATTTTCACCTAATATTTTTTACATAAATTATGAAATATTTGATAGTAAAATATTCTGAAATATTGAAGGATGCAGATAATCCATTTTTAAGGTTTTTTGGGAATAAAGAGTAAATACTTAGGTGACAATTTATTCTTGACTTTTTTAATTTCATAGCAAATACCCATTTATGCACTGCAAACCAAAAATACAAATTCGAATGTGGACAATTATAATATTTTAACATTTATGTGCCTACAATTTTTTCACGAAATGGGATGTTTACCCTTTTTTCTTATAGAAATTTGGGATGACAATCTTCGAGTTTTTACACATTTGGAAGAGGTTTTTAGCACTTTTTCCATGTAGGTACCTACCAATATGTGGGATTTCTTAACTTCAAGCTTTTTCATCGGGACGAGGTTCTTAGTACTTTTTTTCCATGTAGGTTCCAACTTATTATTTTTTTACATAAATGTGAACATCTGAGGTGCCAAACTTCAAGATTTTTCAATGGGAAGAGGTTTTTAGCACTTTTTTCGATATAGGTACCTACCTATTTTTTTTACCTAAGTATGGGCATGTGAGGTATCAAACTTCATGATTTTTCATTGGGAAGAGTTTTTCAGCACTTTTTTCGATGTAGGTACCTACCTATTTTTTTTTACCTAAATATGGGCATGTGAGGTATCAAACTTCAAGATTTTTCATTAAGAAGAGATTTGCAATGCTTTTTATGATGTAGGTACCTACCTATTTATTGTTACTAAGATATAGGCATGTAGGGAGTCAAAAATTAAGTTTTCTCATTGGGAAGAGCTTTTTACTTCTTTTATCCACGTAAGTGCTTACTCCTTTTTTTTTCAATAAGATTTTGTTGTTTTAACCCATGTATTTGCAAGGTTTTCTATTTAATTAAACCCGAGCGATGCCGGGTTACATACGCTTGTAGTTAATAATGACAACATAGTAGACACCTCTATATATAATAATATAACACTATTCACTGTAAATTATAATAATATAATATAAGTACATATATATCTTTATGATGGTCGGTGCGAAGATACAGTGCGTTAAGAAACATTGTTTTCAATGTAACCATTAAAATCTCAATTCGTTCAGAGGGGTAACCAGCAGAATAACCGCATGTAATAAACTGCAAACCATCTTCTCTATGCCAATAAATTTAAGACATTTAAGATAGGTGGCAAAGCTCATCACTGAATTGACAATATTAAATGTCTTACATATGTGATTTTTATGAATATCTCCCTTTTACATAACATTAAAAAAAACAAGAGTGGAATATTTATTTTTATAAATCAAAAGTTTGACAATGACTTTACAAGTAGAAACCAGGTCACTACTCAATAAAAATTTTAAGTAAAACTAAAACAAATTGTGTTTTTTTCCATATATAAACACGGAGTTTTACAAAATTTTAAGTAAAACTAAAACCAATTGTGTTTTTTTCCATATATAAACACGGAGTTTTACAAAATTAACGTCGACTCAATAAATAAAAATTCTACCACAATATTATTATCAAAATTATTTCATCCTTATCATTGTAAAAAGTGGGTATTATATTCTTTAACATATAACAGAAATATGTAAGTATAATGATGATTCTCGATTAATTTGCTATATTCTATACCTCACGCCCTATATCAAGTGAAGTAGACGGAGATAATGTAACACCGCATTGTAATATTCTTACATATTTCTTTCACTTCCTGAACATTTATGCAATTTTTTATATATGACCACAAATTTATTTCACTCAACACGCATCCATCCTTGGAAATTTGATCCACATGGTCGAATCATATATTTCTCAGAAATCCACGTTTTCTTACATCCTATGTTTTGCTTTGACGCCATTTAACACTCTTCTAACTGTCTTAATCCTCTGCAACTGACGTGAGGTCTGTCAGACACCACGAAATCTTTTTTTTGTAACAACGTTGCCATTTTGAGTCCTATCTTTCCGTTTAGCTCAGTAGCTTCCTGATTTCTGTTCCTTTAATCATCAGTACAGTAACGACGGCCGTCGTGAGTACATGTGTGGATCTATAGCTGATGGGTGTCTGTCATACCTAACGTCAGTAATAAATGATGGGTCTATTAGACCTAACGTCAGTAATATATTAATATTTTCATAGTGTCTCACATACATCACCTCAGTAAATTCATAGAGTCTACCTAATGGGGTGTCCACATTTGGCGAATTTCAAAATATATCGCCAGGCGAAAAAACAAAATTCGCCGGACATCCATTGATCGTCACACCTGTTCACACAGTCCACCAATATAGAAACGATCTGTCAGATGCGCTTTGATTTTGACACTGTTTTCAAAATGGCGTCGAGATGGAGATCGCGAAGTGTTTATTTTTAGTCGAAAATGTTATAGTAGAGGTTATAAGGCGCCTTTTAATTAAGGAAACAAACGCCACAAACCAACAACAAAGATAACAGCTGTCACGAAGCAGGAAACATTGTAAAATTTATAGGTTATAAAGTCTTTACCATAGATACGAACGCCGCGCACTTCTGCGCATGCGCGAATCGTTCAATCGGCCGTAAAGTTGGAAGGTGGTCAACTCGAGACGATATCGTTTCTACTGGTTTTTTATCGTTTCAGACTAGCTGTCATTTTGTTCACACGGTTCAAATGGCTGGCGATATTTTGGAGCCTGGCGATATTCGCCAAAGTGAGAACACCACATAACATCACTTCAATAAAACTTTTTTTTTTCAATAAATGGAGAGCAGATTTCATTTGAGGCCTTGCTAGGGAACTTCTTCTTCCAATTATGACACAATGGGTGTATAATGAAAAATTGCAAAACAAAACGAACCTGGGACATTGTGTGAAAGAATATTGTGCAGAATTTTTACTAGCGAATTGAAAAGAAAGATTAAAGAATGCGATTTAATTGAAAGGAAGACAAAATTTACTCGTTATGCATGCAAAAAAACATATCTGCCTACAATGCTCGGCACAAATTTGCCAGGACTGAGAGGACGCACTTTGAAGCCGATTTTTAGAGAAACCGCTCTAACGATTTTTTTTATTATTTTTTTACATTTTAACAAAAGTTAACAGATGTCTTTTATCATTTTAAGTCCCAAATTTATGTTTATTAGATTGGTAAAAAGGGGATCTTAATTGGTTTGTCTATAGACCATTAAAGGATGACGTCACAGAAAAATCATTGAGGGGCATCAGGCATCCCAACACAACAGACGATTCAGGGTAATATTAGGTGGAACGCCTAAAGAATACCTAATAATCAAAAAAACTGTCAGTGTCGATTTTGTTATTATTTTGTCGTCTGACTTTCTTTTTTTCTCTTATAGCATAACATTCTACAAGGATGATTTGCGCAATCTGACTGTTTGCCCCCCAAGCAAAAGCAAATCCATAGACAAAACCACGTGACCTTTAATGGTCTATTGTTGTCTTTTAATGTCTATACTAATTGTTTGAACTATCTGATCCTTACTGAAAAAAAAAAAAAAAAACAAATTTCTAATTACTTTTTTTATTTTGTTTTTTTTCATTTTATGAATTTTTGTAAATTGTGCTTAAAAAAATGGTGATTTTTTATTAGCATTAATAAATTTCTTGTAATTTCTAATATCTGTTTTTTTTAACCATATTTTTTCAAATGGTGTCAGTAATGGCAATAATGTAACTTAAAATGAGTGTCTGTCAGACCACTCCTCAGCAGAATAATAACTAAAAAGCCACCTCAGTTGCAGAGGGTTAAGTAATAATGCAGTATCAAAGAAAACTTGTCAAATTCATTGTCATTCAGGGGACTTGTCACACATATAAGAAATACAAAAACAAAAAAATAAGATTCATTTTGATTTTCTATAAACCCATATTAGTCTTAAAAAACAGCTATGCGATATACCATCCATTCTGAATGTCGCATTGTTATATGGCATAGCTACTCCATTTGTAGAAGATGTTGAGATGATATATACATACATACATACATACCATCATGCCGCTTCCCTCGCGGGGTAGGCAGAAAGGATCGAGCGCCACTTCCTTCTATCCTTGCATACATCTTTCGCTTCCGTCACTGTCATACAATTCCTCATGTATGCTCTCCTGTTCAATGTGCTCAACACGTGACCGTCCTGTAGGATTTGATTTAAATGATCTTTGGCCATTTGATTCTCGGACGTCCACGTCTCCAAGCACCATTCCTCTCAGCCAAATATATCTTCTTGGTCATTCTGTCCTCATTCATTCTTTCCACGTGCCCAAATCATCGTAACTTATTTACATTCATCATTATTTACATTTACAGTGAAACCTCTTTCTATCGTTCCTCGAATAATTGTTTTCCCGTATTTGTCGTTATTTTTTACAGTTCGGAATTAGTTTCATACAAAACACGTAAAAATATATCGCATCCATCGTTTCTCTATATGATTTTATCGCATTGACCATTTAAATTACACAAAAAAATCGTATATATGTATAAAAACATTGGAGAGCGAGCGAGAAAGAATGAACAGTTTGTTGATTCTGTCGGCTGTCTTTTATGATAGTACGTCAGTAGGTACAATAAAAATACAAAAAAGCAAATGACGATGAAAGATTACATACAGTATAAAGTATGATTTTGCTCTCCATGCAGCTTTCTTTTTTATTTTGTTACTATATTTTTTATTTCAACAAATTGATATATAATTTTTGAAACATGTATCATTTTTATAAAACCTATATACCTACTCGTATGTATCTACATATTAAACATTAAAATACATATTAATGTGATTTTTTCTATACTCCCGCATTCATTGTTTTCCCGCATCCATAGTTTATTTCAATAGGTCCCTTCAAAAACGATAGATAGAGGTTTCACTGTACATACATACATACCATAGACCATTAAAGGTCACGTGGTCTTGTCTATGGATTTGCTTTTGCTTGGGGGGCAAACAGTCAGATTGCGCAAATCATCCTTGTAGGATGTTATGCCATAAGAGAAAAAAAAGAAAGTCAGACGACAAAATAATAACAAAATCGACACTGACAGTTTTTTTGATTATTAGGTATTCTTTAGGCGTTCCACCTAATATTACACCGTAATCGTCTGTTGTGTTGGGATGCCTGATGCCCCTCAATGATTTTTCTGTGACGTCATCCTTTAATGGTCTATACCATACCGTACATACCAGAAAGGATCGAGCGCCACTTCCTTCTATCCTTGCACACATCTTTCGCTTCCGTCATTGTCATACAATTCCTCATGCATGCTCTCCTGTTCAACGTGCTCAACACGTGACCGTCCTGTAGGATTTGATTTAAATGATCTTGTCATTTAATCCTCGGACGTCCATGTCTCCGAGCACCATTCCTCTCAGACAAATATATCTTCTTAGTCATTCTGTCCTCATTCATTCTTTCCACGTGCCCAAACCATCTTAACTTATTTACATTCATCCTTGTTATTACACTAACTTTCATTCCACATTCCTTTCGTATCTCACTGTTACGCACACGATCTCTCAGACTTTTACCACACATCCTTCTCAGTGATCTCATTTCAACTGCATTTATGCCACTTTCATCCTTCTTTGAGATGATATATGATTAGATATAATGTAGATACGTAGAGATACGTATATAAATCACCTCATCTCAGTGTAATTCAAACAATTTAATTATTCATACAATGAACGGCTATAATAGCTAATTCCTTAATACATTATTTTTACTGTTTAAAGTTTTTACCTTCTCAGTCCCCTAATTTTACTACTTAAAGTATCGAGGTGTTGGCGTTAAGAGGTACTTCTGAAGTTCACACTTATCTAATCATCATTGCTTCTCCTATCTTATCTCTCAGTCTCTGTAAACTATTGACAATGTGTACCTGCACAACTCAGTACAAGTAATAAAATAATGTTCATTATAAATGATATAATACGTTTGCATTTTTATTTAAAATGTACAGCCGTACTCAAAAAGAAAATGCTTAATTACACTTGGCTAACTAGACACGTCTAAGGTTAACCCTGACTAAATGAAAAACAATTTGTTATCCCAGATTAAATCACAACTCCACTCACAAAACATTTTTTTTTCTACTATGCATCTACATAATATTATACAGAAAAATACAATTTCAACAGTTGCAATGAATTAAAATAAGAATTCATAAAGAAACACTTTAGTTAGGTATAAAGTTGTAACAGTGCTTATTCCCAATAATAAAATGTTAGAATAGCAGTTATTCCTTGTTTGTGAATACTGTTGTTGTTGTGTAATAATAAACTATATTTCACATATAAATAATAAATTATAGTATTTTCATAAATGAATGAGGTGGGCATTGACTTGTCATTTCTTGAATACATATAAATGAAAATGTAAATATACTTTTCTTATTATTACCTTGTTTAAATAAGTATTATTATTATTGGCCGAAAATCATATACATCTTATAAATATTTGGGTAACTGTTGGCAAAAAATACATTATACTCCACATTGGTATAAGGTACTAACTAAATACGAGGGCTATCCGAAATCTTTCTAGTCTTGCTGACTATCAGATAACTGTAGAAAAAAATACTTTAATCAATATACAGTAAAGAATGAATAAATTAAAAAAAACTTTTAATACATCGCATTGGTATAAGGTACTTAATTAATACGAGAGCTATCTGAAAAGTTTCTAGCCTTATTGACTTTTATGTAACTGTAGAATGTAAAAATTTACATCAAATAGATGGCCTTGACATACGTAAACCATACAAATTTCGAGGCATTCCGACCATTATGCATTGCAAATTAAGTCATAAATGGAAATATTAAATATTTCATATAAACAATACAAATTTCGAGGCATTCCGACCATTATGCAATTTCAAATTAATTAAGTCACAAATGGAAACATTAAATATTTTGTTTCGTTTTAATTTCTTACTGACCATAATTTTATCTGTAACACTCTTCCAAAGCTGTCAGATGACACTGTCAGTTAATAATGGAGAAAATTGAGTGAGTATTGTATAGAGATGAAATTCCTTCACTTGAAAAGTAAAAAAATCCAGAAATAATAAATGAGTTAGACTTTGTTCAAAGTGAAATCTCTTCTTCGTTGGTTAAATATTGGATGGCCTAGTACAAACATGTTCATATTAACATTTTAGAACATTCCAGGTAAAATGGTTGATTTAGTGTAACAAACTGTGAAGGAAGAACTTTGATTGATTGTTGAGGGCATTAATGTAACTAATAGAATACCAATTAAACTAGTACACAAGATTTTACATCAAATTTGAATATGAAAAAATAATCCGAAAAATGGGTGCGGTGTTTTTTTGAACAGACATTTTCAAGCTTATACATTCCAATTTTTCATCAAAATACATGTTTTTCAATAAAAGGCTATAAACTTCTCAATTAATCCTCGTGTATTTACATCTGACCTCTCATATACACGATTACACAAATTTATTTTGTGCCTATTCATAACATAACCATTTGTGGTTGTCCTTCACAAAGTTTTACCTAGCAGCATGATTTGCATATCAAGATTTGTCATCTTTTTGCAATATGACATTAAAAGTTATTCATGTCTAGTTACCAGTGTCCTATGAATTAAAAAGAATGTAGGTGTATGGATAATATGATATATATAGGTGATTATACATAGATATGAAAGAGAAAGTAATGAACCTCCTGAATGTGATGGATACATGTACAATATACCTGCTGCATTATTTATTAACAAGTTCAGAAGAATTGTGCTATGCTTAACATGTCTTGAATAACTTATCACATCAGTGCTAGGATGGAGGTAATAGAAACTGAACTGAAAACTATACACAATACAAAGGTGACTACTGATTAGTGTGCTTATACATTGAATGGTAAATACATATGCAAATCAACTATTAATTTACGAACTTGTCGGATTGTTTTACCTGGGCCATAAAATCTTTTCCCTTTTGTTACATCAAAAACTTTTCCATTGACAGCCACTAAAACTCTCCCATCGGGTCCAGTTCCATCATATTCTTTTAACTCTGCTGCGGTAAAATCTCTGCGTAACTTAGGTAACGGCGGAGGCAAAGGTTCTTCAGCGGCTGGAGTTCCGCGACCTTTAAATATCTTGTAAAGCAAGCCTATTATCAGGGCAACTAAAATTATGTTTACGAAATTATACATTTCGCTCACTATAGTGTCAGAAAAACTTTCAGTTGTTTCAGGCTCGGTAGACATTGTGTATTATTTTATAATTAACTATAAATGATATGCACACTCCTCAAGCAAGCACACAACCCGACTACTCGATAGAAAACATTAAATAAAACAAGACAGTGATATCACCACAAAACCTAAACCGATAAATTTCCGAACAAACAAACGTCACACATCTCCGTCACGGTCACCGTATCATATTTTTGATACGGAATGATGGCAGTACTGGCGCTGTTAATTTTTGCATACTATGCATGTTGATAGTGTTGTAACTAGATGCATAAATAAATTAAGTGAAAGGCAGTAGTATTGTTTGTCGATACAAAAATGGTATGTGCGAATATAAAATAAAAATATACTATTCACTAAGTAGCATTCAGATTGTTTCACTTTGGATGTGAGCAAAATGCAAAGCGACACACATGCTGGGAAAGGCGGAAGGAAGGAATAAAACTGCTCATTGTGTATAAATACATGAAAAAAATATATGAAAGGACGAAAAAAACAAAGGGAATCTAAACGTATACAGTAAAAGATCATTGATCTTCCTCTTAGTATATAAAAGACGTACAAGTTTGGATTTTTGGTGGAAGCTGGTTCCACAATCTGGCACCATGGACTGCAGAAGAATTTAATTAACAGCTTGGATGATGAGATGAGATAGCCAAAAGATTATAAGAAGGTGATTACAAAGGCAATCCACGCGAATTAAAAATTAAAACCTTAGAATTTGTGGAATTATAGATAATCTTATGAAGAAAACAAAGATTGTGACCATTTCTGCGTTGAGGAATGGACTTCCAACAAAAGATTAGACCAAATTTAATATAAAACGGATGCAAGTGTTCTGTAGACGTTTCAACTTTACAACCCAGTGCGTCCACTAAAAGATTAGAATACTTCTGCTTGATTTAATCAAAATTATCAAGTATTTATGCGTTCACAGCAGCTTTATAAATTCCCAATAGGGAACTTGCACTCGAGAGGAATATTTTGTGAAATGCATTAATTAGGTAGAAAAAAGGTTATATATCGATTATATTTTGATTAAAACTCAAAAATAATTATTTTTCATTTATTATTTTAATAAATAAAATCACACTTTTTCGCCCGCTGTTTGAACGCCATATTGCTGGTTATTGCATTTGTGACGTCACATGTCCTGAGTGATGTTTTGTTGTTTATCGTAATGTATGGGATTAACAATCGCTTGGTATTTGAGTCCGGTTTTTAACATTTTCGAAGTAGGTAAATATATCTTGGATTGATACAAAATGTTTCCAAAAAGATCATACAAATATTGCGTAGTCCAGGGTGTACAAATATAACTTACATATACGACACCGAATAAATTATTTCTACGCATGCCGATATTGTTAGCTAGATACTGTACTGTAAGTTCAGCGACTTCTTTGCAGCTTTCCATATCTATCGTCCAATCACAAAACAAACAAAATCATTCGCAGTATAAATATTGTTATTAGGTAATGAACACATCTATTAAGTAGTGGATGCTTATGGTGTCGACATTTGTTACTATATCCTTAAAATACTACCTATCTGATTTACAATAAAAATCTTTTGGTTTTGACACAATGGCTGTCAGAAACTCACTCGGTGTGGATATATTTGTAGATGATCGATGACTCAATTCAGCACAAGTTATAAATTTAACTTCTGTGCTAACTTCAGCCAACTTTGATTTTTTCCAATAACATTGGACAGATTTTTTTAGCAGGATCTTCACTTCGATCATGCACCCAGTACAGAAAAGTAATGGCGTATTTTGAACCTGTAATCACTAATCAGACCTAAGAATGATGGAAAATTGATAATAATTGCCATTGAATATAATTATGTAATTATTACACAATGTTGTATTGCATTTACAAATTAGTAATAACATTATAAGACAAAGCTATAGCGTCTACCGGCGGGCTTATTATTATATGCATGATAAATATCCGATCGCCCCTTGAGAAAATCGTTTTCCGTCATTATAACTAAATTAAAAAATAGGAACTGATGTAATGTTTATACGTAAAAAATTAATCATCTTGAAGTTTTTGGCAAAAAAAGCGTTCAAACCCAAACCACAACAGTAAATAACCTCGTCAAACTAATAGATATATACTACGAAATGTACTAAGCATTTGTAGACAGAGAGATCGAAGGGACATATGACGTCATCAAAATGGCGCTTTTAGATGTGGCGTTTTCGCGGAAATTCAAAAATCGAAATTTCAAAATGCTATAAAACAGAAATTAAGCAACGTATCGAAAAAAAAATTACTGATATGTGTTACTGATTACTTTATTTATGATTCTAAAGAATAAAAAAAATATGTGCAAGTTCCCTATTCACATTATTGTCAACTATTTTTGTTGCACATAATGTAAATTTGAAACATATCCAAGTTTGTTTTTCTTCGAGTGGCGGATTATTGTTGGCTGTCATGTCATGTCATATTGGTTTCTTTCCTAATTGTAATGTTTGTAATGTTTTAATTGCTGTTCACGGTTTTTCATGTTAAAAATATTTGACAAGAAATGGGAAACAAGTGTAGTATATTTTTTTGTAAATTTATGGAAAAATAATGTGCATGTTTATTAAATATAGTGATACTGCGATGAAATAATCCGATAAGAGGATATTGCACAGTTGGAGTTTATATCGGTAGGGGAGGAATACAATCTCATCGAGATGAGTGCCTCTGCCTCGATGTCATCCTATGGGGGATCCAGATTGGTGGATTATTTTGTCATCTGTGGTTTGGACATTGATTCAGGCTTAGAGCCGGATAGATTATCAGGTATGTACATAAACCATTATGATCTTCAGATGGGTGCTTCTGTTCCATTGTTTAGAAAGTGGCCCTAATGAACTAACATTATGCATAAAATATTTAATTCAAAATATTGTGTGAACTTTCTACAGAACTCGGATATCTCATGGAACAATAAGTTTTTGATGCATACATAAAAATATTTATCTGCATCCCTTAATAATCTTATTATTTTGTGTCACACTAATATAAATTTAAAAAAAACTTTCAGGTGACAATCTCTATTACTCACCTCTGGATAGACCCTATAAAGGAAAAGTTCTAGGACACTATCCTGATAAAGTAGCATCCAACATATTTGATGAACATGCAGTTTGTATGGTGAGTATAAAAGCAATATTATTCTGTCCAAGCCATTTATATAAAACGAGACGGCTGCTTGTCAATGTTGAAACAATTTTTGTTTACTATTCTTCATATATTCATTTGTTGAAGTATTATTTTATCAGATTTTGTTAAATTTCTGTTAATTTTATCTATTGATATTTTATTTTGGTTGCCTTCTGTTGTTTTATTTTAAAATTGTGATGATAGATGTATGTTTGTAATATTGATTTGTTAATTTTGTGTTTGTTACATAGGTTTTCTTAAGATATTGTAATTAAAGGCTAATTAGCCGTAAATAAATAAATAAATATAATTGTTAAATGTATATAATATTTATGAATGATAAATAATTTGTAAAAAATATTTAATTTGATTTTTAGCAACATTTAGTCTCATATCTGTTGGTCTGAGGGAAACTATACACTTTGTTGGTTTTCGGGCAAATTGGCGCTATACTATCAAAGTGTTGTAGTCCTCATTATGCTCTTTTTTATAACATATTCACTGTTAAAACATTAAATTTATTTGTTTAATAAACGGCTAATGCCTTTTACAGGTTATAAAAGGAAAAAATAATACATTTCATATTTATTTATTTATTTTATTCTTCTTGCACATCATCATTCATATAGCAAATTAAATAAAGCAATATACACAAGAAAAAATGTGATGATGTGCAGTGGCGAGATTATCACTATATAGTGATTTCTTCCATCTAACCACCACACATATTGACTTATGCACTTACAAACTATACAAACAGTTTACTTTATTAACGTACTAGACGACTTAACACACATAACGAGTTGAAGCAAGGTTATATTTCGTCGTTGCATATTCAAAAAGGAACATGTGAATTCATAAACATTTTGACAGTACCAGATTAAATTGCTTATAATGACATCATAACCATTTTATAAAGTGATTCTTAGTATCAAATATTAAAATTCAATACTTAAAGAATAATATCACATGTCAATAAAAAGTCCAAACTACAATTTTAATACCTTAATGAACAGTTTTAAAAGAGTATGCCTAGATAAAAATGTGTGCACATGTCTCTTTTTGAATATGCAACGACGATTTGTTATTGTGTGCTATTTTTATTACTATTTAAATTATTTTGATTGTTGTATTCAATTGTACATGTAAAAGTTGTATTTTTTTTTGGTATTGCTTCAGAACAGATCTTACTCTAGTGGGGCAATATATTCCATAATGTTGATCTTTTTGTTTGTTTGTAGGTACATATACTGTTTTTGGAATAAATAAATAAAAAAAATAGTGATACCTATCTGTAGATGAAAGAATATGTAATATAAAAAAGTTTATAATAGCTACAGCTAATAGTAGTAGTTCACACAATTATCTTTGACAATAATTAACATGTGAGAAGTAAATATAATTTTCTCAATAAAACTTTGAATGGCCATACTGAAAAATGGCTTTTCTTAACATAGTGTACTCTCCTTCTGACATAAAGGAATGTTATTTTTACTCATATGACACCACTTAGTAACATATTGAATATAGATAACATGTGATTTCTTTTAGCTATGTTTACCTGCTGGTCTTCTGTTCCGCACACAGAAGCACATACTCGACCCCAAATTTCACTCTTTTGTGGTAACCAGAGAAGATGCCAGCAGATATTATGGATTCTCATTGGTATTCTATGAAGAAGTGCGTAATAAAGATATTTGTGATGCTATGCATACATTACAAGTGAGTTATATTTAGTTAATTTATTCTTCTTTAGAGATTGGTACAAAACAAATACATATCATTGATAGTACTTAAATCATATTACAATTCACAGCAATTGTTGGAATTCCTTCCAATTAACCCAAAACATTTGTGCTTTTAACGTAATGTACTGTAGACA
The DNA here is from genome assembly GCA_947579605.1 of Athripsodes cinereus. NCBI lineage: Eukaryota > Metazoa > Arthropoda > Insecta > Trichoptera > Leptoceridae > Athripsodes > Athripsodes cinereus. Next base: position 21,128,864 of record OX388310.1, read on the forward strand.
ATCGGGAATGAATGTCTTGGTGGAAAAAATAAATGATGAAATAATGAGGAGGAAGAAATATCTACTAGGCTTATATATAATATATAGATATAATAATTTATTGAACACATAACAATCAAAACAGGGAAAACAATATGTACAGACTATTTAATTAAAACTATTATTGAATCATATCCCCTTTATAGAGACAAGTCTCGTGTAAAGGAGGTATTTCTTATGATATATATTTATATAATTATAATATAACAGCCAAAAAGAGCCCTGTTCTTCCGCAAGGAATGTCATGGAGAGACGCTCTGAATGGAGGAGGCTGGTTTCTGCCCTGTGCTTCCGAGAGGAGCGTTGAAGGCAATGATTGATTGAGTATAAGAAATGTTAGAGTTAAACGTTAACAGATTGTTTTAACTTTTATTGTATCAGATATTTAACTATTATTAATATTTATAGGCAATGCATATCACAGAACTTTCGAGTGGTCAGACTCCTCCTGGTAATCGAAAGGCAACTCCCAGAGAAACATGCAGATCTCTTCCGCGGTCCTTCAAGTTATCTCCCCATGTATCTGGTGCAGCTGTTAGTTACTATGAAATAACCAAAGATAAACTCTACGTTGCCAAGAGCTTAGCTCTAATCACACAAATGCCCTATGTTAGAGTTGCTAAATTGTTCCTGTTAAATCTTTATAAGTAAGTACTTCTTCCTTTTTAAATTGTCTGATTGTCATAAGGTTTCTAACATTCTGAATGACCCTCTTTAACATTACACCATTCATGTTGATCGTGATTGCCCAGTTGTATAAGCCAACAGCTAAACATTTTATATTTTGAGGTACAGCATGTAAAAGTTTCAAGGTACTCTGACGGTTAACCAAAACCACAAACAAATATGTATTATTATTATAAAAAAAAATATTCCACATGTAATGAGCTAATAAAATTGATTTGGAACATGTTGGTATTGATGTATGGAACTGGGTGATAGATGACATCAGTCTCGATTGCTGCTGAGACGTTTTATATGAAGATGGGTGCTTTTTGCCCAGCGCTCTCTGGAGGAATATTAAATGGTTAATTAATTATGGTGTAACTGGACGAATATAAGTAATTGTTTAATTTTCAACCTTTAATTTTGTATTGTGTAATTTGTTTCTTTCCAGGTCTCTTCTCCGGCAGCCTGGTGCAGGATTATCACCTGAATCATACGTGTATAACATGTTATATGAGGTCATACTGCCACCTCCCGGACACTCAGTACGCTTTTACTTGCCTCCTCCTGAACAACATTTGCCACCTGTACCCACTGTAAGTTATTATAACTTGTTATCCAGGATTATCCGTTACATAAAGTATGTTTTAAAAAAACACAAATGTTTAATTAAAAAAAATGATTTACAAAAAAAAAACAAATGGTTTATTTTCAATACTTAGTAATTAAGAAATATGTAAATTTAAAACCATTTGTGTTTTTTTTTACATAAATTAATATAGAGTTTCACAAAATAAAAATTAACTCAATCAATACAGAAATGGATGTCGTGGATCATACTAGTGCCTGTATGTATTACATTTGAACTCAGTTTTGCGCAAGAAATGATCTAAATTTTCTACACAAAATTGCAATGTTTTGACAAAACATAGAGGATGAAATGTTTTAATTTGACAAATTTGTATCACAAAAACTGTAATGTATTTGATTATAGTTATAGGTATGTAAGAAGCCAAAAATGCATACATATATTATATTCATTGAATATTATTCAAACACAAAATATTGAATACATTCCACTCTTCACTACTATTATTGAATGTTGGAACATTATATACATCATTAAATTTAAATCTTGTTTTATGCAAATATCACGGTATATTCTTAAAATCCTCTATCAATAACTGATCTTGGACAAACCTTTGCCAGAACATGCTTTTAGCTTTTAATGTTTTTGTCTTTTAAAAATCTTTTCTACGCATTCTAGATAAATATTGTTGTGTCTCTTTTGACAATAAGTCTCAGTATTTTGAATCTGAATATAAATTGGCAGATTTTGTGTAATAAGGTGAAACATATGATTAATGATTAGATCTTAATCTAATTATTTGTTTGCATTTATTGACAGATGTTACATCGACCACGTCTTCCAGAAGAGTTTCCTCTATTGGACTTTGCCCTGAGAGAGATGTTTTCTCTGCTGGGTGCTGACTACATTGTTCAGTTGTTCACCTGCGTCTTGCTCGAGAATCAAGTCCTCTTAAGATCTTCGGGTATGTTAATATAAAATATTTGTTGTTCAGTAAAGCAATAAAGTTGTATAATTTAAAATTACTTATTGACTTCTCATTTTATCTTTTTTCCCTCAATGTTCTCCTAACGAATACAGGGAGTGAAAAAAACAAGCTTCTTTCATTCAGATAAATGTTTTTTTTTTATTTGTTATCAAAATAAATATGTAGTAGTACATAATAATTATAATAAAATCAAATGGTTGGTTACTCGATAATAGAAACCTATGTGCATTCATCTCATAATCATCAACTATGTATGTTGGCCGTGTCACATGCATTTCATGACCATTGTTGTGGAACTGTAGTATGTAAAATGTAGCCATGGAGCAATTTAAAAAAACATCTTGAGTGTACATTGTCTTATTTATGTTAATGATTTGTAATATTATTATTTCAGACTACAATCGTCTGATGTTAGTAGCGGAGTGCATAACAGCGCTACTTTTTCCATTCTGCTGGGCTCATGTCTATGTGCCAATTCTACCTTCACCTCTTCATCATTTCTTGGATGCACCCGTTCCATTTGTCATGGGTAAGAAATTCTATGGTCGTACTTAGACTGCAAAGTGTATATATGCAGTAACATGAAGAGTTACAGTGGTTGTATAGGGAGAGATAGATGCTTAATTACTTTCAATGGTTGAATAGCCTTGTAGAACCTAGACCTACTCTTGTAGATATTAATAGCGATTTTATTTATGTAACAAATAGCAAAAGTCTTTATCTGACTATGTATATGACAAATGAAAAGGAAAATAAATTCAGTTGTATTAACTGTTACATTTGTTTTTTCTTTAGGTCTCCACAGTGAGATATCTCCATCATTGTTGAACATTAATAGCGGAATGTCCCGAAGTGCAATAGGTGTTGGCTCTGAGGCCGCACTCTGTCTAGTCGATATTGATAAACCAAATATACAATTACCTGAAGAATTACCTGTTTTCCCTTACAAGAATGCTTTCCTGGAGGAACTATCTAATCTCATTGAGAAATATCAGGTACCAACCTCAAGTATTAAAATGTTAAAACACCATTATTGAATAAAATAAAATTATATCGGGCTGAACTATCAATAACTCTGGGCTAATTTTAAAGAAAAATGCCCAATAATTTCATAATTGTCTAAAAAAACACTGTTTTATCTATACAAATATGTGGTCTTCTTGATCTTGATTATTGATTGTAACTGAAGATAAAGCTTAGTCACCAAGTGTTGATCAGAATTCTCCATTGTCCATTGCCCTTACTCAACAATTAGTTTTGTGCTTATTTTCACCATGTTTAAACATTGTATTAACATAACTTAAGGGGCTCCTTTAGCAATAACAATAAAACATTCAATTTTCAACATGTTTGGTACACAAACTCTCAAAACTTGTAGACCCTACGAACATTTTGAATTGATAAAATATGAAAACAAATATTCATTACCAATATCAAACTTTAACTTTTTTAAAAAAACTTGATTTTAGCTTTAAAGTATTCGTTTATAAAAAAGCATATTTTTAAAAATCGAATTCGGGGGTGTGTTTGGTACATAAATGCACATTAATCCTACAAATTTTCGTATATTGTTTTTAATATTACGAATACTTAGATAGTCATAACAATTGTAGAACAAAAAAAAACTTTTTTTTTGGTTTTTTTCATGGCTTTTGACCGATTTAAAAAATATTTTTTTTAATAAAATTTCTCATATTTTGAAACCAAAAACCACCACGTGAACTCGATTTTTTGAATACTAAAAAAAGTTTGCTAAAATCTATATTATTTATATGCTTGATACGATGAATAAAAAAAATATATATTTTACAAATAATTTGTATTTTGATATAACAAAGAGTACCTAAATAAATTTAGTCAATCTGCGATTTATTTATTTTTTTACAAAAAAACTAATATTGGTAATAAATATTTGTTTTTTTTATTTTATCAAATCAATATGTTAGCAAGGGTTAACAAGTTTTGGCAATTTTTCTATCAAATTTGTTGATAATTTAATATTTTACCGTTTTTGCTAAACGGGGCCCTTAAGGTAGTTGCCATTATATCAAATTACCAAGCAGAAAATCTGTTGTTTGATTCCCACTGCTTAACTATTTCACTTCACAACACCAGTTGTTTTTTGATGTGTGTATGTAATGTGATGGATTTATCAATAACTTCGTTATATCTTTTGTATAATAATTTTTTTAGATTCCAAAACCCGTCCATGAACAGGTCAAGTACCACACTCCTATGAATGGCTATACGTCGAAGTACTACAACCCTGATCCAATGTCTAGCAGTTGTACATTACCGTCTGGTATGTCTTGTGTTTTATTTTGTCTTCTGCTGCATTGTCATAATATTGATAAGCTCCAGTAAAAATAAACATAATATTTTTGGTTATGTGCAAAGTTGGGCATTAACTCCTCAATTTGTGGATTGTTTGTTAACCCTTTCGAATCCACAGCCGTGACATACACGTGTGACATTTCCTTACCTTAGACATCCACACCCGTGATATATCGTTTTTGATTTTTCGACACTCCCAGAGACATCTGTGTTGGATTTTTTAAATTTAAATCTGTACCGATATATACCTACATTCATCCTTTATCCATTCCTGTGAAGTCGGTAAAGATGTACCTACGAATTTCGTCAAAATGACAATTTATAAAAGTACTGACAGCGTACATGCCGGAAATCAGTCGCCGTTCATTACCATTATAGTACGTTCGCGCGAATTGTATCATACGCGTGGCATTTTTGATACTCAATCAGTTATATTGTTTATATTATTTATTTTGTCACTTTTGTTACTGTGGATTGGTTTAATTTAATTATTTAACATATATTTATGTTCAATTGATGTTATTGCTTATTTTATATTTTATTTTGACCCTTGACAAAATTTGAATACTACTTAGTAGTCCCTACACAAGTGTAAACATTTTTTCGATTACGAAATTTATGAACAGTTTTGATTATTTTTATTCTCAGTGAAGTTTTGAAAAATAACTGTGTATAAAACAAAGTAAAAAAATAAAATAAAATAAAAAACTGTGTGCAGTACACTGAAAAAAAAATCAATCGACCGTTGTTTTCATGAACAGACTATAAACTATCTTTGTTATGTATGACGCAGGCTAGGCGAGGACACTTGAGGTTCAAATATCCCGTGTTATGAGAGTGCGTTGAGATTTTAATGACTTATTTGTTTACATGATGCTAGTAGAAGGATGAAGGAGCTCAAATAACCCGCCAATGTGACTATGATATGCAATTTTATATTAAATAAAGTAAATTGAAACTAAAAAAGTGGATTATAAATATCACGCGGTATTGAGGGCACGATTCCAATCGGGAGGCTCGGAAATCAAAAGGTTAATGAAGTTTAAGAAAATCTTTTTTACGTTGATACCTAGCTATTTCCTCGCTGGCTACCTCTTTCTGGTTCCACCACGGCTAGCTCAATCTTTTCTTTTTCCAGGGAGTTCTAGGTACCAATCAAAACTTATTATATAAATATTCTATCTCTTTAGACTTCTATACTTAGGCCTGTGCCTAATAACAGAGGGAAAGTGAAGGGTTATCAACTCACTACTCTAATGTAAACCCCGGTTTGATATTGATACAACTCACGTTTATTCTAGTTCAAAATACATCAAAATAATAAACATAGATTATATAGATTCATAGAAAAACAACATAACCAATACAAAAAAACAAAATAAAATGATCATTGAATCAACAAAAAAAATAACAAAAATTTACGGTCAATCATAAATTCATAAAATATAGCTTAATATCAACACACCATATAAATTTCAACTAAATATCCTAACAGAATTCCTTTACATGGAGGTAACTCATAAATTCATAAAATATAGCCTAATATCAACACACCATATAAATTTCAACTAAATATATCCTAACAGAATTCCTTTACATGGAGGTAACTCATAAATTCATAAAATATAGCCTAATATCAACACACCATATAAATTTCAACTAAATATATCCTAACAGAATTCCTTTACATGGAGGTAACTCATAAATTCATAAAATATAGCCTAATATCAACACACCATATAAATTTCAACTAAATATATCCTAACAGAATTCCTTTACATGGAGGTAACTCATAAATTCATAAAATATAGCCTAATATCAACACACCATATAAATTTCAACTAAATATATCCTAACAGAATTCCTTTACATGGAGGTAACTCATAAATTCATAAAAATAACATACTATCAGTTCATAAACAAAAAAAAAATCAATCCCATTAGCATAGGTACTCTAAAATTTAGACACAAAAAAAACTAGTTAAAACAATACAGCCTGCTTCTCGTCCTTAGGTGTGCTTTAACTCAAATTGATTTTCTGCATAGATGGTTCCCCTGTCTGATCCTCTAACAATTATGAATGGCTGGATATTATAGTTATTATACAAATATTCGCTCACCGACCAATTGTTCCCAGATGTCCGCGATCCGACCGACTAATTATCGGTCACTGTTAGAAAGTCCGGAGGAGTTACTGCATGCTATCACTCATATATTGTATTCGAAATTAAATTTGAGCTCCCTGCGTCAAGTTATTATACAGGTAAGGTCCTTGCGATAAAATTAAATTAGAGAGTTCAGTATTCAATCCGATGGGTTTTAACTTCCACTATTCTCACGTGACGAATGTTCATAACAGATTAATACGTCCACATCATTACGATATCATCTCTCAATTTTTGATTATTTAATTAGGTGCACTATTTGCTATCTCACTGGCGCTAGATTATATTAATTTCGTAATTATTATGATTGAGTTTATTAACTAGACAAACCGGAAATGGTCTATATTATATCTATGTAACGATTCACACGTATTTATGTTGGGCTGTTTAACTACTAACAGTCAATATGTTTCACTATTATTATCAGGTATTATTACCAATCTAATATATTCACCAAAATCTTATTATTGTTCATGTCGCAACAGTTTATTATACACTATCGTAATTCCTCATTAAGGGCAGTATTTATTATACCACTAACAAATTCCAAACACGTTCAGTTCTATTATTGAATTAAATTTAAGTATCACTCGTAATAATATAACAATAACAATTCTTTTTTTCCTTAATTTAACTAATCACAACTGTAATTTTAAACTCGTCTATATTCGCACCGTGTTCTCGATATCAAGATACCGTCTCTCGTAAGACTGATCTCTTCGTAAGAATCAATAATAAAAATCTAACCCCTAATTAAGCTTTGCGCAAGCTTAAATAGACAAACCTCGGCTGACCAGCGTGATGGCCATCCCACTTCCACTCATGAACATCCTCTATTCCGCTAATTACCTCTCGTTCATTCAAAACCCACCCCTATTACGTTCGTCTCTTTCTTCATAAGAGAAAAGGTTTTCTATCCTGGTCTTACATAGATCCAAGATGGCCGACCGGCGCGTGACCGTCCGATATCGACTCCGCCCTTAGATCCAAACCACCCTTCCCTATTCCCTACATAGGCGTTGCGTGGTGATTATTTTGTGATATCCCTTATTTATCTTTTCCCTTGCGTTTGATTACTATTTCGTTTCTTTGTAATTATTTTAATTATTTATTTATTTATTTATTCATTCTTTACTGTACATTGATTAAAAACAATTACATAAAAGGTATACAATTCAAATTAAATACAATCAATATACAGAGGGCGAGTTTATCGCAAAGGCGCGATCTCTTCCAACTAACCCAATATAACCTTATCTTACTTCCCTAATAACACCCTCTTCATCCCCTTTAACGTGGTATGAGATACCGAGAAAAAAAACTATAGACAAAAGGTAAATTCATTTTTTAAAAAATAAAAAAAAAAAATTAATAAAATTTACTACAAAAAAAAATGCCAATTTTACTGAAATATCTCGTCACCTTCGTCGGCCTCGTTGTCTCTGTGATATTATTCGGTTTTATGACTTAATGCCGTTAGTATATTTCTTATTTATTTTGTAATTATTACAAATCTAATCAAAAGCAGGACGACAAAAAAAACTACGCGGCAAATATTCTACGCCCCTGAATTTCGTCCCTTCTCCCATTTCTTTGTTCCCAGGAATTTTCATAGGGTGGCCCGCCTTCAGTTTTATCAGCGGGTTACGTCCGCAGTCGCCCAAAAATAGTCTCCACCCTTTGGTCGATGTATATTTTCTTAATTTTATTTTATTGTTGATGAAAAGATATACATACTTCGATTTTGATTATCAATTTTCACTTTTTCCCTTTGTATTTTTGCTATTAATGAAACTTAAGTCTGCTCCAATGATCTCCCCCCATGTATACAAAATCTCTTTTCTCCCAAACCCACAATATTAATAATTACCCTGCATTACACTTAGCGTAATGTTTTTTTCCTACATTTAATAGTATCCACTATCGTGCTTTTTTTCTAATTTATTTACTTGATTTGTACAAGTGCCCGAGGGTTTGAACCACACCCCATAGCTACGCCACTGAGGGCCCCTGAGGGTGGTCTCGTCATATGCTATCTCAAAATTCTCAGTATTATCATTTTTTGCTATCTTGATTTTCGAGCTAAATACAGTGTTTATTTAAAACTTTATTTATTACGGTCAAAATCAATTTTTGAATATTATATAGAAAAAACTCGGGGTTCCGATTTCATTCCTGAAAGTCTCTGTCAGAATACTGATTAATGATTTCCAAAACATGAATTTTGCATACCATTTTTATTTGTTCCCACGAAATTATGCATCCCCATATCCGGCAGAAGCTAACGTAGATATTAGTAACTTATTTTAATATAATTAATTTTTACTCCCTATAATTATTTGTAAGTACGAGGATTTTTTATCATTTCTATTAGCTGTAGCATAACAACATCAATAATAATTGACAAAGCTATTTTCTATTCATTACTTTGTACGAGAATGATTGTTGCTTTTGTGGCTATTTTTGTTATTACTTTAGTTGGTACTTTTGTTATGGTATAATTTAATAGGTGTTTATGTTATGTTAAATATGATGCTATTATTTGTGATGTCCTGTGTATATGAATATGTGTAGGTGGTAGTGTGAGGCGAAAGCATTCCTTCAATGACATCCTAGACTGGGAGGAGAGCAGACCACTAAGTGGCTCTCCACCCCCGCCACCATCCCCTCCCCTCCACCATTCCACAAGAGTCACCCCACCCAGGTCAGAAGCCTTGCAGAGGATAGTGGATATCGTCAGAAGGACAGGTAACTTTTGATAATACTTCTCTGTATATGTGGTTGTACAAACTGTTATTCATTGTTGTTGATAGTGTTTCACTCATGCCACCATAATTTTCAAATTGTGAAACCTTCTTTATCTAAGTATTTCCCCAGCATATACTCATAAGTACTCGATGATCAATAAGTGGAGATGCTCTGACACAAAGCAAAGTGGTTTTTGTGTCATAATAGTATGCTTCTCCAGCTGTCACAATTTTATTTATTTATCTTCTTTTTTTTCACGTATTCAGTTATAAATATTTGTATTTCATTTGATATAACAAAAAACAAAATTGTTTTAAGTTTTACTATATTTTATTTATTAAATTAGTAGCCAAGTCATTGTCAAATTCAGCGTTTGACAATGACTTCATAAGTCGAAACCAGGTTACTAATTTAATAAATAAAATATAGTAAAACTTAAAACAATTTTGTTTTTTGTTATATCAAATATAATGGAGTTTTACAAAATTAACGTCAACTCAATCAATTTGTATTTCAATTGGATGGTATGGTTATGACCTAATAAACAAAATGAAATGCAAGGCTTATTTGTCAACTTACATTGTTATTTGTCAGGTGTAAATTTGGATGATTTGGATTCAGAGGATGTGATGCCAACTGCAAGGAGAAAAGTGTTGACGGAGGAAGAACAGTACGAAGAGGACCTCAAGTTCAATAATGCAGTGAGAGAAACGTTCCTCAACAGATTTGTGCACATGTTCAGTGCATATGAACATTTTGTTATTTTACCTGACCAGGTACATATTCCAACAGTTGGATACAATTGCAATAATATGTCTTTTATTTTTCTTCTTCTCTTTTTAATCTTTTGTTAGACCCAAAGTTCTGTTCATATAGGAAGGTCCTCTTGCGATGTGGAGGCCTAGTTGTCCTTCCATCGTTTTGGGGGTCTTCTTTCCTTATTTTTATTATAAATAAATATTCCATAATATATTTCCCTGTGAAGTCCCTGGAATAGAATAGATAGGTTAATGTTGCCCCGACGAAGCTTGGTAGAAATCTATCTACATACGTATAAATAGACAAACAATATGGCAACCTTGAGGCCATGTTATGAGTAAACCATGTTATATCCACACACCAAACATTCGTAATAATGTTTAGAAACTCCCACAACGTTACCGCCAAATCAATAAATAACATCACACACACACACTAGACTCGCAGCGCGGTACATTTTTTCGTAATTTTTGTGTTCCAACAATAATAATAACAATATTATGTTGTTTCACTCCATATCAAATAAAATAAATTAATGAGATATTTGTGGATTAATAAAATTATGCATCTGCAGCTGACAATGAAATAGCAACAATCTACAAGCTATAAGTTCCTTCCAGTTTTATATTTAAACTATTCGGCAAACCAGCGAATAATAAACTAAATATTCAATATTCGGCCAAATAGTAAAAAACAGAATACCGAATAGTTGCCTGATATTCGTTGCATCTCTAGTTATTACCTCCATTATAACAAGGTGATTCTCGATGTTGTACATACAAGCTTATAAAAGAGTTCTAGGAATTGATATTAATTTGTAGAATATTCATACACAGAAATTCGCGTTGTTATCCTTTGTCGTATTATCTATTGTTCAAGTAAGACTTCACATGTTACACTTATATATTATGAATCTACATATATACTGGATAAGCGTGTTGTTAGAATCAGATGAAATATTTATACTATCTATGTACATATCAAAGTAAATTGTTACAAGAACTAATTTTGTAGCGTGGCAGATTGTTTAAAGTACCTATCTCCTGTGTATTTTCAATTAAAATCAAGTCAAAGATCGAGATGGGTTTTGATTCAATATAATAAAATGAAAGATTTAACCATACGTTGCATAGTTTACGTTGTAAAAAAGAGTACCTATAATATTTACACTGTGGTGGAGGTGAAATAAATCCTTACGTGGTGGTAGCCTCGCCATTGCATATCGTCTTGGTAATTTGTTTTACAAACAATGTTGTTAACGCTGTTGTATTATGATGATGTGCAAAGAGTTTTTTTCATAATTTAGATATTATGTTAGTACATAGCCTTAAGACACACATATATATATTTAGATATATCAAATAGTGTAACTCACAACTTTAATAATACTCTTTTATAAAAGTTTTTGAGTGTCCTCTAATCTGCAATCATTTCAGGATAAAGAGTCGTGGCTTTCATTTCGGGAGACAATGCAGAATTTTGATAAGGCAGCTTTCCTCTCCGACCAGCCTGAGCACCACAGACCTTTCCTGTCGAGGTTTCTGGAGAGTCAAATGTTTGCTACGTTTGTGGATAATAAGATTATGTCCACATGGGGAGAAGTTGATTTAGGATTAGAGTTGTTTGACAACAAAATTAAACTTTTAAGGTAAGTATATTTATTTCCTTTCAAAACCATACACTATAAGACACTTTACATACAGAAATTTTATTTTCTCCAAAACATTTAATCTGTTAATTTTAAACATCCATAATGCTAATCTTTATTACAAAATAGTAGGTATTGCTTAAGTTGTTTCGTAAGTTAGATAGATATATTTTTTTAATAAGGCATTTACCATAAAAAATGTTTCATATAAGATTATTGTTTGATTCGTCAAGATGCAAAACCTGCTCTTGAAGAAATTGTTGGTTTTAAGTAAGAAATGATGACTATTTGGAATATTATTGATTAGGGGTGTATGAATCAGGTACATTGAGAAATGAAATTTTCATAACTTGTTTATCTATATATCCAATTCACACGCCCCTAATGAAAAATATTCCAAATAGTTATTCATTTATTACTCCAAAACAACAATTTCCTCCAAAGCGGGTTTAGCTTCTTGACGACTCATAAATGCTATAATTTAACCCGTCATTGCTCAGGAAATTATAAGTAAATTAATATGAAATTATTAAATCCTAATTGCAATATTCTGATAAAACACAAGATGTGCAATATTCATACATTAAATGACAGAATGTCCAAGTCAATTTATTAATGCAACTTTTTATAAATAAATCATTTTTTATTCAGGAACATAATCAATAATATTTGTTTAAGTGTTCAAAAGACCAAAGTATTTTGTTTTCTTTTTGTGCAGGAAGCGACATGGGGGTGATAGTTTACCAGTAAGATCTTCGTGTTACGAACCTTGTTTGCCAGTTAAGAATCACCTCCCATCTTCATTCCCTGAAATAGATGAGAGACCTTGTCCTTCAGAGATTAACCCTCGCAGAGCAGCTTATTACAGAGCCTTTCCTCTGCTGGACTCCAAAATACTGGAACAGGCAGCTTCCACCACTGGAGATAGGTGAAGAGAAAATTTGTTCTTTACAATTCTACTGTATATTTTACTTGATAAATACAATTCTCTAGTCTTATAAGTCAACAACTCGAAATTTTTTGACTTGTGTACAAGAAGTTAGTATTTCGATTTCACAAATAATAAAATATTATTTTTTTTATATTGGAAGCAAATATTTGTTTGTGATTTAGGTTTATTGTAAAAGTGCTCAAAACTTTATGTCACGCTGTGTCTCGGAATATTAAAATTTTGAGTCGTTAACTTATGGGACTTGTCGATTTAAAGGTACATGCACATTGGGGCTACAAACGAACATTATTTTTTATCTCTTCTATTTGTTAATAAATAAAAATAAAAGAGATATAAAACTTTTAGTACAATCTCACTTTTTTATCTATGTGTACAACGATAGGAGGAAATGGGAGAAAGAACATTATTTTGTAGCTCTGGTGTGGATGCTGCTTATAGTAACTGTTAAAAATTCTTTGTCCTCAGCTTGTTTCCCAGTTGTATAAACCTTACCCAGTTTGTTGTTGTTTGTTATTTTGTGAAACACTTTCATAGTAAATTTGTAATCTGTGGTTTATTTATGCATGCTTTTGTTGCGTAGCGAACACTTTAGAATGTATGTATATTTTTATCATTTAGGAATTAACTCATTGACATTTTGTATAGCTGATATGGAAGACAAATTTTATAGGGTAATATTTTAACAACAAAAAATTAGTGGTAAAATAATGAATTTCAATTTCTCAACTCACACTTCCGAGATTATTCTGAAATTCTCAATATATTCATTGGAAACCTTTATGGTGGAGATATTTTCTAGTTGAATCTTCGCAAATAATCTTATTGAATTTAGTCATGATATATCTGTGCGCCGGAGCGAAACTACACCATGTCGAGTGACATCGTTTTACACTATGGCCGTTCAAAGTTTTTTCGATTTGTTTTTTGATATATTTTTTTATTTTTCTTGTAGTTTTTTGACATTTAATTGCTTCCCAAGATAGTTTTAAGTTATTTCTATCTATTTCAATCCACATACAAAACAAAAAACGTGTTTTTTGTTTAAAAAACGTTAATATAATAACATAGTGTAGTTTACCTCTATTCATATTTTGACAGTTAGAATAAACATTTGAGAGGTAAAGTACACTATGTCGGTTAAATGAACATTTCGGTGGTTCTTTTTCCATTTTTTACCGATATTATGGAATAATTTTTCTGTTACACTTTAATTTAATACTTTGGAATAACAAAGTGGGGTCCATTAATAGAAAAAAATGTCAAATCTGTCATTATTTTTGCTATATAGATCAATTTAAATACATCATCAAAATTTTTGAGTTTCCAGTTGATTTGATTCAGAAAAACCTCTTAACACATAAAAAATTAGAGGAGAAATAGAAAAAATACATAGTTATTTATTCAAAATTGATAGTCAAAGCCTTTCACAAGCTGTTTCGATATAAATAGATCGCAATTATAGTTTTTCACAGCACTCTTTGACCTTTCTAACAAAAGAAGACATTAATTATTATAATATATCGTCCATTATTGAGTGGCTGATTACTCAGTGCAATTTAAAATGCCCTTGCTTCTCATCGAGGGTTTAATTAACTTGACCTTGAAAATGGATTTCTCGTTAGGAAGAATGCAAGGTACCCTTTAAGTATTAGTTCCTTTGGGGCTGCTGTGCGAAAGGTGACATCCTTGTAACAGATGAGTGTTCAACCCCACTTGTCTCATTCTTCTAAATTATAGTAACAGGCTGTCATCATTCTAATGAAAAATATCTTGCATGAGGCTTATACTTAGAATATAAAAAATATATTCCTGTGGACTATTCCACTTATAGAAAATGTGATAATATGAACAAGCAGATAATGTTAATACGGGATATGAAAAAAGTTTGGTATAAAAAGTTGTTATTTAATTTTTGAAAACAATACACAATATACAAATATTTAAAAGTTAAAAAAGATACAAAATAAGGATCAATCATCTACGGAGTAATCTTCAACTCTGTTGTAATTTATTATTGATTTGTAAAATAGATGAAATTACGATTCCAGCAAGTCCTTGTGCTTCGCAATGGAAATTGCTATGGTAGATGTTCTTGAGGGCATCAAAGCCTCTGGGACCTTCCAGATTTTCTACTTAGTATTGTGTTTTTAAAATTGTCTTTTAACGAACATCGGTATATCAATTCTCTTCTTTACTCCAGGTCTAAACATTTTGATCTAGATAATTAATTTCTCATTAGTTTTTCTATAAAAAAAAAACCCCATTTACTTCCTGGCAGCATAACTGGGCTTTCTTCTATTAACACAGCGTATCTTTTTTATGGATTATACAATATTTGCCTTGCTGTATTTTCAACAGTTCTGAGAGAATTATGTGCCGGTGTTGTTATTTCTATCTCATTTATATCTTACTGCAAAATCAACCAAAGCTACAAAAAAAAACATTGTGTAACAAGAATTTGATTATGATATATTCACCAAAGACTTGTAAAGTCTGAAAAACTCTACACAAATTTCTATTCAAAATATAAATGACATAAAAATAAGGTTGTTTTTCATATCAGATCCATTTCTTTCAATTTCCTCTCCATAATCACAATTCCATGTGCAGAGTTCAATAGTGCTATTTTACATACTAGATCCATTCCTCATTCTTTGATTTCATCTCCATTTATAATGTCAGTAATCAGAATTCCTTCTTGTCAAATCTTTCCATTATTTTCTACAACTACCTCTGTTATTTCAGTGCCAAGTCCATTCCTGATAAATACAACAAATACTAATCATTCAAATCAGTTTGGCATCTATTAAAAACAAATAACATGTGTCCATTTAGCTGTGTGTAATTACTAATTTAGAATCAAATGAAGCAATGTAAGCGAAAACAATTAACATAAAAATAATGCTGTTTTACATACCAGATCAATTCCTGCCACTTTGCTTTTTTTCTCCACCAATATTGTCCATAATCATACTACCATGTGCTGCAGCCATTATCAAATCCATCTAATTATCTTAAACGACCGCGTCTGTTCTTCCACATGTCAATGTCCTTTCAAGTACAATCCTAATAAATTGATAAAACGAAACTTAATTTTAAAATCGTAAATACAAATAACAAAAATCTCCTAATGCGTTGTACGGAATCTATGAACATAGTATTATAAATAAAGGTTGTATAAAACTTACCAGAGATTAACAGTAACTATATGCATCTTTGAAGAATAGTAAAAAACTATTTCTTCTAAAAAACCTTATACTTTTCTTTATTAAACAACAATCGAATTGTAAATACGCCAACAAAATACAGAAAACATAATGAAGTAAACAAGTCGGGCAAAAGAATGTTATGACATTTGAGATCGGTATTACCATGAATGTAAAATATAAATACACCATTATAGCGGCAAACTTTAAAATGTATATTTATTTCCAGTACATTATCAATAAAAATAAATTCAAAAAATATCTTTTATATTATAATTATAATGATTAGTAATTTATTTAAGTTTTTATAGTATTAATTTAAAAAAAATTCTTAGTTATAAAAATTGTGTTCATTACACAATAGCCATATTGTTGACTACGTCTTGTTAATGGTAACCCGAAATACTGTTCTGACGCCATATTGCTTCACATAGCGTCCTTGGCAATCCTCGGGTACATCTTTGCCTAGAGGTAAACTACACTATGTTAACTTGGTGTTGTTTCGCTTGGATAAAATAATGACATAGTGTTTTATACCTTTGGGTATCTAAAAATATACTTATTTTTCAAATATTTTATAAATATCATTGAAAAGAGCGTAACGAGCTCTGTAAGAATATGTAAATATCTCAATTTGCCCAAATTTTCACTTGGTGTAGTTTCGCTCCGGCGTACAGATATGTATTTGCAACTATTTGTGAGTATAATTTTTATAAAAGGTTTTTATATACTTTTCTTTACAATAAAAACTTCAAATTAAACTTAAATTAGATCCTAGAATCAGTATAGATTAAATATTTCTACTTTGGACTAATTTAAAGTTTTCCCTCTCTTGTAATTTTTTATGCTTTGTGTAATTACAGGGATTGAATTATATTTTATAATTTTTTTCTGCAAAACTATGTTGTAAATCATCACAGTTTTATTTTTAATTACTTAAATATTAATTTAAGCTAGTTGTGAGTTATTACGCATGTAGAGTTTGTGGGTGATAAAAGTAGATACAACTTAGTAATGTTTGCTTATGTTTCTACTACTGAATATAATTTATTTTAAGATATTAAAATTATTACGTTTTATTTTTTGTTGTATTTGCAAATGATTAACTCGGAAAATATGACACAATATTAGTATAAACAAATGTGTGCATACCTGTCAGATAAACTATTATGCAGCAAATATCAAAAATATTTATTCTCATCTGGTGGCAGTTCATTTTGTGGTTGGCTTATATAATATGTCATCACCAGATAGTTGAATTAGCCAGTTAACTGAATGGCTAGGCGGCTAGTTAAATGCCGAACATCTAGCCATTTCACTAAATCACAATGATGCACCAGACAATTAACGTTCTACCTGATCGAAGCCCCCCCCTGATAGTTGAAATTAAGTTTGTTTATTTGACACTGTCACACTATGATTGTTTTTTTATTTATTTATTTATTTTGAGGCGCATTACAGATATTTGATACATATTATCAGTTGAATCAGCAAAAGTCACACAAATAATCAAACATCCAAACCATGCACACAACATCTATAGATACATCCATTTGATCTTGTACAGATATCTCGCAAACACTCATAGATTGATTTTACATTCACACTATTATAATTTGTTCTATGAAAAAAATATCCTTAAGTATAAATATATGTATAAAACAAAAATATATAAAATTAATTAAAACATGTTTTTTAATTTGTTAAACATGTTAAACAATTCGACTAGACAATTGCTTGCCATTCAATTGTGTTTCATTGTTTAACTAACCTCCTAGCTATTCATTTGACTGACTAATTCAACTATAAGGCGGACACATATACACAAATTATATTATGTATGAGAATTTTTATGAATGCAATGAATGCAAAAATAGGTTAGTTGAATGTCTGTTATTGCAGTCATCTATAATAGAATTGTATAAAATGTTAGAAGTAATAGAGAAATAATTGTTACGCTGAAAATTGACTCGGGAGTAGATATAGTGGGAATGTTGGTAAAGAATAATTTATACATAATATATTTATGTTTTAATGGATGAAAAATTTCTATTTTGTTTTGATAAAATGAAATGCATTCATCCTTAACACTCACCATAGAAGCTTAGGACAGAAACGAGCTTCCTCCATTCTGAATGATATTAGGGAATTGAGTCATCTGGTCCCATACCTCAAATCAAATGCTTTTTAAATCTATTCTTATGGAGTGTAATATTCAATGATAATTATAGTGGAAAATTTATAACATCACATTTTATATACTTTGTTAATATCACATTTTATAACTAGGTACATATGTGTACTTATATAATGTGATATTAATAGAATGTCTTAGTTTATTTATTCTGTACTATGTATGTTTCACATGCTTTTGTATGTTGCATTATATGAATAATTATGTTGTGTGTCATGCATGCATGTTTGTAGACAATATTTGCTTTTATAATGCTTGTGTACAGTAGATATAATAACAAGAATCTCCAGCTTTTTACGTACAGTTTACAATTTTTTACATAATACGAAAAAGTAATTTCATTTGCACAATGCAACAGATTGTGTAAAGTTTTAATTTTTAAGAAAGCGGGAATGGTGTCCTGTACATTTTTTGTACCACCAAATTCTGCTTCAATTATGTTGGTGCGAATTTTTCAGCCAAATATAAAAGCCACTTTCTAAATTATTTTTTATAACAATTTTGTTTAATGCATTTTTGTTTAGAAAAAATAAGGACTTTATTTTATATACCTACTCAATGTAGTAATAATTTTCTTTTGCCATTTCACTTTTTTTATATATCGTTTTACTTATTTTGAACCTGATATACTTAATTTTCTATAACTTATAAATTTTAGTTTTGTTTTAAAGAACTGAATTAATAAATACTCATAATATGAAAACCACATATTAGTGGAAATCATGAATAAAAATAAATGTTATTAGTATAAATTGTGTATGTGTGATTGTATTAATTGTTCAATTTGAACATTATTTATTAAAGTTTTTGGTGACCTTTGATTAGTTATATCTCTAATTTATTCAGTCCCCATATTGATGTACACACATATTATTTAACACATTCACTGCCTAACAGAAAATAAGTTTCCTTCAGCCAGATATGTTTTCCAAGTTTCCAATACCTACTAATTTGTGTATTTGTTACCAATTTAATATAAATTATGTAAAAAACAAATTGCAGTATATTTGTTTTATTCTTTGAATACTCTAGAATAAGAGGCAAATACAACGCTCGCCAACAATGTCCGCGTGAATAAACGAGTGCATATGTTGAAGTGAATGATCACGGATCCGTGTAGTGGGCACCAAACGCTAGACGCATGATACACGGATCCGTCTAGTAGGCACGCAACGTGTTAACTCTGCGTTTGTTTCAGTATCCATAATATGTTGTTTTAATTGATTTTTTTCGCGAAAAGTCTGTTTTATGTCATTATTCCTTTTAATTTGAAGATTTTAAATTAAACATCTACCTTTACACATCCTATAGTTTAATTTTGGTTTTTTACATATCCTATTACTTCAAAAACTAATATTAAGGTTTATTTTTGTTGTTTTATGAAAACCCAGTTTATTATATTCATCAAAATCACATTTTTTATGTGAGTAAGTGAACAGTTGATCGTATGTATATTGATGGTATATGTTTTGAATTAAACAATAATGTATGTATATTATGATCATGACCTTACCCGTGGAGTCCATAGAGTGTAATAGGTCTCCCATTTTCTCAAGTGTCTTCTAAAAAAACACATTGCTTAATGTCCTCAATTTATCTTTAATGTCTTGAATATTTATTCACCCAGAGGGTTTCCTTATCGTTCATCACAAGCAATAAGTTCGCTGGCTACCGAACTTATGGGAGATGTCGTAATGGTATAAATAGATAGATCATTATGGTCAAGTGAACCATTTTAATATCACAAGATGAATAATTGTTTTACCATCACATATGATTTGTTGTCAGTAGCAATATGTATTATAAAGAATTAATTGTTTATTTGTGAGTTGTAAAATTTTCTATTCAAATTGGACTGATGTGTTAGTTTAATTTCACAACTTCTCATATATAATTGAGTACTGATTTGCAGTGCAAGTTTTTAATGAAAATTTAGCTACAATAATCAAAATCTATCAAATTTATATATTGGATTTAAGTTCTGATTATATTTTTCATGTTTTTTATTAATTTTATAATGTTTGTAATAATTTGATTGTAGATTTTTTACTTTTACATTTTTACAAAGTGTTTTTATAGAGTTTAATTATTATTGAATGTTTAGTAATAAAAATAATATACAATATTTATAGTTTGCATAATAATAATAAAGCTATTATTTTTATTTATTATCATTGTTATTATTTGTAATAAATATATGAATGAGTAGTAATGAATGCATTTTTATTTCGCTATATTACATGATGTTATGAAGTGTGGATTTTATTTTGTATGCTTGCTATCCCGTATCTTCTGTACATTTATTCAAATTATATAATTATATCTCTGCTATTTCCACATAATATTTATTTATAGCTATAATGAAACACATATCGGCATAATAGCTTGGCAGCTTTTTCGCCAATGCATGTCAAATATAGTTAGCTTTCTTTTCAATTTTGGAAATTATTGAATATTTGAATCAAGTATTCATATTAAAAAATGTTTCAAAATTTATCATTCAAAAACAATGCTAAAGTGCAAACAGTGGCTAGTCTTATCTGTACTATAAATAAAGAGAAAGAACCACCATATTAATACAATATTTTGTGATTGAAAGATTTCTTTTACAACATCGTAACTGTCTATAATTTATACATTAAAAAATAGGAAATTACTACAACTGAAATAAAACCAAACTCTCTTATAATTTCAAATCATTCTTACATGAAGATAATGCAAATTGCATCTATACAACTCATTTTTACTATGATTATTTCATCTAAAATAGCTATGGCTGTAAACTAGAAAATAAACGATGTCACAATAGATCTATTATGGTCGCGGTGACACAAAGTATGTAAGGTCCCTTGACCTTTATTTAAAAAAAAAAACTAGAAAATACTGAATTTCAATACTAATAACATAACTGTATGAAGACTGCTCTTTGAGGTGAATTTGGCATTACAGTAGAAGCTCCAGTCAAATAGAAATACAGAACCCAAAATAGATGTGCAGTCATTGTGCAATCATTTAACACATCTGAATCAAGTTAAATGCAAAAAGTACATGCAAGTGGATGTTATAATTATCAATTATTTAAGAAAACGTAACATTGCAAACTTGCACACTGTTTCATTTTTGTTGCTTGACAATAATTATTGTGATATGCAACACATTGTCTTGTTTATCGCATGTGCTTGGGATAGTGTTTAGTATGTGTATTTAGTTTTATTTGTGGTGCTGTATAAAACATCAATCATATAATCCACACATTAAAAAGTTAATGTTAGTTGCCTTTATACAATTTACATTATGTCAACATGTAAATCATATTGTGACAGTGCATGATGGTATTGTAAATAAATTATTGGTAAGTGGCCTAAAGATAATAAAATATCTACAAAGTAAATGCAAAAATCTATCATGACACAAGAGAGAAGCTGTCTTTTAATATTTTTTTATAATTTTTCATAATTGAGTAAATGAAATTTATTCCAAATCTGAGATAAAAATATTTATTTCTAAAGATTTTTCATTACATACTCAATGTCACATATATTACTTGCAGGATAAGTAGTTTAAGAAGAAAAAGTGGCAACTTAAAATGGCAAGCTAAAGAAATACCATCAAATAACATCAATTCGGAGTTAGGAAGAAAGCTGTCAACTGAGACTACACCTGCAGCTATAGCTCAGAGTAACAAGACGTTTGTTGAGAAATTATTAAAGGTAAGTAAACTTAAATGTCTAGTTAATCTGGTTTTAAACATTTAGAGACATTCTCGTACAGAAAATAGTTTTTCTCGGATGCCTCAAACACTTGTTAGATTGCTTGTAATTTTTTTTCAGGACTGTAAAAGTAAAACAAAGAAAATGTTACTGGAAAAAATGGGAACAGAAGCTGTAGATCTTGGTTTAGGTGTGGAAGTGTCTATAGTTGGAGTAGAGGAAAACACAATGATAGCCTCTCTGTGTGATTTATTGGAGAGAATATGGGCGCATGGATTGCAACATAAATTCGGAAAATCTGCTCTTTGGATGCATCTGAAAAACTTCCAGGAACTAGAACAGTGTAATGATACTTCAAAACCAATTGATCCAAATTTTCTAACACCAGGTTAGCATTTCATTTATGAAATTAATTCAGTAACGCTATTGTATAAAAGATATGACTGATAGAAATATTTTACTGTATGTACCTATCTGTTATGTGACTTTTTTGTATTTAAACTTTCATGCAGCTTTAGCCTGGTGCGTTCTTAGGAAACGATTAGACTGTAAGTTATAAAGGCAAATAAATAAAAGGAAACAATATCATTGAAACATTCTTCATGATATATTATTAATGCATCAATGATTATTTACATTTCAGATCTATCATCCGTGGCTCTAGAATCTGAAGCAGCCACTCAAAAAACGCAGACACCCAACAGATCACGGGATAGTTCTAGGGCTAGCTCGCGAGATAGTTCGAGAGACAGATTGGGGAGTGGATCCAATACATTAGAAAGGAAACAGGCCAGTACCATTCCACTAAGACCTTTACCTGAAAGTTTGACATTTGATATGAGGTGAGTTTGATATTAGATATTTGTGTTGTTTCAATTTTATTTTCCAATGAATCAAGTCAATGACTCTAATATAATTGTATAATCAAGGATAACTAGGTAACTGTTTTCAATTATTTTTTTAATAAAAATCACATACCTGCAGTGTTACTCTGGATACTCGATCCCAATCACAAAATCGTAAAATTTCAAAATGGTACTCTTGAAATTCGACTCTAGCGCCGGATCGCATTGGAATCGAGTGTTGATTTGAAGAAGATGTGAAATCGTGTAAAATTTGAAAATTGGTACTCTTGACGTCGTTTTGACAGTAACTCGATTTCGTGGGATTGTGTTGAAATCGACTAACTGTCATTACATACACGATCGCAAGAAAGTAACTTTTTTGGAATCGAGAAGAAGTAATTTATTAAATTACTTTAAAAAATGGCTCGTTTGGCATTATTTTTTTATAAATTTGGAAAACCGGCATCAAGTTAATATTCGTCAGCGAAAGAATTTGCGTAGAATAGCAAGATATTCGCAAAATGTGTCTAGCATGAGTGGTGGGGAATTTATAGTAAATCATAGAATATCAAAAGAAATGTTTCAGGAGTTGTGTTTCAGAATATCAAAAAATATGTTTCAAGAGTAAATTATTTAGATTTCTTTGTAAGTTGTTTATGCAGCTCATGACTTACATCGTGACATGGTCTTAGTTTTTTTTAACAAACTTTGTTTGAAATTGAACTAAATATATTTCGACTTACTATTTTAAGTGGTATATGAATGTGTTACTCGAAGTATATTTGTTGGTACATGCTTCAGAGAGTACATATCTATTAGATATTTTTATTATTAGGAAGGTACATAGAATATTTTAACACGTGTCAGTGTATGTTGAGATAGAAAATAGGAGACCCGTACAGGAGTGAAAGAGTAGGTATTTTTGTGATGAAAACAAGTAAGGATAGATGAACTGTTAATTGCTTTTAGGTAGATAGGTAGAATTTTGTTTATATTGATATATTATGTAGGTATTAATATGCTATGAAAAATTATTTTCAAGGGAATGATTGATACACGTGTGTTTGTTTACATGAAGAGTAGATAGTTTGTCTTCGAATGAAAAAAGTATCTACTTTAATTGTAACAAAGGAAATAGAGTTTATAAAAGGAATCGAGGAACTAAATTAGGGGCAGTTTTGTCTTGAAATTGGGAGAGAGAGGTTAATTCTTAGAGACAGTTTTTATTTGGTAATCAAGGGAGACAGTTTTCTCTTGAGATTAGAGGAGAGAGGTTAAATTTTAAAAGCAGTGTTGTATTCTATTTGATTTTCGTTTGTGTACATTCCTTTCTCCGAGTAATAAATATAATATTCTTTTAGTGATTATTTCCACAATGGAAATAATGAGAATTTCATCCTAAATTTTATTATAATTTTACATTAAATTCAGTGTTTCGAAGCAGCGAATTTGGCAGTTTATCATCTTCCCAAGCTAAGATTTTGTTTTATTTTATTTTGTTGAATTTGACTGTTAAGAATATTTTTTCCTTTTATCTTATTAAATGTCTCTTTTAAAGTAAAGTTTGATAATTTCTTGTGAGATTGACTTTGTTTGATATTTTATTTTCTACATTGTTAGATTTGTAGACTAGCATTGTTTGCAAATTTGACTTGTGGAGGATTACTCAATTTGGTGAACAGGGTCGAATTCAGAACATAAATTTGCTTTATTTTCCCAAATTAATAAAATCTGAATAACTAATATTATTTGTAAATTTAATTTGTAGACATTACTTGATAATAAGAGCAGGGACGGACTCAGAAACATTGAATAAATTTTATTTTATGATATTTTGAATACTAACTTGAGCATGAATTTTAAACTCATATTTATTTTATGTAAATATCTCTTATTATATCATAAATTAATATCCCACATTCCGAACCCACAAGCTGTCACTTGGCCGACAGTTCCCAGTGTGAGAAAATTAAGTCAGAAATTGCTGGTGCCTTCCCACTACAAAAAATTCTGACCCCACAGATTATATTTATATATTTATATTATTTGCATGCTATGTATTATATTTTTCTTAATGTATCATATTTGTATACTAACGAGGCTAGACTTAGCGAATGCAAAGGTTGGTCTAGATCGGACTAAGCGTGAGAAGGAGCTTTTTTCCACTAACAAACCAAGTTTTATTGTTAAATTAACCAAAAATGGTCAGTGACTGAATTTTGTAAAATTTTGGTTCAGTATAATATTTCGTCTCGATGCGCCCCTGGCGCTGTAGACATATACTAGTTATGTATGAAACCATAGGCCTTTTATAAATAAAACTGCATTCAAAGCTAATCTGTAATATAATTACAGAAATAAACTTTCGATAACGTTGAATCATAAATTTGATAAAATATTATTTCATTGACCATTTCTAACAAATAACATGGAGTTCTGTTGTGCATAAAAAAAAATATTAATTTTCGGCAATATTGTGTGTTGTTTTCTTTGTGTATTTTCAGCAATAAGGTAAGTCTTTTATACTCGCTAACGTCGAGTGTAAAAGGAAATAATTTATTAATTACTAACCTTTTATGTACAACAGAAAATTAAAATTTTGATTGTTATAAAATTATACTTTATGTGTTCTGAATAGAAATTATTGTTTGTTTTTCACTGATGAAATTTTCTTTTATAAATCGTACACACAACGTAGAAAGGGTCCTTTACGTAAATTTTCTTTTCTCTAGATGTATCACGAGCCGAAATCTTTAAAAATGAAATTGTAAAATTTAGCGACCGACACTTTTGACGGGTTTTACGTTAAACGTCTGAAATAATTTTAATTACGGTGATGTGTGAACTGATATGGGTTAACTAGCGAGTATATATTATTATGTACGTATGACATCTTTACACACAACGAATATTATTATTCATAGATCTTATAAGTAGGTAGCAGATATGAAGGAATATCATATTATAAAATTTTAATCGGAATATTATAAAGACGTAATTGCGAAAAGAAATTTATAAATTTGCATAGATTGGATAAACTCGATTCTTTTTTTTTAGTTTATTTACTTCCAACTCGGAGGATAAATACGTATTTATTCTCTCGTCGAAATAAATAAATATATTTTATTTATTTCCTGTCAATGTGGTCTCAACGAGTTTTTCTTCTCCTCTTGGAGAGGGGGACCACGACAATAGGTATACCAGCCAGACATGCATTAGCTGTGGAATTCACATCATAGACGAATTGAAAGTACACGTTTCATGTATTCATCATTTGTGACATGTTCATACCATTTTACACCCAAAATCCTCCTAAGACATTAGTTTACAAAACTTAGTATCTATATATTATATGTATATATACTATCTATGTATATATTATAGAATATGTAAACTCTCAAGGTTTGTAAAAATAACAAAATTGTAATTGTGTAATACATAATAATTTTATTGACTATTATACTTGATAATGAAATTATTTAAAAAAAAATACTATGTACAAAATAAAAAACATTAAGACATCATGCTTAATAAACAAGTATTTTTCTATTCTAAAACTATTTTCTACTGCATATTGTCTTTGCAATCTTCCTCAAGGCTGATGATACTTGAACAGACTCTGTACGAATGGCAGCACTCCTTTCATTTAAAGATTCGGCACACTGCCCCAATTTTTCAGCAGCTATTTTAAACGCAATCACCGCTAAGCACTCTGCTTTCACCCGTTTTTCTTCGATTAATACGAGTTGCTCTCGTTGTTCCAACCCCTGTGTTCTGGCGAGATGAGAATGTCTTGTTTGGTTGCGGAGACTTCTAACAGCTTGTACCTACAAGTGGGCTCCTACCGGCTTGTAGATGTGGGCTCTGCCTGCTTTGAATGCGAGGACTCCGTCCAGGCGCTGATGGAAAGAAAAAATAAATATAACACTAGTTTTTTTTATCAAAAACAACATTTTGAATTTAAAAAAGGACGCTAGGAGATTAATTGCTACAATTAAGATTAGTTAAAATATTAGTGTAACATGCAGTTGACTTGTTTTTTAATTTCAACACTAGTTCTACCTTTATTTACAAATCACCCTCGTGGAGTTCACATATAACTTTGTTTATAAGTTAACAAATTAAAAAAATATACATATAGATTCATTTTTATATTAAAATTAATCAGCAACTAAAATAATACTTACGTTTTTGATAATTATAACCAAATATATTCAAACAAACAACGCAACACTGAAATGCATAAACGTCAGAATTGATATTTGAAATGAGTGTTCCATTTACAGAAAAAAAATAATCCTAAAATATTATCGCTACGTCAAATTATTATATTTGTTAAGTAGGACAATTATTAGTAAATGTATTTGACTTTTTTATGTTTCAAAAATAAATACGTATACCACTCTCGGATCTCAAGTTTACTTCCTTACAGTTTCTTGTAGTCTACATACAAACGCGACATATAAACAATTATTTATTCCTTATTTGCAGCGAAAATATTTTTGAAATTGCAATAACAAACTCGATACGAACACGATCCCGCGCTTTGGAACGCCAATCTCAATACGATTTCGATCGCGCGGGATTGGGATCAAGAGTACGGTTTTGAAGTTGAAATTGAGATTGAGATTGGAATCGTGTTGGCATTGGATTAGGATCGAATTGAGTGTCAAGAGTAGCACTGCTGTTTGCAAAAGATTTTTTTTATCAAAAAGTTTACAAACTACTACAGCATTAATACAAAATATATCAGTAATTATTATTAATTTACTTCATTTCAGAAATATACAAGCAATGTCTGATATCAAAACTGAAATCGGTTACGCGAGAGCATGGGTTCGTCTCTCATTGGAAAAGAAACTCCTTTCCAAACATCTCAAGACTCTGTTATCTGATACAGCCTTGCTCAAATCCCAGTACAAGAGAACAGCCTTCCTCAGATGTGAAGAGGAGAGGGAACAATTTCTCTATCATCTTCTCACTCTAAATGCAGTAGATTATTTCTGCTTTACCAACACTTATCCATTAACTAGTAAGTATTTTAACAATTCTGCTTTCTTTCATACTTTTCTACACTTTAAATTTATTTTATAATCACACATGAAAGCAGTACCTCTAATACAAGTTTACATTAAGACATGCTTAATGACTGCAATATCACTTTTGTTTTAAAATGATTTAGAATAAAGAGAGATTCAACGCCAAATGAGTAACTTATTGCCACAATATTCCTGATGATCTACTGTTGATGTCGTAGGAACAGTATAGTGATATGTCTTAAGACAGACAGTCAGAGTATGGTTAATTATAATTTTTGCTGTTAATTTATGTTATTATCATCAAATTTTTCAGAGCTCCCTTATAGGATAATAATTGTTCCATCTCGCAAAGCTAGCGCCACCACAGCCAACTGTTGGGTAGCTGTTTCAGGAACTAATGGAGAAACACAACAAATTCCAGTCCCTAGAAACTCCATGGAGTTTGTGTTTCATGTAAGACTCTAAAACATTATTTTACTTTATCTGTACTTAATAAAACTGAAAATTCAGGAAATCCAACTAATGTGTCTTTTAAATTTCTTCATATACTCAATATAAAATAGTTGAACCAAATTATTTAAAGCCTTGAGAATATTTGTATATAAATAACCTTAGAATATTTCAAGATTAAATAATGATTAATAGGTCGACATAATATAATCATATGTGAATGGTTAATTATAGCTTTTGGAATATTAATAAAGGATATATATTATTTTCAGCATAAAAACTTAGGTATCTTAACAACATTGAGAATAGGCCATGACAATTCAGGGTTAGCACCTAGATGGATGTTGGAATGTATTTATGCTCGAAATGAAGTAACGGGACATGCTTATAGGTAAGACATATCACTATCATTATATTAAAACATATCAGTATCAGTTGAGCCTCTCGTGAGATGACAACTGAGATGAGCACTCCACCTTTTGCCTCATTGTCTCATCTCCGGTTAACCAGACATAAACACTTTGTCATTCTTTTGCTCTTGATACTTTTCTTGGATTGTGTATTACTGAATTAATTAGACTTGTTTCTTTATAATATATCAAAGATGAATAAAGATGTGTCTAATGTACAAAAGCTTATAAATAAAAAAAAGTTAGTTTCGTGTCCAGAGATCCCTGTTCATTGCTGCTTTCTAGACCTCTTACCACTCTAAACTAAGTCTTTCAATGCTTATATTTGACACCATAATATTTTTTTTCAGATTCCCTTGTAATCGTTGGCTAGGCCGTGGTGTAGATGATGGTTCTACTGAGAGACTCTTAGTGGCCCAAGCTCTACAGACTGCTAAACAAAACAATAGTGGTATGGGCAGTAACACCAGCACATTAGAGAGACCCAACTCTGTGAATAGTTCATTACCTCCCCCTAGCCCTGGTACTCCACACACCACACACCTATCACCATCTACAGTTCAACATATGATTGGTAAAAACACTATGCCGTTTTCTTTCCATCCAGCGGATATGTTCATATCGATTTTTAGGCAGTCCATTGTGAATTACATGCTATATTGTATCTAGTAAAGTTTATTTTACAGTTAATTGTTGTTTGAGGTTATATATGTAAATTTAATCCATGAAATTATCGTATAAGGTGTGGAAAAGACAATATCTTCTTTGTCTGTATCATCATGCCATGTTCTACAAGTGGAGTAACCTGCAGACTAATTGTATGCATTTAAAATGAATTACCATTGTCCATAAAAAGGCATTAAGAATGGGTGACATATCTCATTGCTGAATTGAAGATATTAAATGTTTTACAAGTGATGGTTTACAAATACTTTTCTTCTACGGGATATTAAAAAACTTACAGAGAAGAGTTGGAGGCCTATCTTTGCTTGGATACTCCACAGAAGGAGTGAATACAATTATAAAATATAATCAATTTTCAGGTGACTGTGTGAATGCTATTGTAAAATGGCATTATCGTTCTAAACGTGATAAAGATGTGAGTTCATTAAGTGTTTTACTCTGTGGTGAGAATGGACTTGTCAAATGTTTGGAACAGGCTTTCCTCTGTGGCTTCAAGTCAACCAGGCTCTTTGGAAGAAATTTATTCATTTGGGATTATTTTGGTGAGTTACTTAGTTACAATAAGAAATATTTTGTAGTAAAAATAAATTGTACACAAACGAGTACAGATTGCCTTTGGGCTATTGCCCAAAGTAGGAGTGAGTACATATTTGAGCTATTTTACAGTAAACCTGATACAATGTTTGATAAAAGTGTTATAGCATAAAGTAAGTTTAGATAAAATATAATCCATAGAACATATAAAATAGAAATGTAAAATAATTCCGTGTACCTACACAAAAATGATACTGTTATATTTGTTACAAAAATTGCTGAGCAACAACTTATTCTGGTTTAACAAAACATTTTTACTAAGATAAGGAACAACAGTGAGCATAAAATTGCTTCACTTAACTGAAAATCTAAGGCAGAACCTCATGTGTATAAATAATGTTAGTGTGATAACTACTACACTAGTGAGATATTTTCTCATAGTGATTTTGATTATTTCAGTCAAAGTGAAAGAAGTATTTGAGCAAAATTTGTCAGAAGAATGTTCAGATTCGGCCAGTGACACATCCAGTGGAGTGTATAGCTACAATTCACCATCACATTCCCTGAATAGATCCCAGGAACACTCCACTATATGGAGATGCTACTGTCATCTGATGGATGAGATCAACAATGCTGGCAGGACTGTGGGGAAAGATGGGAAATTTCAAATATTTATATGTCTCAGTTTAAGGTAAAATTTGCATATAAAACTGCTAATTTATTTTTTTATTCCTGAAGTGTTCAAAACTTAGAAATAAGCTGTTAGATTGAGTGAGAATGTTATGTATTAGAAGGATGATATTTTTTTTTATTTGATTGAAATATATGAATACCTCTTGTTCAATTGGTGTTGGTGAATTTTAACTAATGTTATGTGTAAAAATGACCTTATTTCATGTAAAATACTCATCAGGAAGCCTTTTGAAGTGTGAAAAAATCTTCGTCAACAGTGTTTTTTTATTGAATAAGGTTTTTTTATACAAATATTTATTTTCAGACTTATGACCATTGAATTACTTCTGTGCTATTCATTACAAAATGTTATTAAAATTTAAGAGGTGGTCAATAGCCTGATGTTTAAATCTTGGACTTTCAGTGAAGAGATCCCAAGTTTGACCCTTCCTACTGCTGACTTACTCCACCTTCATGAATCAACCATATTACTTTTGTGCTCAAGATATTTTTGGGCGTATTTCAAAGTATGATTATTCTTTTGAAAAATAAAGAAGGATCGCGATTACATAGAAATTTTGTTCATATTTTTTCAGGGAACACTGGCTGCATAGGATGTTAGTTCCTATGTCCTTAACTCGTGTCACTACTGAAATGTACGAAGAGCAGAGTTTCTTGAGAAAGAGAGGATTGTTAACATTTCTAAGGCAAATATTAGAACCTTTAGATGAATTCAATATAGTACTGGAGAACTCTATTACTCAGGGAATATTATCTTACAACTAATTCATCTGAATATATTGCACAAAATATTTGCTCCAAAAGATTTTATTTTGTACATCCAATGTTTGTTATTTATTGAATTGTGTGACACGGAGATGATGAAGGATAAATGAATAATATTATTTCTTTGATTGTTAACCTCAGTTACCGTGAACCAAATAATACTCATTTTTAGTAGATTACATATACAGGAATACCCTTAATTATAAATAAATTTAAGTTCATAGGTGTAATAAGCGTTTGTTTGGAGCTGTTAGAGTATAATTTTTGCATAAAATGATATTTTCAACTAATTGCACTGAGAGTTCAGCTATCTTGTGCTTTCATTATTAAAATTCTTCACTGTGATTGAAATGGTTTTGATTGAGTTCGAAATAATTGATTCCTCCTTGTGCAGTCTTGTTAATTTAAAATTTTAATATTTTATTGTAATACATTATTCAGCAGGGCTACTCTTGACAAAATCTAAATACGATCTTAATCTAGTCTTGATCTTGATCATATTATGACACACGAAGGGACTATGGTCAAAAACACCGCGCTACCGCTCGATCGGAATGCGTGTATTTTTGGCCAATAGTCACTTCGCGCGTCGTATCATTAAGATTAAGAACGTGTTTAGATTTTATCGAGAGTAACCCTGCTGATGTATTATGTTATGACTGACTATTATTGAATCTTATTAGCACCGTATTAATCCTTTTCAAAGTAGGTACAATTTGAGGTTTTGCAAAAAGTGCGTAATTAGTATAGACAATTGGGTGTTGCTTCATATTGGAAAGCAGACTGCTGAATTGTGTCTCTAATCTATTTTTGATTGTGATTTTGTTTAATGCTCCACAAGACTCAACTATTCTTTTCTAAAATATATTTTAATAATATATGTAGTTTGAGATTCTCTACATATTATGTATATTCAACATAATTGCTCTTTTGTGAAACGATATACACTTGATATGTTTATAAGTTTATTTTATACATTCTACCAAAGATTTTAATGTGATATAATCTGAATTAGTCTATGTACAATTAATAATATTATTATACTTATTTCTTTATTGGTTATCTATTTGTTTTCTTGTTGTTTCTATTGCGTTATATTTTTGAGTTGTAGATTTAAATAAAATATAAAAATATAGAATGTTCATAATATTTTGATGGAAATCTGTATGATGCAAAGACAGTAGGCATACAACACAAGACTGTTCACTTCCTTGAAAAGACGTGACACCTAAGATAGTAATTGAAGACAGTTATCCCACTCTAATACATGGTTGTACTATACGTAAGTTTTGATGTATTGGCAGTACATTAGAAAGGGGCATCTCTCTACCAATTGTTATCTCACGTGTTAGACTTTATTTTTCCATAAAAATATAGACTTTATCGGTATGGTACAAAGCATAGTTATGCTTATATTGTGGACAAAAGTGTACATTCTTGTTCTTGTAAAACGTCTTTGGTATCATGTATCATGTTTAATGGACTAGATTATATTATAGTAATTTATATGTTGTAGATTGTAGAAATCTTTGCCAAAAGATGTTGCACATCGTAATTCCAATAATAAAATATGAATAACACCTATTCCTGTGTAGCAATTTACTAATGGCACTATGATAGAGGAAATTCAGTGAGAAATATAGTATGTTTTTACCATTTTATGTAATATAAAATGTAGTTGTTTAATGTCCTGCATATTTGAAGTGGCAGGCAATATACTTAATTACTCTTTAAATCCTTCCTATTTCAGTTTTATGGCTGAGTTTGTGTGTTGTAAAATAAAAATATTATAAGTAATATTGTTTATATTTGAGCAGGAAAGTTATTTTGTTTTATTTCATGAAAATGAAAGACAATTTTTTTTTATATTGAATAAATATTTAAATGAATTATATACTGTCCATTCTGGCTCAATACTTCTTGCCATCTTTCTGGGAGAAGCATGATTTCAGGCTCAAATAATTGTACTCAATTACTCTCTACTCTTACCTCCTAAAAGGGACACTGAAGAGAGAGTATAAGAGATTCCCACAGTGACGGTTTAGGCAGGTCAGCCCGTGGTTTGAATGTGGGGATAAATAGAGAAGTCTACAACTCCTGGGATATCTGAATATGAGATGGGTCTCTCTTCAATGTACTCAATTATTTATTTTCAAAGTTGGTTGCGGTATAATTTTCTGTTAATAAAGATTTTTTTTAATAAACATATTCATGATCCTTAAATATTTTTTAGATTAATTAAGTTAAGTGAAGGCAGCATGAGATCTTTACTTGTGTTATTTTTATATTAATGAGAAATCTCAGAATATTTTTTCTCTCTTACCATTTTCTCTACTATTTACAATCTGCTGGCTACCCTACTGATTTTCTTCTATCCATCGAAGGCTGCTGTGTTGTTGGTATTGGACATAACATATTATACTAGTATAAATAATTCATTTTCTGATAATACTAATTATGTACAAGTAAGTAGCATGCTATTATTGTTTATAGCTCATTAGTCATTAGTGTTTGTTACATTGTATGTTTGGCAACAATGCTAGGATATTAAGGTTTTTGACCAAATTTATTTTTAAATCCAAAATTTGAGCTGCATGTCAAGTTAATTGTTATAATTAGAGGTGGGAATAACTGTTATTTCAAAATAACGTTTAACCAGTTATCGGTATTTGTAAATAACAGTTATTAAAAAAGGTTATTCAATAACGATCAAATTGTAAAAAAAAAAAAACTAACTAACTACATCATAATATTTAAAGAATCCGAATAAAATCTAATGATGCTAAAATATTATTATTATCGTATCAAATGGAAATACATTTGCCTACATTAGGATTTCTCACACATAAAATACGCATTAAAATTATATTTCATTCCGAAATAATATATCACCAGTTTAAAATCAAACAAATAATATATTCAAAATTATCCTTTGATTTATTAATGTCATTATTAGAAAACTTGTACCTACCAGCTACCTCTAAATGAACGAATGACTACGTTTAAACGAAACTATTGTGTTCCTCCAAAAAATTCAAATAACTACACAACTAAAAATAAAAACAAAATAACTGCCATCGTTTAATAACATCCGAAGTTATTAAACCAAACGAAATATGAAAAAACTGTCGTCGTTCAATAACGTGCTACGTTATTGAAACGTTATTGAACGACGACAATAACAAAGTCCTAACAATGTGGTACGTTATAATATAACTAAACGAAAACGAAATGACTATAGTCGTCGACAATAACTAAACATGACTATAGTCGTCGACAATAACTAAACGGAATAACGATAACCTTGTTATAACAGTTGAATAACGTCGTCGTCGACAATAACTAAACGGAATAACGATAACCTTGTTATAACAGTTGAATAACGTCGTCGTCGAAAATAACATTTATGTTATTGACAAGAAACTGTTAGTTTAGTTATTTTGAAATAATGAGTTAAAAAATGAGTTATTAGTTATAACGGCCAACTCTAGTTATAATGACTTTTATTGCCATGACTAAAAATTGGAATAAATGTAAAAGAAAGATAATTTAACTTTTTTTGGGTGACTAAGTTATTAACTTTTATCTTCAAGATAGGATCATGCAAATGTATGAGTCACCTGCATAGGGACACAAGTTGTGTATTAAAAATTAAACTTTGACAAGGCACTTATTTTCATACCAAAGGTTGTTTTTTGCCAAAATGACATTACCTCATAGAAAACTACAATTATTTATGCATATTTATGTATAATATAATTTGTGAGTTATTATTAATATCCTACGCTTAAGTTACAAATTGACTATTTTTGTTTTCTAATTTTCTTCCTCTAAGATATTTCCAAAGTAATGTAATATTCCTAGAAAATATTAGCGGGGCAATTTATTATGCTTAGAGCTATTATTCTATTGCTCTATTTGATATTCTGAAACTTTGGTATTCCCTCCGTCCCTGTGACTAATTTAATTAAAATTCTAAACCTCACATAGTGAAGTTACGCCAAGTACCTATATTTCAAATTTATGGAAATATATTTATTATTATTCTAAATTACTTGCAATGTTAGACACTCGATGAAATTAATTTAGTATGTATCAATTTATTATGTGATTTGTAATTTTGTGAAACAATTGAATGTGTGGCAAATTAATATCTTAGTTTTTTTGACAATGTGTCAAATTTCCCTCCATTTCTTTTAACTATATTTTAGAGAGAAATACTCATGTATCATTTATACAATGTAATATTATAATTAAATGTTATAGTATCTGACTGTTTTAAGTATATCATATCTATAGAATGTCGAGTAGCTTAGTGTTAAAGTATGATTCTACACTTTGCTGCTGATGGTGGACAGCGTTCTCTGACATCACGACAGCTGACAACAATATGTTACACTTTGAATTTGTGTGAGAAAAGAAAGTGGTTAATCATCGTTGCACAACCTCATATAATGTGGTGCTTGGCTCTGAAATACTCCCACATAAACTTGTAGTGCATTGTATCACTGTCGGCAGTTGTGACGTAATAGAGCACTATCCTTTGTCTGAAATACTCCCACATAAACTTGTAGTGCATTGTATCACTGTCGGCAGTTGTGACGTAATAGAGCACTATCCTTTGTCTGAAATACTCCCACATAAACTTGTAGTGCATTGTATCACTGTCGGCAGTTGTGACGTAATAGAGCACTATCCTTTGTCTGCAGCACAGTCATACTTTTAGATGTAACTTTTGTGTGTACATAATACATAGAATTTGAAATGAATTGAGATTATTTTATTACGTATATCTTCTCAATGTCCTTTAGATTTATTTATTTTGTTCAATCAATCTTGTCGTTATTCGCTATCCTGTATTTTTCAGTATATAAATTTGACACTATGGAGGACAAAATATGTGCAGAGTTTGAATTCAAAACTTCATCCTCTAAGGCAATATGCAACTATGCAATGCAAGTTTTTTTTTTAAATCAAGCCCATATTGTTATATCTAGTGCTAATGACAAGTCACACAAATCACAAGAATTTTAACTTAAGCATGTATTGCTTTTTTACCTCTTTTATCATACTCTCTCTCTTATCTTCATATTGTCTACATAGAAAAGAAATGAGAGAGAATAATCATTATCACTCTTTTCTTTCAATTATTGACAAAAGAAGAAAAGAGTGACTGAACATTTGCTCGCACCATTTATTTAGCAAGTGTGGACATAGCAAATGGAAAATTTAAACTATACTCATTAACTCTTATATTGCTAAAGTAAAAAAAATTGATTGTGGAACATTTAGCTTGTAGAAAATCCAAACAGTTATCATTGTTTTGATTCACAAATTTGTCATTTGAATAAATTATTAAATTGATTACTTTTTGGACTGATCTTTTACATAGTAACTAAGATTGTTTGATATAAATATTAGTGACAAAAGTTGCAATACTTTTTAGTGCAATTTAATTATGTATCTTCCATTTTATAATATACTTTATTTATTAAATTTTATGTTTTCTATAATTATTTCTCTAAATTGTGGCAATGTTTATTTATGCCATCTTTTTATTTATTTTGCAATTAAGAATGGCCAAATATATATAGAAATACATCTTAAATTATATTAATTAACTGTTTATTGTCTCTAGAACAAAACATTTTGTTTTGATCGTAGTTACTAGTTCATTTTTATTTGTTGTATCATTTCATTTGTTTTTTGGTGACATGTCAAAACAAATAAACATGAAAAAATAACATTAAGTACTCCTTTTAAATTGTAAAAAAATGTAATATTTATGTATACTAACTAGTCCATTTTGTTTCAAAGGTTTTTTTGAACTTTTTTCAATACAATAATGATTTAGTAAATAAATGGATACCAAAAAATTTCATTTGGATACCTAATCCAAGAAATAAAATAGAAAAAATATTTTTGAAAAAGAATCAAACAAATTATATGCAGAAATCTGAAATAAATGTTGCCGTTATACATTTAAAGTGTGTCATGTGAGCTTCACCAAATTATGATATTTGTGGAAAAAAAAACATTCATTGCTTAAAAAATATTTTTACCTTAGTATTTGTATCTAGATGTGAAGTAAATAAATAATTTCAAATGTTTTAATGTTGTAATAAAAGGTATATGTCGGCCATGTCAAAATTTTATTTTGGTTATTCATGACACATTTTAGATTTCGATGTGCGAATGTAAAATATAAAAATAAAAACAAATAATAGTTACCTATCTGTATGAAACATATAATAATTATATCTATTTGTTTATACATACTTTGTGAATGTTTTATATTATTTATTCTTTAATAAAATAATGTGAAATAAATTGATCTATGTCTATAAACCTGGATTTTAACTACTTACCTCCTACTATAATAAATTTTGATTCTATTTTAACTAGTTCAATATTTACTATCAGCTAATGTTAGAGAGCGCAAGGTGAATGTAAATGAACATATAAAAATAAATAATGATTTGGACATACTCCAGCGATTTAGAGAGCACTGATAAATAATGAGGATCTATGAAAAATTGCTCATTTTATTTGCACAATGCAATGGACTAGATAAACATAATATATGCAAACTTCTTTTGTTGTTAGTGAACATGGTATCCCGATTTTTATGATTAGGCTGAGATTGGATAAGCAAAAGCAAATTTGGACATATTTATTATGAATATTCTATAGGATGTAGAGT
This sequence comes from Athripsodes cinereus, assembly GCA_947579605.1. Taxonomy (NCBI): domain Eukaryota; kingdom Metazoa; phylum Arthropoda; class Insecta; order Trichoptera; family Leptoceridae; genus Athripsodes; species Athripsodes cinereus. The sequence continues at coordinate 21,166,985 of OX388310.1, forward strand.
AATTAATAATATTAGGTATATATATTTAGTTGCTCTTTGCTATAGGATGATCATAACATTTCATTATTACTACAGACACATCCTCGTTAAAATGCAGTTTTATTATAGAAAATATTTAAATATATAATTTGTTTTAAATCAATTTTGTGATTGCAATAAGTACACAAAAATATAAGGTATAAATGTTCAAGAAAGTGACATTGTCTTTTCTGATATATTGTGATAGTTACTATTATATTATATCCTCACGCCGTATCTCAGGTGGGGCAGGCAGAGAGAGCAGAAAGCCATGTTGATCTATCCTTACATACTTTTTTCGTTGACTCCACATTCATCCATAGTTTCTCATACATTTACTCAGCATGCAACCTATCTTTGAGAGTTTGATTTATGTGGCCAAGTCACGTAGTTCTTGGATATCCAAGCTTTTTCACTCCCCTTCTTTCGTAAATAGACTACCCAATTATACATACTCAACCTTTGTTTCACAGATTGTTCTTTCGCTCTTCCTTTCAAACACCAGCACTTTCGTCTTCAAAACATTCAGTTTTAAAACAAACACACATGAAAAAGTCTATTGAAAATCTCAGTCATTCTCAGCCATTAAATACTCAATTATCTGTATACCTCAAAATATGTGATATTTTTATGTATTAAATTTACATATAACATAACCTTATATACAATGGTTAATTGTAAAATGTTTATTTACACCTTAAATTCAACGATGAGGTTTGCCACCCATCCTGAATGCCTTAATTTTTTGTTGGTATAAAAAAGACAGCTTGCATGATTAGTACATAGAGCTGGTTAGCTGGCTACCCCACTTGGTGCTGTGATGGTGTAGTAGTAGTAGTAAAAGTAGTAGGTAAACATTTAACATCTATTATATATTAAGTAGGTATATAAATTTTATTGATTTAAAAAAAAAAAAATATTTTATATGGGATTAAGAATTTCAAAGAGCAAGTCATTAGGGATTGCCATTGTGAATTTTTATAGGTACCTAGGTAGGTATTGGAATTTTCTACGTTTCGTAGTTTTTTCTACATTCTATACCTGATAGGTAAAAGTAAAAAAGGCAATAAATAATATAGATTCTATAATGATATATAAATAGAGTTTTAGTTTCGATTTTGCGATTTCTTCTGTTTCCATACAATCATAATTCATCACCGTTCTTTACCGCCTCTTTTTATTGTTCGTCAACGTTACTCCAAATTGAAAAAACTAGGCATGTATAAAATAATCATCGTAGGTATTTTTCTTGCTGATTTCGGGCAATTGTATCAAAGAATAGGTAATCTAATTATTGGATTCTTATGGGAAAATTTACAAATATTTAGGTGTTTATACAACGAAATTTACTTATATGAATCTGATTGTTTCAAAAAATTATGGACAAATCGTATTTTTTTAAGAAAATAATAACATAATTGAGTAAAAACCCGCATAGCTGTAACTGCTTTATATTTCTCAGTGAGAAATCTCAGTAATAGATTCATTTCTAGATAAAAATCTATTAAATTTTTGTGGAAATTATGTAAAATTCGACCAAAAATGTTGACGTCGTAGAAATAATATGGAAATAATGTAAAATGATGAACATACGTACAATGACCTTCATATTCTATCTCTGTCTTACTCTATCTCTGCATTACATGAGTATGTTACAACGCGTGTCTGGAGAGAGATAGAATAATGAGTAGTTAGTCTGTCCCACAGAACATTGTGTTTATCATGATATTACATAGGTATAGGTATATAGGTACATAATAATTATATTATTGTATGTCGTACACCCCTACGCGGCACATACCTAATATTACTTATACACATAATGCATTAGTAGGCATCTAATAATATTAATATGGGTACATTTTAGTAGGTAAGCACCTTTAATGAACATTTACGTAGGTATATGTTGGTAAAATTAATAATACCTTGTATTGTGAACCAACCTTCATTTCGTCATAATTATTAAATGTTTCGCGCCGTAATACTTAAAAGACGATGAGATTCATAAATTATGTCTGCAGGTAAAAGAGCGCATATTCTTATATCATGCATTTTATACCAAACAATCACATTTTTGTGCATTACATTACAAAACTATACCATCACGGCACATCCCACAATTGGTGTAGCCAGCGGACTAATTGCAAGTAATAAACATGCAAATCGTAAAAATAAGACATTCAAGATGAGTGGCATACCCCATTGTTTAATTGTAGATGTTACTTGAGAATTTACAAGATGAGTGGCATACCCCATTGTTTAATTGTAGATGTTACTTGAGAATTTACAAGATGAGTGGCATACCCCATTGTTTAATATTGTAGATGTTACTTGAGAATTTACAAGATGAGTGGCATACCCCATTGTTTAATTGTAGATGTTACTTGAGAATTTACAAGATGAGTGGCATACCCCATTGTTTAATTGTAGATGTTACTTGAGAATTTACATGATGAGTGGCATACCCCATTGTTTAATTGTAGATGTTACTTGAGAATTTACAAGATGAGTGGCATACCCCATTGTTTAATTGTAGATGTTACTTGAGAATTTACGTGACTATCAAAAACTTATGGAAAAGAATGGGAAATCTAATCTTTACCGGGGACTTCATGGGGTAAAATTCTTTCTATTTATTTATGTCTCCACGCCATAGTCTTATTAGATGGAGTAGGCAGAGAGGAAGAAACGACAATTCGACCTTCTTGTACATTACTACTGACTATATCGCTTTCTCCATGTTCATGCAACTACTCGTAGTTTCCACTCTTTCTTATAGGTACCTCTCTTTTTAAACAAACTTTCTTTGTCATCTTTTCATCATCCATTCGCTCCAAGTGTCCAAACCATTTAATTGTCATAATGTGAGTAGATGCAGTGAATATAGTTATAATACCCTTCACATCCTTCATATAAAAAAAACTAGCGGTCCGCACCGGCTTCGCACGGGTAGATAGGTATTTAAAAAAAATAGTTTTAGTAAGGATCCCTAATTTTTTTTAAATATAATGTAGCCTATGTCACCCGGGGATAGTGTAGCTTCCCAACAGTAAAAGAATTTTTCAAATCGGTTCAGTAGTTTCGGAGCCTATTCGGAGCAAACAATCAAATCTTTCTTCTTTATATATATATAATATATAATGAGTTACAATCCATTGGATTGGTCTGCAACGAGTTTTGACTTATTTCTCCACTCCTCCCTATTCTCAGCCAGTCTCTTCAACTCCATATATGAGCCACAGCTCATGTCCCTCTTCAGTTGGTCCATATAGGCGTCTCTCGGTCGACCTCTGCCATTTGTGCCTTCGGTCCTGCCCTCTGCGATTGCGATGAGCAGTCCTGGGTGCCTGATGTTGTGGCCAATCCAATTAGCTCGTTGTTGGCAGATTCTTTTGAGGAGTTGCCTTTTTTCGCCAACCCTGGTTAACACTTCTTCGTTTTCGACGTGTTCCGACCAATGAATCTTCAGCATGCGTCTATAACACCACATTTCAAATGCCGCTAACCGTCCGCTTTCCCTCTTACTGATGGTCCACGTCTCGCATCCATATAGCAGAATGCTCCACACAAAGGCTTTAGTGAGATTCTTCCTCACGCTTAGATCAATATTAGGGGATTCTAATATTTTGGATTTTTTGTTAAAGGCAATTCGTGCCTGGTTTATTCTGCTCACAATTTCTGATTTGGAGCGTCCGTCCTGGTTTATTCTGCTGCCCAAGTACACGAATTCTCTTACTTGTTTGATGCTCACTCCATTTATGGCAATGTTCGCAGTCGCTTCCTCCCTTCCAACGACCATACATTTTGTTTTATCTTTATTTATTTTCATGTTGTACTTTGACAACAGTATACTTTCCATTTTTCCTAAGGCTTCGTTCAGCTCCATCTCGGAGTCTGCGAGCAGTGCTATGTCGTCAGCATATCTAATCATGTCAACCTTTTTCCCATTTATTTTTACTCCTGTCCAATTCTTCATTTCTTCTCTGAGTTCATCAATAGCTTGCTGTATATAGCAGTTAAAGAGTGCTGGCGACATTGAGCATCCCTGTCTTACACCTTGTTCTACTCTCGCTTCTGCGCAGCTCTCTCCGCTTTTAATTACAGCCATTTCATTCTTGTATAGGCTCCAGATTGCTCTTCTGTCCTTATAGCTCATTCCTATCTGGTTTAGAGTCTTAAAAAGTTGTTCCCATTCTACTTTATCGAATGCTTTTTCTAGGTCGATGAATGCTACATACGTGTTTCTATTCACTGTTATTCTCTTTTCAAGAACAAGTCTTAGACTCAGAATTGCATCTCTTGTACCTGTCTCTTTGCGGAATCCAAATTGATCTTCTGAAAGTGTTTCGTTTATTTTATTTTCCGCCCTTTTCATTATAATGTTGGTGAGTATCTTAGAAGCGTGTGATATCATGCTTAATGTTCTGTGTTGTTCGCACTTTGTCGTGCCTGTTTTCTTAGGTAGCGCTCGTATCAGACATTTGGCGAAGTCCTCAGGTATCTCTCCTGTGTTATATATTTTGCAGACAAGCTTATACAAAGTGTCAAGCATGCCGCTTCCTGCGCATTTAAGCAGCTCTGATGGAATTAGGTCAATACCTGGTGCTTTGCCGTCTTTCAATTTTGATAAGGCATGTATAAAAAATAATATTTCCTTATTCATTATTAGGTACGTTACGTATTCAGAGTATTCGATTAAAATAGATTTTTCTCCACGTTTGTACAGGTAGAGGACAAAAATTATTTGTATGCGATTTTCTTAACATCATCAGATGATAGCTAGCTTGAAGTCTTCCAACACTATAATTACTACCTGACTACCTGTTCTCAGTATCACTCTAGATTTTGAGTCAGAACGTGTGCCGATGATATTATGTGCTGCATCACTGCTCCATTTTTCAAATATTATGTCACTTTCTCTTATTTTCAATGATATCTCTATATTTACCTAAAAAACAATATGTTGTACCTATGTATGAAAAATGATTTGGTATCGTAGACTTATGAGAATAAGCGAAAAATTTAAATGAAATCTGTATGAAGTTCAACTTATCTTATTTATATTTAATTCTATAGTAAGATGTACTATTTGAGCCGAGGAACTTTCAAATCAATGGCCAGAGGATTTCAAAGTGGGCCACTGTCACTAGAAATGCTTTCAACAGGTCCGAACAGCTGTTTTATATATAAAAAAGCTAAGTTTATTTACTCTTTAATCCCCTCTCTGGGGATTTTTTATTCGATTCTCATCCAAATAAATAATTCTAGCGATTCTCAAATGGTAGTACGTTCCAAAATGTACCTACATTACTTTTGGTGATAGCAATTTTAAAATAATTTTAATACGCAGTACGGATAGAAGTATTTTTATTTTGCTTGTTATCTTTATTATGTTTGAAGTATGACACAGTACACTTGGTGTCATCACCAAAACCCAGAATAGACGGAAGGCGCATGCTCCACTGACTGAATTGCAAGATACCTGCAGGGTAACTCTTGACAAAACTAAACACGATCTTAATCTAGTCTTGATCTTGATCATACGACGCACGAAGGGACTATGGCCAAAAACACCGCGCTACCGCTAACGCGCGATCGGTTTGCGTGTATTTTTGCCCAATAGTCACTTCGTGCGTCGTATGATCAAGATCAAGACTAGATTAAGATCGTGTTTAGTTTTGTCAAGAGTAGCCCTGCTGTGTCTTATTTTCTGGACTTCAATATTGATGTGACGTGTCATGATATTATATTTACAGTACCTACTATTGTAAATAGAAATCCAACTTCTGGAAACAAAAGATCGAATCCCACAAAGGTCAACCTAATAAACTGTGGAGCGACTTTCGAACTGTCATGGAAATCCCAAAACCCACACTTCCACCAATTATAACTGCAGAACAATTCAAATCAGCTTTCGAACATAAACTGCAAGCTATTTCGTCATCTCTTCCTCCGCTAAATGACAGTCTCCACGTAGAGACAAGAAACTGTACAGCCACTTTAGCAAAATTTGAAACCATGACTGAATTGGACCTACGAAGGACAATCAACAACTGCCCTAATAAACAATGTGAGCTGGATCCCATTCCCACCTGGCTGCTTAAGGATTCATTGAACACTCTTTATCCCATTATCGCTCGCATTTTTTACCTCTCCCTATCACAAGGAATAGTACCATGCTTATGGAAGCTATCTCAAGTCACTCCAGTACTAAAAAAGAGCACATTAGACAACAACGATCCCTGTAACTACAGACCTATCTCCAACTTACCTTTCCTGTCAAAAGTACTCGAACGCGTGGTCGCATCTCAACTAACAACCTATCTTGAGAACAACGGTCTACATCAGAAACATCAATTCGCCTACAGGAAGCATCACTCTACTGAAACTGCCCTCACGAGTCTTGTCTCGGACCTGATAGGGGGCGTGGCTCACGGAGACATAGCTCTTGTAACAATTCTCGACATGAGTGCGGCGTTTGACACCGTTGACCACAGCATACTCCTGACCTGTCTGGAAGTTGAGTATGGTCTTTGTGGAAGTGCACTGAGTTGGCTTCGCTCCTACCTGACCGCAAGAAACTGGTCACTAAAAGCGAGTCAAAGCAGAACTTGTGAATCAACAGTTAATCAGGGAGTACCTCAGGGTTCTGTCCTGGGTCCAATTCTGTTCACCCTCTACATCGGATATATCGACAGTATGCTAGAAAAAACAGACTTTCGTAGCTATGCTTACGCGGATGACAGAATTTTGATCGGTTTTTGCAAACCTGATCAGAAAAATTATCTCAAGGCCCGGACCGTAGAATGTATAACAAACTTATCTAATCTAATGGCAAAGAGACGTCTGAAGCTGAATCCAGCTAAAACGGAATTCTTATGGGTCGCATCACCTGGCCGACAACATCTCTTGGATATAGATCCCATCTCGATAGCCGACACGGATATTCTACCGTCCAGTAAAGTCTCGATACTTGGGGCACGAATCGATAGCGCACTGTCTATGGAATCCCAAATCTCAAAGACGGTGAGCTCTGCATTTTACCACATCCGCGAAATACGCTCCGTGTCGAAAAACCTCACTCCTGATAGCATAAAAACATTAATCTCTGCTTTTGTAATCTCTAGACTCGACTACTGCAATATACTATATGTAGGACTGCCGCAAATTCAACTGAATCGTCTACAAATGGCATTCAATAGCGCTGCAAGGCTTATTTTCCGCGAAGATAAGGGTTGCCACATCACACCTTTGCTGGAAAAGTTACACTGGTTAAGAGCAGGTGAAAGGGTTCAATACAAACTGTGCCTTATAGTCTACAAAGCTTTGAACAAAATGGCACCTCAGTCACTTTCTGAACTCTGTGTTCTCAAAACACCTGCAAGTAGACCTCTACGCTCAGCTAAGACATCCACCAACATGCTGGACGAAAACAACAGAGCAAACAAGTCCTGCTTCTATGATAGGGCTTTCGGCGTCGCAGGACCCGTCATTTGGAACCGACTCCCCGAGGACCTCCGTAAAAACCAGCCGATTACAACGTTCAGGAGCAAGCTGAAGACTTCGCTCTTCCAACATAGTTTCCCGCGCCCTTGAGATGGATACTTCATTAAACGGCGCCGAATAAATCATCCAATATAATAATAATAATAATAATATTGTATGTTTACTATATTACGTGGTAAATTTGATAACTACCTTGCTGCTTAAAAATACCTTGGTGAACCTATAAATATAATAAGTTGCAGAATCTGTAATATTAGCATGGTTTATAAAATTAAATAAAATACTTATTTATAGTATATCCACTGACTTTTTATTGGACGCGAGCCGGCTTTCAAGAGCTTAGCGTTTTTTAAAGATATAGCTTTTCGTCAGCCTGATGATGGAAGCGGAAGCTCTTGAAAGCCGGCTCGCCACCAATAATAAATCACAGTGGATATACTATAAATAAGTGTTTTATTTATAATTAATTCAACATGAATTTCCACCAAGTACCGTCGGTTGAAACATATCAACTTAAAGTTTATAAAATCGAACCACGAGAGCTCCAAGCAATATCATAAGAGTAGCCCTCTCGGTACCAAGGTATTTTTTCGCAAAAGGTTGTGTCGATTTTTAATTATTTTTCCGACAAACTGAAGGCGACTGCGATATTTTTTATACAGGATCTTCTAGACTAACTATAATTTTATGATAATCAATAATTTAAAAAATAAATTTCAGACATTTTAATACAAAAATTGAAGAATAATCAAATAAAAATGTTAAAAAATTACCAAAGTTCCACAAAAATCTCTTCCTATAGCTGTTCACATCATAAATTATGAAAATATCCTTATGGCTAGTCATGAGACACTTTGTTGACATGAAGATCCAATTAAAAAAAAAACTAATCTATCACATGTTTCAATCAATAAATAATAATTATTCAAACACTATTTATCTAACACGTTCATAACTCACTAACACATCTACACACTTCACATTAAGATTTAGGGTGACCAAACATTACACACTGAATCAGAAATGCAGTAGTGTATGGTATTCGCGAAAACATTGCGTTGGGCATAACGGGATTTCGCAGTCTTTGCACCAATATTTCGTTTGCACGCGTTTTACTGGTCGTTTTACGGTTTTTAGACAAACATAACAATTTTTATAAACATGTTTTCGGGTGGATTCACTACTATCGGAAATGTCGGAATCTATATCTAATATTATTTTTCAATCTCATCAGGATCCATTTTACGGTCGCAAAAATATGAACAAATAAAGAAAATAACAGCTCTAAATTTTCTTCTAAAACTCACTTTTAACCAATGATAAAATTAAATAATGTGTGGTGACTGGATAAAATGAATGAACATAATCCTTTATAATATCTCTTGGAGTGTCAAGTTGTTTATTTATTACACTCAGGAATTCACTAATAATGTCACTCATACATAAGACATGTAAACATGTACATAATAAATAGGTACATATGAAATTAAAATAATATAGGCTAATATTGAAACAAATCAGTAATACACAAGTTCGTTGTTTACATAAACGTGATGCTACCCGAATCGGTTTTCTCACTTTGTATGGTCCGAACGTGTGAGAGTAAGGGAGAGAAGAATAGCGTAAGACGGCGCACTGATATTTGAAACTGAAACATCTGTCGCGTAACATGCGCTGACTGTGATTGTGTGTGTGTGCAAGGATGATCTATCGAAAGGATGGATACATATTTTTATATTTCCAGGCGTGATCCACTTGATCAAAAAGTATGAAAAAAATATATAGATGTAGATGAATTGTTCCTCTTCATATTGAACCTTTATCCACAATGGTTATGATTTGTCAAATGCTCTAAATTAATTCCCAAAGTCGGTGATTCAGTCTTTACTGCTACAGCAGTTTCCGGACTATATCGGTGACAATGATTTTACTGCTATAGCAGTTTCCTGATTCCTCGTGGTTTTACGATTATATTCAAGATTTCAATTATTCAGTTCCTTTGATATTCTATGTTCAAAGCCATTCGCTCGTTATCACTATCTAGACAACGACATGAAATAAGAGCTTACTCAAGATATTTTAGGGGAAAGAGGCAGAGAGAGGGCGGCAACTTAGAAAAAATTGATTGTACCTACCCATTAAATACTATTTTTGTCTACTTTTAGCTAATTTCGAGATCTTATGAGAAAAGAATGGGTTAACTAGTAGTCGTGTCCTAGTACAAAAAATATTCATGTTCTTTGTAATTTTTAACACATGAAAATACATACATAAAAAAATAAACTGCTTATTTTAAGGCTATACTTCGACTTTGGTAACACTTTAACCTCTTGTTGGCAAACACAGGGACGTACTCAGGTATACAGAAAACAATTTCAATTTGAAATACAGGTATTTATCTTATAAATATAATGCTAATATTATGTTGACAATCTAAAACTCGGGATAGTGAATTGATTGATTGTATTCTGGTGGCAAGCCTCATTGCTGAAGGTGAAGTGACGAAAGTATGAACATAAAAATAACTGTTGTTTTTAATTTGCGATACAAAAAAAAATATAACATGTAGGTATATATGTACTTTTTTTAATGTAGGTATTATAATACGCCTCTATCAAAGAGAAAACATTATTCAATCACTAAATGGGTACTTAAGTATATACAAGTGTATCTAATAATTTTCCTTATTTTTTAATGGTGAAAATCGACATACTTACCTATTTATTGTGTAGAGGCGTTAATTTATGGGCACCGGAATTGCTAATACGTAGATAAAACGAATTCCTTGAAAAAGTCAAATCCTAAAATGATCAGTGATATTCGCTTTACCTAAAGTAGATTTGATACGCATTTAATGACCTACTTATAAAGTTACTTATAATTTTCAAAATAAAAATGAAAAAAGGGAATGGATAAAAAATAAAAATATAGAATGTGTTTATTTTTATGTTTCTCCCTTCGGATGGCTCTTAAAAGAAGTGACCTTTTTATCAAGTAACTACTCTCATGAGATTCCAAATACATATTACACGAGGGTTGATGTTTATCGAACATTGCGAACCGTAAAAGGACCGCGAGCTTTTTGTTTAGCACCTCACACTGTGTCAACCCTGAATGGGTTTCATTGAAAATTTAAAGAAATTTGATTCTGCGATATTTTACTACTACCTAGTAGTAAATACTACAAACTCATTCACTTAAACTTCAGGAGTCCTCAACTATTCATCAGGCCTATACCCGAGGCTTAGTTCAATATAGTATAGTAAAAATAACAAACAAATATCGTCACGTAGTTATTGTAGCAAACAAATCGATTTATTTTCTACCAAATATATTTATAGCGAGTTAATAATAATTCAATAAGTTTTTTTTCTCACAATTTCTCAAAGTATGTGATATTGTGATAGAAGTTGATAAAATTGTATAGCGCTTAATCTTATTTGTAATCATTGCATATATTATGACGTATAGCATGACAAATATTTGTAATTACATATAACATAATTATATCGCATAACAAGTAAGTATTACAGGGAAAAATAAATGTACCTATTTACTTGAGTACACTATGCATCATAGGTAGGTATGACATAGATGTCGACAGTAAAAGAAATCCAAAATGATATTTTTTAAGCAATACGTGTACATGTACATTTTAATTCTTTTCTATTTGATTACTTTTTTACTTACCTAAATCCTTAAATAATTTTCTTCGACAAAATTTAACCCTTAAACATGAAAAAAGATCTTAACTTCGTTTAATGTGTGACATAACATGAAATTTTTTATTAGGCAACGTTCGCAGTTTGTAACCCCTGTCGTAGAGTTGCTTGATTTATCAGAGAGCCAGTAGCGTAACATGATAGAAAAGGGAGCCACGACTTCGTCGCTTACTAAAATGGAGTTAAATATTTTTTTGTTGAATTGGGTTGACAATAAGATTTTTTTATGATGACTATTAAAAAAATTTTTTTGATAATTTTTTAACTACAGAGCAAAACAAAAGTTGTGAGGACGAATGTGATTTTTTTATTATGCCATATGCACCTATATGAAAACGAAGCAATCAATTAATTGAGGGTGAATGCAAAGAAAACGAAAGTAGTGGTATTTGAATGGGGGAGAAAAGAAGACAAAGGTGTCAGGTGAAGATTGATAATTAATTAAGAGATGGAAAAGGAATGTTGCTGACAACAGAGTAAATGGTGCAATTCAACCAAAAGTCGCGAATAGAAATATCTTTATCATAGCGAAAAAAATTGTGCACTCAGCCATCCTAGTGCCAACAATGATTTATGCAAATGAGACTTGGACATGGCTGAATAAGGATGAAAGTGGTATAAATGCCGCAGAAATGAGATCATTGAGAAGAATGTGTGGTAAAAATCTAAGAGATAGAGTGTGTAATGCCTAGTATCATACGAGAAGAGTGTGGAATGAAATCTGGAATACCTAATAAATAACAACAATGGAAGTGAATAAGCTACGATGGTTTGGGCACGTGAAAAGTGGCCACTCGGAGACGTGGCCGTTCGAGGAGCAAATGTAGATCGTACACGACGGAAACGAGGCACATTGAATAGAAGAGCGTACATAAGGAATTGTATGATGGTGACATAAACGAAATGTGTATGCAAGGATAAGAGTAAGTGGTGCTCGATTCTTTCTGCCTATTTCACAAGGGAAGCAGAGTGATGGTGATGATTATTGACTTACATCACCATTATTAACTTACAATCAAAAAAATTATGATATTCATGCAAAACTAGTTTTTTTTTTAATAGGGAATCTAATTGTTTCTGATTTTCTCATTCTTACGAATCTTACGTTTCCACAACCCGATAAAAATATGAATTCAAGACTAACTATTCGAGTGCAGAAAAAATACATATTCCCGATTATTATTGAACTGTCGTATTTGGTATTCATATTTGATTGATTTTTTCGCACCTATGTGTGAGTATGTGAATGCTACTCCAATGTCATCCACTTTTGCGACTTATCAAGATTGATAAATGATTATTTTTATATGGTAACGAAAATGGAAGTATAGTGGATTTATTTAAACTTTCCATTCTACCCTATGATTAAATGACACATAAAATATAAAAAGGATACCAAGAAAATCGTCTCTCTTGAGCCTATGCGTTTGGTGGTCCGCCAATGTTGTGTACGTACATACTTTTTATTTCAACTTTTCTCTGAATACCTAAAGTTGTACTTCAATGGTTTTCAAACTGTTTAACGTTTCAATTTACGTTATTTTGTAAAAATGCGTATTTTTCATATTATAAAAGTGAATTCAGTTAATTTATTGTAAAAAATCTTACAAAAGTGTCCCAAATAAATTTTGCTTTTCTCAATCTTAGAAGAGCTCTATATCTGCTTATTTTACGAAATATGTTCACATTCTACGCGTTCAATATTAAAAATGTCCGCTAACATAGCACATAGCAAGAGTAGATCAGACAAAGAAACACAAACCACTCACTGTTCACATTCCTCGGTAACATAATGGATGACTAACGCTACCCGAGGCATCGAGACAATGAAAATGAACACACAACCAACATATTTATTCGCCGTTGCGTTGTGTTATTGATTTCCATATCCCAGCAATGATAAATGACTAGGTATATAATACTGTATGTTGTATACTTGTTCAAATATGAATAATATCAAAGTACCTTTGTGCTTTCTATGTGAACCCTCAAACAAAACATAAAATATCATAATCAATATAGAGAAACATGACGTGTATACTTAATAATATGTTATAACTTGCGTTTATGTTCATACAATGTAGCATAATATACCCACTATATCTATGTAGGTGTATTATGTACGCCGCTCCACATATTATCTACCTAATCTCCTTTTATTGTACATGGTAAGCACAAATACCTAACTAGTAACTACATGCTGTTCCTCATGTAACTTGCCTCCCAATCCAGCATTGCCTTATCCTCGATGCTACGTAATCTTATTCCAATGTTCTGTGAGCTAAATAAGTTATGATGAATAGCCCCAACATCCAAAAGAATTTCATACGAAAAAAATAGCTTCTCCACATAACTTGTTTATCTACAATTTCAAGGACCCTACAAGATCATTAGGTACTTTGAATTACGGACAGAGCATGAGCGTCGTGAATTTTTCTAAATAAAACATGAATCCATTTTGCATTTGGTTTTATGAAATAGAACACATCTTGAATAATGATAATAATATAATGCAACATAATGACCATAATTTTATTATCGATCCAAGAACATTTTGATAGCAATGAATAGAAACACGAAGCCGTTCTGAATAGAATACGACTGCTCACGATAATTTCCGACAATCATCGAAAATCGACGAAGTCTCCTCGTGCTCCCTTGGTTATTTTGGAGGGGGAAAATCATTTTGGTTTTCCGCCCTTTTTTTATGTTATTATGCTATTTTATGGTACATCCTTTTATCTGATTATTATCAAATTTATTATGAATCTAAAAAAAACACCTAGCACTGTGAAGATGTACGGAGACATGATGAAAATGCCTATGAATTTATGACAATAGAATGAATTCGTACAAAAATGCTTCGTATAGTTGTGTTGGTAGAATCGATAGATGGCGCTATTTCTATTGTTGTGCGGTTTGCCTCCGCAAGTAAATGTAAAATGGCGTCTAGCGTATCGTGATGTGAAAGGCGAGACTTGTGATAATTACCGCTGTAAATAACATTTATTGAGTGATTTTGTTCTTGTAATAAATTTGATTAGATTATTAACATCGCAAGGAAGATAGTGATGCTATAATAGAGTGTAAAGTGCCTATTGATTGTATCCGAAGAGTTGTTTTTGTGAAGCACTTTCGACGGAAGGGCAGCGCAGTGCCAGTTTATTGAGCCGAGGCCATATTTACGATGTTATCTGGGATAGTACCATTGTCTTGTTGGTGTTGCAGAGATTCTTCATTGTAGTCTCTTCAAGTTCGATCATTGTTTACAGGTAACAATGCGATAAGTTACGAATATAACTTAAAATATCATTAATGCCGTGTTTACTGTGTATGGCGGGTCAAGTGCCAAGGTGGACGCGCATCGCGGCAAGCAAGGCGGGGGATTAGCATTTTGTTGAAAAACACAACTATACACTCTAAAATGTTGTGCATTTAGTCGCAAAACACCTCTAAATGATGTTTTTCGTTATCTAAACACCCACCCCACCCCTCTAGCGCAATTTTTGATAAAGTTGAAACACGGGCTGTGTTATAAGAAGTAACTGTCAATACAGTGAATCTCAAGAATATATGGATCCTACATGGTTACTGTCACTGTGTGTTTGTAGGGGGTGTTTATTACAATGTTAGTGTTGTACACGTATTTACAACTAACTGGGATGGTTTAATAAGATATTACCTTTTGATTTCAGATAACATGCTCTGGGGACAAGGGCTACAGAAGGTGCAGGCTGATTAGGGCAGAGAGTAGTGAGATTAAGTATAGTGCTATAGTGAAACATTATGAATATGGCGTGATAGTGACACAACTGTAGTATATATCAATATTATGGATGTATACATTATATAGCGACTATTGTAAGTAAAACAATTATAAAGTGAATTTGGTGGTAATGGATCCTGTGGGCCCGTGGTCAGCGTACGCTTCGTACAATCGTCTGGCCGGTGTACAAGCTGGGGCCGCTGGAGGAGATTTCCACCATCACCTGGCAAGTGGTGGTGGAGGAGTAGCAGGCCTACCGGGACACACAGCTCCTGGAGGAGCATCTACCACCACTGGCCAATTGCTGTTGCAGGCTGCACATACTAATGCATCATTGGGATCTAACTCCGCATCACCGTTCAACCCTTCGGGCTTCCTACAGCCGCCCCCAGTGGGATACGATGCAGTTTTCTCTCCACTATTTCATCATGCGAGCCCCAAGCCGGCACACTACAGTTCTACTATAAATGCTCAGCACAGACAAGCTTTGGCACAAGCACAGGCAGCGGCAGCTTCAAAGCAAACGGTGGAATCAGAATTATCTGCTCTAAGGGAGAACTACTCCCAACATCACCAATCTTTAGCTGCTTCTCAAGGAACTGCATTTTTTGACCAGTCTTCCACTTCTGCGAGTGCACCGAGTCTAGCGTGGCAGGGAAACAATCAGTTACCAAGTCCATTTGGTATTCTGCCACATGAGAGTGTACCGTCTTCTCCAAGTCCAGCAACTACTAAATCCTCGAGTAGTGCTACATATGAGAACTTCAACACATTTGCAGCTGCGCAAACATTGAACAATCACCTGAGCTCTCAGCTTGTGGCCAATGCAAATAAGGCTTCCCGCTCAGCATCACCGCAAGTGACACCCCCCGTGAAACCCGTGGCATCCAGCGCAGCTACATCCTTTTTCCAGGCACCTACGACCTTCGGCAGTTCTTCAGAGAATATTTCAAGTTACACCACGACTAATGCTAAATCAGGACCTATATCGTCTCAGCAGGACTACGCCAGCGGAAGTAAGTCATTCTCAAGTACAGGAAGTAGTTCGTCATCGCATCTCAGCCAACAGTCATGTATAGTGTCAACTCCTCCATCCTCACTTTCCCCAGCCAGTGTCTCCAACAGTGGCAAGGAATACCGACTCCAGACACCCGCCTCTCGACCTTCCCCCACTTCTTACCCTCCTAGATCTAATGAAAAATCTCGTACTTCTAACTTTGTTCCTCCGCTAAAACCTACTTCATCTCCTCAAATTCAAACAAAGGCTCAAACAAAGATATATCCAGAATTAGGTTCTTCTAATGTAGAGAGAAGGAGTAGTGAATCTTCTCGTGATAATACTCAGTCTCAATCTTCACCAATTAGTTATTCAATTATGGATGCTCCTGGAAGGCTCAACTATTCGGGTAGTAATAGCTCTTCTAAATCATCCAGGAATACATCTTCCTCTCAATATTCTTTAAATCAAACTTCCAGTTATAGACAATATCAAACAGGAAATAGTACGGAGGCTGAATATAATTCTAGGAGTAAAGGTAGCTCTAGCAGTGATAGCTATACCACCAATACGTCTCAAAATGGCCCCGATTGTGGAGTGGTAGTTCCAAGGCGGCCTAGTCCTCTGCAAGCCCATTCTCAAGCCTCCCCTCTGGGCCATGTACCCAGTCCAGCCTATCCAATGTATAATAGTCCTATGAACTCAATAGCTTCTCCTCAACAGCATTCGGATCCCCCGCAGAATCAAATTTCCTACAAGTCTAGTAATCAAGTAGCACCTAGATCTCCTCTAGATGTTTCTGTTCCTCGACCCTCTTCCCAAACAGGGCAAGGACAAGGACAAGTAGCGTATCCTTCTGTTATAACTCGCGCACTTGGAATAGATCAAAGTAATAAGCCTTACACTGAGAATAGATACGAGCGACTGGGACAACCCCAACAGAACTGTTGGGATAGTGATAGGCAACAACAAAATGTTAGTTCTAGGAAGTACTCCAGTTCAAATTCTAGCAATAATAATTATAGCCCTAGTAATAATAGTAGTGGTAATGCAAATAATGCAGTAGCAACATCAGACTCTAATAGTAGAAATGATAAGATGGCACCACAGAGGACAGCCTCCACTACTACTACTACTAGCAGTGATAAACAAAATTACTTTGATTCTAATCCTAACCAAGTGTCCTTACAGGACCTGTCTAGTTGTCGAGGTGATCCAACGACTATTGTTAAAAATTTGCAATCTCTTCAACAAACATGTCAGGTTCATCCCGAACAACAAAAAATTGTTAAAGAGAATACAGAGTCAGCATCTACTACTTGTGTTAATTCTAGTAAAAACTCGGGTCGCAGGAAAAGTAGCGAGAAGACCACTTCTCATTCGAGTAACATAAACGAGTTAGCGGGTGTTGCAATGGCTGAGTATTTCAGTGGCAGGATACCCCCTCCCGCACATAGCTCTACCACCAACCAACAACAACAAAATGGCACTTATTTTGATTTTGAGAGATGGAATTTACCCCCTCCTCCTCCCAAAATGTTCAGTGGAAGCACAGCGTTTGGTTCCCAAACAACATTGCATACTAGTAATTTCAGTAACCAGCATCAGAGTCTCATGGTCCCCCACCCCCACACCCATGCAGCATTGCCTTACTTCCCCCCCTTCCATCTGGCTCCTCACCCCACAGAGTTCCAGTCCTCCGTGGAGCTGACTCCTCTGGCCCCCTATGGAGACTCTAGTCCTGCCACTCCCTCCTCCTCCTACTCCACACAAGAGATGCGAGAGAGTGAACAACCTAAGGTAGTCGTCCCCAATATAGAAGAAGAACTTGGTTTCCTTGCAGAACAAAGAGCTAATGCAGCCAGTCACACTCCCGCAGCTGCGGCAGCTCAACACGAGACAAAGCCGCCTGAGAAGAAACTTAACATTCCCTCCACCGGGGCTGGGTCTGGCTTCATGGCCTCCTACCTCAAGTTCTTGCAAGGAGAGCGAGACACGTCCCCACCGCCCGCCACTCGTGGAGGACGTAAGGCCTCCTGGTCTCGGTCCACCACGCAAACCACTAATACTACCAATATGTCACAGCCCAACAAAACTTTTCCCACCACTACAGACAGTGGCGGTGCCAAGAGCATGCAGCATAATGCCAATGGCACCATGGGAGCCTCCGGTGTCATGGGCACCGGGCTGGGTATGGGAGCCGGCGCTCCTGCTGCCAGTGGCGTACTCACGTCCATAGGCAGTGTCGGGCCTCAGGGAGGTATGCCTATACCTGGTGCGCCCCACTCTAACATTATTTCAAATTCTACGCCTCTGAATAAGGGGATGGAGGCACACGATGATCCCAGGTACTTTCCTGGAGTAAAAGACAGAAAAAGAAAATATGACGGTAGTGACGAAGGGTATGATGTGAGTGAAGAGGAAGCCAGGCGATTGAATAAACCTGTGCTGAACGTTCCCTCAACTCCATTGATTGAGAAAGGCAAGAAGGGCGCCGGGGGTAGGGGTGGGGGCGTGGCAAACAACAGCGTGAGTAGTAGTGCAGGTAGTGGCAGCAAGGCCCCGGTGGGAGGTGCAGGGGCACCACAGGGCAAGAAGAGGGGGGGCCCAGGCCTGGGCAC
This sequence comes from Athripsodes cinereus, assembly GCA_947579605.1. Classification (NCBI taxonomy): domain Eukaryota; kingdom Metazoa; phylum Arthropoda; class Insecta; order Trichoptera; family Leptoceridae; genus Athripsodes; species Athripsodes cinereus. The sequence continues at coordinate 21,185,615 of OX388310.1, forward strand.
CGTCCCTTCGCTGCCCACTTCAATACAGACACAACCGCAGCAATACTATTACCAACAACCAGATGAAGGTGCGTTCAACTTTTTAGACTTACACTTTAGGAACAGGCAGCGATGGTGAAGTGCTAACCCTACCTAGAGTTAGTATGACAGGAGTAACCTCTATTGCCTTTGCCTACCACGCACGTCACTCTGTGCGAGCTCTTGTTACACTCTAACCGACTAATTATCTATAGTCGTAAGTTCGCTACTAGATATGTATATCTTTTGTAATCTGAGAGAGAGAGATAGAGCATAGAATGTGGTTGTGTTATGCACAGCACAGCAAGGCAGTAATTAGGATGAGTTATGTTGAGTGAGTCTAGTTAGACTGTAACAAGAGTTCACGAGAGGTGATGATTCGATGGGTGCCATTTATATAGAATAGGTTACAATTACATTACGTTACGTATATAATAATATTTTATATGCCTAATCTATAGTATATATATGACATAGAATGTATATATATGTATGTATCTCTATACGTATACATAGTTATGTTGACTCTTGTCATGCCAGCTCTAAAGGGGTGCTACCAAGTAATTAATTCCAGTATTGATGCGAATACTAGAACACCATCACGATACTGCTTCATATATATATATGTATATCTTAGGGTAGTACAATATACAGTATTTAACTAACACATAGCACAGCACAGAACCACGTGGCGCCCATGTGCGTATACACGCTCCCCTGTCTCAGCTGTATATCTCTATCTGTATATATATGTATATGACAGTACTCGTACAGAGACCTACATAGTGTATAATAGGCTTTAATCGATCCAATGATATTATGGTTATACATTATTTTATTGTGTAGTTTTCAAATATATATATTTTATTTCCATTTAATACATAAATTTAATATTATAAGATATATTTTACACAATATTGTCTGACAGACAAAAATGTAGATATAGAAGAGAAGAGATTTTATCTAATGGAGATATTTCATTTGATGAATTATTTAAGTAATTATAATGAAATTGTTATTTTGTTTTGGCAGGATCCTCAATGTTAATGTACATAATTTTGTATAATAGATAAATCAGGAAATAAACTTAAAGTATATAAACATAAATCTGTGTCTGCAATGATTTACTGAAATTACTTTCCTGGTAGCACCCCATATGCCTAGCTTAGGAATTGCGTGTACATTGTCACTATGCGCTCTTGCCCCAACGCAATCAACTCATTTTATTTTGTACTCTACATAACTAATTTGTTATCCGTACTTCCTTTAATACATATTATAAATAGTTCTTGTTGTAACAGCTTACACTCGTACCTCATATTTGTATTTACCATATCAAACAATATACGTATGTAGGTATATATTTTTTTAGATCTAATTTTTGGAACAGTGAGCGTGAGTGTGTGGACACATGTCGCATCACTGGCCACAAGTGGGCAGTGGTGCGACTCTGTCACCCTCAACTTGGTGCATAGTAGTGCAGTGTACACTCCGGTCTAACTATAAATAGTTTTACTGGGAATTCCACTCCTTACTACCCTCCATCTCCTCACCACCTCCTATTTTGTTATATCTTTTTTTCTTTTTACTATTCTATGTATTTTGTTACAACTTTTGATTCTTCAAAGTATTGATTTTAAAAGAAATAATATGAGAAAGAAAAAACATCATGACAGTGGCAATGATGGATCCAAAGTGGATTTGCCGAGAGAATATTTTTCCAAAAACACAAAATATGGTAGATGTTTGTTTGGAGTAGTGATGTAGAGAATGAGTAGATAGTATTATGTGGTTCCATTGTAAAGCTATGGATCCTTTGCTGGTTCCCGAGAGGAGAGATACCACACACAGGAGGGCTAAGGACAGAATTAATATTGGCCAGCTGTTGCAGCACACACTAGATGAGGACCACGAAGATTTCTGTGATTCTGATACAGACCCCGCTTGGACACCACTGGCAAAGGTAACTAACAGAGCTCGAGTATTATTTGCACTCACACTACTTACTACTATTACATATCAGACTTCTCAATATACATTTAGTTGGTGCTGCTACTAATTGCACTAGGACTTTGTGATATTTCCTCAGTATCAGTACATACATACACTAAATGTAAGACCCCCATCGTATCTAAACTTGTTTGTTGCTATAATATTTATGTGAGCATTCACAGATTTTAATACATTATTTTTTAGGATTAGAAAAAGTTTTATTTTTCGGTGTGTTCTTTTTTCACAATTTTCTCATTGTTTTGGTAGAAAAGAGCCGATTGTTGTTTCGGACACAATTATTTTATTGTGTTCATCTATCTATCCAAATGTTTTTCGAAGATGTTTAAATTTTTTTCTCATTTTGAAACTGTGCCCCATAACATGGGTTGTAGGGATCATAAAATCTTGCAAATAATACAGTCTTAACCTCCCTGTGTATATATAGCTCTGTCTAGGCTCAGCAAACTATCAACTTGTAAGTAATAAAGTACAACATAAATAAATTACACGTTTTTGGCAAATCAGTGAAGTACACAAATATATTTCATGATTACCAAAATATTAATAAGCAGTATTTACGCATACACAATTTCTTCCAGTCAACTTATTCATCTATCATTCAGGTGTGGTCATAAACATGAAATAAAAACTGCTCTTGTTATATAAATATATAAGGTAGTATCTGCTAAATACTTACAGTAAATAAAATGTATTGTTTTTCACATAAACTTCTGATCGAGTGTATATGAGAATATTTTGGAAACTATTCCACAATATTAGTATTTACTGTTTTGGAATTTAAAAATAAAAAAAAATTGACGAAAATATTTGGAAATTTATCAGCAGAGCTGAGAGCATGTATGAGTAACTTCATGCATGTTGTAGAAGCAAAAAGTTTTTACAAAGTGTACGGCGTTCCATAATTTCTGCCTACCCTGCAAGGGAAGTGGCTAGATAAGATATGTGTATGAAAATATCTACATAATATTTATTTTGTGAAGGTATCCACAAATTACTTGTCATCATTGGATAAATAAATAGAATTTTGATGTGACGTTACATACACCTAAACAAAGGAATGATATGTATTTTGTTTTAATAATAAAACAATTGATGTATTTTAACAAGGGAAATAATGTGCATTCTCATTGTTAAAAAGATTATTTCTATTTATGGTTTAAACAATTCAATAAGATTTTTTCTGTAATTATATATATATATCGGTTGAACCATACCTATCTTAATATATATTATTATATTTTCAGTAAGTTTAAAAATATTAGCAAGTATTATAAAGCATATTTTGTTATTTGTTGAGATTTGATTAATGGTTTTATGAGATACTTGTATTAATATAAAGTTTAATTTTTCGACTGGAAAGTTCTTGGTTGAAGTTCATTATAATTAGAAATCAAATGAAACAAAATATATTGTACTTCCACTGATGACTATTAATTTGGGAGCTGGCTTTCTGAAACTTTTATTCTCTTTGCCTGGTTCGCAAAGTAATCAAAGTCAACGGTGGAAGTACTATAATGGAGAACATGCATGCGTGAGGAATATGAAAAAAGTTATCAATTTATATTGATAAAGTTACGCTGATCACGAATATCCTAATAATAAATCATAAAATAAAACTTTTCATTCATTATTTTCAATTTAAAAATCCCTGTTTTCTGTCAAAATTTAAAACGCCCTGTTATTGAATCTTTACGTTGTGACGTCATCATGCGCTAGTGCTAGCTTATTACTCGGTGTTTTCTGTGTTGATCGGAGATAGAGGCGCGCAAGTTACTTGTATATTTTAAAGTTTTAAACAATTCAAATGTGCTCATGTGTTATATTTTTCATGCTTCTTATGAATCCTCTCTGCTTTTTTATGTATATAAGTGCTAAAAAACGTGTGTTCAAACCTAGCCTCTTACAGGAACGCTTTGTGTTCATATTTGAGTGATTTGTACCTAACTTATAAAATTATACGTACAAATAGTGCTCAGTGTCAAACTATTGTTGTTTTCTGTTAAATAAATACTAAAAAGCACATATACCTATAAAGGTAACCCATTTGGTACATGTTTATCAGGATGTCTCTAAACAACTTTAGATTTATAGTGTTTCTTAGGACAAGCGCCGTCTGTTTAAATGGAGGTAGAACTATGTCAGTTTGGCAATGGCTCTGTTAATAGGCACATAATTTGGTTAAATTTTTAATATTCACTTTACTATACTATACCCGCACTGCACGTCCCAGGTGGGGTAGGCAGAGAGAACGGAACGCCACGTAGATCTATCCTTACATACTTTTTAAGCTTCCTCTACATTCATCCAGTTTCTCATACATGCACGCCGATTTCTCCTATTAAACACGTGGCCTTACTTAAGAATTTGATCCAAGTGATCAAGCCACGTGGTTCTTGGACGTCCACACTTCCTCATACCCCCTCTTTCAGATAAATACATCCTCTTTGTCATCCTTTCATCGTACATACGCTCAACATGACGTCCAGACCATCTTAACTGATGCCGGGCGAGTTATTTTTTTTAGATAAATAGCGATTCACACAACAAAATAATTTAACTTAAAAATACATAATCATACAAAGTACTTACACAGAAGTGATCTTTGCAACAAAAAACAGTTGATTTTGTAGAAATTTTGCTATTTGAAAAGTCTTTTTTCATAGTTTTGTACCATTTACGACGCACTTGCATTGGCTTAGGGATTGAAATAAACACTTTTTCTGGAGTAGTTACAGACGTGTTTACACACCATGGAACTGAACAATATTTGTGATGAGTCCTTGATGTATTCATTATATTTTAAATAAATGTAATCGATACCAAATGATTGAAATTTAAACACAAACACCGGCTTCCTTCACGCAACCCCTACGAATTTCGACTAGCAATCCGGACGGCGGGCAGTACTAGCGCATTGTGACGTCACACATACATTCCGTCGTGGGTGAACCGTTTTGCGCCGTGGGGCGAAAATTGCTTTTTCAAATGGTGATAAAAACCTTAAAAATGCATATTGAAAAAAAAAAAATAACACCATAATTTTTCTAATTTTTAGTACTATTTTTTGAGCTTAAAATAAAAAATTGTGAAAGTTCCCCATTATATTTTGTTTCATTTTAATTTCTTGTATCAGTTTACATTGACTCTAAGCTAGGAGGTATTTACGGTTTATAGTATACGGAGGAGGTCCTGACAGAAAAATAAGACTCCCACACACTTGTGTAGGTTTTCAAGTGTCTAATAAAGGACAGGTATTGGTAAACATTACGAATAAGACAATATTTTCAATTTAGGAATGAGGTATGTCACCCATCCTGAATGTCTTTATGAGTATGAATTTTTCGTGGAGAGTTTTTAAATGTTGTGTCAATGGGATAAGAAATTTTATGATTTGTTTCATTCTTGTAATCTCCCAAATGTTTTCCCAAATCTTACAGAAAGTTGACATTGTTTCAGTATTCTAATATTTAAGATTGTATAGACAGAGTGTGTATGTACTGATTAGTCAAAGAGTGAAATGTTTTTATATAGTAAATTCTGTTTATCTATAGTGGGTCACAGGTTCTTACACAAATAAGTATTTGAAAGTAGAGGAATAAAATATCAATTAGTTGATAGTGTGAAGGCAGACGTTTATCCAACACTTGTTAGGTGCAAATACTCCTGTGAGTGCATCAATATAGTATCAACTACATACGTGCAAATACTCCAGCCAGTTTGAAATATCAATATATTATCAACTACGTACAAATAGAATAGTTTTTCCATCAAAATGTTTTCCATTGTAGAGTGGTGCTGCTTCACTATTTTTCAGCCTTGGACAATGATCATTATGTTATGGAGGTCTTTATTTACTAAAACTAAACTACAGTTACTAGTAAATATCTGATAAAAGGACCCGTAGACGCTTAAAACTAATTGTTTTTGCTTGTGTGTATTAAAATAATATTCCTACTTTTGTATCTTTGTTGTAAAATTGTGTCATTAATAAACATAATAGGTGTTGTACAATGATCTAGTGCTACCAAATATGTCGAGAAGAAAATCTAAGTTTTCAAGCAATATTTATTTGAACAATAAATGGCATTAGCCTTTTACAATACATGATAATTTAACAATATCACAGTCTTCAAACATTAAAAAATGTATACATTACAGTTAAAAATAAAATGATTCACACCGATAAACTAAATAAAACCAAGAATAGTTCAACATAAATACAATTCAATATTATAAGTATCATTCGATTGATTAAAACAGCACTAAGTATTTAGTACATAAAGTAACAAATTAATAATAAGTACACAAATACACACCTACGTAACCATATACATTAATAAGCTATGTGTTTAATGCCATATGTTTTTTTTATATAAATATGAATAAGTTTGACCAATCGATGAACTTAATATTAATAAAATAAACTTTATTGCACAAAATGATAACAACTAATAATATTGTAATAGATATATATAAAAAAAGAAACTGTGCAGTGGACGATTTTATCGCAGTAGGATGAAATGTTCCAAATAACTCAATGAAATAAAATTAAGTTAAACTAAAATAACAGTAATGAAACAAAAGTGTTAAGTCAGTGTGATGAGGACATGTAGATAGATAGATACTGCAGTACACATATACGCATACATACAAAAATAAACATACATACCAGTGTCAGGACTAGACTTCACATCGGTTATGCTTTGTACAAATGTGTCAGTTAACATCAAAATGGTTAAATCCCAACTAAAAGTTTTTCCTCGATTGGCATTATTTTATTACAGTTGATTACAATGGAATTAGTTAATAAGAATACTTGATTTAGGTTTTAAATAGAAGTTAAAACATATTTCATTAATCAAAATAATAATCTGAACACAATTCACATAAAATAAGCATTTATTTTGTATTTAAGCATTTAATTTGATATGTTATGAATTTAATTAATTTTGTAGAAATTTGCGAATGTACTTAACCAATTTAGAAATAACCTGTCATGTGTTGTCTGTATTAGCGTTGTCTCTCTTGAAAGTGGAAAAAAATAAAGGAATTTCAAGAGATACATTTTAAAATTATGAAAAAAAAAAACGTTAAAATTAAAATGAACATTTTTTTTATTGATTAATCTGGTGCCAAATAGGTACTAAATGTTTGAATAAAATTTTCTATAGCTTCTTTGAGTGCCACAAAAGAAAATGTTTTTTTCTCTTTATTTTGGTTGAACGGCAATATTTTAATATGTAATTATCATGTTCTATTTTAGTGCAATTCAAGTAAGATTTTCTATGAAACCTGAAAATGTCATTAAGGGGCCCCTTTAGCAAAAACGATAAAACATTCAAGTTTGGTACACAAACTCTCAAAACTTGTTGACCCTACGAACATTTTGATTTGATAAAATATGAAAACAAATATTAATTATCAATATCAAACTTTAACTTTAAAAAAAAACTCGATTTTAGCTTCATAGTATTCGTTTATAAAAAAACATATTTCTAAAAATCGAATTCGGGGGTGTGTTTGGTACATAAATGCACGAGAATCCTACAATTTTTCATATATTTATTTTAATATTGAGAATATTTAGATAGTTATTAAAAAAATCTTTTTTTTTTGTTTTTTTCATGGATATTGACCGACTTAAAAATATTTTTTTTGATAAAATTTCTCATATTTTGAAACCAAAAATCACCAAATGAACTCAATTTTTTGTCATCATTCATTCATTTCTGTCGGTCCCTCAATCCTGAGGATCGTGACCATCATGCCTCGTTCTGTAGACCATCTGTCTCCATATTGAGCGATCCTCTGCCATGTGTAAGGCCCCGTGAAGTGAGCTCTGTGTGGCCTCCTTAATTTGGTCGCTCCATCTTATTGGCACTCTGCCCCTTCCTCTCCTCCCTTCTACAACTCCAGTCATAATTACTTTTTCTAGGTTGTCATGCTCTCTTCTTGCAATGTGCCCGAAATATCGCAAAGCGCGCTGACTGCAAATCGTTGAGAGTCGCGCCGAAATGTTTAACTCCCTGAGGATGGACTTGTTGGTCCTGTGTTCGGTCCAATGCACTCGGAGCAATTTTCTCCAGCACCACATCTCAAACGCATCGATCCTCGCGCGTTCGTTAGCTCGCAGCGTCCACGTTTCAGCTCCGTATAAAAATATGCTGAATACCAAGGTCTTGACTAGTCTTATCTTTGTGTTTCTCATAATTTCACGGCTTTTCCAAATTTTATCAAGACGACCCATTGCGTTCTTTGCCATCTGTGTGCGGCGGTTCACTTCTTGGTCGCTTGTGCCTCTATTATTTATGAGAGAACCTACGAAACGAGGGGAAAGAGATGAAAATATTGTACGGCATTCCCATTGAATAGATATTAATTTTGTATGTTAAGACTAAATTGAAATTCCTGTGGAATATTTCGTGTCCATAGTAGAAGATTCAAAACAATGTTGATGTTAATAACATAATTTTTTAACACTTTTAAATTTATCTTTAGACGTGCGTTATATATTTGCATATATAGAAGGCATGCCACCGACACATAGACGTAAATACATCCATATTCATTCTATAAATTGAAAATACATACATATAAATAGATACAAAAACATAATTATACGAAGAATATTGAAGTTTTACCTACCAATAAAACTTTTATTATGTTCCCTGCCTTATTCAAAACCATTGTTGAGAGAGCGCCCATTCATTTCATTGGATCGACGTCACATTCACCCCGAATCCTTAGTTTTCTTCTCTTTTATCTATGCGGCTTCTTCATCCCTCGATGTCTATGGTACTGATTCCCCTTCCGGCTTCTATGGTGTTTTTGGCTTGGTCCGCCATTAGGCTCAACAGGCAGGCCTTGCCATGGTTTTGAATAAGGCAGGGAACATAATAAAAGTTTTATTGGTAGGTAAAACTTCAATATTATGTGTCCCGTTGCCGTTATTCAAAACCATTGTTGAGATATGTTTGTTATCGCCTGGTGAGGAATTGTTGAACACGCTAATGTGAGAATATCTATTCCATTGGTTGGAATAGTGGTGCGATTGAAGAGGAATCATGTACTTGTGAAACAACTTCTCTTCTGTAATACTTGGCAAATGTGTTTGCATTTTGCCAGTTGCCACGGGATAATATGTCACCCAGTCTATAATTTTCAAGCCAATTAAGTGAGGCTACTGCGGAACGAATGGTTCCTGGTGAGGATTCAATGCCTGCAAATTTAAAGATAGATCTTACCCAATTTGCCATAATGCTTCTTGAGGCTGGTTTTGGTTCTCCTCTAGATGTTACAAACAGATGATTTAAACTGCTAACTCCTGGTGTTCTCTGATCAGCTGATAGCCTAAGGACTTCTTTAATCCAGAAAACAGGGCAAATATTTTTATTATTTGCTGGTTTTAGACGCCACCCTGATTGCCTATGGGTTAGCGAGTCTGTCTTGGAACCAAATGAAGGCCATAAAATGATATCCTCTCCTTCTATGATCAGATGATTAGCGTCATTGACTAATAATGTTAGGTCATGGACTCTGCGTCCTGACGCCAACAGCAGGAGTGTGCAAGCTCTTCTGTTAGCCTCATATAATGTACTGTTCTTAGGTGGGTTGCTTCTTAGCCATGTGACTACTTCACGAGGATCCCATATTGGTGGTTTCTGCTTACGTGGTCTACTAAGCTGAATAGCCTTTATTATCCTTCTTACAAGTGGGTGGCTACTCAAATTTTTTACGTTTGTATTGCACAATGTTGAGATTGCCGACTTATGAAGGAGGATAGTGTTTGGTGACAATTTCCATTTTAAATGCAGGTCTGACAAAAACCTAGCAAGTTCTGAGCCAGATGGAGAAGTCGGATTGACCTTATTGGTTTTGGTCCATATTTTCCATCTTTCCCAAGGGCCTTTATATGATTTTAAGGTTGATCTACGCCAACCTTGTTTAAGGAGATCTCTTTGCTGATCGTCCCAATTTGTTAATGATTCTTCCCACCCCCACATTTCCAGATTTCTAGAGTTAATGCCTCTAGCATCGGTGGGGGGTTTCCCGTCGATGTGTTGACTAAAACTGTCTGCAGGTTCTTTAGAGTTAGGGGTGGTTCCACGGCCCGATTCTTCAAATCTGCTCTCCAAAAGACTTTGTTCCATAATGGTGCGACTATCAGGTATGTTCCCCGTGCCTGATTCAAGTGTTGTAGAATCTGAGGCATTAAGTATGGGGGAGGAAAGATCCACGCTAACTTGAAGTTCCATTGGCGACTTAGTGCATTGTGGAAAAGGGCCTGTTGATCTCTGGGATCTATGGACACGTAGTTCTCCACCACATGGGCTTTTTCTGATGCGAACAGATCTACCACAGGAGTTCCCCACTTCTTGAAAATGATTGATGTTGCTTGTGGGAGCAGGTGCCATTCTGCAGGTTGCCGATTGCGAGATAGGCTGTCTGCTACTCCGTTGAATCTGCCTGGTAGGTAGTAAGCTATCAGATTTATCGAGTGCTGATCTACCAGTTCCAGTACACATTTTGTCAGGGTCAAGAGAGCCCGCGACCGTGTACCTCCTTCCTTGTTGGGATAGGACACTACGGTCCGATTGTCGCACTGGACCATGAGGCCCGAGCGCGCAAGCTCTTTGGTATGTGGTGCCAGGGCAGCCAGCACACCGAGCATCTCTTTTTGATTGCAATGCAGATTCTGCTGATGTGGTGCCCATGTTCCCTGCAGTACTTTGTTGTTCAATAAAGCTCCCCAACCTACATCGGATGCATCTGTGGTCAGTAGGTTTGTGTATGGTTGCTGGAAGATGAATGAGCTTTGTTTTATGTTTTCTAGCCACCAACTTAGATCTTCCATGACATCCTTGGGGAGAGTCGCCCTTTGAAATCTCTCTAGATTTCTTATGGTTCCGCAGTGAATTTGTAGGTTCCGACAGTGTAGTCTTCCCCGAGGCACTGGGAAACTTGCAAAGTTTAACATCCCTAAGAGGATTTGAACTTCGTTCAACGAACACCTTCCTCTTTTTTGAGCTGATCGGACAAAGGACATTGTTTTCAATACTTTGTTGTCGGGTAGTCGTTTTTGCCCCTTGGCTGTATTCCAATTGATCCCTAAGAACTCTATTTCTTGAGTTGGGGTCAAGACAGATTTCCTTTCTTGTACTTGCCAACCCAGATATTTCAAAAGGAGAATGAATTCTTGTACCTGAATCTCGAGGGTTTCCTGATGTTGGTTGGCCAGCATGAAATCGTCCAGGTACACAATCACTCTGAAGCCTTTTTCCCGTAGGTACTGGGCGATCCAATTGGTCACTGTTGCAAATGCTTTGGGGGCCGAGCTCAATCCGAATGGAAGGCACGTCATCTCGTATAGAGTCTCTTTGTAGAGGATTCTCAGGAATTTCCGGTGTGTTGGGTGAATGGGTATGTGGAAATATGCTTGTGACAGATCGACTTTTACCATCCAATCCCCTAATTGTAGGAACCCTGGTATTCGTTGACAGTTTATCAATTTGAATGGCTCTGTCGCCACAAACTCGTTTAGTGGTCTTAGATTCAAGACAGGCCTGGTCGTTTTGTCTGGTTTGGGCACAAGGAACATTCTCGATATGAATGATGGGGATTGTTCCACTTTCACCAAAACAAGTTCTTTCTCCAACATCGTAATATGTTCTGTCATCATGGTTGTGGGTTTTGTTAGCAGATGTAATTTCTGAGAATCTGGAGGAGCAAGGGGGGGTTTGCTGTTGAAGGGAATTTTGTAATTGGATAGGGTCCGAATCACTATTTCTGGGGCTTGTAATTCCTCCCAACGATGTATATATTGTTTTAGCTGCCCCCCCTTGAATTGGTCATTTTTTATAAGCTCGCTTGGAGCTACTTTTAAAGTGAGGCTTTCCCACTTTCTTATCCCTTTTCCGAAAGGGGCCTTGGTTGCCCTCACGAAAGGGGGTTTGACTTTCTCCAGATTCTCTCGCAGAGAAGGTCCTTTTCATCCCTTTTCCTTTACCAGAAGTGTTGGGACCTTGAGTGCCCGAGCATCCTGGTTCTGTGCCAGTACTCACCCTAGGACCTATGGGGATACATTTGTGAACGCCCCCCATTCTGTTGATGGCTTCAGACAGTCTTTCTGCATCAAACAAAAACTCTGTACTAGGGGGTACTTTCTTCATGGTGCTCTGTACTGTTTTATCTTTGACAGAGCTTAATAAGGCCTCTCTGCGTTGTGCCACTATTCCTGCTCTTTTCCCACAAACCATTTGGACAAGATCTCTTGAGATCTTCTCCAAGTCACTTTTTGGGGAGAACTTTTCAGCAAGTTTTGCTGAAAGAGACGAATGCGTTACTTGGGACTTTGATGCCCACTCTAATATGTCCTTAAGCGAATCTTTTACAGATTCTCTCTGTAGGATCAGCCCATGAGACAGAGCAGCGCAGAAGTTTTCTTGGGGCACCAAGTTGTCCATTTTAACTATTCTTTTCAATTCGTCATTTGTCTCTAGAGCAGAGAAAAATGGCTTGGCCACATATGCTTTCTGCACCTCTGAAAAACGTACATTCTCCCACTCTGGAGTGCCAAAATGCTGGAGTTTTCCCCCCTTGTGCACATGTTCTTGGTTGGCTTTGGCGATTGCTGGGACAGCCAATTCTGTTGTAACATCCCCCAGGGTGAAAAGCTCTTCCCTAGTAGGTTCACTTATCAGAGGGGAAGTGGACCTGGATCGCTGTACCTCTGTGCATTCTCCCTCGTAATCTGATTCAGATAAATCTACGGGGGCCATGCGGTCCAGTAGTCTTTGGACAGTGTCGGTCAATGTGTCGACTCTGTCCGTCAACTGATCCATACGCGCGTCACGCGAATCTCGCGAATTTCGAGGACCATCTGTTTCCTCGCCGTATACGATGTGTCGTATTTGGTCGCGCGTATACTCGGGGTCCGACATTGTTTCGGTGCCGTTCTACCAAAACTATACTACGCGGCTTGTTTGGTTAATTCACAACACATTCACTGCAATATCAACAACAATAATATGATTGTAGGTAACAATCAACAAGTGTCCCTATCACAATAAAATAAGTGTCTCTATCACAATAAAATAAGTGTCTATCACAATAAAATAAGTGTCTCTGTCACGATATGTAAAAAACTTCTTCAAATAAGGGTATTTTTTACAATTTAACCAAACACACAAGCCTTGCGTAATATATTAATAACGTTTTGTAACGGCGCATGCGACGCGATCGGAAAAGAACACGCTAATGGCGGACCAAGCCAAAAACACCATAGAAGCCGGAAGGGGAATCAGTACCATAGACATCGAGGGATGAAGAAGCCGCAGAGATAAAAGAGAAGAAAACTAAGGATTCGGGGTGAATGTGACGTCGATCCGATGAAATGAATGGGCGCTCTCTCAACAATGGTTTTGAATAACGGCAACGGGACACATAATAATAATAATGCTAGTAGATACCTCAGAGCGAAAATGCAAAACGGCACATGTTGAAGATGGGGGGGGGGAGGGAAGGTCTGTGGTAGGAATGCTCATCTTGTATGAATACACGATAACCTAGTTTTTATTGCTCAAATAGTACGACCGACATCTGTTGAAGACAAATAATGTCCTGTAAACCACCACTCGACATATAGGTAACATTTAGTGGATTGGAATGTAGTTTCAATTAATTTGCTAGTAGATATTTGAAAGTGATTGCTTGTAATAAATTTCAAACCAAATATACTTAGATATTAATCAAAGCATGCATACTGTTATAGTTATATATTTTATGACCAATACATATTACATAACATAATTATATCAACTCAATAGCCCTTCAATGCACCTCTCTAGAGCACACATTACATTCATACATATACTATTATACTGACACGATAAATTGTAAAGTAATTAATACTCCAAGTGAACACCACCCATGTTTTTGTCTAAATTGATTAGATTTAATTGTTAGTTTTGATATTATCCATGTTGATATCCCACTATAGATCATTTGTCTTTCTACCCAACGAGATTAGACTAAATCATTATTGTATGTGTATAACACACTCAAAGAGAATTGTACAAGTTTGATAAAACTTAGAAATGCTCAAATATAATTGTTTATTTCAATATTAAGACCATTGTTTAAACTATTTATTTAACTTTCTCACTTAGAAACAAATCTTATGAAGCATGTCAAAATTTTCAGAAGTTAGTATGATCCGTTTTTGATTTGTTGAAGTTAGTCAAAATTATTTTCCCCTTGATGTTAGACTAGATTTCTTGTAACTGACTAAGACTGCTAACAATTCCGCTTTTTCTTTTTAATTAATTACCTGTGAGAGTATACAAGACACTAAAAGCAATATTTACCTGCATCACTACAAATATAATATTTTGTATTATGATTTGTATAATTTTGCTTTATAATATTATTTATATACTGCTTTTCTTATTATGTTATTTTAATGAATGCATTTTTACATTATTATTTGATTCTTCAGTTTCAGTACCTAGTAGTTGTTGATTTTTTATTTGTATTTTTAATATCCCAGTAAATCAGACTATGTTGATTAACTGTTTTTGTTTGATTTTATGCAGTTATTTAAAGAGTCCATCACTCGATTTGCTAGACACTTCTGGGCTAGAAGAAAAAATGGTAATGTTGGGACTATGTTGAACCAAGAACTAAGGTTGTGGCGCATGTATGGCAACATTATAAATATATAAAATGGTTTAAATCCTAGTTGAACGCTGTATGTGTGGCCCCTAATACCAGTAAGTAATGAATAAATGAGGCTATGCATTAATTATTTATATTAAGTATGATTGATATGTAAGGTTGTGGCGCATGTATGGCAACATTATAAATATATAAAATGGTTTAAATCCTAGTTGAACGCTGTATGTGTGGCCCCTAATACCAGTAAGTAATGAATAAATGAGGCTATGCATTAATTATTTATATCAAGTATGATTGATATGTATGTTGTGTGTAAATAAATATTTGAAATTTGATGTATGTTCATGAATCTTGAGTATGTTGCACAGATGAAGTGTGATAGTTAAAATACATAAAAATAAAATCTCCATATAGCATGTTTGACTGAATGTTGTTTGGGTGAAGTATAGTAATTGATGATCTAAAAGTAATTAGAATGTGGTTAAAGTAATAAATTATAGAATGAAAGATTACAGCTTATTGAATTAAATGTTAAATCAGAGATTTACAAGTCTGGGAGTATTATTTGTAGTTACTCAACATGGTCTGTTGGGAGAAGTAATGTAAAAGTGCATGTTTGATGGTGTAATGTATTTTGGGCTGTAACAAATATTAGTATGGATTTAGGAGGATGACCAAGATTCAGCTGGAGGAAGGAGCAAGAAGTTGAGACGGTCTCGACCTGTCATGGGTTCTTCCAACCCCCACAGAACTTCCAACATACTCTCTGGTAGGCAATCAACATATTCTTTATGATATCTCTGTAAACATAAATCACACACAATGTTTTATATTACCTACTCACTCACCGTACCGTATTTGTGTTTTGGTGTGCTTGGAAAAATATTGTTGAGTATCATATTGTTGTCACATTATTACATAATATACTACTTGTATGTATCTACTTGACACATCCATCACATATGTACCACATTTTATTAGTCCCCGTTCATTCACATTTTAATTACAGCAGTTATGGTACATCAGTCTTCATTCATTTGTCTTATTTGTATATTATTTCATTTATGTATTTTATCTCTCCTAGCACCTCCCTACTACCAGATGATGGTTGTACATGTGATCCTGCCCATATTAAATGCAACAATCTCCTTCATCCCTTACCTGTGATTATCCTGTAGTTATTAGAAACATAATAATAATAATAATAAAAATCTTTATTGCACAAAAAAACAAACATTATTAAAATATAAATATTGTAGAACCAGACAAATAAATTTGTGCAATGGGCGAGTTTATCGCAGAAGCGCGATATCTTCCAACTAACATACGATGTTACCTTTAAATTTGTTGTTACTCATCATGTTCAAAGTCACAACTTTGATGAGTGACGACTTTGTACATATTATAGCTAGTGTACTTTCACTTTGGTCTCATATAACACTGAAAATTATCATCTTAGTCTCGTTAGATTGTACATTCAGGGTTTACTATAGTTTTCAAGAAACATTTTGTTTAGGGCAGTTCAAAATACATCGAGTTAATTTAAAATAAGAAAATACAATTCAAGCGCTACTTAGAACAAGGACCTGTCGGTTCTTTTTTCGGTAAATGTGGAAATTGATTTTCCTGTTGACTGTTGTATATAGTTTTTCTAAAGAAAGAACAGTAACATTAGATTAAACTTCCAAAAAAGTTTGAGAATGTGAATAGAATGTATCATAAAATAGCAATGAATAATAGTATATATCTATAAAAAGAGGTGTAAAAATACAAAATTTAAGAATTAGGAGTCCTGACTATGAAACTGCTAACTTGCATCAGAATTATTATAAGAATTGTATAAATATGAACGAAGCAAAAAAGTGTGCTAAAATAAAAGTGATTGATACACAATGACTCATTTCTTAATTATTTTTTTTGTATGAACATTTATAAGCCCTTCGCCTATACACTTAATGTATAAAAAAATCTCTAGAAGAAGGGCCCATAATCCCACTTATTTAAAACTTTTTAATATCACAATAATAATGAATTTTCTTATGTGTTTTCCATAAACATTCATTCAAAACATATCAAATAATGAAATTAAAAAACAAATATTTTTTTCCACTGTATAGATTTTAATTGAGAGAGATGTCTTTGAGAAAAGACATGAAGATTGACAATATCTTTAAAAAACTATATAGTAGAAAATAATAATAATAATCTCAACATTTATTTAGCGCCGTTTTGTGGTACAAACCACCGCAAGGGTGCATTTTCAGTTTTTTATTTATTTATTTATTAAATATAATTAAAAAAACATTTGTTTTTATAATTTTGTGATGGAATTCTACTACCTGAGCACCAACACAGTGAATAAACTGTATCAAATTATATTTTATATAATTATCAGGTTTAATAATGTAAATTATATTGAAGGAGACACAATTAAAAACTTAAAATAGCTGTATGTATACCAAATGTTAAATGTGTTTTGGGCCCTTGTTCTAGCTACAATGTGAATTTAAGGTGTTATATGGGGACAGATAATTTAAACTATTCTCTTAGATTAATCCGAGTTCGTCGGTAGCCTGGAGGTAGAGTCTCGGCATCATGAACATGAGGTTTGCGGTTCAATCCCAGGTGCCGGCAAACTCCCCTTTCACGACACAAGCTTTTAGCTTACTGTGAAAGGTGTATAAGGTTGTATTTGGGTTTATATCAAAAACCCAAATATATTTTATTAAAAAAATATTGGAGAAGAATGTAGTATGTAATATTATAACATTACAGCCATATTATATGTTGTTCAATTTTCAGCTGTACATTATCTAAAACAAAAATATAATCATTATAATATTTTTATGTAGTACCTATCTAGAAATTTTACATTATTTATATGAAGTCTCTCCAGAGATTATCTCTTTGACCGAAAATGTCATGTTGAGCTATAATGATTGTTGCTTTGTGTGGTATAGTTGCAGCACACAGTGCTGGAATAGATTATCCGGATTATTCCTCAGAAGAGGAGTTACACACAAACAAGAAGCTGAACCAACAGAGGACCATCCAGCAGACCCCCATCATACAACAGACTCCCGTGTCTAGAGCTGAAGAAATGCCTTATCAGGTTAATTAATCATATATAATAATATATAGTGAGTTACAATCTATTGGTTGGTCTGCAATGAGTTTGGGTTAATCATAAACATTAGTAATTGACATATAAAAGTTGTAATTACTATAATTATACTCTTCATATGCCGTGTATAAGATTTGGCCATTCCTCCTGCCATGTTCTATGTTCAAATGTTGTCAGGAGCAATTAGGATGTGCAAATAGTTTATAGCTGTATAGTTGGGTCTTATGCCATAATGAAGTCTTGCTAGGTAACATTGGAACAACCCTCTGTGTAAATAAATGTTTTAGGTTCTTTTGTCAAAACATAGAAAATCATAGAAAATGAACATACCTCATGTAAACCTTATATGAAAATTAATAACATAGTTACAGAATAGGTAATGAATGGTCTTGTTGATTGTTGCTTGAAAATAATAATAAAACTTTATTGCCTACATAATCTGATACAGGTATAATGAACAAAGAAAATAACGGTAAATATCAAGGATAGGTGAACTATTCAAAAAACTAATTATGAATTTTCAAGTTATAATCATGTGAGTATGTAGTTTTCTACCAGAGAAATGATAATCCATCCAAAATAAGTTGATTTAATGCACACAAAATTAATTATTTGCATATTTTGTCCACGATTTACACATCACAATCAAAACAAGTATCGGACGCCATGTTGACACTAAAATAAAGGAAATGAATTGCAGGTTTACCAATATGACAATAACAATGCATATCATAGAGAAAAATGATAAATTTTCAATAAAAAAATTAATTAAATCCATAAATACCATATATATCACTAATTTTATAAAATTAAAGTAATAAATGTGTTTTTGCATATATTAGCACCGTACTACCTAACAAACCTAACCCGCAATCAGTCAACGTAATAAATGTGTTTTTGCATATATTAGAACCGTACTACCTAACAAACCTAACCCGCAATCAGTCAACGTAATAAATGTGTTTTTGCATATATTAGCACCGTACTACCTAACAAACCTAACCCGCAATCAGTCAACGTAATAAATGTGTTTTTGCATATATTAGCACCGTACTACCTAACAAACCTAACCCGCAATCAGTCAACGTAATAAATGTGTTTTTGCATATATTAGAACCGTACTACCTAACAAACCTAACCCGCAATCAGTCAACGTAATAAATGTGTTTTTGCATATATTAGCACCGTACTACCTAACAAACCTAACCCGCAATCAGTCAACGTAATAAATGTGTTTTTGCATATATTAGCACCGTACTACCTAACAAACCTAACCCGCAATCAGTCAACGTAATAAATGTGTTTTTGCATATATTAGCACCGTACTACCTAACAAACCTAACCCGCAATCAGTCAACGTAATAAATGTGTTTTTGCATATATTAGCACCAGACTACCTAACAACACAAATACAGTATATACGAAAAAGGATTTATAATAATAATATGAGGTATGTCTATTTTCGATTTAATAAATTGTAATAATTTTCCCATTTCATTATTTTGACTTTTTACCCCGTTTAATTTTGACTTCCATTGTATTTTGTCAAGTAAACATTGTTTTTGTTATGTTGGTAATTATGATAACCATACAAATATCAATATGGCCTCTGATATTTATAGGATACTTGTGATACATCAAGGGCATACGAAAAATGCAAATATTTATTGTTGTGCTTAAAAAATCCACAATTATGCGCCGGATTCTTGTTCTCCAGGTTGAATACTATACATCTACATAAAAATAATTCAATATTATCAAGTATTTATGCGTTCATGCCAGCTTGATATTTTCCAAAATAACATATTTAGTAATATAAATAATTAACATAACACGTATAGACAATTCACACAGACCGAGCTAGTCCCAAACTAAGATATGAATCTTGTATTATGGGTACTAACACGGCGATACACATATACAATGCACTAAACACATATACATGTAACACCCAGACCCAGGACAATCTGAAAAAGGTCATTCTTCATTTTGCCCTGGCCGGGAATCGAACCCGGGACCTCGTGACTCAAAGGCAAGTGCGTTAGCCTCCGCGCCACACCGGTCGTCGAATTTGATTAAAATTGAATTTGTTTAATTGAATTAAAATTCACCAACACATATTTTCCATCAAATGGCAGACTTGTTAAAGACATTCTTTCAGACAACCGTTATATATATTGTGACATTATATTTTAAGTAAAAGAAAACTTTGTAAACAAAATTGAATGAAATCATATTGTCTGTAATAAATATAATAATTATTGATTTTGTGGATATTTCAGTCGGGTGAGTTTGTAGCGATAAAGTCAGAGCTGAGTGAGGCCTGGCCAGCGATATGGCGAGTGGATGGAAAGGCTCTGTTGCAGAAGTATGAACCTTACGAGCAAAATGGAAAAGTTCTCTATAGAAATATATCTACAGTAAGTGTTTTCAATGCAATAAATATATCTATACTATACCCTCACGCCGTGTCCCAAGTGGGGTAGGCAGAGAGAACGGAACGCTAAATAGATCTATCCTTACACACTTCCTCCACATTCATACAATTTCTCACGCACACACGTTGGCTCCTCTTACTCAACACACGGTCACCTTTGAGAATTTGATCCACGTGGGTCAATGGGTCGAAGTGCACCGTTCACTCTAGCACCGGCCACTTTCCTTCTTTCAATGTCCCTATTGCATCTTCGCAAACACACTTCCCAAATATACATACTCGCTTACTTGTTCCAAACATTCATTGCCAACTTTTATCTCGCAAATGGTTTTTTCATTCTCTCCTTTAAACTCTAAAACTTTCGTCTTCGTAACATTAATTTTGAAACCATTCAAACTGCAGCTATCATACACACGTAATAATCTCTTGTAAATCCATTTCACTCTCAGCCATTGACACCAGATCATCTGTGTACATCAATGCATTCACCCGAGACCCATTCAATTTGACACCAACATCCATCTCTTTCACAGGTCGCATACAGTTGAACAGCTACGGAGACTTTACATTAAACATGTTGTGAATGTAATGATTAATTTTAAAATACTTACATGAAAAAAACATTTTAAAATATTAAGTTGCTTCATTCTAGTATGGATTTATTTTTTATGTTCCTCTTCAATTAATTTCTTGCATAAGTTGTATATAATTAAAGGTTGATCCTGGTTTGTTGAGAAATGTTTCAAAGTTTGTCAGCTAATTTCAAAGCATTAATTTTTATTTTAAAGGAATCAGGTTTGAAGTAAACCAACCCATTTATACATGGAAGGTGGAGTAGGTCGACAGTAGGTGATTTCAGACTCGATATCTCTCAATTGTATTCTCGATATCACACAACTATCAGGCTACCGACCATCTCAAGTTGACTCCTCTGTCCTCTTTATTTTGAGAATTGTATATGATAATATTGACTTACGATAATATTTATTTTTAGTATGCAGCCTGGAATCCAGAAAATAAAAAGTTGTATGTACAAGTGCCGGTTAGAGTTCGTGCTAGCAATCATATAGAAACAATTGTGGAGTTAGTTCGCAGTGAAGTGTCCTCCTCAGATGATAGTGAATATATTAATAAGAGAATGCAAGACACTATTACATTTCAGGATAATTTTGAAGTGTATATACAGACTTTAATATCACATGCCTTAGACCCTAATTTTTTGATGGAAATTTTCCAAGAACGAGGTAAGCGTATCAAAATTGTTTATCCTTTTATTTTATTCCAACGATTCACACTAAAAATTACTTTGTGTATTGTAACTGAATTTAGATGATAATAAATACATATAGACATGTCATTAATACCCTCATAGGAAGACATAAGCTATATTTTGGATTAGCTAAAATAATTATTTTTGTGGTAAACTGGTCCATTGCACAAAACTGTGTACACAAGGAAAAAGAGGATGAATCGTTAAACTTAAAATCGTTGAAGTAGTCTTCACAGGAGAGCCAAAACAAAATCCACGCCTTGGTACAATACAGTACAATCTTAGCTTTTTTATGTTGAAATATGGCATCTGATGTCCGTATGTAGACTCTCCTTTTTTCCAATACACATATGATCAGTACAGTGAAACCTCTATCTATCGTTCCTCGAATAATTGTTTTCCCGTATTTGTCGCTATTTTTTTACAGTTCCGAATTAGTTTCATACAAAACACGTAAAAATATATCGCATCCATCGTTTCTCTATATGATTTTATCGCATTGACCGTTTAAAATACAAAAAAATCATATATATGTATAATATGATTGGAGAGCGAGTGAGAAAGAAAGAACGGTTGATTCTGTCGGCTGTCTTTTATGATAGTACGTCAGTAGGTACAATAAAAAAGCAAAAAAGCAAATGACGATGAAAGATTACATACAAGACAAAGTATGATTGTGATCTCCATGCAGCTTTCTTTTTTATTTTGTTACTTTATTTTTTATTTCAACAAATTTTG
Organism: Athripsodes cinereus; assembly: GCA_947579605.1. Classification (NCBI taxonomy): domain Eukaryota; kingdom Metazoa; phylum Arthropoda; class Insecta; order Trichoptera; family Leptoceridae; genus Athripsodes; species Athripsodes cinereus. Next base: position 21,207,890 of record OX388310.1, read on the forward strand.
AAACTTATCATTTTTATAAAATCTTTATACTCGTATGTACATATATTAAACATTAAAATACATATTAATGTGATTTTTTCTATACTACATAGTTTATTTCAATAGGTCCCTTCAAAAACGATAGATAGAGGTTTCACTGTATATATATAGTGATTTATACATTAAATTCTATTTACTTTTTTTTTTCGCTTGGAATTATTTGCATCATACTATGATATACTACTGTTATTTTTAGTTATTTATTTTGTGCAATTAACATATTATGTGCTTGTCTATGAATAGCCTATAGCTACCTCCCCTATATCATTGTTACACTAAATGTTGTTACTTGAATGCTTTATAATATTTCCTTGTAATATTACAGATGAGTATTTCCTAACAAATGTCAAAACTGTGGACGACATAACAGAGGAGCGTCGCAGGCTACTCAGTGTCTGTGGTGGATGGTCTAGAGGATTGGAGGCTGCCTTAGCGGTTTGGCCGTGTCTCAGTCTCGGGGACCTGGCCGGGGGTACCGTGTGTTCAGTTTGTAGACAACAAAGGGCACAACACAGGGTGCAGCTCTATGGACAACCATATAATTCTGCCACACTCGAACCATCACTACATGATCCTAGGGTTATGTATGAGAAGGTTTGTTACTTGTTCTTAATGATAGTATGTATGTGTATGTTGGAAAATGTTATCACGGAGAAGATCTATATTAGAAGATTTTTTTACCGATTACTCTGCGATATTCACGACAAGAACACTACAGAATTAAAAAATAATATTAGATATAAAATAAACATTAGTAAATTGATAAAACATGTTACAAATTGATTTCTATAAGTCAAGTAAAATAAGTTATAAATAGATGTAAAGTAACGAAGTAAATATATGTTGCATTTAATAAACTTGCAAGTTGTCCTCTTTGTCCCAACAACAAATTAAGATATTCATCTCATCCCTGAATTTAAGATGTAAAATATATTAATTTGTCAAACACCCGCCTTTTACAAGACATTCGAAAACTTACGGGAAAGATTGGTAGACAAATTCTTTGCTGAGTGCTGGAATGCTGCCATGGAACAAATAACAGAAATAGAAAATTAGAAAAAGGAATTTTTAAATCAAATTAAAAGTTGTAACTTAACATACAAGTTCAAATATTGGAAACTAATGTACAGAAACTTATATAAATATTCTTAGTTAAGTTTTTCTTGGAATATGCCTTTACACACTTTTTTGTATGTGATTTTGTCTGTGATAGTGATAATAAAACTTAATTGACCACTAAATTGTTGCAGTACAATGATAAGAAAAAAATATAAATAATAGTAAAACAAAAAAGTATAAAACAGTACACCAATAATGAGCAGTTAAATCAGTAATACAGCGTCTTCCAGACAACTCTTAAACATATGTTTGTATTAAAGCAAGCTATTGAATTGCGGCGTATAGACAGCTGGATGCGAACGTCAATCATCAAGCAAAAATCTTAAATCTTTTGGCGACAATTCGGAGCATTCTCCGAAGAAATATTCGAATGAATGCCTTCGTTATGTCTCATGGATGGGAAACGAAGGCATTCTTTCGAATATTTCTTCGGAGAATGCTCCGAATTGTCGCCGTAAGATTTAAGATTTTTGCTTGATGATTGACGTTCCCATCCAGCTGTCTGTACGCCGCCAATGACAAACTGTAAAATAATTGTAAAGTATATATTGCGTATTATGTTAATTCTGTGATACATATGTTTTGTGTTTAGGAAGCGGCAGTGTGTCGTTCGTGTGCCCATCGCATAGAGCTGTATAGCCGCATCTCCCATCAGAAGTATCTGATGTTTTCAGAGTGTAATAAGAGGGTAGCAGAGAAAAGATTGCACGACCCTCACAAGGACACTACTGTTATACTCAATGAACTCCTGGCCGATGAACAGTGGCTCTCACAGGTGAGTGCACACACTGCTTTGATAATATTCTGACAGTGAGGCAATCATTTCCATACTCATACATACATTTAGGATTACTAAATCGATGGCATAGTTCACAGATGTGGTAAGTACAATGTTTGGTCAAATTGATATACGAAGACATATATTATGTATTTTTTCAAAGATTATTGTGCAGGTATATGGTAAGTTGTAAATAATAAATTAGTGATTATGATAATGTTTTTTAATTAAGTCTCCCAATTCATAAACGAAGCAATAGTTAAACTTTCAAAATGCTCCCTATAAAATTACCTCTGCGGCATTTAATACATCTGCGCACTATGCCATCGAAATACAAGTTAGATGCTTGAAAGTATGTAACTCAATCATTAGGATCTGACCTTCTCACTTAATTGTTCTACAAATTTCATACTGAATTATAATAACAAATCATTATTATAGATGTGACAAGTAATTTATTAAGTGTTCTTTTTATATTCTAGAATGATTGCGTGAAAATGTTTTTACTTTTTGTTTATTTTAGTTATTCAGAGACGTTCGCCAGTCTTGGGCGGAGGCAGAATCAATAGAGAGAAAAACAAGACAAAGCATGTCACGCCAGCACATGTAAATTGCACATTGTAAACAACAAGCAAAGACACAATATGGGAGCTACAGTTGTATTGTAATGCTAATAATGTAGGGACATTTATATTGAATTCAATAAACATATGTAATAATAAGGAGCCAATATGCATCTTGTGAAATATTAGGTAAATGGTATATAAGATATTACTGTTACGTTTGTAAATGCTTGGTAACCTATATAAGTAGGTATATATAAATATATAATATGTGTACTTTAATAAATGAGGTTATATTATATATTTCTTTCCGAATCTATAAATATGATATATATACAGTGCCTGCCCATATTATTACACTTAGATTTTTGTATGAATTTCATATTTAAATACACTTTTTGTCTCTTCAGACTTCAGTTTTCCGTATTTTTATTTTTGTATCAGGTTTGTATTGATATAATTTATAAAGGAAATAATATTTTGATGTATATTTTTGTGATATTAGTGAGAGAAAAATTAATGTAACTGAAGTAACTCAATGTATCAGTGACATATAATTTTGTTTTCAAATAGATTCCTGTCCGGAATATATAGGTACTTATTATGTTTTTTTTCGTTCTTTTGAAGTGTAATCGTGTTTGTCTGATTTTTTTCTACAAACTGAACTTATTTTTGATATTTGTGACCATTTTGTCCTTAAACATTTCCTGCTTTAGAACCTCCCACATATGTTATGTATAAATAATATGAAAGAAAATATGTTCAATATGTATTAAGTTTTTTTTTTGATAATGGTTTCATTTGCTTTTTAGTATGATTTTAAGCAATACAAAACACAGATTTTATAAAATTGTCTTTGTACTTTGCCTTTGACACCATTTTCTTTGTCTTTGACTAAGAAATCAATTGAAATTTGACTAGTCATAGTTTAATTACCAGTAAAATTTCTCTCAGGTCATTTAGTTATTCAGTACAACAGTTTAAAATACTTCTTTCATATATATTTAACCCTTATTCTAATTATATATAAACATATCAATGTGAAAAACAAAACATAAGAGATCATCTGTAAAATAATAATAAAGTTATTAATTTAAAAAATAAAAGAAACTTTGTATTTTCTTTATGGGTTAGTTGGAAGATATCGCGCTTCTGCGATAAACTCGCCCATTGCACAAATTTATTTGTCTGGTTCTGCAATGTTTGTGTTTTAATAATGTTTGTTTTTTTGTGCAATAAAGATTTGTATTATTATTATATTATTATTATTTTCCACTAAAATAACTTTATTTAGTTAGAACGTTTTTGGAACTACTTGTTCCATCAGTCATCCAATCACGAAACATTCGAAAAAAAATAATATAAAAAATATTTCTACTACTGTTACTACTATACCCTCACGGAACATCCCATAATTGGGGTGGCCAGCAGACTAGCTGCATCTTATAAACATGCAAGCTGTCCTCTCCGTGCTAACAAAGAGTTGGAAAAAGACTGGGGAGAGAGAGAAAAATGTTATGTAATTATTCCTTGATTCAAGGCCACTTTACTATCACATTATGTTGTATAGTAATATTCAGATTCCAAATACCAAAATATTGCACATTTTTTTAAAACAAATGTTTTGTAAAACAAAAGTTCGTCGGTAGCCTGGAGGTAGAGTCTCGGCCTTCAGAACAATGGGTCCGTGGTTCGATCCCAGATGCCGGCAAACTCCCCTTTCACGGCACAAGCTTTTAGCTTAGTGTGAAAGGTGTATAAGGTTGTATTTGCGTTTATAACAAACCTAGATATATCTTTTTAAATAAAAAAAAAAATAAAAAAATTACATAATATCGAAATGTTGGATATTTCATCAAGCGCTGACACGACCCCTGGGGCCGTAGACAAACCGCACTTGGCGATTGACTACTGATGAACTTTTTGACAATCTGCCTTAATCTTTTTTACACGGAGAAGATGCGTATTTGTTTCTTACAACTGGTCTGCTGGCTATCTGTGATGGTTTAGTTTTAGTAGTATTATTACTTATCATACAGAATATTAATTCTTATATGAACCACACATCTGAAAATCCTATTTCTACTGAGAAGTAATTCATCTTTTAACATAGATTTACAAAAATTATGTTGAGTATAATAATATGAGCAGACACTGTAAAATAACGTATTACATTATATGAAAATGTGAGTGTAGATGTTATGTAATATAAGTACATATATTGATAATAACATTGTACCATTCTTAGTTTTTTTTTAACCTCAATGATAATATTTCCTAAGTGATTGATGGGATGATGAAGTAATAATTATATTGTACTGTATTATGGTAATTAGATATGTTTATAAATAATAAATAGGTGTATTCATATGTTCAGTTGTACGTGATAGTAATGAAGTTATAAATGGACTTGGAACACAGGAGAATGCGAACACTCGCTAATAAGTCTTTCTTGCTATAATAATGGTCAAACCACACCGTAATACCGTGTAGAAATATGCTGACATAATCCGCTGAGATCTCTCAAGTAATGGGGGGCGAGACCACAAAGTTACTGTTTTTTTTAAATATAGTTTGAGTGCGGAAATAAAATAAATGAAACTGAATTGAAGGAGCAATTGTTACACTTTTGGTTTTGGTTGTTAGTTGGATTGAGATTTTCTCTTTCATAGATTTCCTCATTGCTGGGGCTCACAAAATCTGACAAATATCAATCACCTTGCGCCATTTTCTTCTGTCCTTAGAACTGACGGGTTTACTTGCAAAGCCTCATCGATATTTTGTGAAAATGTTGTTTCTATATTTATATGATTGTAATATTTGATAGTGTAATTAATAAACTAAGTGTTTTAAAAAAAAAATACAAATATATTTTGTATCGAAGAGTTTTTCGATCTCAAAAATGTTTCCATACAAACATCAGTTTATTTATATATAATGCCAAGATATTGCTAACTAATCACGCAATCCGCCTTGTTAGAATATTTGAAATAAAGACCTTAGATTTGTTCAAATGAATTTTTCCGAGGATAGAGGTGGATTTTTATCTTATGGATTAAACTAAATGTAGTCAGCTAAAATAGAAACATTTCTCTATTCATAGTTAAATATCTGTGAAAAGTGGACAAATGAGGATTTGCAGGTGAATACCTCAACTATTCATTGCTCCATAGTTAGAGAGAATCAGATTCAAATATATTTACTAATAATTTACAATGAGTTTTTAATTAGTGACAAATGAAACTGTATTATAAAATCGCAAGTACTATTTTTATTTATTTAAAAACCTTTAATGTTCCCTTAATTTTTTCAATTTCCATTTTATTTGAGATAAAAGATGTCGAACAATTTCTATTACTCTGCTTGTTATAAATTTTTTTTTGATAATCTGAAAACAATCTACTTAATTAATTTATTTACATTATTTTGATAATGTGGTTTATAAAAGCAGTGCTTAGAGTACAAATTTAGTTGTCGCCTTGAAAAAATAATATATTAGAACTGATAACATATTTGAAATGTGTCGGGTATTGATTTGTCATAACTATATTGCAATAATGAATGTGAGTATTAATAATATTATGTATATTGTTTTTACATCTGTTATGATGATGATGAATATATTTACACTGCAGTAAGCCTTACTTAGATAAGTGTATGTCCAAGGATTTACAAAAACTTGTCATAATATTATAATTTCTTGTTTTTTATAATTATATTTAAACATATTTTTTCCCAAATGCTTCTGTTGTGCATACAATTTATTGTTTTTAAGTTGTGATGATTTAATTCTCATATTTTCGTATAGATTCATATGAAATATTACTACTACATATATATGTATATAGTCGAATTTGTATGTAATCCACTCTATCGACACTTACAGGCAGTTGGTATCTTGACGATAGAATCTAAGTCTTTCACAGGTTTTAATCCAATTGTCAACCTTCTATCCTTTTCAGTATGACCATTTAGTGAAGGTGTATTTAAGTTTGTAACAAAACGCTATAAGGCCAAAACATTTCTGTTGGCAATTCATTATATATGTAAGTTTGACTTTCATTTAATATAAAGTTGAGAAACTTCAACTACCATACGTTTGCAATACTGTTGCCTTATATATGTCACGTTTAAGTAGGATTTACACCCAGCGCTGCCTGTCTATTTTACTCTTATAATATGTTCATCAATATATTATCATTATCGCGAGTAATCAAATAATTTCTCATAGTCACAGTATATAGTGGATAATATTAAATCTCACTTCTATTACATTACTGAATTTTAAAATAGAAAATTGTATTAAATAAAAAAAAATTCAGTGTAAACACTATGAAAGTTCATTTTTACAAAGCGATAAAAACAAGTTAAACAAAAAACACTGTTTTCTTTCACTTGTTTGTTGAACTAGTTTAACTTCATTGCCAGTCCCTCAAATATTAAATGAAAGAAAACGGTGTTTTTTTTTAATTGATTTGTGCAAATCATATTTTTTATTATTTATTTTCAACACATTTCGCAAAACATAATTCTTTAAGCTACTTTTTTTTTATAATTTTTAGCATAATCAAAACTGCACATGAATCTTAAACTATTTGATTTAAAAAAATATTTTTATTTGAAGTTTTCATATACACTGCACACTGAATGTATAAAACATGAATCTCGTAAATAGGATTAAAATTATAGTTTGATTATACACTGTGTATACAATTCATTCTCAAATGGCATTTAATTGATAATTGAGGTCAAAATATTTAAAGATAAAATTATTAGTGCCATAAGAAAAAAATACATTGATATTAATTACTCTTTGTTTTCTGACCTGTTCACAAAAATAATATATTTAGTTATAGAGCATCATGATTGCAGCTTTTTTCAGTCGAATGCATTATTTTTTTAACAATTTTATCATACAATGTGTGTAATATAAAATGTAGTTTTCTAAATAAAACAAGCAATAATGCATTTCATAAATTAATTACTCCATTACAACGAATCACAAATACAATCTCTGTATGGAAACATGTGAGCCAACATATAACAACACTACTTGTATAGATATGGATGTACATATATATATAAACACTTAAAAGTGTAATAATAACCAGCCTGACACCTTCCATTTAGTATGCTAAATATGTGCAGTAAGTAATATGGTGTAAGGAGTTGTAATAAAACATTTTGAATGTCTCCTAATAAATCACAATCATTTATAATGATAATAATAAATAAAACTATTAATTTTTTCGGTAGTCACTTGGTGAAAGTTCATTTTTAATAAATTTTGTTATAAAAATAAAATCAAAAACACTGTTTACTTTCACTTGTTATTTATTTTAAATATTTTAGCAAAGATCTTTCGTTATATTAACATCATCAGTGCTCACTTACAACTAAACACAAAACAAAATCTGCTGGTATACATAAGCATTATACATTTGTATGGGGATTTCCCATTTCTAAGAAATAATAATTATGTGGTTGGTTTACAAGGTGGATCGGAATATACAAAAGGATAGATAAGAGGTGAGGACAATGGAGGGATCTGTTTATTTATAACAGTACAACTATTATTTATCACATGCCTATTAATTTCAATATTTTCTAAGATATTTAAATTATATCCTTTGGATGATTTATGTAGAATATCAATCCACCTTGTAAACCAACCACATAATTATTATTTCTTAGAAATGGGAAATCCCCATACAAATGTATAATGCTTATGTATACCAGCAGATTTTGTTTTGTGTTTAGTTGTAAGTGAGCACTGATGATGTTAATATAACGAAAGATCTTTGCTAAAATATTTAAAATAAATAACAAGTGAAAGTAAACAGTGTTTTTGATTTTATTTTTATAACAAAATTTATTAATAATAAATAGTATATTTACTACAAAACTGTTAATAATTTATACATTTATATACCTAAAATAATTATAGGATTCACAATTGACGCTTGGAAAGTGCTTCGAGTAAATCATTACAATGTATATACTTTTAGTATAACATTATTTAACCTATTATTATAATAATTTGTAACTGTAATTCTTTCTTTTGTAGTAATGGATGTTAATCGCACATCTTATGGTATCAAACCACTGTCACAATTTGGTAATTGATTAAATAAATAAATGATTTCTAACCATCCATCCATATAATAGGAATGTAGTAAATCTTAATTATTTACAAATCTAATATTGATGATAATATAACTTACATTTTAGTTATATTATCCTGCTTACAGACAAATCAGACGATTTACCAGGATCATATTGTAAACATTTGAAAAGACTGATAAGCAATGTAAATGTATTATATTGATTTCTCTGTAAGTGTTTTATTATTATTATTCGTGGCTATTCATTTGTTTGAATAATGGTACATTTTTTAATGAATCTAGCTGGCGGGTAGATAATTTGAATTGTGTTGAAAAATTGTTCGATTTCATATTCGTTTCTTTTATGCAACTTATTGTTAACAAGAACTAAAATAAGTTGATGTTTATCTACTAAACGCTAGCCATTATCAAATTCATTCATTGGTGTAATTTTGAAATGTTTAGACCACAAAAAATCATAACTTTCAAAAAGTGATATAGGCTGCAAAGAAGAGCATGCCAAATGTCATACAGGAAGTTTGTTTTGAGTTTTGACTTAACACGGCCCATGCCAAATAACTGTTTAATTTCACTAGCTACCCCACTTATGGGAGATGCTCTGATGGAATGAATTAGAACATATTACAATTTTGTGCATTCAGGAAAGGTCAACTTGTTATCAACCTTAATTTAGTGAACCACAATAATGATCCACCTAAGTAAGTTAATGATGATTTTATTTGTAGCAAAAATATTGCATTGAAATCTAAATAGTAAGCTAAGTCTCAATCGGTTATTTTATTTTTTACATATTTCACATAATACCAAATAGACAAGAGGACATCTTGAATATGTACACATCTGTTTGATATATCCAAGGGATGATTTTAAGTGTTAAAATTCTTGGTTTTAAATATATGTTTGCTGCAATGAGTACTTTTTCATTTATATAACATTTTTGTTGAGTATCTGAATCAATAGATTATTTCATGTTGTTTTGGAGTCATCAAACAAATTTAATAAAAATTGACAGATTGTATTTTGTATATAGTTGTTTATGATTCAAAAATGATTTTTTATTTTCTTCACTATAATAATATGTATATTCTGATAACAATTTAAATATATATATATATATATATATATATATATATATATATATATATATTATTATTTCCAATTTTTTATATTTATGCCATATCCAATGTAAATTATTTTAATTGTTCAGCGCGAATAAGAATGCTTTGTGCGCCGATTTTACTTTTGGTTGTGCTATTTTAATTTCAAATAGCAATTATTGTACTATGTTTGTGGACAATGATCTAAATCATATTGTAAAGAAGATACTGTCAGCATTTCAACAAGTCTGTAAGAGGCCATTATTCATTTGTGATTACGTTTCATAATAATTCATTCTCACACTGGATTATTATTTATTCCCAAGATGTTTCAGAATGGTTGATTTGCAGGTAATGAATATGTATAGGTTATTTTTCGATAATGATATTAAAATTTATTTTGTATATTATATTTTTTCATTTCTTTTCACCCTCACATTCCCTTACCAATATTGTAAGGCAATGTCCTCTTTTCTATTATATAAAATTAAGACTTTCTGGAGTGGTAGAAGAAATAGTCCTGACTTGGGTTGTATTGAGAATTTGAAAAAATATCCCATAAGTGGGGTAGCCAGCAGATCACCTGTATGTAATAAACATACAAGCTGTCCTCTCCATGCTGACAAAAGTCAAGACATTTTGGAAGGGTGGCACACCTCATTGCTAAATTTTAAAATGTCATATTTTCGAACATGTGCCTTTTACCAGACACTCGAAAGCCTATAGAATAGATAATTGATGAGTCAGTGCTGCACACCTAGCATTATAAAGTTGATTTAACCCCTTACTGCATGATTTTTTAAAAAGTTGTGAAAAAAATATATTACATGTAAATAATGAAAAAAAGACACGTATTTTTTGTTTTTCAAAAAAAAAAAATTTTTTCCTATATAAAAATAACATTTTGGTCGAAATATGGCATGCTAGGCAGTTGTAGTAAAAAAAATTACCAGATAATATGACATTACTTGGAAATGAAAACCATTAATCTTCATGAAAATAAATAAATGAATATAATTTGAAAAAAAAATGTCTTTATTCAGACATAAGTTTATTTTGTATTTTTTGCAGATGACAAAAGATCCCTGTACAATCTGGGTGCTTACACCTCTGACGGTTTGTGTCTCAAATTGGCAAATGATCAATTTTATCTAATCGCATATCCGTTAACGCCATTTCTGCTTTGGACCTTACTTTAATTTTTTTTCTGCAATTCGACTTTCCAAATCCAATTGGCTAGGTCTTCCCCCTTTTATCCCTAAATTAGGTTTTCTGCACTTTATTAAGGCATCAGCTACGGCTAGCTCGAAGTCAACTAAGGGTAGGGTAACGTATACAGTAACTGGCCTGTGACAGTAACTGGCCACCTATGCCGTATTTAAAAAAAAATAAGGTATTGTATAATGGTATGTGTTTAAATATTTGTTCGTGTGGTACCGCTGTTTGTTTATGATAGGCAAATATCAATTACAAGTCATTGTACTGCCATTTTTCGTATCATTCGGCGAATTTTTGCAAGCCTTTCTACTGTAGCAAGTTTTTTGATCATTTGCTTAAGAAATTGATAAGGATTGTGCCTCATTTTGATGGTTAATATCTCAATTGTTTTATTATGGATTTGTGATAACTGGCAAATGATATTGTTGTAAAAATCTCCCAAAATATTGTAATGTACATTATGATCAAAGTTTTTTGTTGATAATTAAGAAAAGTGGGGTGGCTAGTTACTGTACACGAAAATATTAAATTACACAATAACTGGCCATGGGGGCTAGTTACTATGCTTTTCGGTTTTAATGAAAAATTATGTTTATTATTCTTTATATAGCAAGAGTTTAAGGTTCTGTGTTGTTTGGCAAATTTTGGACAAATTTCGTCCACGCTATACAGAAACTGGCCCAGGTGGCCAGTAACTGATTTTTGAGTGGCCAGTTACTGGTTATGTATTTCTTTTCAGAATCAAAATGCTTTAAAACGCCAGAAATCTTAAGGTGCCATGAAAAATGCATTGAAAATGGAAAGTCCATTAAAGAGACAGCAAAAAAATATGGCTTACCCAGGAGCAGCGTCCAATTTAAACTTAAAAATCCCCACACAAAATTTAAATCTGTCCCAGACTCAATTTTAACAAACGAAAAGGGGGCAAATTTGGCAAACTGGGTTCTGAGTTTAGCGAAATGCGGGTTTCTTAGATAGAAAAAGGACATTTGAGTTTGCTTGGAACAATTCCTTAACAAGAATCCAAGGAAAAACTCCTTTATTGACAATAAACCTGGAAATGAATGGTATAGGGCTTTTTTAAAGATACATCCCACCATCATTGAACGCACGGAAGAAGGAGTGACAGCCAATATCAGATCATGGTTTACAGAAATTAAAAAATGCATCAAAGATCATGCACTGCAAGAGATTTTTGAAGAGCCCAGTAGAATTTTCAACGGTGACCAAACCAATTTTTCAGATATGATCCCCTATGTACCAGGTACATGGGCGATCCGAAGAAGTGAAAATGGTTGGATGACTGCCCAAGTTTTCATCATACTAGAGTTATGTTCACAGTTAGGGATACATTTTATTACTATGTAATCTATAGTAGAAGGAAGCACTTGTTTCAATTACATAATCATGGAACTCTACTACGTGTGCACCGACACAATTAATACATTTTATTGCATTACACCCTAACGCAACGAGAATACTGCGACCAGCAGATGAAGCTGCATTTCGCACAATTAAAGCGAGAGAAAAAAAGCTGTAAGAGAATGGTACTCCAACAACAATTACAGTTTGAATCTAACTAAATCACATGTTGGTCCCATTCTCAAAAAAAGTTCTGGCAGCCACAGTTAAACTCTCAGAAATGGATTCAAATCAACTTGGTTATAATACCCTTTCAACCCAGATAACTTGACTTTTCCAAATGCTTGAATACAAATAATTGTCAAGGTGATGCTTCAACACCAGTGTCTCAAAAAGGTGACTTCAGCCATATTGTAGGAGAAAATATGATGGAAATTATATCACAGCTACAAGAAGATAATAATGAATCTGAGTAAATGATTACTCTACATAAATTATATATTTTTTCAAAGGTAATGAATCAAGTCATGCCCTGTCCCTATAAACTCCTCCGACATGGAATTAAATATAATCTTAGACGATCAGACTGTCGAGCAAAGGGAAACACAAAATTGAAGTAAGCCCTTATGCAATTTTATCAGAAGAATATCGTAAAGTCAAAAGAGCTAAATTTGACCAGAAGTAAAATGAAATAGATGAAAAAGAAAGTAGAAAGAAAAATAGGCTTCAATTGAATCAGAATAAAAGCATCCAACGAAAGCAAAGGATACCAAAAAAAGTGAAAAGCAGTTCAAACAATGATCCCATACCTTTGACCTCAGCGAACATGCTCACACCTTCTACTTGAGTAGATTTGAATAAAAACCTATCGCCTTCCTGCTCTGTTGGATCAACAGATTGCAAAATTTGCAAAACAAATATTGCTCAAAGTAGATTTTTAGTTTGAATGGATTGCAAATTTAAATTTCACGAAGAATTGATCTCAAAAATACAAAGAAATCATGTACCAAAAGAAGAAGAAGATAAGTTCCTGTGGCATAATTGCTTCCTCGTTTCATCCGATTCCTTCGACCTCGATGATTTATTTAATGTTCAAAAATCCTTAAAAACGAATGCGTAATTGATATTCCTTTGTTATTCTTTCATATTTTCATTTGATTTATCGCTTTTTGTTACTTTTGAACTTGAAATATATTAATGGCCAGTTACTGTAAATGTTCAGGCCAGTTACTAAATTTTAGGGCCAGTTACTGTACATTTTTATATGTTTTCGTTCAATGTTTAATATATTTTTATTCATTAAGTCTAACGATTTTAATTCTACCCTAACTAGTTATTGAAAGATCAACCTTGTTTAATTTAATAAATTAATAACTCCAGTGCAAATTATTTAGAAAATATAAGCAAATTTTTCTGCATGATCCCTTAAAGGGCCAGTTACTATATACGTCACCCTATATAAAAACCATTCCTAAAATAAACAGCATCCAGCTGTCTACTGTCACCAAATCTATCATATGAAAAAATATTTTCATGTAGCATTTCTTTTACCTAATTTTAATCCTGTTATACCCCAACATTGAATCAAAGAGATCTACACCACCCATGTACTTATTATAAACCGTGACAGCTTGAGGACATGGAATTTGTCTCCTTTCTTTTCCTTCCTTATAAATTTGCTCGCTTGTTGAATCGGGAATGATCCAACACATGTGGAAAGCAAACTTACAGTTTTGTTATCAAACCACGAAATCGCACTCAGTTCGATGCCATCAACAATAGTTACTTTCTCCAAGATAGTCCCTCACTCCATAGGAGTAGGTACTCATTTGGAAGTAATCCTCATTATCTGACAAATCATCCTCGATGTCAATACTGTTTGGTATTTTTCTTGCATGTTTTTTAGTGTTGTAGAATTTAGAGGTGACTCTGAATGGAGGAGGCCGGTTTCTGCCCTGTGCTCCCGAGAGGAGCGTTGATGATGATATCTAAAAACTTTTTAAAAAAAAATCGATAAAAATAGAAAAAATCCATTTTACGTGTCTATTGGCATTTTACAACTTACTTCATAATATGTGCAAAAATTATTGACTAACTGCATGGTGGATCAAATGGACCAAAAACATTTTACACAATATTATACATAATTTTATATAAAAGTGATAATTTTATTACTTATCTCACGAAAATAATAGTTAACCAGTGTAATATAATTTTTTATAACGTTTTACTAACAAATAACTTGGAAAAAAACACCTTTGAATTCTGCGCTTGTGCAGAAAATCATAAACTGATGGTTGAAAACAGTTGAATGGCGCATCTAGTACAATCAGAAACATCTAGCAAGAAGTTTGACTACTAGTAAAGTGGATCATACATAACGCTTTAGTATTATTGCCAGAAGCAAGAAATATTTTATCATATTGTTGTTTTTTATGACGAAAAATTATTTTGGATCATATATGAGCCAGTATGCGGAAGGGGTTAAGGTTTTGTAATAAAAATAATGTATTCAGTTTATATTTTTAATGTTAATGAAATAGATAAATTATATTTGAATATCATAATCAAATTCCTCTCCTAATACAAATGGAACAATTTACTTCAGAAGCAGTAAAATCACACAAAATATTGTTGAGATATTTCTATACAAAATACAACGGATACAATGCAATTAATACTTGTAGTGAGAGATGATAACAAACTTCTACATATCGTCGTTGCATATTCAAAAAGAGACATGTGCGCACATTTTTATTTGGGCATACTCTTTTAAAACTATTCATTAAGGCATTAAAATTGTAGTTTGGACTTTTTATTGGCATGTGATATTATTATTTAAGTATTGAATTTTAATATTTGATACTTAGAATTACTTTATAAAATGGTTATGATGTCATTATAAGCAGTTTATTCTAGAAATGTCAAAACATTTATGAATTCACATGTCCCTTTTTGAATATGCAACGACGATATACCGTTTTTGTCTATAGGATAATCACTGGTATTCCCAATTTAAAGTACAACTTCTCATCAAACTGCATTCATTCATGGACTGTTTGGAATATCAATGGCAAGCAAGTGTGTCACATCATTAAGTTATACATATTACAAAATTTCAATGAAGGATATACAATCATCCAATTCATTGCAAACATTGATACCACTAAACAAGTACTCATACAAATATAACAGTGCAGCAAATTCTTCTTGATAATTGCATTCGTATCCTACAATATATCTGTGGTGACAAGGTAAAGGGGCGTGAGTCAGTTTTGAGTTATTCCCTCCACAGAAATGTAGGTGTATGTTATACCTCACAAATAATGGCATCAAGGGTTACCTAATACCATAGGCTATCATCCTTGATGCCATTTCTTTGTGAGGTATGACATATACCTACATTTCTGTGGAGGGAATAACTCAACACTGCAAAACTGACTTATGCCCCTTTACCTTGTCGCCACAGATTATACCCTTGTTTTTTCATTATCTAATCCCAACTTCACAAAAAAATGTTATTTGGCTATAGGAAATCTCTTTATTACATTAAATAATACTATGAATGAATTTTAGCCCTTTTGATAGTAATTTATAAAATTTTACAATATTTATTACGAGACTGGATACAGGTTATGTAATTTATAAGATTATTTTGCACAAGATTGAACAGTGTCAGTATCAACTCATTTGCTACAAGCATGATAGTGTATGTACTAACTCTCCACTTTTAGAGAATCGCTGAAATGTCAAAATAAATATTTATGCCTTTAGTACTGCTGTTAAGGACATATAAACAATTTTGAATGTAACAGCATTCCAAGATGACCGACTAACATTTTCTAATTTTTAGAATCGAAAGGTATATTTGAAAATGTTGCAAATATAAAATGTACATACAAGATCATTAACACCAAAAATATTATTAATGTGTTCTGCTCAGATATGTTCCAGAGCCATTTTATAAAAAAATACTTCAAGTATTTATTAAAGACGATCCTTAAACAAAAAATATTATACAAAAGGAACCATCTTTCTCAATTTTGTTATTGATAATTTCAAAGTTGTTTATTTGTTGAAAGTGTGATAATACAGTAAAACCTCGTTATTTCGAAATCCAAGGGACCTCGAAAATCTGATTTCGAATTAGCGAAAACCCCGATAAATCGAAATTTTCGAAATAATTTTGATATACGCAGTATATAATATATATTATAGCCATAGGTACCATACGTAATAGAAACAGCTGATTTGGACTTGGGTTTTTTTAAATTTCGCGCGTTCAAACAAAAAAAAACATTTGTAAGGCTGATGAAAGAGCCGCATGGAAAGGGCTAACAATTTCTACTACTCTTATACGCATTACAAATAAACAGGCGACCCTTTGTACAAGAATGGAATAGTTTGTAGTAAAACATACGTAATAAAGACGTCATGGGCGTATCGTGGTTTATCATAAATGTAAAGCTTTTATCACATACCACGTTTTTGTCCAATCCTTGCATTTTGCACAATGAAGGTAACAAAATATTGATGAAACTAACAGTTTTTGACATAATTAAATTACACACACATGTAAATCTAAATATGTATGTACCTACCTAAACAATACACAAATATAAATACGTACCTAAAACACAGTCGAATATTTAAAAATACATAATTTTAATGCTTCACTTCACACACGTTACTAAAAGTTCACTATAAATGTTAAAAAATGGGAAAAATATTTTTGACCAAATTTGTATTTAAAACGTGTATAAAAGTTCGGATATAAAATATTTATTTATTTGGAATGGAAAATAAAAATATTAAAACACAAAATATTTCGAGTAGGTATAGGTACGTATGACGAGACGCCCATGAACAACACGGAAGTACATAATGTACATCGATCACGCTATGAGCCAGAGGATATACATAGGTAGCAGGTACCTGGTACATACCCAAAACAGCTGTAGATAGGTACATATTGAAATACAATACATTTACGATGTTTACATACAACATAGGAGATCTACTTAGAAATTTGGAAATCCCGTTGTTAAATATTATTATGTAGCTGGGTAGTGGGTAGGTCCTTTATGTGTATTAGTGTGAACACAAATTTCACATAATAAGTTTTATTGTCCCTGAAGGAGCTTTGGGAAAAAACAAGAGTATTTTTTATGGCAACCAAATGTTTTCGAATTACAATATACAAATTTCTATTGTTTTGTTTTGAAAGGACCAAATATTATTTCGAATTACGTATTAGCGGGGATTTCGAATTATATATGTCTTTTGTATGAAAATTTCATTATGGGGACATTTTTGGGGGGAATATTTCGAATTACGACGAATTTCGAAATAACGGGGTTCGAAATAGCGAGGGTTTACTGTATTAATAATAATAAAATACAAATTAAGTGCCATGCAGCACAGCGCAATGTAATCAGGTACACTACAGTAAGCCCAGTACGAGTTCTTGGCATTTTACATCACAAAACAAAATTTTGTATATTTCGTATGAAAATGGTAAAGGGTTTCTTAAAAAATGTTTTAAAACTCACACAAAATTTGCAAATTCTCTTACTTTGTGGCAAAATAAAATTAACAAGAAATCGTATTAGGTCTACAAAATTGTTTAAATGCCTGGTTGAGTGTATTAGACTACATTTCATATCTCACCACGCTGCAGACATAGCAAAGAAATTAAAATCTCAGAAGAAGCTCACATATTGGATATAATAGTGTATAAAAAATCAAATGGTATGAAACGTAAAATTTTAGGTAAAAATAGGTTAATAATATTCCTAACGCCTATTAAAATATAAATTCCAGTGACGAATGTAACATTTCAATATAATAATCAGATATATATTATATTAATATAATAATAATATAGTCTCTCCTAACTCATATTGGATAATTCACGCCATCATCATGTGAGTGTAACCTATTCCTAAGTAACAGTGAGCAGTGGTCATTAGGTACAGGTCCAGGAGGATGTACCTACAATATAGGTAGCGCAGTAGTGTGTATAAGACAATAGCACTCCTCACTGAAGTGGCTGCTTAGGGACACACATACACGTCCTTAACACAATATAAGTTGTGGTGGAAGTAAAAAGTATTGCGGGAGTCAGAGTCATAGCATGAGGGAGGTACAGTACATAATAACATATATACCTACTTAACATAACATTATATTATATTGTATTCACTTCATATCATTCAGTACGTACTGTTGTATAGTCATTAATATGCCCATGGTGCGTGAAGCTAGTGGCGAGATCATTGTGAGTGTTGTTTGTTATCAGCCCCTCTGCCTTCACTGTATTGCGTGTTGGCTCCCTTGCGTTGGTACTGTCCCCCTCTGCTACCCCCGCCTGTGCCTCCTCTACGTGGTGCTCCCCCTTTCCCCCCGCTGCCACTGCCACCGTCTCTGCGTGCCCAGCCTCCTCTACCCTCTGAATTTCCTCTGCCTCCCTTGTACCCTCCCTGCTGATATGATCCCTGAGAGTTATCATACCTGGTGTTGTTGTCTCTGTAGTTATTGTCTCCATTAGCATTCCCACCTCTGCTCTGATAATTGTCGTTGTTTCTGTAATAATTTCCATTGGATCGACCTCCATTTTGATATCCACCGCGGCCTCTATAGCCACCTCCAGAGCCAGAGCGACCTCCTCTTCCTCTAGAGCGGAACCTATTGCCAGATTGTCCATCAGAGTGATTTCCCCCCTCATCGTGATCATTCTTGTGTTCTGATGGTGGATTCCATTCATCTATTTCTAGTTGATCATTATTTCTACTATCATCTGTTGGCTGTGGGTTCCACTCGCTGTAGTCATTGTCCTGATGTTGTTGTGGGGGCGATGGTATTCTGTTGTCCTGATGCTGCTGTGTAGGGGGTTCTGTAGGAAGTGTGGGGGCGGGAGGCTGCACTCTGTCCATTGGGTGGGGATGGGGATGAGTCACTTTGTAAGGATGGTTTTGTTGGTAGGAAGGGGGAGCCATGCCCATGGGAGGCATGGGAATAGGTGGATTGCCTGCGGGAAAGTCTCCCATGTGGTTGGGGGGCACATTCTGGGCATAGTGGGCTGCACCGGGAGGAAGGGGAGGCATGTGTGGATCAGAACCAGGTCCAGGGGAGAAGTGTTGGTTAGGAAGAGCAAAGTTCTGGTTGGTGAATGTTTGAGACGGGATGGAGTTAGGTGATACGGGTCGTGGACTGGCTTGTTGAGTTGTTTCTGGAGTGTCTATTTCAGATTCTTGTAGGAAGATGAAGTTCAATGGGGAGAATACTTCAGGTATTTTGTTGATGTTCTGTGGATATTGTTGTGCGAAGTAAGCGTGTTCCACTTGTTGCAATGTAACTGGTGGAGCATTAGGGGGCAGCATGGGGAAGGTGGGAGTGGGCACAGCCTGTGGGGCTGGGGGAGGGGGAGCCTGCTGTGAGGGTGGGGAGGGTTGTGGGGGCACTGGGTACTCCACCTCTTCACTTACAACCTCAGCCTCTTTTCCTCCAACTACAAGCTCTTCCTGATCTACACTTTCAACAATCACATCTTTAGGATGATCCAGATAACCACATTCGTGTACTGTATCTACTACATTCTTGATGTGTGCGTACGTGGTGCCAATTACTTCTCCAGGATTTCCGTCAATGATGGCTATCAAGTGTTTAGCTGCATTCATTGTTTGATCTTCAAAAGATGGTTCACCTTCTTCAGGAAGATGTTTTGGTGTAACTTCTGGATAGCTAAAAGAAAAAGAAAAACAGATTTGTGACTAAAATATTTCATAGTGTTGTAACTTAAAAACATTCAGGATGGGTGGTACAATTCAATATGGACAAGAAAATTATACATCCAGTCTTCAATATCAAAAAATAAAATCCAACAATAATAACAACAGATATGCATACAGAACTACTCAACCAACAATATTATCATATGATTATTTTAAATCCACACAGAGAGGGAGAGATAAGCTCATAATAAAAAAAACATAAATATGGAATGACCTATGCATAATATTTATGATGGAGTAGGGTAGCTCAGTACAAGAGTGCGCAGTGTACAAGAGTACGCACTGCATATCTCCGGATCATTAGTAATGTTTTCTGATATCTTCAATGGGCATTTTATTCTAGAGGTTGAGCGTTAGTCGGTGTCCATTTTTTGCGAATTTTAGTCGATTATTAAAGATTCTAGGTAAGAAAATCATTTATTCACGCATTTTTTAAAAATTTTAGGTTTTTTAGAGACCGTGTCAAATAAAATCTATTTATATTAAAACACATTTATTTACTTATTTCGATTTATTTGTCATCTACAATTCTACACTCACATGTTGAATGACGTCGTCATGACATATTGGCGGGAATTTTATAATATATTTATAATGTCCACTCTGTACAAGAGTGCGCACTAGAATTTTGTACAAGAGTGTGCACGCATTCTAGTACAAAATTCTAGTCACCACAAGTTTCTTAGATACCATCAATTCACATGAAAACAAGTAAAGATACCAGAAAAAGACTGATAAACAACCCGGGGAGAAAAAAAAGAAGATTCTGGGATTTCCATGACAAAAACTACATAGGATAAAATCAATTATTTCTTAACTTACGTGACTTTCAATAAATTACAATCAATTTTAACTATTTTAATTAGCTGTTCCGATTAACATTATTTCAATAAAGTTTGTTTTGATAATAATACAGATTCTTATTTTAGTTATTTTAGTCATAAATAACATCATATTGAACTGATTACTTATGCGCACTCTTATACACAGTCGTGATTAAACATATTTTTTGTACTTGACCAGCCCATCTTTGAGTTCATTATTATTATTGCCAGTACAGTACAAACACAGAAAGAAAAAAAAGAAAACAAAAACAAAACAAACATTTCATTCCTGTCTAATGTGGCTCCTAAAAAGGCTCCTGGACATACAGAATATGTCCACGGACCTCACCTTCTCCAAATTGTTATATGTGGTAACGCATCGATGTAGTGGCGAGTTCTGAGCAGCATTAGTCCTTTTTTTTACTTAAAAAGAAAGTCGAGGTATTGTATTTCATATGTATAATGCATATGAAACATAGCTAAAGAACAGAAATAATATTTTCTAACTAAAAATAAGTTACGACACATCATTACACGCTATTAAATACTTGAAGAATGTCAAAGATAAAAAAAACACAAGCACTTTCAAATTGTTGAAGCTAAATGAAAGTGTGTGCACTTACATGTCATCCAGTACCCTGAGATCGTTTTCAGTGAGTTGGGTTGCCCCGCCTGTGCCAGCTAAAAAGTCTTGGCGAGTTGTTGGATCATTGAGCTGTTCCAGGCAGTCCAGTACAAGCAAGACATCTCTCACGAGTTGGGTGTCCTGATTTTTGCGAACAACACTCTCCTATGAACAATAACAGGTATTATGTTAATTTTTTAAACATTTATTTTATTCTTCGCCGTGTCACTAACAGAATATACCTATTATTATTTAACATACCAATAAGAATGTGCACAAAGTGAATTTATTGTTATGTGTTAGTTTAGAATGCAAAATTTTGATTTCCACCATATTGATTATTTCCATTTCTCAAATGTACAATTACTCAAATTACATGTCACATTTTAAGGGAATTACAGCTGTTAATCTTATAACAAGCTAACAATATATTTAAATAATTGTTAATCTTTTACCTTGCGAGCTTGCTTCTTTGCTTCATTCTCAGAGAGGATAGCAATACCCATGGCTTGCTTACAAAGATCCCATACAAACTCCAACATTTGATTCAATTCTTCAATCTTAACAGAGTTGTTCTTTGGTTCCCCAGAGGCGGAGACATCTTTACCAGTTTTTCCTCCAGATGTCAGTTTGCTCTAAAAAACACCACAATGATACACATAATGGAGGTGATAGATACAACAAATAGCAGGAAGTACACAAAAAAATTGAGTAAACGAATTATCCATCTGAGAGAGACATATTAACCACTTCAATCGACTTGACTACAGTTCTTACCACTAAGTTAAATAGCATTTACAGTGACACCGAAAGGACTTGTTAATCACTGTAAAGATTGAAAAGCACATGTTAAAGATGGCGTCACGATTTTGCATGACAGATAATAAATAACTGCAAATAAAGCAAAAGTTTCCGATTGATTTTGATAAATTTCAATTAAATACGAAAATCAACACCCGACAGAATAATACGACAACAATATTTCGTCACATATACAAGGCTATGTATGTATAAATTACACTGAAAACTTACTCTCTGTTTCTCCAGAGATGCGATTTTCCCTTGTAATATCTCCACCATGCGCCGTATTGGCGAGTTTTCCGCATTGTATATTGAACCATGTTTATCTACTTCACCATTAGCGGCGGAAGGCATTGTGGTAAAGCAAAATGCTAACGAGAAACAAACCGACAGACTCCACGACACCCACAGGACGCTCAATTATTTGAAGTTTGCAAAAAATTACGCAGTGTCTATGACTTTACGTCGGTGTTACCATTGTAAAAAAAATATATGAGATGGAGTATTTATAATATTCACATTTACTCCAAAATATTTTATAGATTTATCATCATCGCGCAGTGGTCTCGAACCTACCGATTTTTCGGTATTTATACCGAAATCGGGCCGTGTTTTACCGATATACCGAAATGGTCTAGTAATCTACCGATTTTTACTATTTGTCGATAGGGAAGTATTTAATCGGTAGATAAGTATCGGGTATTCGGTAAAAGTACCGGATACTTATTGGATTCGTGCAAATATTCTTTAAGAAAACCGAGGAGTTTTTGAAATATTCCAAATTCCTATAGCATTTTGAGAACTCCGCGACGAGGGGGGTAGAAATTTTCTAAAAAGGAAAGTACCCGGTATTGACATTGTCAGTACAAATACACGGTACATTTAGTAAAATATTGAATTATGGTAGTTCTTCGGACAAATACCGATTTTGGGTACATTTATACCGATTTTAGCGGATAGCTCCATGGATAGCTCTACCGATATTGGACAATGACGTTCGAACCACTGCAGACATCGCGACGCTTCCCTTTTGGAGCAGACAGAAAGGACTGAGCATCATAAATTTTGTCCTATAATATTATTATACTCTATGTCCTATCCTTTCATACACTTTTCGTTTCCGTCACTGTCTTACAATCTCTCGCACATGCCCATAAATTTACCTCAGATATTATTTGATTCAGCTTAAGACATTATTAAAAAATATACCTATGTATTTCGAAAAATAAAAAAATATTACAATACATTTCACACAAATTACTTGATTTAAAAAAATATCACAGTAAAATAATTAAATACATGTATGTTTGTCAAGTAAAATATTTTATTGGAGCTATAATACAAAAGAACATGCATAATTTTATTCTTTCATAAGAGACAGCTGTAACAATGTCATAACAGATATTGTGGATAAATCAGCCAAGACTTGTTCTATATTCTGGGCTGTGTGAACTTGGCAAATACTCTCCTTGCGATAAGATAGGATTGCTACAGCTAGCAGTGGTAAGGGTTCTAAAGAGTCACGGGCTAGCACAGTATCCCACAGCAAAAGTAATTCTTCAGGAGGTAAATGGCCGCTGAATGCCCTCACAAGCCATTTTAACACCACCCGTATACTAAAATAATATATCAATACATTATTAATAATTATATAGGTACCTACTTTTGGATATTATGTTTTACCAATTTTATCTATTCATTTTCTGTTATGAGAGATGGGTTGATGGTAATGGTTTAGAATAATATGTTCAAGTTTTTTTTTTCAGATAAAAGGTAAAAATTCTGTTTAGAACATCTAAGGAGAGTTTGAGATATTCTTTATATACCTGCAATATAAAACATATTTTTATACTCACGGTTCAACATTAACACTTCTAAAATGAGACCATAGACCTGGCTCATATGCTTGTAGAAGTCTTTCATACAACAGACATAGAGATACTATACCCTAGAAATTTAAAAGGCATAATGCATTAAGTGAGGGGAGAAAATCCATTAAATAAGTGTTCAGTAAATGTTTCTAATTTACCAAATTACTAACCTGAGGGTGTGTAGATATGATGTGTAATCTATGCCAATATCGAGTGTAGAATGCCCTAAATGTGAAGTACAGTTTCACTGGGTTATCATAGAGATAACAAAAAGGAGTAGCTAAAAGCAAATAATTCTTACAGTTGATAAAGTGGTTCATTTGAAAATAGATTATTGTTTTTACATAATTAAATACTCAGGTACATAATAAAAAGAATCAAAAAGTAAATAATAATGGCAGATATGTGATATCTATTATTTCTTACCATACATAGTAAATCCATGAAATGGAATCACTCCACTTGGTGGAAAATTAATAGTAGGATTGTTTTTCTTTCCTTTTATAGTGGTGGTCATTGGTGCACCAAGAGAATCTTTCAAAGAATCATACACTTCTGAATCTCTTGAAAAACACAAAAGTACCTAAAAAATTTAAAAAAATGATAGGTTTAATATACCTACATAATGATTGTTATATTTTTTTGAATTATATATATGTCAATGTGTCATGGTAGGAAAGAAGAAATCACTTCATAGTGATAATCTCGCCACTGCACATTGTCCAAGTATTTTAAAATTTATATTATTTTTTTATTAACCCTGTTATATAATGATGATGTGCAAAAATAATAAAAACAAATAAACAGTAATAGAAAAAAAACAATATTTTCATTGATTTTTATATGATATTTTTAAATTAATTTTACCTGGTAGAGCAAGTCTTCAAAAACAAAATATTGGTCATCATTTGATGCTGTTAACTGAACGTCTTTAAAAATCAGTTTATCTGTCATCAAATCATTTTGAAGAACTTGTGTTTTCAAGGATTGATAATATTCAGTGTGCTGAAATTAAAAATTAAACATTATTAACAATAACACACGATATACATTTCAAGCATATTTCATATTGAAAGGAAGACATTATTATTATGTTAAGGAAAAGCATACATGAGTGCTAACTTCAGTTCCTAGGACTTGAGCCCAGAGTTGAGCACGTAAGCACCGAGGACAACCTCTTTTCAGATATTCTTGTGAGACCGGAGCATAGCCAAGTGCTACTATTCTTTCTCCTAAAGCAGTACGTTCTTGTTCTAAGGAAGGAAAACCAATAACTGAACTAATTATATTTGGATTCACTCCTAGAAGAGGTTCTCCACGAGCAAACTCCACATACTGTGAACGCTGAAAAGTCACACAAATATTTTACATAAAGATGCATACAAACAATTGATAATAATGCTAGTGATACACAAATATTATAAACTAACCAATTGTTCAAGGGATTTTACTTTGAGTGGAATGTGGGAAAATTCCCATTTTGGTTCATCACTAAAACAGACAAAAAAATTATACATAAGAAGTATATCAAATAGAGGTTTGGTATATGTAAATAATTACTGAATTAAGAAAATTAATTTTAGTGAAGCTGAAATCTAACATACTCAGATTTTTCATGATCAGGTCCATTTAGTGTAATTAAAACTTCTAAAAAATCTTTTGGAGCATACACAGGTCGGTATTTCGTCAGATCTAAAAATAGTGATTGTATTACATTTCAGTGATTTTATAGTAAATTAAAGTAAATAAAATCAAATTTAAATTATATCTTACCAACTTCATATGTACTGAGCTCTGACCATTTTTCTGAAAGTTCAGATTTATCTGGCTGTAAACGGACTTTGGCCAATGGAATACCCAAGTCTGTACACATGGAATTTAAAGATTTGTGAATTCTCTTTTCCCATTGTGTATTAGCTTTCTTCAAATAGTTCAACACATTGTTCTAAAAATAGATATTCATGTGAATAATAATATCTGTGTAAATAAATCCGTGGAGCACCCGCCAAAGAATTGATCTCCCTTAAATTCAGCGATGAAGTTAGCCACACATCTCAAATGTCTTAATTTTTTGTTGGTTCGGAGAAAATGCCATGCATCTTTATTACATGTAGCTAGTCTGCTGGCTACCTCACTTATGGCATATGCCTTGATATTGTAGTGTAGTATAATAATAATACATAAATTTTATTCAAAAATAAAATGTACATTTTTATCTAGGAATAATCTACATCACAAGCAGAGTTTTTATTTTTTTTTATAATTACAGTATACTATTCATATATTAATCTATGCTGTAGTTCATAAATGTTTTCAAACCATTTATTAGACTTTGGAAAATTATAAAATATGTATTCATTAATCAATACAGAAATCCAACCTTTTCTGATTTTTGTTGAAGTCGTACCCACTGAAAAACTGTATTTCTTAGTTCTGTTTCCAATCCATTTTCTTTCATCCCATTGATTAGCGATTCCTTGAAATTCTCCTTTTGCACATTTGATGAAGCCACTAGTTTCTGTATATTAATAAATATTTTTATAATAGATATAAAAAGTTTTTTTCTTTAGTTTGTCTGCTGTTAACACTTTAAAAATTATCATGCTTGGACAGATGACAAATATAAAAATAATATTTAAATAAATTATAATTATTTATAAAATATTTCTTTTGAAACCGATCTAATTAAATACCTGAATGTTACTGTAAAAGGATTTGTACATTGGCATTGTTTTTATTTCTTCAGCTAGTTTTAAAGATGCATAATTTATATTTTTATCCTTCATCCCCTCCATTATTTACTTGTGTGATTTCAGTCACTATATTTTAAAAATATTTTGTTATAATTGAAGATAAAGTTGAATTGAATGCAAATATAGTTGGAAGTTGACAAAAAACTAGCACGATCCATGAATTTGATAATGGTTGCCTAGGAAATACATAATTTTCTGATTGCCCATAGCCATGGATGTATGTAGGTAGGGGATGGAACGTTTATAGTAATTTGTATGAATGACAGCGAAGCCAAAAAGTGAGGAAGGGAAATCGACGGTGGCCATTTTGTAGGAAATACTTTATTTAACATTTGTATGGGCAATGTATGGAAATTATTCACACAGTATCAGAAAACATTATATTTACTTCTTAAAATAATTACAATGCCACATAACTTAATGTTTTCATATACTTGATGAAATAGGGAATAGGATGAGTAAATAAAATTGAGTATTTCATTTCAAAATCATTATTTATTTTTAAACTTTGTTTTCATATACACACAATATGGAGAGAATGAATGACAATTGAAGGATATATCTAAATGAATAATATAAAACACACGAACTTGCAAATGAGCGGGAAACTCAGGATATTTCGTAAGAATGACGTTTTTCTCCAACCTCGCAGAAAAACGAGATGTTTTTGAACACAAAACACTACGTTTACTTGGTGTCAAATATTGGATAATGTCCAGTTTCTCCTTTCTGGATCCTTTGGAAAACTACAAAAAATGATTTTGTTTATAAACATGCGATAATATCATTAACCTGATCAGATTTGTATGTATGAAACATTTCATTCTAACGGGTAAACAAACCAAACATCAGATTGTAGGTTCTTTGTATTGTCAGATGACAGAATGGAAAACAAGTTACATGTGTAGATATAGGAGAATAAGGACAGATAATTATATAGAACGTTTATAACATTATTATGATCATTTATAAGTATACGAATTATAATATAAACGACTTTAAAATCGCAATATATTAAGATAAAAACTACAACACAAAACAACTTACCGAAAATATGACAATCCTGTTTCCTGCGAAAGTTGGATTGGATTTATAACCACAACCATTTATAGCGCACATCACCATGTTAATCATAAGATGATTCCTATTCTTCCAGATATAAAAACAAAAACCGATATGAAAAATTCAACTGATGTGCAAAAACTTTAAACATTTTTAAAACAACTAAACATACAAATACAAGGGTTGGTTCATGGGAGCATAAATGTCACTCGGCGTCGTTTGACCTGAACGACTATGAAGTTGCAGTGAGTGGTGAATGTAATCCGGATAATCGTGAATAACTTAGAGCGTTTTATGACCCAATGTTATCGTAATGGCGCCATTATTTTTTACGTCTTTTTATTATTATTTTTTA
Source organism: Athripsodes cinereus (assembly GCA_947579605.1). NCBI lineage: Eukaryota > Metazoa > Arthropoda > Insecta > Trichoptera > Leptoceridae > Athripsodes > Athripsodes cinereus. The sequence goes on from OX388310.1 coordinate 21,236,275, forward strand.
TTGCTTTTATAACTTTAAAAAAAATTTTTTTTTTTGATTTACTTTTTGTTATAATTTCTTAAATTCGCCGACGTGTAAAAGACGTAAATTATGAATATATTTAAATAATTAATATTTTTATTATTATTTGACTGGCGCCTTTTTATAGTAGCATTCAAGTACTTTTGTGTTTCTTTTAAATGATAAAAATATTTTTGTCTCTAACGAAGGAATAAATTATTTTAATAGGTAAAATTAACAGTTAAAGTAATAACTACTTGATTAGTTTATAACTAATTGCTTTATACTTTTTTTTTAAATTATTCCATTATCTAACTTTCTGAGCTTGTATACTTCCCAAATACTTGTTACAAGTTTATATCCTAAATTTATCCTAACGAATTCACTGAATCAGCGTCAGAAATTATAAATGACAATTACGCAGAAATCGAGTATATTTTCTGAGACTATAATTCTTATTTTGTTACACATTTTGAAAACATAGTAACATACAGTACATGAACACTATGAATGCGTACTGGCATTGTATAGGTACTTTCAAAATATGCGTCGTCGACTGATCACTCGGTGACTGTCTGAACGCAGCCCAAATGCGACGCACCGAACAAAATTTATTTCTTACAAAATGGTCGTCATTCCCCTCCCCGCGCAGCTACAAAATGTTTACCAAAGTGTCTGTCCATTACTCTATTTAGGTCCATGCCCATAGCTAACCTGAAACCATAAATAGGTCGATGATTAGAAATAATCAGTGTGAATTATGAAAGTAAGTAATTGAAAGACAGGAAATTTGTAAAAATGTAGATATTGTGATAATACAAGGTATGTAGCGTCCAGACTTATCCACATCATAAAGCACATAACAATATAATATTAAAACTTTTCCACTTTCTGTTATCACCACAGATTATATGCTATTGTTATCACTCTTGATCAAATAAAATATAGAAAAATTGCATAGTAGGTATATAATTACAGTGGAACCTCTCATAACGAGCACCTCTCATAATGAGTAATTCGCATAACGAGCAAAAAAAAATGTGAAAAAGTTGCTCGCATAACGAGCGATATTTCGCATAACGAGTCAAAGAGAAAGGGTAAATCCCTTTTTCACGACATTCACTTGTGACCTTATGAGCCGGGACTTCTGCGCCAGTACATCAGTCTGTGTTTAGCACTCGCTCCGTTAACCCCTTGGTTTTGATATTATTAGTATTTTTTTATGTGCAAAGTATGATAATCCGTTCAAATATGTCCCCGAAGAAAAAACACAAGAAGACAGCCAAAAGAGAATAAAAATAACTGTTGAAATGAAACGTAAAATCATTGAAAAGCGAGAACAAGGTGTAAGCGTGGCATATCTAGCGCGCACATACTATCGGTCAACATCAACGATTTGCACTATTCTCAAGATTTGCACTATCATCATCATCATCATCGCCCTCAACGCTCCTCTCGGGAGCACAGCAGGGCTACTCTTGACAAAACTAAACACGATCTTAATCTAGTCTTGATCTTGATCATACGACGCACGAAGTGACTATTAGTATTGTTCAGAATCTGAGTATTCGTTTTTATGTATTCGTTATTCAACTTAACTCGAAGAACTAAATCCTCAATGCCAAATCTGTTCGGTCTTTTTCGTTCTTTTGGGAAAAATTACATTAAAGTACTATATTTTCAAAGAAACTAAGGTTTAACATCGCGTGGCAAATAAAGTCACGAACGAGATTTAAATCTTCGTGTGTGTTTTTTTTTTGGAAAAAAAAACCTTAAGATACTCTATTTTCAAAGATACTAAGGTTTCATATTGCGTGTCAAACGTTGAGAACGAGATTCTTGGATTTAAATCTACGTGTTATTATTTTGGAAAAAACGCCATTGGAGTATTCTATTTTCAAAGGAATTAAGGTTTTATATCGCGTGTCAAATGTAACAAACGAGATTCAAAGATTTAAATCTTTGTGAAGTTGTTTTGGTAAAAATACCATTAGAATACTCTATTTTCAAAGAGACTAAGGTTTAAAATCGCGTGACATATATCACAAACGAGATTTAAGGATTTAAATCTTCGTGTCGTCTTTTGGGAAAAAGGCCTTTAAAATACTTTATTTTCAAAGAGACTAAGGTGAAAATCGCGTGACAAATTCCACGAACGAGAACGAATGTTAAGAACGAATTGTTTTGAAGAACGATGTCTCAAGTACCGATTACTGAAAAACAACTGGATTTACCAATACTAGTGACTATTGGTCAAAAATACACGCAACCCGATCGCGCGTTAGTGGTAACGCGGTGTTTTTGACCATAGACCATTAAAGGATGACGTCACAGAAAAATCATTGAGGGGCATCAGGCATCCCAACACAACACACGATTACGGTTTAATATTAGGTGGAACGCCTAAAGAATACCTAATAATAAAAAAAAACTGTCAGTGTCGATTTTGTTATTATTTTGTCGTCTGACTTTCTTTTTTTTTCTCTTATGGCATAACATCCTACAAGGATGATTTGCGCAATCTGACTGTTTGCCCCCCAAGCAAAAGCAAATCCATAGACAAGACCACGTGACCTTTAATGGTCTATAGTCCCTTCGTGCGTCGTATGATCAAGATCAAGACTAGATTAAGATCGTGTTTAGTTTTGTCAAGAGTACAGGGCAGAAACCAGCCTCCTCCATTCAGAGCGTCTCTGTGCCAATTGCGTCACCTCTTTCCACGACATTCCTTGCGCTCTGATATCGTTGTCATAGGAACGGTGTATTGTGAAAGAGGGACGCCCGGGCCGACGGAACCCCTGCGGACGGAAAAACAGTGCTCTTTTTGGCCAACTATCACAGGCATTCTCAAAACATGTCCCAGCCAGGACCATCGTCTCTCCTGTATTACGGAGATTACAGGTCTCTGCTGGGTGCGCCGGCGCACAGCATCATTTGTAACATGTTCATACCATTTGACATCCAAAATCCTTCTAAGACACCTGTTTTTAAAGCTCCTGAGCCTTGGTTAAGTGCCAAGACTCACAGCCATATAGAAGGATTGGGATGATGCACGCATTGAACAAGCGACATTTTGTCCTGATGCTGAGTCCAGACGCCTTCCAAACTTTGTTCATGTTATTGAAAGCCCCACTAGCTGCCCCTATGCGGATTGGTAATTCCGACCGGAGATCACCCTCTGGCGTTATGGTTGCTCCCAGGTACCTGAATTTGCTAACCTGAGATATTTGGGAATTACCAACCATTAGTGGGGTGTGAGTACTCGTGCATGTACTATTACATATGTACTCCGTTTTACCAGCGTTGATACGAAGGCCAAGGCGCAAAGAATTTTCATAAAGAGCATTAGCGTTGCACTGTAATCCGTCCACAGATGTATCAAAAAGGGCTAGATCATCCGCATATTCAAGATCGTGCAGCACTCCCACAGACGTCTCACTGTTTTCACGCTGTGATAAAGGCACACCGCCAGGGCCCAGAATAGATTTTCTGAGCAGGTAGTCCATAATTATGGCAAAGATAAAAGGTGCCAATACACAGCCCTGCCGGACTCCAGTGGTGATCCTGAAGGTGTCAGTTGGACCACTTGATGTTCTGACAGAACATTCAGAGTCCATATGCAGGGCTTTGATCATGGTTCATCATTCTCAAGAACAAAGATAAAATTAAGAAGATGGATGCTTCAAAGTGAGTGTCAAGAATGTCTACGAAACAGCTATGTTTACAGTTAGTTTTCTAGTTAAAAATGGTTAATTATTTGTCACGAATTCATATTTTTATTTTGGTACGTTTTTTTCCTAATCTAAATTGTATTACAAGTTGATACACTCTTTTATAAAAGTAATTTTATTTGAATAAACGTTAATAAAAAAAATCATCGAGTACTCCAAGAATACTTATATTTTTTCGGCATGGAACGCATTATCGTATTTTACATTGATTTCTATGGAAAAAAATGTTTCGCATAACGAGTGTTTCGCATAACGAGTAAGAGTCTGGAACGAATTAAACTCGTTATGAGAGGTTCCACTGTATTATGATTTAGGATTATCACTTCCATAAAAAGGGGAAGTCCAAACATGTACGTCGGTAGCCTGGAGGTGGAGTCTCGGCCTCGTGAACATGGGGCCCGTTGTTCGATACTGGCGAGATGCCGGCAAGCTCCCCTTTCACGACACAAGCTTTTAGTAGCTTACTGTGAAAGGTGTATAAGGTTGTATTTGGGTTTATAATAAAAACTCAGATATATCTTGAAAAAAAAAATGACAGATATGGACAAACCTGAAAGAGAGAGAAGATATTATTTAAAGGAGTTTGACATACCTCTCTATTCCTTTTCTTTATTCTATTTTTTACCCTTTCATCCTATTCCCCCTTCTATACTTTTCTCCCCTTCCAGTAAGTATTATTTATTTTGTTTGAAATGGCGATTTCTAAAATTATACGTAGCATTAAAAGCCATCCACTAAATTTTATATCTTAGATTCAGAGATTAGGTTTACCACTTATTAATAAATGTGGCAGTGTCCAAAGTAGATGCCGACTTCTTTTCTGCCTGTACATTATGGAAATGAAAGGACGTATCGATTGTTTTACTTGGGTTTGGCTTAAGTTTCCACTTTTTAAAGTAGGTACCTATTCTTAAACAATGAGAAGGTCTCCGTTTCAGATTTCCGGCCTTTTTCATATTCATATGCAAACATTTTGCTCTGTATTTGCGGTGTATCTCATGTATAGATGTTAAAAAATAAAAGCCAGTATAGATCCATCTGGAAGTTCATTCTTGGTAAAAATATCCTTATTAACAACCCTCCTTTACACGAGACTTGTCTCTATAAGGAGGATGTTTAGATTTAAGTTTTATCAAATAGTCTATGTATTGTAATGTCTGTATAATTATTGTTAAATAAAATAAAAAAATAAATAAGCACGTAAAAATACGTAATTATTTTGCGGCACATTTTTACCAGCTTTATAACGAACGAATATTGATAGAGGTTGTGGAGCTTATTAAATAAGTAGTTTTTCCATAGAGTATAACATAATTGAAATAAATATATATATATTAAAAAAAAAAAAAAAAGATAAATCTGGGTTTTGCTATAAACCCAAATACAACCTTATACACCTTTCACAGTAAGCTAAAAGCCTGTGTCGTGAAAGGGGAGTTTGCCGGCACCTGGGATCGAACCGCGGACCCCTTGTTCATGAGGCCGATACTCTACCTCCAGGCTACCGACGAAATATTACACTGGAAATTATAATTATGCAAATTCGTTTGCTTAAACGGATAAAATTCGAAGCATCGCGTGTGCAATATGTGCATTTTCATTATTATTAAAAAATAGTAAAAAAAAACTACTACTACTACTACTATACCATCACGGCATATCCCACAAGTGGGGTAGCCAGCAGACCAGCTGCATATAAAACATGCAAGCTGTCTTCTCCGTGCCAATATAAAATCAAGGCATTCAGGATGGGTGGCAAACCTCATCGCTGAATTTAAGATGTAAAATGTCTTGTTTCCTCGAACACCTGCCTTTTACAGGACACTCGAAAATTTATGGAGAAGAGTGGGAGACCAATTCTTTACCGGGTGCTCCACGGGTTAAAAAAAAAACATTGACAAAAATAAGGAGTCCGGAGATAAGAGAAGTCCCTGATCACTCAGAGACGAGTGGATGGCCTTTAAAGATGGAATAGAAGTATACTTGATCAAGTGTAGGTACTTGCTCGAGCATGTACGCTGGTGAATCAATACATCCCCATTGATATAAGCTAAAGCAGTACAGCCTACATCTCATCTTATACGATTTATTGTACCTCACATTTTCCTGGAAAGTGTGAATCTAGACAGTTTTTCAGTTCGATCTGGTACAATGTTTTAAGTGTACTCGTATGAATAGAGTTTCATCCTTTTCCACCTGAATGGCGGCTATTTGGATAAGACCGTCCTAGTACATTTGGATCACCCGTTTACACGATACAAGTATCATCTAAAAAGTCATCTGTATACTTAGTCCAAGTGTACTTAAATAGTGTAAACCGTGCTTAAGTATCTGTATTTTTCTTTGTCTGTGGTTAATTATGACGTTTCGTAATAAAACTTTTCTTGCTGCTTTTTTTAGTGCGTTTTTGCGAGAGGAGAGGGTTTGCAGCCATATTTTCCACGTATTTATTTTATATTGTTATTGTTTTGAATTATTTATGACACATGAAAAACACAGCACTTAGATTATAGACATGGATTTTGGATCTCTTTTACATGTAGCTCAGAAGAACGAGAAAGGCAGCAAAAATGGGGTAAACTTTTGTTTATAATTTTGACATAGTTATTCTCCTGTCATTACTTGACTCACACTCTGATATTTTCTAGAGTATTAAAACTTCATTGGTCTATTTAATAGCACTTACAATACACCAAGTATACAGTTTTTGTAGATTTTTAGGTGTTTTAAGATTATAACAGGAATAATTCTGGACATGTTAAGGTTATTTTGAATATTAATGGGGCAATCACTTTCCTATATGTTAGGAATAAAGTTATTACCATAATGAACTGAACTAAGAATTTTATATGCATTTATTAAATAGCATAGCAATTTTTAAATTGTAACTTTGTGAAATTATAATTATCTTAAATTGATTTTTTAATGGTGATTGCATTAATTTAAATAAATACCTCACTCTTTCCACTCAATGAATATGTCATTTGACAAGAGTTTTTGTTTTTAAGGGCAATTTTTATAAAACGAAATTTGAACCACCGAAAAAAGAATCAAAATCTAAAACTCTCTCTACGAACATACAAAAGTTTTTAGCCAAAAAAGAGGAGGAAGAACGAAGAAAAGTAGAAGAGGCTAAAAAAAGACGAGAAGAATTACAGGCTATGAGAGATGAGAAGACAAAAAACAAAATTAAAAAGTCATTAAAGGTTATAAAGTCTGCTAATAAATCTGTGTTGGATGATGCCGTAGACAATGTTAATACAGCTGTGACATTAGCAGGACCAGATCAACCAGATGAAGATGATTATGGTTATGTGTCACAAGAAGCTTCAGCTTTTTATTCCAAGATGATGGAAAAATATAAGACTATTCCTGATGAGGATAAGTTTGGTGCTGCCAAGAAAAATGTGAACCATGATTTGTCAGGAACAAAAGACAGAGTAAGGGCGGCTATCCTTCGGCATCAAGAAGAGGAATCTATGCCTCATAAGAGGAAAAAGAGATCTCATGCAAATGAGTCCCCAACAGGTTTATACTTATTTTCTCTTTCATTATTAAACCTTAATAACCCATCACTTGTCAGTCAGATTGTTAAATATAACTTGAATGGGTATGAACAAATTAGTAATAAGATCTCATACAATATTCACAACAGCATATGTCAAGGATATTTCAATATTATTATGCTTTAGGTAATTTATATTGTTTATTGAAAAATAATGTTTCCATATTGTACCCTTTTAGATTAAAATTAATGTTTTTCACATTTATGTTCATTATGGTATTAGTTAAAATAGAGAGAGAAAGGGGTTTGCAGCCATATTTTCTATGTATTTTTCTATATATTATTATTGTTTTGAATTATCAATGACATAATGGAATGAATAGATTATAGACATGGATTTTGGATTTATTTTACATGAAATTTAAAGGAACGAGAAAGTTAGCAAAAATGGGGTAACTTTTGTTTATCTTTTTGGCAGAGTTATTCTCCTGTCATTTTCTAGAAGTTTTAATACTTTCTTGGCCTATTTAATAGCTTTTATCATACACCGAGCATACATTTTATGTAGAAAATGTTTAAAAAAAATAATTCAGGCTGTTTTGAATATTAGTAGGGCAGTCACTTTCTTGTTTGATAGGAATAAAATTATTATTCTAACAAATTTAACTAAGGATTTTAAACATGAATATTTATTTAATAGCATAATAGTTTTTGCAATTTTAATATTGTGAAATTATTACTACAATTTTTAGGTGTTATTTAACAACATAATGGAAAATATTCCAGTCATTTTGTAGCTTGCAGATAAAAATTAATGTTATTTACATTTTTGTACATTATAGTATGCAAGGACAGATCTGTATGGCATTCGCTCTCTCTGCCTACCCCACTTGGGATACGGCGTGAGAGAATAGTGTAGTAGCATTGATTGAAATAAATACTTTGTATTTCTGTTGATATTGTGACTCACAAAACTGTTTTATTTCCAGATAATGATTTTTATGATGATGATAAAGATGTTGAAGAAAAGAAGGAAGAAAAACCGAAACCTAAGAGAGCAGCACCTCCGCCACTAGATTTTAACGAATTGTTAAAAATAGCTGAGAAAAAACAATTTGAGCCAGTTGTTGTTGAAACTAAAAAACCCGAGGTGACAGAAGAGCCTGAAAGACTTATGACTAAAAAGCAAAAGAGGGAATATGAACAGTATAAGGCTTATAAAGAAGCTAAGATGAGACGAGAACAAGAGAGAGAGGCTAGTTGTAAGTTCTTTAAATTTATCTTATTATTTGTTTTATTCTGCACTCTACATTTGAGTCTTCACTTAAGCAGTTTAATAAAAAATATAATGTAACAACTCAGTACTCAGAGAGTGAATTTATTGCTGTCATTCTTGAAAGTAACCCGATTAAACTCTTATTGGCTATTAAATGATTATAAATTTTCATTTGATTTTATTTAATTAATAATAATGGATGTGTATATTGATCCTCGATGTTGTAACACGTAGACCCTTTAGAGTTTAGATGATCCTGTCACAGTATATGGTACATTATAAATTGCAGAACTATTATTATTCATTTTATTTTGTCTGCTGCATACTTAAAAGCTTTCCAGATTGTGCTCTTGCAATTTTTTTACAATCTAACCATTGATTTGTTATGTGACTTTTAATTCCTCCAGACAATACTCTTATTTCAAGGCTTACTGGGAAATTAATAATTCAATACTAATAATGGTGTAAGTAACGTGTTATGGTTTTTTTTCAGCTAAAGAATCATCTAAAAAAGTCAGGCCAGAATCATCATCAAAATCAGATCCTTTATCAAAACCTTCAAATCCACTTAGCATGAGAATTCCAAAAATAGGAGAAAAGAATGGAGGAGAATCCAGAAAACCTTCCATGTCTAATGGCAATACCTCCTACACATCTGATAGAGAGAGAGAAAGATTACAGACACTGAAGAAGGAATTTAATAACTCTGAAGTAATCAATAAAAAAGATGAACGGAGACAAATAGACAGGAAATATGATTCAAATGATGACAGAAAATCATCTAAAACACCAACAACAAAATGTAGCTCACAAGATGACAGGTTATCAAAACCTGAAAGGAGTTTTAAAATCCCTGCTACAAAGTCCATTCCTAGTTTAAATAAAAATTCTTCTGATGGAGGCCGAGAAGTACATAGTAAAAATGATAGATTAGGGTCCAACATGTATCCATCTAATTCAAATTCTAAATCCTCCAGTAGTGCCAGTCAATCCAGATCTAACAGTCATGATAGAAAAGATATTTCTTCCAAATCTGGAGAGTTAAGAAAACCAGATCAGGTTGTCAAGAAAAGCATGGCAAATCAATTTACTAACGACAAGAGGGTGGATAAAAGGCAAGAGCCTCTTAAGAGTTTTAAACCAAGTCAACCTGAGCAGTTAAGGAATACAACAAGATCTCCAAGTTTATCTGTCGATAAAAATAAATTAAATCACTCGTCAAATGATATCTCTAAATCTGGCAGACCTGATATGCAAAAAAGAAAATTGTTACCTCAGGATATCAGAAACCAAAAAGTAGTTAATGATGTGAAAGGCTCAAAACCTCAATCCGATTTAAAGCAAGGTGTTAGACCAACTTCTTCTAGGCCTAGTGATGCTAAAATATCAAGTTTAAAACCTACTGATAGTAAAGGATACAAACCTTTAGATAAAGCCCCACAAAGATTACAAACCTCTGATAAATCATCGAGGCCTCTACCAATTTCTGGACCCAAGAATTTAAAACCTGTTTTATCAGATACTAAGGGTTCCAGACCACTTCCTCCTGATATAAAAGGTTCCAGACCAGCGGCTAGTGGTTCAAATGGATTTCGGCCGGGTGTACCCCCTAATGCAAAGACATCTAGACCGTTTCCACCTTCTGATGTTAAAGGAACAAGGCAATTTCCACCTCCAGATATTCGAGGATCAAGACAATTTCCTCCTGCAGATGTTAGAGGACCAAGACAGTTCCCACCGAGAGATATGATGTCAAGAAATGATAGGCGTCCAGCAAAAAGTTAGTTTATTACAATTTCAAAAAATATTACTTAATATATTTTTAGATATTTAATTTCATAGATTGAAATTTGCTTCTACTGACATTTTTATAATTGAGCAGTAGAGAATTAAAATCTACCATTACTCACGAGGAACGAAAAATTGCAACAAACTTGCAAGTGATTTTTATATTATATACCTAAATAATATTTTATTTTCAGGACGAATAGATGATGATGAGTCTGAGTATGATTCAGAATTGGACGACTTTATTGATGATGGACCCGAGGATGGAAATGACTATTCTAGTTATATCAAAGAGATATTTGGATATGATAAATCCAAGTATAAAGATTTGGATGATGATGTTGATAATATGGAATCTAACTTCTCACAAGTTATGCGAGAAGAATTCATTAGCAAGAAAATTGGTGAGTAGTGTTACTGTCTAATAGTTGGACCAAATGAGCACTGTTTTTTTGGGAAGTATTTAAATGAGTGACAGAAAATTCAAACTATAAGTTGCAAAAAAGTAGGAAAACGAGCATACAAAATTATTGACCGGGCGACCAAATGTGAGCAAATAATTATAATATGAGCAGCCACTTTTACAATTTATGCTAATATAAAATTATTTAAGAGACAAATTATAGCAAACAAATATGTATATTTAAAATTGACTGACAATATATTTTAAACAAGCTTGTTTATATTTAAGAAACAAAAATAAAATATTATGAAAACAAATGTTCATATACAATGTCATAAAATAAGTTTTCTACATTTTTATCGATAGTTTTGAAAAATATTTTTTATGAAATTATGATAAAAATGTCTTATTTTAAAAATTATTACCGCATTGGCAGTACAATCACACTTAATGTGAAGTGTCGTCTAATCTGGTAATAGTGTGCACTGCGCTGTATCGTATACCACAGTTTACATCATGTGTTTAGACTAAAGGGCCATTATAATTTACTTATACACACATACACGCTATGTATACTTATTGATATAGATTATCAGCGGGCCGTGACCAGTATTGAGGGTTGCAATATTATATTTCTTGGGTTTCTGGGCAAGCTCAATGAGTGCAGTTATACTAGTCAAATATTATTATTGTCAATCAATATTTGTTAACTATTAGGAATAAAAAAAGGTGGTCGGCAGTCGCATATTTTTCGATCAGGTTTGTTTTCATCCGAAATGCATGCTGAACATGCATTCCATGAATGAAAGATCATATGATTTTACGCAGGAGATAATATGAGGTGAAGGTTTTACTCCATTTCACTGCGTACTGTCGGGCAGAGACTTGGATCATGCCTTTGCGTATGGCCATTTTGTGAGATGGTCCTGATGAGACACGTGTACCAATGTTGAAACATAACACCTTTTCGACAAATCCAAACTGGATATTCTGGCAACGGCCCGAGTCTCGTTCGTAATCTGATAAGGAGGGTATCTGATGTACAACAAAATTTCTCTATTTAGGATTTTCTGTCAATCATTCAATGCAGATATATAGTTGCTCAGTTAGTATTTTTCAACCCTCGTTTATTTTCAGTTGCTCACCTAGTATTATTGTGGCAAATTTTTTGCAGTTCCATTATGAATTTTTGCCACTCAATATTAATTTTCAGCTTAGTTTTTCTGTCATACAAATAGTATTAGAGTCAATTCATTGTAAGTTGACCTTTATTTTGTCCATCGCTTGTTTAAATTTTGCCCTTTTTTGTGTGTTAGGTTTCTGATATTATAAATAGCTCTACTTTACAATACACTGTCCCTATAACAACAAACTCAAAGCCTCAGGAAGGGGTACTAAATAAATATCTGTTTTTGCTCATATATCTAACTAAAGCACATAAGTCAGAAATGGCAACTTTACAGGAGAAACAAAAAATACAATAAAAGTATAGTTAAATAAAAAAAGAGTATTTTTTATTCACAAAAGTGTATTAAAAATGTAAATTTGTAGACATATTTGACTTGTGTTATTTAGTACAGTTGTGTATTGATTAAAATAAGGCAAGTTGAAACAATAAAAAAAAAATTGACTTATGTGCTTTAGTCCACCGACCCTAGATATAATATATGTTTTGTGATATAAAAAAGGTTCATTTTTTACCTGTGTTCCTGGGAGGTGCGGTAAAGGGCGATTAGATTAGAATGCATTTACTTAAAATGTTCTGTCAAAGATGAATAAATAATAATGATGCTAGATTTGTGACAAATGCTAGCTATTATATGTAAAATAAATGATAACTACATCTGTACAGTGAGCATTACTCGTGAAGGTGAAATAAATTACTGGGAGTTAAGCCGTGTAATTTTTATATTGAAACTTAATTGCTTGGCTTATTATAATTTTACATTTTGGTTTGCATATTACTGATTTCACATTTTTTTCTCAGGTTTGATGGAAGATTTGGAGGATATGAGAATGGAAGCTTTAGAGAAGAAGAAAAAAATGCAGAAAAAGAGGCGGAGAATAGATGATGATTAACAAATAATAATACTTTATTATTATTTATTTATATTTGCTTAAGTGTATTCAATCATATTATTTACTATGTAAATGTTTATTTCTATTACATAGAAAGTGTTAATTGTAATGTTTTTTGTTTGTTAGTCTAAGTATGAATTACTTTTGCAATAAGTTATGTTGCACAGTTTGTATATTTTGAAATTATTATTAATCTATAATGAGTGGCCAATGTTATAATCAGTTATTCAAAATTTAGACTTAATTATCAATATCTTACAATTAACTCCTTTTGATATGGAGGCACAAACTAATCATTTTCAATATTAATTTAACAGAATTTTGTTCCAACTGATATTTATTTTATTATATTATTTCACATTGATTTAAATAAATTAATCCTTAGTTTCTTGTAAAGGCGTTAATATTAATTGGATAGGTTTTGATAATTAATAGGTTAATAGGAGTGAAGTTTAGACTTTTAATTGAATTATTGTATTCTAAAGTTGATATTTTCAACCAACTACTCTTGGTGAAAGTTCATGTTGAATGAAGTGTTTTATTTATAATTAATTATTGTTATTCTAATTTTAATGTCATAAGCATAATACATATATATATATATATATATATATATATATATATATTTATTTATACAAGGAATGAATAAGTTTCCTTATGATTTTTTATCTTATTAGGTATTCTATTTATTTATGTTTGACTCAATTGATTTATGCCATATTATTTTTTGGCAAAAATATAAAAACTTATTTGTATATAAGTTTAAATTATGTTTTATATTATAAGTTACATATTAGCATTATATATGTAATATATTATTTAATTATATATTTAGAAATGGACTTTAATAATTAAATAAAATATTAAGGAATCTGAATGCAGATTCACTTTTATCCATTTTCAAAGATTTTTTATCAGACATGTGGACAGCCACCACATTATTATGGCCATCAATATGTAAAACTAATGGATTTTATACACCTAATTAGCTTTATATATTATCTGGTAATAATTCTAAGAGATTGAATAGTGGGTATTTGGATTTCTCATTAAGCGATCTATCTCATGGATTTTGGTTTTCTTAATATATTTTATAAATTTGTATTATGTATATTATTACTCTAGCATTGTAAATAATTGAATGGTTTTGAAATGAATGCAAATGTTTTTTTTTATTTGTAAGGATCTGGTTTATTATAACCTGGCAAAATTGTGATAATATGAATATTAAAGTTTATAATGTTGTAATGGATCATATTTTATTTTATTTTATCTTAAATGACATTTTTTTGAAGTTATTCAAATTGAGTCACATAGTATATATATATATAATGAGTTACAATCCATTGGATTGGTCTGCAACGAGTTTTGACTTATTTCTCCACTCCTCCCTATTCTCAGCTAGTCTCTTCAACTCCATATATGAGCCACAGCTCATGTCCCTCTTCAGTTGGTCCATATAGGCGTCTCTCGGTCGACCTCTGCCATTTGTGCCTTCGGTCCTGCCCTCTGCGATTGCGATGAGCAGTCCTGGGTGCCTGATGTTGTGGCCAATCCAATTAGCTCGTTGTTGGCAGATTCTTTTGAGGAGTTGCCTTTTTTCGCCAACCCTGGTTAACACTTCTTCGTTTTCGACGTGTTCCGACCAATGAATCTTCAGCATGCGTCTATAGCACCACATTTCAAATGCCGCTAACCGTCCGCTTTCCCTCTTGCTGATGGTCCACGTCTCGCACCCATATAACAAAATGCTCCACACAAAGGCTTTAGTGAGATTCTTCCTCACGCTTAGATCAATATTAGGGGATTCTACTATTTTGGATTTTTTGTTAAAGGCAATTCGTGCCTGGTTTATTCTGCTCACAATTTCTGATTTGGAGCGTCCGTCCTGGTTTATTCTGCTGCCCAAGTACACGAATTCTCTTACTTGTTTGATGCTCACTCCATTCATGGCAATGTTCGCAGTCGCTTCCTCCCTTCCAACGACCATACATTTTGTTTTATCTTTATTTATTTTCATGTTGTACTTTGACAACAGTATACTTTCCATTTTCCCTAAGGCTTCGTTCAGCTCCATCTCGGAGTCTGCGAGCAGTGCTATGTCGTCTGCATATCTAATCATGTCGACTTTTTTCCCATTTATTTTTACTCCTGTCCAGTTCTTCATTTCTTCTCTGAGTTCATCAATAGCTCGCTGTATATAGCAGTTAAAGAGTGCTGGCGACATTGAGCATCCCTGTCTCACACCTTGTTCTACCCTCGCTTCTGCGCAGCTCTCTCCGCTTTTAATTACAGCCATTTCATTCTTGTATAGGCTCCAGATTGCTCTTCTGTCCTTATAGCTCATTCCTATCTGGTTTAGAGTCTTAAAAAGTTGTTCCCATTCTACTTTATCGAATGCTTTTTCTAGTATAATCAGCTGAAATCTATACGAACAAGTTGATACAATGGTTCGGGATGGATCATGTTACGAAAATGCCCTATGAAAGTCGATTAGGGTACACCATTTCATGAAAACTGTGTCGGGATTTAGGAATATTGTAATGGAAAAGTAACTTAATTGCATTCTAAATGTTGGAGGCTTCCGAGTGGAGGATGAAATACAACTAAATTGTGTAAAAAATGGAAATGTCTGACAATTTAATAAATTGAGGGAATCTACAATACAGACCAGGGCCCAAAGTCAAAACACATTTTAGCGTTAGTTTTTCGTGTTGTGTACGTTCGAACATAGACAACGTTGCGAGAAGCATCAATTTTTGTAGCTAAAATACACAATAGTTACAAAATTTGTCACTTTGGCGCAACATCGTCTATATTCGAACGATTGCAACGCTAAAATGTGTTTTGATTCAGGCCTCTGACCTATATTCCATCATGACACAAGCTTATTGAGAGTGTATTTGAGTTACATTTGGATTACAGAATATTAAGTGCCTGAGATGATTAACGCTCCAATACCTAGGAGATAACTGTTATATTTTAGACATACTTTTTTATGAATTCAAAGGATATCAATAAAATATCGTACAAGAGTAAATAATTATGATCTTTTGTTCTCTTCGTCCATTCATGTAGGTTGAAGTCTGAGGGAATATTATTTAGATTTATGGGTAATTTGGAATTATATATAACATTTATTATGAGACCATAAGGTAAATATTTCTTATAATTAATTGATAGAGGTTAATATACTTCATTAGCAGCTTGGTAAAACATTTAATGCATTAATAAAAATATCAATTTATTTATCACATCTACTGAAGTATTCATCTACATTATGATATATACGAGAAAAACATTTTTTTTCAAATTGTAATTTGATGGTTTGAATATTGTCTTAGTGGTTTCCTGGAAAATATTGATAAAAATACAAAAGAGGTTTTATCAAACTGCAGTTATTATTTATATTACAAATACACATTAAAATGCAAAAAAATAATATTGATTATAATAAATGACACAATACACAATAAATAAAAAAAGGTGCAAACATACACCACATCACGGGCGGGCGTAGCCAGGTTTTAATATCGAGGAGGGGAGGTTGTTCAAGAAAATAAAACTACCGAAAATGAATGCAATAACCCTTATATTACTTGAAATGTGTAAAAAAAATATTATTGATGTTGATATCTTAACTTTTGAGGGGGGGGGGGTCCCTCTCCTGGCTACGCTCATGCACTACATGAATATACAGAAACATATTTACTTAAAAGTAGTATTATTAAATGATTCAAAATGTTGCCTTACGCAGAGGAAATACTTAGTAGATATTTGTAGTTGTCATCCGCAGATTAAGATTGGCAAGACAAGAATTATTACGAAACCTAATTAAATACTGATGGAATTATAATTTCAGATACTTTTACACATATATACATATTTAGAAGGTTAAAAGATTTGTCATTTTTAGGATATTGTTTTTATGAGAGAACATAAGTGTAATTATTTCTTCTCTCTGTGTTTTGGTGACATCTGTGATAATTCATTGAGTGACGAACATATTTCTGCTGTGATTTCTTCCACATCGGGAGCATCAGATATAATCCACGTATCATCTGTTGATTCAAGTTTCTCACGGCAGATTGGGCAAGTTTTATTGTTTACATTCCTAAAAATTTAAATTTACAAATTGATCTACATTTCTATCTACGTACACACCATCACAATATATCTCTTCAAGTGAGGCTACTATAATACATTATACAAATGAACCAAACATATGAGTTGTAATCTGGGTGCTAATAAAAATAAAAGCATTCAGGATGTGTTGCATATCTCGTCACTTTAATATAAGATGCTAAATTTTATATTTATTTATTCATTTGTTAACTGAACAGCATTCAAAAAGATAAAATGTTATGGAATCTACCTAACTGGGCATGAGCCCATACCAAGGCAGACTGAATCAGTTTTTAACTTTTTTACTTTGTATCAGCGCTTTAACATTCTTTACTTTAAGTACTTAGGTTATTTCCCTTATTCTGTTTAATCGTTCAATGATATGACACAACACAAACGCTCACGCACCCAAGCATACATCCACACACACAAACACACTCACCCACCTACACATCCATACACCCATGTACATACATATAACGCCACATATATCTGGGTTTTGTTATAAACCCAAATACAACCTTATACACCTTTCACACTAAGCTAAAAGCTTGTGCCGTGAAAGGGGAGTTTGCCGGTATACGTAAATGTATAATATTAACTGTAAATATTTTGTAAACTTGTATTATGTAAAAGGCTTGTTTGAAAAATAAAAAAATTTGAACTAGATTTATAGCGAAAATTGAAGTATCAACAAATCTCACCATTTTTCTATACACGGCAGACAATAGGAATGTGCACATGGAAGTATTACTTCTGGCTTTCTTTCTAAACAAATACAGCATTCTACAGATTTATCCAGCACTGCTTTTCCTGAACTTAACTGATCTACATGCTCCAGAAGCATGGAAGCCGTGAGATTTGGTATCATATTTTCTGTATCTGAATCTTTACTCAATGCCTTTGCTTCACTTTGTGAATTCCTCCTTTTACTTTCTTCTATACATCTCAAGTGACCCTGTAAGGTTTTGAATACTCTCAAGAACTCGGCTAAATTGATAAGTCGATATGATTCCACAGAAGATGTAGTTGGATCAATTTTCACGCAACCAATTTTAACAGTGCCTTTCCATAAAATAGAGGAATCAGTGCCCTTTTTAACAGCAAATACTAACTTCTTCCCATTAGAATCCAAACATTTACTTGATCTAGAAGGATAAAAAACATTTCTTATGAAATTTATTCAGTCTATAAAGTATACTATGCATGGAAGAACATGGAGATAGATATTTATGTTTCTAAATAATAAGCAGCATAATTTTATTATGTATATGAAAAGTGCTACTTTTTTCTTACTTGAAGCGAAAAACAAAAGAAAATGCGATTGTATAAAAAAAAAACAGGAATTTATGGAGCTCGCACAATTCGATGGCTGTGCAGTTGAGTTGCCTGTCAAGTAGTATTCTCAAAATCAATATAATGTTTATAATTACAATTTATTGAGCTCTCCTAATTGTTTAACAAAGTCTTCGTAAGATAATACTGCTATTTCAGAAAGAATTCGAGCTGATCTCAAAACATCGTCTTGCAATAACTCTCCGAGAGATCCTTCCTCACAGCTAGTAGCCTGACCCATAGTAAAAATCGTGGGTATTTAATTACGATCTTGTTTACTGTTGGTCAGCGGACACGAATATCACGATTTATTTAAATAAAAAAATGCAAGAATTTCAAGCAGATTATTAACAATACTATTTATTCTTTTATAATAATATCAATAATATGAGGGACATTACGATACGACCAATAATATTATTATTGAATGACGTATAATTTGACATTTCGAGTTTTCAACCATCGACCATAGATAAATTTGATTTCCGGGAACTCATTGAGATGGACGATTCATTATTTTCGAGACCCGTTCCCATAGAAATAGATGGAACCCATAGATATAGTAGCTCTGTATACATGTATCGAAATGTCAAACATCCTTCAAGAATATCTGTCAAATACGGTGTATAAGCGTAGTACAATCTCGATTTGTTATTGAAGTTATTATTTTACGGTAATTTTATTTCTCACATTAGAAATGAGTGATTCTAAGTTTAAACCCGAAGATAAACCCAATAGACTATTGGATGAAAGTGCATTCGCCACATTATTTCATAGTTATCATGAAAAACATTTGAAACAATGTTGGCCTCTGGTACAGAAAGCTCTTGCTGAATACTTTGTAGTTGCTAAATTGGATCTCATTGAAGGTAGTATGACTGTGAAAATAACAAGAAAACAGGTAAATATTCAAACCCTTAACCATTAAATAAATTTTGCATTACTTTACATATACGTTTTATTCATAATCTATTACGTTTAATTAATTTTTTATTCACTTATTCTGTTTATTCATTCACTTGAATGTATTCATCTTATTTATTTCTTTTAAATACACCTTATCATTTTTTTTTTTAACTTTTAATTGATTTTCATCTTACTTTATTCATTCATCTAAATGTATTCATCTTAATTTATGTGTTAAAAACATTTTCATCAAGATTTATTACTTTGACTTGATTTTATTCATTCATTTGAATCTATTCATCATATATCATTTGTTTTAAATACATTTAATCATGATTAATTATTTTTATTTGATTTTTAATCTTGTTTTATTAATTTATAATTATTTTATAAATTCATTTGAATCTATTCATCTTGTTTTTTTTATACATTTTAATCATAATTTAGTACTTTTAATTGATCTTTTGGTTAATCGAATAAGAAAATTGTTAGCAATTTGGTACTGTTATTAGTGTTGTTTGATAATGATTCATTTAACTTTGATGTTTTTTTAAGACTTCCAGGTAAATTAAGGATCTTTTTGGTGGTCCGCTTATTGAATTCACATTTTGTTGTCATGTTCTACAATTGACTGTCTGATCCTGTGAATATTATAAAAGTAAAAAAGCAAGTAAAAATACATAGAAAACTGTATTTGCATTACATCTACTTAACAGCCATATAATATGGAGGGAGAGAATTTTCCACTGAAACATTCCAATTTAAAACCATTGAGGTCAAATCTGTAACTATCTTATAAATTTACAGGTCACGATGAAAGAGACTCAAATCAAATTTATAAACGTAATTACAAAATTATCTCAACAATCTGATGGTAAAATTATTGTGGATTTCCAAAGAGAACATTATGACCATTCAATAGACTTGTCAAAAATGAGATTACCAAAACATGAAAAACAAAATATTGCAATCCAATACTATTAATAGGTAAGATTTTATAAAAATTTAATTTTATAACACTTTTATAGATAAAACAAAATAGCGACATAATATTGGCATGAATGATTAACATAACATAACATGCATAGACAATTCACACAGATCTAGCTAGTCCCAAACTAAGATATGAATCTTGTATTATGGGTACTAACGCGACGATATACATATATACAATGCACTGAACACATATAGGTACATGTAACACCCAGGCCCTGGACAATTTGAAAAAGGTCATTCTTCATTTTGCCCTGGCCGGGAATCGAACCCGGGACCTCGTAACTCAAAGGCAAGTGCGTTAGCCTCTGTTGTCCGACATGGTTAAAGAAGGATGAAAGTGGCATAAATGCAGTAGAAATGAGATCGTTGAGAAGGATGTGTGGTAAAAGTCTGAGAGATTGTGTGCGTAACAGTGATATACGAAAGGAATGTGGAATGAAAGTTGGTGTGGTTACAAGGATGAATGTAAATAAGTTAAGATGGTTTGGGCACGTGGAAAGAATGAATGAGGACAGAATGACCAAGAAGATACATTGGGCTGAGAGGAATGGTGCTCGGAGACGTGGACGTCCGAGAATTAAATGGCAAGATCATTTAAATCAAATCCTACAGGACGGTCACGTGTTGAGCACATTGAACAGGAGAGCATGCATGAGGAATTGTATGACAGTGACGGAAGCGAAAGATGTATGTAAGGATAGAAGGAAGTGGCGCTCAATCCTTTCTGCCTACCCTGCAAGGGAATCGACGTGATGGTACGTATGTATGGATGTTATCTTAATTAATATAGAAATTACTGGTGAAATTTTTTACATTTGCCGGGAACCAAGCCCAAGACCTCCCAAATGGTAGACGGGCATCAGAATAGCAAATCTACTACTGATCTATTATTAAAAAAAAATACCTAAGATCTTGAATACATACCTTTAAATTTTCTGTTGACATTGTGTTAACCAATGTTTTTACTACTAATGTAGTGATTTTGCCACTTCCGATGTTGTTGGGAGTCTCAGTATTAGTGGAATATGTTTACTATAAAGTAGTCCAACATTGTCAGCCAAGTAAGCCGTATAATTTAATGTTTGTAACAGCAGATAGAGTTCACTTAGTGTCGACTAAATTAAAAAATATTATGAATTCTAGATATTATTTTCTAGGTTACGAACGTCGATGAGATTATAGTTATTACATGATATTATGTTATCATATAACATACTATTCATGAGATCTATTTTATGATTGAGACATAGCTTTGCGCATAAAGGAAAGGATATATTTTATATTTTTTAGATAATTATAAACATTTTTAGGATAACTTAAAATAAAACACTTATGTTAAGTATATCTACAGTCACTGTGGATATATTTAAAAAAAAACTTTTTTATACACACTTATATTCCAATTTCCTTTCGTCCAATTTCAATTCTCCCCTTCTTTTCCAAGGTCACTGAAAGACTGGCATATAACCAACTCAATACTTTTATCACAAAATAATCTCCATAACAATTTCCAGTCATAATTAAAATTATTAAGACAAATAAGACGTATACATTCCAAATTCGTGTACTTTCTCAAAACATATTCACACTGAGTGCTACTTATTCTAAAATATTCCAGGAACTGCATGGGCAAAATATCTTGGAAATTAATCATTTTTTTATAAAATCTCACAACTCCGTCTTCCACATCCCTTTGTAATAATATTTTTCGCCACATTGTATAACAAATTTACTTGAAACACCTATAATATAAACCAACGTCTACTTTCACAACACGACGAATCGCATATTTGAAATGTCAAAATATTCGTTTGCTATGTTGGCAAAGTTTTTTATGAAAAGTAGTAATGGTGGAACAGAACTGCCTATTTACTTTGCGAATGGCGTCTTCTTTTCACTTTGCGCTTTGCAATTCCTACTTTGCAAAAAGATGTAATGGTGGAACGGAAACAAGCCGATGAATTGCATAGTGCAAAATGCAGAGTTGGAAAGTATAATGGTGGTACGGGGCACTGGTTTTTAATAGTTACCTATATTTTTAAATTGTTATATTTTGAATAGTTATATTTTTAAATTGTCATAGTATAATTTTATGTAAATTTTTTATAAGCTATTTACTGTTAATAAATGCTCATATGATTATAATGTTTTTTTTTCTTCCAATTTGTACATTATTATATCTAGTATGACCTATTATTAACCTAGATATTGTTTGGTTTGGCGTTTTCTCTTAAAAATTGAGTGAGAATATCCCGTACAGACTGTTAAGATATGTAATAAACTGTTTTTACTTCAGATGTGTGATTAAATTATTTAAGGATGTTATAAGTTAATAAAATTAAAAAAATATTAGATTTTTTTAGATTAGATATATCTAGGTTTTTGTTATAAACCAAAATACAATCTCATACACCATAGGTGGCCAACCTTTTCAGCAGCTGGGCCAAATTTCAGAATTGAGATTTTTTACCGGGCCATACAACAATTTACTCCATATATGGAACATTTTATAATTTTACTTCACCTTAAAATTTCTACCCCCCCGTCGCCAAGTTTTCAAAATGGTATAGGAATTTGAAATGTTTCAAAACTCCTCGGTTTTCTTTAAGAATATTTTCTCAAAATAGTACCTCTTTCAAAAAAGTAACGGATACTTATAACGACTGTTATCAAAAAAAATAGTGAGGAATGCTTCGCGGGCCGCACGTAGACACCCAACAGGCCGTATGTGGCCTGCGTGTTGGCCACCCTTGTTATACACCTTTCACCATAAGCTAAAAGCTTGTGTCGTGAAATGGGGTATTGCTGGCACCTGGAATCGAATTATGCACCTTTTGTGCTTGAGGCCGAGACTCTACCGCCAGGCTACAATGGAATTATTAAATTACTATACATTACCATATTGTTTAAAGTTATTCAGATACTGCCAGTGTAATCAATAAATGAATTAGCAAATGTGTATTTAGCTGAAAAAAGTGTCTGACCTGAATACAATTTTATATAACTCTGCCTAACTGTCTGACATAGCTACAATTCTATACACAAAATAGAAAACAAAGTAAGTACTTATACATTGGGGTAAGACAAGGCATCAATGATGATTTATTTACGATCACCATGAGCTCTTTGAGAAGATAGTGATATACTTTACAGTTTGATTAATTTAATGCTCCTAGTCATTGATAGAATAGTACCCATAAGAATGCTTATACAATGAATTAGACAAATTTAATAGTCAGTCATTTTACAGAGTATTGTAGTTATATATATTTTAAAATAATCTTTAGAGGTGACTGTTGGTGGTGGAGATTTATCATAAAAACACTTCAATGCTATTGATATTTATTTATTAAGAATAATCATTTAATTAGTGTTATGGACAAAAGAAAATATAAACAATTTTTTTCTACATCTATCATCAAATAAAAATGGTTAAAGACGTTTCACAAAATTGAATACTGCTTAAGACAATTTAAATAAATATTTGATTTGAAACTTTACATAGGTGCTACTTTGAACTCCCTATGCGCGCTACAATATACTACACTTGTAAGTGATTGGTGTATAGATATTTGTGAAGAATTTTGACAAGCATCTATGTTTTTGGTGCAGTCGCCTTGTTTGCTTTAAAACTGTTTTTGTTTGTAATTTATTTGTTTTAAACTTGCTCTGGAACATTAAATTAATAAGTATTAGTAAGAGTTGAAAATTGAGAAAAGACCATTAGCATTTTCTCAATTCCGATGATGTCCCACTGCCTTCCTATATTTCAGGAAGGATTACGTCAGGGGGAGTCCTTCAGGCGAACCATGAGCCCTTAGAAAGAATTTGCTAGAAGAGTATGGATGACACAGGAACTGACATTCATGGGTGTGGGAGGGTGTAACCCTTAATGTGCCTTCCTATATATATTTAATCCTTGGGTCAAGTCACCTACATTGTAATATTCATATGACCACCATCTGCCAAAGAAGTCATTTTGTTAAATAGATTAACACGACAAAGTGACTTGTATATGATAACAATAAATTCTGAAAAATTATTGACACTATAACTCACTTTTGATTCTGAAAAGATATTATGATATAATGAAATTAGCGGTACCTCACATTAAGTAAGAAAGAATAGTAAGTCGTGTGCTATAATTAGAACTAGATTTTATTTTTGCCGGAAACGACAGGTTTTCATGAGAAACTTTTTTTTGCGCTATCTCCAGATACACTGATATCTCGATTATATAAAAATACACGATTATTTGCAAGTTTTATACCGGGCACTTCTTCAAACGTCGCATGCAAGTTTCAATGGTTTCAATTTGTTTTGACAGTTCAACTTTGTTTTGAGTCATAGAATAACAATCAAAATCAGTTCTATCCACGGCCGCCAGATATCGCTAATGTCGGGGAACGGTCTCGAAAATAATGAATCGTATTGAGATGGTAGGCCCCAATGTCAGATATCTGTCAAATATAGTTTTGTATGCAGGAAAATTGGGCACTATATGAGATGGTAGGCCCCACTGTTGTCAAATGTGAGATTTCATAGGAAAAGTAATATTTATAAAATTGTTGCCATATGTAGAATTATTTTTTGGTCACCACGTTTAATTATTTTTGAGCACCCAAGTTTTTCGACACCAGCAAAGTTAACATTCGAGTTAGATTTTATTTTTGCTGGTTTTATTTTATTTTTGCCGGCAAAAATAAAATAAAACCAGCAAAAATAAAATCTATCTCGAATACAAAGTTTAAGAAATTTGTATTCGAGTTAGATTTTATTTTTGCCGGTTTCATTTTATTATTGCCGGCAAAAATAAAATAAGCAAAAATAAAATAAAACCGGCAAAATTAAAATCTAATTCGAATACAAATTTCCTAAAGTTTATATTCGAGGTAGATTTTATTTTTGCCTAAAATCTACTTCGAATACAAATTTCCTTAAGTTTATATTCGAATTAGATTTTATTTTTGCAAATAAAAAAAAAGAAATATTTCGCCAAAAAATCCAAATAATATTATTGTAGCAACAATTTTCCTCCATAGAAAACTATATTTGACAGATTATTTTATTTTTGCTACCGTCAACCGTGGCAACTTTACCACATTTTTTTGGAAAAAATGAAATATCTCTGAAATAAATATCCATAAGAGTGAATTATGACTTTATATAAGTTTAAATAATAAAAGGTTGTAAATTTCTGCATAAACGTATAAATAAAAGTCAAAAATTAACGAGTTATTGATAAAAATAAATCATAGGTAAAGATGGAAGGAAATGGGCAACTTTACCCACTCACAATATTTTCAATAAACGGGGATTAAGAGTGTAACGAAAGTTGAATTATCATGCCTACCACACTCTCTACACTTGTCTTTGATTTTTATAACTTAAATAATACATTTCCTGGCAACATTGTTAATATTATAATTTGTCTTATGATTGTAGGTAAAGATGCCTTAGCTTCTATGAACATTTTCATACTAATCCATGTTTTATTGTAGGGCTGCCACAAATTATTTTGAACACCTGTCCAATCACGGCAATATTTTTTTTATTAACCTACCCACACTTCTAATTGAATTTAATATAATAAACATATATGTAGTAAACATTCATTAAAAAGCAGGAGTATTTGTAAAAAAAAAATATATTTCAAATAAAATTGTACCATTTAAAATAGGACATAGGTACTAAACTAGAAAAAGAAAATAATGTATAAATAACAAAAAAAATTGCCTGAAATATAATTTTGGCAATCGAAATGTAGGTACCTTTTCAATTTATTTTAATGTTTTCTTGACTTCCCTTAAAATTTCATCCACATCAAAATCATCATCTTCATCGTCGTTATTTGACATTTTGAAACATAAATGGCAAAGAAAATAGCCATTATCCTGAATTTCCGGAATATGCTCTTGATGATAGGTAGGTATACATTTTTTATGAAATTTTTTATTGCAATCGTAACAAATAATCAAATTTACTTTTTTCTTTTCTTTTTCGCATATAAAACACATATCCATTACAACAGGCATAGCAATTGGACAATCAGGAGGTTTTATCATAATATTAGATAATATTTTTATTTTAGGTTCCTTGGAACCTTCTTTCTGCTTTTTGATAGGAATTGATGTCTTCTTTTCTTTAACTTTTATATTTGAGCCCTTGGAGATTGATATATCCGAACTTTGAACCGATTTTCCAGCTGGAGCACTCATTTTTTTATTTGCCTGTCGCTTTATAGGGTTTGGCGCTCTATTTTCTTTGAGGTAATCAAGTAACGCTTGATCTACGTTGTAGCAAATTTCATCACATTCAGGAATTTTTCTGTAGACCTGTTGGGGATCAAACGGATATATTCCCGTGGCCCTGAACCCACTAATTATATTGGTGTGTTTATAATCAGAGTCTTCAAGTAATCGTTTTAGCAATACTGGAAAATGACTTTTATTTAAAGAGGTCTGCTTGGGATTCTCGATTTTATACTTAAATAAAATCTTCCTCCACGACTTTTTTAGTGGACCAAAAAAGGCCACATCGAGAGGCTGTGTCAGATGTGTAGATGATGGAGGCAAAAAAACAAATCTTATGTTGTGCTGCTCACAGAGCTCTACTACATCCAAATTAATGTGGCTAGAAAGGTTATCTCCAATAATCAGTTTTGGTCCTTCAAGACGTTTTGCCCACGGTATTATTATCGTCGAAAACCAGTCGAGGAACGTTGTAGAATCAAACCAACCACTTTTCGTTCTATTGTATCTCGCTGCTTCCGGGCCTCCTTCGCACCATTGAGTCCACACACATTCTGATTTATATACCACATAAGGTGGTAAAATATCTCCGTTGGCGACTCCGGCAAACATGATCGATATGCATCCTTTCGAATAATTTAAAATTCGTTCAGGGTATTTGACTCCACGTCTGAAAATGCACTTGCTAGCTCCGGGATCATCGCTAAGATTCGTCTCATCATAATTTAATATATTACTTGGTGGCACATCTTCAATGGACACTTTCAGATTGTCATAAAAGGTTTTGAAATCCTCGAGTGATTTTTCGGCTCGGACTTTTTTAATATTTTGGGTAGCTCTTACAGTGAGCTCATCGGAATGCCTTTTAATAAAGTTTTTAACCCACCAGTCACCTGGAGGTTTGTTATTGAATAAACTGCCTTTATTGTTTTTCATGATGTAATCAAAGACTACCAGACGAAGATCAAGTTGCGTCAAAGGGTATCCATACTCTGATGAAGCAATCAATACTTTTACAAATTTCGATTCCTCATCTGCAGAAAGTCTATTTTGAGGACCAGGTTTATCGGAATGCAGGTTTTTTACTCTTTTCTCAATTGTTGTACGGGGAATTGAAAACTTTTTTTCTGCATCATATGAACTAATTTTTTTATTTCTAACCAAATCTACAACAAGCAAAAGCGTCTCCTCTGAATAATTCTTGTACGGCCTTGCCCCAATCTTTCGTCTGTTTCGTGTATTGCGTTTCTGAGATGACATGGTGATAAAACCTAAAAAGTTGTAATTATTTTCTTTATGTGAATCATAGAGAGCATAATTTATTTACATATTAATTAAAAACATAAATTTCCACGTAATAAACAACAATACAAAGTGTGACGGTGATGGCGGGATTATCGCGTAGAGCACTTTTTCCCATCGAACTCAGTACAAAAATTATTAAGTAGATAAAAATATAAATATATGTATTCATGTTGGTAGCCCTAACATTAGGTAAAGTTGCCACCACTTGAAGTGGTGGCAACTTTACCTAAAGTGATTTTTAATATAAAGTAAAATATTTTCAAAAACAGTGAAAATTAAAACATTCTGATTATCTTAATATCTTCATAAGTATGTGCTGTTTAGAATATATAAATATGACTCACCTCAGTTCAGTAATTACACAATAATTATATCAAATTTGGTGAACTTCCAGAAATGACTGCATGCAATACGTTCAGAAATATAGATATAATTTGACAATTATTGCAGTGCTGCCAACGAAAACTTTTTTTAGTATTGCCAGTTAATTAACACACATTCCTAAACTGAAACGACCATACAACTGCTGATACATTTTGTGAAGGAATAGTTTTCTTGAGACCTGATAGAGGTAGGTAAAGTTGCCATTGATAGGTAAAGTTGCCACGTTGTACGGTATCTAATTTGAATTTTTTTCTATCTATTTTTGAAATCTAATTTGAATATAAACTTTAAGAAATTCGTATTTGAGTTAGATTTTATTTTTGCTGGTTTTTTTTTATTTTTGCCGGCAAAAATAAAAAAAAATAGTTTTCTATGGAGGAAAATTGTTGCTACAATAATATTATTTGGATTTTTTGGCGAAATATTTCTTTTTTTTTATTTGCAAAAATAAAATCTAATTCGAATATAAACTTAAGGAAATTTGTATTCGAAGTAGATTTTAGGCAAAAATAAAATCTACCTCGAATATAAACTTTAGGAAATTTGTATTCGAATTAGATTTTAATTTTGCCGGTTTTATTTTATTTTTGCTTATTTTATTTTTGCCGGCAATAATAAAATGAAACCGGCAAAAATAAAATCTAACTCGAATACAAATTTCTTAAACTTTGTATTCGAGATAGATTTTATTTTTGCTGGTTTTATTTTATTTTTGCCGGCAAAAATAAAATAAAACCAGCAAAAATAAAATCTAACTCGAATGTAAAGTTTACCGGTGTCGAAAAACTTTATGTCCAAAAATAATTTAACGTGGTGACCAAAAAATAATTCTACAAATGGCAACAATTTCGTGAATATTACTTTTGCTATGAAATCTCACATTTGACAACAGTGGGGCCTACCATCTCATATAGTGCCGATTTCCGTGCACATCCTTGTGTTGGCTTTCTGTCGAAAAGGTAATGTTTCTATAGCTTTCCTTTAAAACTTTCGCAATATAGCATTAGTAGCGCGTAATTTAAATTTTAGGATACTGATTATTGTATTACCACCAGAGATGTGACGTATTTGAAATAAAAGTATTTAAAATACAAATACAAAATACGTATTTGTATTTTGTATTTCAAATACCTTTTTGAAAAAAGTATTTTGTATTTTATTTGAAATACTTTTTTTGAGTATTTTGTATTTTACACAAAATACTTTTACAAAATACCTTTTTATTGTTTGAAACAAAATTCTGCCATTAATTGATATGCGCGTACGCAAGCTTTTTTTGCCAATTTGTTGAATTACAAATACAACGTTTCCATTAAAGTACTCCATGTTTGAGATATACACACATAATAATGATGATTGAACAAATTATACATGACGCCGTTTAATGTTTCATGGCCATTTCAAGGGCGCTGTGATTTCTCCTGAATGGTAGCATTTTCAATTTTGTTTGAAGGCAATCTATTTCAGGCAGATGACGCTGCGACTCTGTTTCTTCTTTCTGCAAATTTAGAGGTATTTGCCCTTTTGAGTTCAACGAGTTTAAGAAGCTGATCACAGCCTTCACCACACATTTTCGTCAGCGGAACAGCTCAGTGGGTGGTGTGCTGCCTTGTGGACAGTGAGACACAGTTTAAACACCACTATCTCTAGGACTCACAGTTAGTGTAGACTGCTTAGTAGTGAAGTTATGTGGCAGCTCTTATTCTCTCTGTAAATGATCCGGAGGCAACATTAAAAACCATCTGAAGACGATAAGGAAGAGTCTGGAGCAGTCCTGTATATAATATGATGTTACAGTAGTCCATCCCGTGGAGCACCCGGTAAAGAATTGGTCTCCCACTCTTCTCCATGAGTTTTCGAGTGTCCTGTAAAAGGCAGGTTTTCGAAAAAATAAGACATTTTACATCTTAAATTCGGCGATGAGGTTTGCCACCCATCCTGAATGTCTTGATTTTATGTTGGCACGGAGAAGACAGCTTGCATGTTTTATATGCAGCTGGTCTGCTGGCTACCCCACTTGTGGGACGTGCCGTGATGGTATAATAGTAGTAGTACAGTAGTCCATACGATTTCAGATTTGGATTATCCATTCTGATTTATTTTGCAGCCCAAGTCAGGAATTCTCTTACCTGCTTGATGATACTCAATCCATTTATGATAATTTTCGGCTTATCTCTTCTAACAACGGTACATTTTGTCATGACTTAATTAATTTTTTTTTCTATTTTGACAGTTCTTCCTAAGGCTCGTCCTCATTGTCTGCAAGCAATGATATATCGAATCATGTCAACCCTTTCTCCATTTATGTATACTCTTGTCCAGTTTTTCATTCATCAATGGTATTCATCAATTGTCTGCAAGCAATGCTATATCTAATCATGTCAACCCTTTCTCCATTTATGTATACTTTTGTCCAGTTTTTAATTTCTTTTTCATTCATCAATGGTTTAAATATTAAATACTTTTGTCTTACACCTTGTTCGACTATTTGTAAAAAGTATTTTAAAAAGGTATTTTAAAAAAGTATTTTGAAAATACGTATTTTGTATTTTGTATTTAAATACCATTTTGAAAATGTATTTAGTATTTTGTATTTGAAATACAAAAATTCAAAAGTATTTGTATTTTGTATTTAAATACTTTTTTGGAAGTATTTTGCACATCTCTGATTACCACAGTGGTGGCGGATAGTTAGTTTTTGGAGCACCCGACAAAGAATTCGTCTCTCATTCTTTACTGTGACTTTTCGAGTGTCCTGTAAAAAGGCAAGTGTTTGAAAAACATCACGTTTTAAGATATTTAACTTCTTCAGTTCAGCGATGAGGTATGCCACCCATCATGAATGTCTTAATTTTTTTAAGTTCAGCAAGATGGCTTGCATGTTTGTTTCATGCGGCTGGTCTGCTGACTGCCCCACTTGTGGGATATGCCGTGATGGTATAGTGGTGGTGAAGCCGTAGCTGTCCGAACTACAGACACATAGTACAGACAGTATTGCTTTGTAATTGGTCCGATGTGTATCGTTGAGAAAATTATCGAGTATTAGTGTGAGTAGTGGGAGTGTTCACATATATACTCTATGATCCATTCTCTCACGGTAAAGATTTCAATTATTGTTTACTTTCATTCACGACGCACAACAACAATACAATATTACTTGTTATTTTCAATTCCCGCGCATTTTCCCGTACCTACTTACGCAGTTTAAGCAACAACCGTGTAACACTTCATTATAAACGGTTGATTGTTTACAATTTGTTTTGTGAAAAACTTTATTCTTGGGTAAAAAATTAAAAATAAGTTTATTTTACATAATAAAATAGTAACGTATAACGAGTATTATTATTTATAACTGGAACGGTTTATTTTATGTTTTTTGAATGGCCATTATTTTACTTGTGTAGTGATTATTCAACATAAAAATATTTCGAAATGATTTTGTTACGTTCCTCTTGTGGTAAGTGCTTCGTATAGTTTTTTTTTTAGCAGTAATATAATAAATATTGTTTTGATTTGCATTTAAAAATGAAATTTCCGTTTATATTCATAGGTGAATAATACTCTAATAATGTATATTATTATTTTATAAATAATTTAGGAATTAAAATTATATACATTTAACTATGTGCGTGTAGAAATATTCTTTGTGTTGGATTCTATAAAACTGTATTTTTAAAAAACAGTCAAATCCTAGGATTTTTTTGACAAAACTAGTAAATGTTAGTATGGAAATCAGTCTGTAGTTTTCGAGCTGTTTTGACATTATATTGCAAATAGATTTATCCATTTTCTATGCCAAACCACCCCAACCTTATCGCTAGAATAAAGGTGTTAAAATTTAACAGTTTTTAACAACTAATGTCTTAAGTTTACATACGTATGGTATTTTGCGAATAACTGCCTTTTATATCACATTCGAAACCTTACGAAAAAGAGTGGGGAACCTGATGTATTCTGGAGATTCCATTGTAAATCTTGAATATAAGAAAATTAAAAAAAATTGTAGTATTTGTTATTTTAATTGCTATTCTTGTCGTCAAAAACGTTAATAAAGTGGAAAATTAGTAGATAAACAAAGATATTTGTTTGCATAATGTGTGATGTTGTCTATTGTTTGTACCTAGGTATACCTATTTAGTTTATTGAATGAAAAGTCTGTCGAATTGATTATGTACGGACATAATAATAATATTAAACCAAATAAGCAATTAAACTGTCATGGTAATCATTCAATATTATTATCAGACTCTATTATTGCTAAAATAGAAACATTACACACATTTTATCTACAATACTGTAGAGTCGAATTTACATGTTTTTATAATGTTTATCATTCAAGATTTTCGATCTACTGTTGAAATAACCTCTTATCCCGTAATCAGGAGTTCAACAACTTAAAATTATTTTCGATCTACAACTTCTTTTATCCACTACTATCCCACCACGGCATATCCCACAAGTGGGGTAGATAGCAGATCAGCTGCATATAGTAAACATGCAAGCTGTCGTCTGCGTGCCAAAAATTCAGAATGGGTGGCAAACCTCAACGCTAAATTAATATAATCCACTGAGAACTTCGCCGGGTGTTCCACGAAATGAATGATTTTCGATGCTACCTTTAAATTATTTTCTGTCCTTGTCCTATCGGACTAGAGTCCTTAGAGATTGTAATAATTAAAAAAATATATAACATAAATTAGTTACAAGTGTTAAAATATAGGGTCCTAATTCGTTTACGCTTAAAGTAATAAATTTTAGAGCTTGCGTGCATTTGAAATCCACTGGGCTAAATATAATATTTATTAGAACATCCGAATTTTGAGTTCTAAGAGGTATATGTAGTAGGTCATCTAAGAAAAAAACGAGGGATATTTTTTATTAAACCTATTTGAGTTTTTTTAATGGATTCAACTATTTTTTCCGATTTATTGAGGTGTAAGTGTATTATTCTCTGTCTATATGCCTACATGATTTTATCCTATAACATTATATTGTAGATAATTATAGACGATATAATCTGTTGCTATACATGGTTGCTACCAGCTAATAACTCAAACTCAAGACTTGTTATGAAAACTTTGACTCTGATCTATTTCATACGTGGTTCAATATTGTTCATTGTCACACTGAAAATATTGATAAGTAGGTACCAACGTATAGCATCTCATTCATTTGTAACAATGAATGACTTCTTCTTCTTATTTCATTTTACGGCAATGCACCCGCAATCGAGTGAATTATGCCTAAATTTCATAATAAAATACACTTCACAAAACATAATCAGGATGCAATAATATGCGTCAACACAACGCTTAGTATCAAATACATTTACCCTTTTATCATATTCGTCACAAATCAAGCAAATAAACCAAGTCAAAACCAATGTATCGAAGAATAGGTACATACCATATTTGTGATGATATTTTTAGTAAAGAATGCCCAGAGCAAACATAACCTTTGGTACCTATTATACAGTACATAATTAAATGAATGACGAGGATTGGAAAAATTGAAACAAGTGATTCATTCTATTATAAATTAAACACTAAAGAGATGTTTCGATTTCTTAGGTTATTGTTTCAAATACTTAATCTAGTTATGGAATTTACTACTAATACACCAATACAATAAATAAGAACACGAAGACTAATTTAATAGTTGAGCAGATTGTTCTTTCCGAGTCATATAAAGATGAGACATTCGGGATGGGTGGCATAATTTTGTTGTGCTGTTGGCAATGCCTCTTCGCTGAATTGATGATCTTTAAATGTTCCATCGCGGTATCTCCTACAAATTGGGTAGCCAACAGACCAACTGCTTGTAATAAATATTATGCAAGCCGTGTTCTCTCCGGACATTCAAGATGGGCGGCGTATCTCATCACTGAAGTGAAGATGTTAAATACCTATATCTAATAACGTGATATTTTACGAATACCTGTATTTTATAGAGCACTTGAAAAGTTACAAAAAAGAGTGAATTTATAAAGTTTAATTTATCAACCGATGGTTCTTGGTGGAAGTTCATATTAATTATTTTCAAAATGAAACCCGATATACTTATAGTTATTCCACTATTGACTTTATTTATTTTTGCGAGCCGGCTTTCAAGAGCTTCCGCTCTCATCGTCAGGCAAAAGTAAACTTTACTTGTAAATAAATAAAGTGTACCTATTTATTTACTTGCAAATAAATAATATAAAATTAAAATAAATATAGTCAAAAGTTCTTTACGATTTTTTTTTAAATACTTGCCTTTTGTAGGTATGAAACTTTGCATTAGCTTTGGTTTATATTAAGGTATATAGTCTGAGAAAAGAGTAAGACCTGAGCCCGAATTTTCGTCAATAACTGCAACAATAACGCATAATTATACGGTACGTGTAGGTAGATTGTCGAAAAGTTCGCCAGTAGACGATCGCTAAGTACAATTAATTGTCTACGGGCTCAGGTCAGGAATTGGCTTTGGTTTATGTAATCTGAGAATAGAGTAAGACGAAAACATTACTTAAAATACAATTTGTTCACGGTACACCCATACTTAATATTATCCTTATAATCCAAGTTTTTCATCAATTTTATTCGACTTTGTAGATATATTTTAAATTAATTGTTGTTCTATGGTCGGAATGCGCAAAAATACAAACAGCCGGGAATAATTTGTTCCAAACGGTATAACAATAATTGGTTTTTGTGAGTGACGATTTACTTAGTCAGGCATAGTAGATGAAATAAAAGCTATTTCGTAATTGTGAATATGTATGAAAATAATAATTATAATATCAGTAGTAGGTACTTACTTAAATGAGTATCTATTACCTAGTTAGTTTTTGGTAATCCACAGACTAAAATGGGGTTAACGGACTTTGATACCTTCTTATCTAGGTACATAACTACATACCTAATATTATATGCCATACATTTTGATTTGAGTAGATAATATACACACAAGACAATATATTATTGAACGAATAAGTATATTGCTATCACATATTATACACTTCATTTTATCATTTCTGATATATCAATGTTATATACGTACACCAAGTGGGTATATTATTGTTTAATATTGTTGCTGGAATGTTTGATTTGGTGTCTATCAATATATAATTACGAATATGTTTTGATATATTGACATAGGCATAGGTAAGTCTGCGATTTTATACCTCTACGTGAACGAATGGGAAGTCAATGTGAATCTAAATAGGTAGGTACTATTGTGATTTGTAATCCTGCTATATTTTACTACTACTATTATACCATCATGGTATATCCTACAAGTGGGGTAGCCAGCAGATCAGTTGAATATAATAAACATGCAAGCTGTCATCTCCGTGCCATATACAAAATCAAAACATTCAGGATGGGTGGCAAACCTCATCGCCAAATTCAAGATGTAAAATGTCTTAATTTTTTCGATATATTTTTTGTAGCATATTTTATGATTATGTTTTATGGATTGTTTTATACATTTATTATAATATTAACACATTTACCCCCACAAATGGGGTGGTTAGTGAGCAAACTGCATGAAAATGGTTGTCATGAAACAATGATTTTCTATTTTACAGGTAATTTCATATTTTACAATTTTTTTTGTCCTCGTTCAATAAAAGAAGGTGTAATATGAAACTTCAGAACATTTTGTGGGGCATATTGATTTAATACTTAATGAAATTTTGCTTTTAACGCCGTTTTCTTATGGGGAGATCAATAATGTCAAATGCCGTCA
This sequence comes from Athripsodes cinereus, assembly GCA_947579605.1. NCBI lineage: Eukaryota > Metazoa > Arthropoda > Insecta > Trichoptera > Leptoceridae > Athripsodes > Athripsodes cinereus. Next base: position 21,272,090 of record OX388310.1, read on the forward strand.
CACTTTGTAAGAGTATTATATTTCGTTTTCATAAATTGATAGGTACCAATGTAGCCTATTTATCTGACTTTAATATCCGGCCAAAATATGTCTTTTTTGTCTACCGGTTTCTATTCTATTATTATGTTCAAACATGGATGTATGTAGGTAGGGGATGGAACGTTTATAGTAATTTGTATGAATGACAGCGAAGCCAAAAAGTGAGGAAGGGAAATCGACGGTGGCCATTTTGTATGAAACACTTTATTTAACATTTGTATGGGCACTGTATGGAGATTATTCACACAGTATCAGAAAACATTATATTTACTTCTTAAAATAATTAAAATGCCACATAACTTAATATTTTCATATACATGATGAAATAGGGAATAGGATGAGTTAATAAAATTGAGTATTTCATTTCAAAATCATTATTTATTTTTAAACTTTGTTTTCATATACACACAATATGGAGAGAATGAATGACAATTGAAGGATATATCTAAATGAATAATATAAAACACGCGAACTTGCAAATGAGCGGGAAACTCAGGATATTTCGTAAGAATGACGTTTTTCTCCAACCTCGCAGAAAAACGAGATGTTTTTGAACACAAAACACTACGTTTACTTGGTGTCAAATATTGGATAATGTCCAGTTTCTCCTTTCTGGATCCTTTGGAAAACTACAAAAAATGATTTTGTTTATAAACATGCGATAATATCATTAACCTGATCAGATTTGTATGCATGAAACATTTCATTCTAACGGGTAAACAAACCAAACATCAGATTGTAGGTTCTTTGTATTGTCAGATGACAGAATGGAAAACAAGTTACATGTGTAGATATAGGAGAATAAGGACAGATAATTATATAGAACGTTTATAACATTATTATGATCATTTATAAGTATACGAATTATAATATAAACGACTTTAAAATCCCAATATATTAAGATAAAAACTACAATACAAAACAACTTACCGAAAATATGACAATCCTGTTTCCTGCGAAAGTTGGATTGGATTTATAACCACAACCATTTATAGCGCACATCACCATGTTAATCATAAGATGATTCCTATTCTTTTAGATATAAAAACAAAAACCGATATGAAAAATTCAACTGATGTGCAAAAACTTGAAACATTTTTAAAACAACTAAACATACAAGGGTTGGTTCACGGGAGCATAAATGTCACTCGGCGTCGTTTGACCTGAACGACCATGAAGTTGCAGTGAGTGGTGAATGTAATCCGGATAATCGTGAATAACTTAGAGCGTTTTATGACCCAATGTTATCGTAATGGCGCCATTATTTTTTACGTCTTTTTATTATTTTTTTTATTGCTTTTATAACTTTAAAAAAAAAATTTTTTTTGGATTTACTTTTTGTTATAATTTCTTAAATTCGCCGACGTGTAAAAGACGTAAATTATGAATATATTTAAATAATTAATATTTTTATTATTATTTGACTGGCGCCTTTTTATAGTAGCATTCAAGTACTTTTGTGTTTCTTTTAAATGATAAAAATATTTTTGTCTCTAACGAAGGAATAAATTATTTTAATAGGTATCTTTAAAATTAACAGTTAAAGTAATAACTACTTGATTAGTTTATAACTAATTGCTTTATACTTTTTTTTTAATTATTCCATTATCTAACTTTCTGAGCTTGTATACTTCCCAAATACTTGTTACAAGTTTATATCCTAAATTTATCCAAACGAATAGGGAACTTGCACATATTTTTTTTATTCTTTAGAATCATAAATAAAGTAATCAGTAACACATATCAGTATTTTTTTTTTCGATACGTTGCTTAATTTCTGTTTTATAGCATTTTGAAATTTCGATTTTTGAATTTCCGCGAAAACGCCACATCCGAAAGCGCCATTTTGATGACGTCATATGTCCCTTCGATCTCTCTGTCTACAAATGCTTAGTACATTTCGTAGTATATATCTATTAGTTTGACGAGGTTATTTACTGTTGTGGTTTGGGTTTGAACACTTTTTTTGACAAAAACTTCAAGATGATTAAATTTTTACGTATAAACATACATCAGTTCCTATTTTTTTAATTTAGTTATAATGACGGAAAACGATTTTCTCAAGGGGCGATCGGATATTTATCATGCATATAATAATAAGCCCGCCGGTAGGCGCTATAGCTTTGTCTTATAATGTTATTACTAATTTGTAAATGCAATACAACATTGTGTAATAATTACATAATTATATTCAATGGCAATTATTATCAATTTTCCATCATTCTTAGGTCTGATTAGTGATTACAGGTTCAAAATACGCCATTACTTTTCTGTACTGGGTGCATGGTCGAAGTGAAGATCCTGCTAAAAAAATCTGTCCAATGTTATTGGAAAAAATCAAAGTTGGCTGAAGTTAGCACAGAAGTTAAATTTATAACTTGTGCTGAATTGAGTCATCGATCATCTACAAATATATCCACACCGAGTGAGTTTCTGACAGCCATTGTGTCAAAACCAAAAGATTTTTATTGTAAATCAGATAGTATTTTAAGGATATAGTAACAAATGTCGACACCATAAGCATCCACTACTTAATAGATGTGTTCATTACCTAATAACAATATTTATACTGCGAATGATTTTGTTTGTTTTGTGAAAGCTGCAAAGAAGTCGCTGAACTTACAGTACAGTATCCAGCTAACAATATCGGCATGCGTAGAAATAATTTATTCGGTGTCGTATAAGTTATATTTGTACACCCTGGACTACGCAATATTTGTATGATCTTTTTGGAAACATTTTGTATCAATCCAAGATATATTCACCTACTTCGAAAATGTTAAAAACCGGACTCAAATACCAAGCGATTGTTAATCCCATACATTACGATAAACAACAAAACATCACTCAGGACATGTGACGTCACAAATGCAATAACCAGCAATATGGCGTTCAAACAGCGGGCGAAAAAGTGTGATTTTATTTATCAAAATAATAAATGAAAAATAATTATTTTTGAGTTTTAATCAAAATATAATCGATATATAACCTTTTTTCTACCTAATTAATGCATTTCACAAAATATTCCTCTCGAGTGCAAGTTCCCTATTCACTGAATCAGCGTCAGAAATTATAAATGACAATTACGCAGAAATCGAGTATATTTTCTGAGACTATAATTCTTATTTTGTTACACATTTTGAAAACATAGTAACATACAGTACATGAACACTATGAATGCGTACTGGCATTGTATAGGTACTTTCAAAATATGCGTCGTCGACTGATCACTCGGTGACTGTCTGAACGCAGCCCAAATGCGACGCACCGAACAAAATTTATTTCTTACAAAATGGTCGTCATTCCCCTCCCCGCGCAGCTACAAAATGTTTACCAAAGTGTCTGTCCATTACTCTATTTAGGTCCATGTGTTCAAAGACCATCCACTCGCTTACGAGATATTGTTTAAATTAATACATAGTTACCAAATAAAGTACCATATCTAACAATGTTAGGAATTATTAGATGATATACAATACGAAAAATATGATAATTATATTTCATACAAATCTAAAACATGCGTACGTAATATATGTATACGATGTATGTACAAGGTAAATTTGCAGCATATTTTGTATGTGTATGATAATAATTACATAATATGACGGATGATAAATAAATACAATGTAGACAATTTAATCGGACTAAAATGAACACGAGATGTAACTATGCGAGAGTTACGAATTTATGATTTGGCGCACGAGTACAAATACTATGTTGAAAATAATATACTTATTGCTAACAAAGTATGTAAGTGTATGAAATTAGTAGATTAGTCAGCAATTATAGAAAAAAAAACGTTATTTTGAGATCGGATTGCCTAGAAGCTCCATTGGTACCTTTACTTGTACCTAGTAAAGATTTCAGAGCCTCTTTGACCTGACTAATTAATATATTCCAAGTATTGCAACCGGATAAACTCTTTCTATTTCTGAAAACAGTTTGTTCAATATAGTAAAACATGTCAGTTAATATTTATAAACAATGAGTTATTGGTTAGTTTACTTGTAGTAAAGATTTCAGAGCCTCTATGACCTGAGTAGGTAATTAATATATTCCAAGTATTGCAACCGGAGAAACTCTTTCTATTTCTGAAAACAGTTTGTTCAATATAGTAAAACATGTCAGTTAATATTTATAAACAATGAGTTATTGGTTAGTTTACTTGTAGTAAAGATTTCAGAGCCTCTATGACCTGAGTAGGCAATTAATATATTCCAAGTATTGCAACCGGAGAAACTCTTTCTATTTCTGAAAACAGTTTGTTCAATATAGAAAAACATGTCAGTTAATATTTATAAACAATGAGTTATTGGTTAGTTTACTTGTAGTAAAGATTTCAGAGCCTCTATGACCTGAGTAGGTAATTAATATATTCCAAGTATTGCAACCGGAGAAACTCTTTCTATTTCTGAAAACAGTTTGTTCAATATAGTAAAACATGTCAGTTAATATTTATAAACAATGAGTTATTGGTTAGTTTACTTGTAGTAAAGATTTCAGAGCCTCTATGACCTGAGTAGGTAATTAATATATTCCAAGTATTGCAACCGGAGAAACTCTTTCTATTTCTGAAAACAGTTTGTTCAATATAGTAAAACATGTCAGTTAATATTTATAAACAATGAGTTATTGGTTAGTTTACTTGTAGTAAAGATTTCAGAGCCTCTATGACCTGAGTAGGCAATTAATATATTCCAAGTATTGCAACCGGAGAAACTCTTTCTATTTCTGAAAACAGTTTGTTCAATATAGTAAAACATGTCAGTTAATATTTATAAACAATGAGTTATTGGTTAGTTTACTTGTAGTAAAGATTTCAGAGCCTCTATGACCTGAGTAGGTAATTAATATATTCCAAGTATTGCAACCGGAGAAAATCTTTCTATTTCTGAAAACTGTTTGTTCAATATAGTAAAACATGTCAGTTAATCCATAAATAAAAAAACAAGTCCATAAACAATGAGTTATTGGATAGTTGGAAGATATCGCGCTTCAGCGTTGCACAAAATTATGTGTTCTGTTGTTATGATACCATGTTTTTTTTTGTATACCTACTTATTTTGTGCAATATAGATTATTATTATTAATTATCTTGAAAACATGCTTAAAATCTGAAATTTAGAAAAATTAAGGAGTTCATGGATTTATTACTATATAATTCTGTTGGCTGCCCCCACTTATGGGAAGTGCCGTAATGATATAGGTATGTTGTGGTAAAAATATCACGTGTAGGTACTTACATTTTTTGAGAAATAAATAAAAAAGTTTTAAAATGAAAAAGGAATTACATATTAATCAAATGAATGTCACTTTCATAAGATTATTAAATTTCACTTAAGTTTTTTTTATTTTCATTTTTTACCATTGATGATGTTCTTAGTCAGTCTCAAACATATAATTAATAATATTGTCACATACATACACCACTCTTGTTTCCTTTCCCAAAAACACATGTCTACAAGCATCTCCAAAAAGCCATTAAAAAAATTTGCCATCTCAGCAGTCGGATCACACAAAAGATTCGGCAAACGTATGAAGAGGCGCAGGCAACCCTTCCCTTCAGAAATTCTTGGATAAACTTATCTCTATTTTTCAGCAATTCACACACGAACACAATATGATTCAGATCCGCCATGTTTTCATTTTTAATCCAACATTCAAAATATTGTGAATTCGAGAATTACTAAAATATTTCATGAACATTGTACGTGTTAGTAAATACACTAAAACTCTATACATTTAAAGTCATTGTATCATAATGCAATATTATTACACGTATTATAAATAAACTCTTTGTCAATTGCTTGTGACATTATAAACATAGGTACTAGGAGGTACAATTAATTAAAATACTTACATAATGTGTATTTTTATTCATTATTATTATTATTATATACTATGTATGTACGATGCATGTCGCATATCCTCAATTTATATTATTATTAAATTTGCTCCTCTATTGTGTCCCCTATTTTTCAATCAGTTTATTATTATGACTGTAGCTACATAGGAGAGAATAACACATTCACAGTATACCTACTGAATGGACGGACTAACTTGTATTATCTAGCTATATATTACTAGCTCGGTACCAGGCATCATGGAGGGTTTCTATTTTATTTTATTCAGCGGGGTGTGTTGTGAAGTGTCACTTATTAGATACTCTATTTTGCTTGTCTGGTGTTGTGCATTCAAGGAAACTCTTTAGCTGTAAACATATTATACTTAAAGCTTGAGATTTTGAGGAAGCCTAGAGCAGGGAATGACTCTACTTTTATACAGTACTTGTCTATTGATTTGATTCTTGTCAATTCCACGGTAGGTACTGAGTTCACCAAGAGGTTCCAAAGAGTCTTGAATCTGCAAGTAGAGGATATTTAGTTTTAAATATATACAAATAAACATATGTATTAATTGGTTTAATATAAATAACACATTTAACAGATTATATTCAACCAATCAAAATTAACATTCAATGGGCTATAACTATACCTACCGCAATCGTTACATATGTACTATATATTATTATTTCAATCACTATTTAATTTATTATCATCACATAATATAATTATGTGAGATGATTCGTTTGACAACTCACATTTGATTACATAATAATTATCCTTTTTATATCAAAAATAAAAATGCAAATTCAATCAAATTTAACTGATATTTAAAATTATCGTAGATTTTATAATACGTAGATTTTAATACTTAATACGTTTTATTTTTGACAAATCATTCAATCATGCAACGTTGCACATTGCACAATGTTGCATTGTGTAGACATGGTTCTCCAATCGAGGTTTCTGATTGGTTTTAAAATAAATACTTTTAAAAAAGCAATGATTTATTATTTTTATCATCATATACCAAGCTATCTTCCAACTAGCCCGGTAATGTATAGGTACCTTGTTTAACCCTAAGAGACTCATATGATTGGTGGCCCTAGGTATTGTTCTAGCATACCTAATAAGTATCAAAGTATAAGTACCTATCTCATGCTGGAACAAAAAAGTCCAGACCGGACATTGAAGACTGGAGAAGAGCGTCTGAGATATTCAGACCCAATCAGGTTTCGTGGGCTATTGACAGCTTTCAGCCATATAAATCTGAAGGGGAAGATGGCATTTTTCCTGCCTTACTGCAGCAGGGTGCAAAAAGCATCCTGCCTGTAATAATTAAAATCTTCAGAGCAAGCTTTGCGTGGGGATACATACCGACGGATTGGACTAAGGTAAGGGTAACGTACATACCCAAGGCCGGAGACAAAGATAAGTCACAGCCTAAATCCTACAGGCCAATTAGCCTTACCTCCTTCCTGCTTAAAGCAATGGAGAAAGTGCTAAATTTATACATAAGGGAGAAATATCTCAAGATAAAACCCCTACATGCTAAACAACATGCCTATCAAACAGGCAAATCTACAGAATCCGCTCTGATCGAACTAACAGACAGACTGGAAAAAGCCATAGAGGACAAAGAAATTGCCCTATGCGCTTTCTTAGACATTGAGGGAGCTTTTGATAACACCTCAACGGATGTCATACTTAAAAGCATGACTGAAAGGAGCATCGACCAAACGACGCTTAATTGGATCGAAGCGATGCTGTCAAATAGGACTGTCAAAACGACCCTTTTAGACAAAACATTGGATGTTCGAATTGCGAGAGGATGTCCTCAAGGAGGTGTTTTATCACCCTTGGAATGGTCCATCGTAGTCGATAGTCTTTTATGGAAGCTAAATAATGCTTATTTTAACACACAGGGCTATGCAGATGATCTGGTAATTACGGTTGTAGGAAAATTCCAAGGCACCGTTTCCAGCCAAATGCAAAAAGCTCTGAAATTGATGGAAACCTGGTGTAAAGACTACGGTCTCTCAGTGAACGCCAACAAGACTGTTATAGTCCCATTTACCAACAAAAGGAAGCTGGGTGGACTTAAAGCACCAACTCTCTTCGGGAAGACTATAACATTTTCCAAGGAAGTTAAATATTTGGGTCTAATCCTGGATCAACGACTGACATGGAACCCACACTTGGAACACATCACCAAGAAAGCAAAAATAGCTCTAGGTACGAGCTATAGGATAGCTGGGTTGAAATGGGGCCTTCAACCGAGGCAAGCCCTCTGGCTCTACACAGCTATGGTTAGACCAATGATCACCTACGGCTGTGTGGTATGGCACAAGAAAACTCAGCAGAAGACATGCATAAATGTCCTGAACAAGATTCAGAGACTTGCATGTCTTCTCACAACGGGCGCTATGTCCTCAACACCCACGACTGCCCTAGAGGCGATGTTGTGTTTGAGCCCATTGCACGTACATGTGCAAAAGGAGGCTCGCATGGCATTGATACGGGCGGCAAAGGGAGGTAGGAACAATTGGCGCTCCAGCATAATGAGAGGATTATATTCAGACCTCCACAAAGCACCCATCATGGATATGCCCACAGATACCATGAATGTGGCTTACAGCTTTGTTAAATACTACACAATAGACATACTTGAAAGAGAGACATGGCGAGAGAATGATCCCTACACCTTTCGAGATGGAGACATTGTATGGTACACAGATGGATCCAAAAAAGATGGTCGGGCAGGATCTGGAATCTTTGGCGTCCACCCTAGGTTGAGCAAATCGGTCTGCTTGGGAGAATATGCTACTGTTTTCCAGGCTGAAATGAGCGCAATTATGGAGTGCGCTCATATGAACCTTCACCGATCATATCATAACAAAAAGATTAATATCCTCTCAGATAGCCAGGCGGCGCTTAAAGCCCTAGGTTCTGTAGAGGTGAGATCTAAACTAACTTTTGAATGCATACAGGTTCTGAATCGCCTAGGCGAGAAAAACGCGGTAAGGCTGGTTTGGGTACCGGGGCATTGTGGAGTCATGGGCAACGAAGCTGCTGATGAACTTGCTAGAACTGGCGCTGAGGAGCCACCAATAGGTCCTGAGCCCATATGCGGATTACCGCTTAGCACTATCAAGCTTAGTCTAAGAAACTGGGCCATGGACCAGAGCCACGAAATTTGGTCCAATTGCATAGGGTTGAAACACGCGAAGGAACTAATGATAGGGTACTCGCGGAAGTTCACCACAGAAGTTCTAAAACTTAATAAAAAACAAATAAGGATTCTAACCAGGACCTTGACGGGACACTGCAGACTACGGAAACACATGACAAAAATAGGACTGTCAGATACCCCAGTCTGCAGATTTTGTTCAGAGGATAATGAGACACCTATCCACATCCTCTGTAACTGTGACGCACTCGCTCGCAACCGAAGTCACATCCTCGGAGGTCCACTGCTGGACTCTGAGAAAGTGAGACTTCTCACACCAAGACAAATAGTGAGCTACATAACGCACCTAGGTCTTGAGAGTGAGATATGACACAGAAGGATGTCACAATAGATCTGTTATGGTCGCAGTGACACAAGGGATGTAAGGTCCCTTGACCTTTTAAGAAAAAAAAAAAAAAAAAAATCTCATGCTGGATATAATTACTACAACACCTTGCGATAAGGATGGGTTCGGGTTTAAAACCAATCCAGGGCACCAAACCTACCATATAAGGTGACGTTGTCTTTTCCAATAGTTTTTTTTTAATGTGTCATGTGTTAACTTTACATATGGAACCTCATACAATGGCAAAATTGTAAAAATCAATTGCAATAACATAACTCACAACTGTATATGTTTATCATCCATCACAATATAGTTTCTCATCCTCAATTCAATTCAACTCTTTTAAATTTGAAGGAAATTATCAATTACTTCACATTGACTTGTAAGTATAATATAATAATAGAAACTTCTTATAAGGAATGAACAGAATATTACTAGTGAGCTCTTCGCAATGTGTAAAGTGGGTAATTCATACAATATACATAATATCTATAACTATCTAGGTATATATTACATTACTGTAGCCTGATAATGAGAGCGAGAGCTCTTAAAAGCTGAATTGAGTGTGGATGTATTATTTATTTATTTATTTATTTAATCATATAAATTGCTAATGTCTTTTACATAAAATCATACATTACATGAAAAAGAATAAAGCACAAAATTCTCATTCAAAGTATCAACAAATTACAAAAACAATAACATCACAATAATTCGTCTACTTAATTATCGTTTAAATATTAGTGTTTCATTCATAAAAATATAACATGAAGTCATGAAACATGAACTTTCAACAAGAACGTCGCTTGATAACATTGACTATAGCTAAATCTATCTACAGTATCTACACCATCACGGCATTTTCCACAAGTGGGGTTGCTAGCGAAAATATCCTACTATATGATTCGAATGTCTAATGTTGATATTCACTACTTGCCGCGTACACACAGCTGGAAGCGAACGTCAATCATCAAGCAAAAATCTTAAATCTTTCGGCGACAATTCAGAGCATTCTCCGAAGAAATATTCGAATAAATGCCTTCGTTACGTCTCATGGACGGGTAACGAAGGCATTCATTCGAATATTTCTTCCGAAAATGCTCTGAATTGTCGCCGAAAGATTTAAGATTTTTGCTTGATGATTGACGTTCGCATCCAGCTGTCTGTACGCGGCAAATCTCGAAGCGCTTATCGCAAATATTCTAAATGCTTGTGAATGCGAGTGCGAACCAAAAATGTGCGTAACATCTATAGTTTGTACATTTGATGTATGAATGAGTATACCTACTATATATTATGTAAAATCGTATTTTCAAATTGTGATAGTGGTCAAAACAAAGCAAAGAAATAATAAATACTACGGAGATTGTATATTTATTAAATGGAGCGCGTCACACACATTCTTCCATACGAATTAGATCATGACGTCTTATAGTAAAGTATACTGTGATAATAATAATGATCCCATTAAATGATGGAAATAATAAATATTAAATACACATAATATATGTGTATTATCATTATAATAATATGGCTAAAGTGGGTAAGAGTAGTGCTTAGCTATCATAAGCTATTGTTACTGTGAATCTTTCCATAATAAGTATGTAATTTAACTCAAAACAAATAATATCAATGTACCTACGTGACTAGTGACTATTATATTTTTTCTCACATTATTTTCACACAATACGATATTAGCATTCATACACGAGTGCATAGAACGGTTGAGTATCAATCATGTTTCTATAGATAAGATTCTTAGGAAAATAATTTTCCATGTAGGCTCCGGAAATAATTCTCCGGCAAAGAAAAAATCTCTTAATCATTTCTGTCAGTTTTCGAGTGTCCTGTAAAAGGCGGGAATTCGTAAAATATCATGTAGGTACCTATAAGACGCTTAACATTCATGTCAAACAAAACAAGTGAATTCGGCGTTCGTTCGAAAGTTCGGCGATGATGCATCCTGAATGTCACATTTTTATGGCACCAAGAGAACTTATCTGTATGTTCATTAAATAGAATTAGTTCGATATCGCTGGAAATACTAACCATCAAATGATAATTCAACACCTTCAATTCAAGTTGTCTGCTATGTTTTAACAAAATATTCACTCAATTTATAAACCTAATGACTTGATATCACATAATTTTGTCAATAAATAATAAGTAATAAATGTAAGTAAGTATTTCTTATCCAGGAGGATGCTCAATGAATGTGAGGTCATGCAGAGGGCAATACCTTTCAAATGGCTTATCTGGCATTCTTTTATATGATTATACTGTATATACAAACAAACATATCTATGAACCAAACTATTTATATGATGACTATAAATATCTTGCACTGCGAGAAATCGTGGTTTTGATTAAATACTTATTACGAGTAATAATGTTGTACATGCATATTCTATTGAAACAAATACCAAAATAATGAAATTTCCAACTTAAATATTTTGTTGGTATGATTTAAAAAATAAACGTAATTAATATTTAAGAAAAGTGTTATAAGAAAAGTGTTATATGGTACGTCGTAATTAGTGATAGAGTGAAGAATGAGGATATTAGAAGAATGAGCGGATGCAAGAAGAGTATTGTGGACAGAATGCGCGTGAATAAACTACGGTGGTTTGGACATGTTGAACGAATGAACGAAGTAAGAATGACAAAGAGGATATACTTGTCTGAAAGAAAGGGTGTGAGGAAGCGCGGGCGTCCGAGAACCACGTGGCTTGATCACGTGGATCAAATTCTCAAGGACGGCCACGTGTTGAGTAAGAGGAATCGACGTGCGTGTATGAGAAACTGTATGAATGTGGAGGAAGCGAAGGAAGTGTGTAAAGATAGATCTGTTTGGCGTTCCGTTCTCTCTGCCTACCCCACTTGGGATACGGCGTGAGGGTATAGTATAGTATAGTATAGTAATTAATGATTAAATTCGTAATTAATAAGTACTTCGTAATTAAAAATTAAATACTTAAACTTATTGTCAAATGCGTTCTCCTTGCGGGATCCTCAGGAGAAGTTCTAAAAATTAAAGAACAGAACAAAGTTACTTTTTTTTACTTCCACTGTGTTGATTCCAAGGTATTGTCAAAGGCCAATGTGCCGTTTATTATGAATAAATAAAAAATAAAATAAAGTAATCATTATTAAATTGTACTCTAGAGCTAAGTGATAGATGAAGTTAAAAGGATTTTTTGATATATCCCTGAAAATCTTTAACTTTCCATTATTATATCTACCTTTTGTGATATTTTATATTCAATATGAGACGAGAATTTCTGTGTTATCGAAGTATTTTTATATGATTCGATCGAAATCGGAAGTTCTGCCTTTAAATTGATATAAAGAAGATTATTATTATTATTCCATTATTTTCACGTCTCTTTGTCTCGGGATTTGACCAGTAATTTGATATTCACTTGTACTCAATAGATATGAATAGAAAAACATTGTAAGCCCGGTCGCCCGATGTAGGAGGCCGGGTAATACATGTTGTACTGTATTATTTACATTCTGAATGGTGATATTATATTTATACACAATTGTATACATCAGCTGTCAGCAATAAGAATAGAACACGGTCGAGTCTGCCAAGTTCTCATATCAATGTGGTGGAAAATGATTGGGAAAATTCTACTAACTTCAATACTCTATTATATAACTAGTACCTATAGTGTTGTTTCAGTTTTATCAATTAATTAATTAATATCTTTCTTATAAATTATGTAGGTACATACATTATTTCTACTACTACTATGTACATATATACCATCACGGCATTTCTCACGTGTGGGGTAGCCAGCGGACTAACTGCATGTAATAAATGCGTGAGTTATCCTCTTCGTTCAAATAAATCTAAAGACATTCAGAATTGGTGGCGTACTTCATCGCTAAACTATAAAGATGTTAAATATCTCAAACGTGATGTTTTACGAATACCTGCCTCTTAAGAAATAATGATCAAAATATTTTTTCACATTTTTTTTTTGAAGCCAGTGGCAAAAAAAAATGACATTCAGTTGGTTGATTGTCTTTATAACGTATGTGAGGTTTTACGAACGTCCGTCTTTTACGGAACACTTAAAAATTTACACGAAAAGTGGTAGGCCTCTTCTAGTATACATAATAATATTATGTACTTAAAAATGTTTCAAGTTTATCACTGAACTTTTAATTTGGGGTATGAATTAAATAAGTATAAACAATCACGTACTATGAAGTGACCTCAAAATACTATGAACCGTGAATGATTTTAATATTTTATTGAAAAAAGTATTTATATTAATTTTTTACCTTCACACGATATCGAATTTGTTATTTTATTATTGTACATTTTGCACCCAAACCTTCGTGTAGGTAAATTTGACGAACTTAAAAACTTAATTCATTCATTAACTCACACCGTCACGGCATTTCCCACAATTGGGTAGCCAATGAGACAATAGATTTGTTTTTCGATGGAGATGGCTCTGTGAGGAATAAAATGATAGAATGCTTTAATCAGATTTATTCTGAAATTAAAAATTTAATTTAATAGGTACTTATTTTATAATTTGCGAAAAAATCCAATAAAAATATGAAAACTACATTAAGCAAGAAAAAATATAGTAAAGTCTCTCTCCTATGCCTAGGTATATATAACTTATTAATTAGAATCGTTCTTTCGGTAAGTGTGGGTGGACCTAAAAAAAATAGAATCGATATTAATAATCGCGTTGACTACTAGTAAAAGACAAGGATCTTTAAAAAATATGCATTTCATTACTACGGTGTCGGAGTCTTTGAGAGCTATAAATATTTTACTCTCAAGACGCTTTTTATGATTGAATTTGGTGCATCGCTTATAAAAATATAATTATCGAACTAATAATATATCATATTAAACCAAGTTCAAGGTATTCGACGAGTCCATTGCCAGTAAGTAATGTGATGTAGACTTTAAGTCATCGAACCGGCTAATCGAGAGTGTGTGTGATCCGTTAAACAAATCAATCGACAGTATTGCTTTCACGATCATCAATCGCAGAGCAAAAAATAGAATCACTACTAACCCACATTTGTCACGTGTTTCCAGCGGATCTATTAGGTATAATAATTATATTATTGATGTGATATCCAGTACTCAGGTCTGCACATAAGATTATAAAGGCTTAACGTCTTATGTACAAGTTTAACTTTAAAAAAAAGAAAATATTTAAATTCTTGATTACCTAAAATAATTTATATAGATATTAATTTAATAATGTATTTATGTCTCTCTGCTGCCACTTTGTCATAAGCTTCTCCATGGATTGAACTATGCACAAGTCACAGTATTCTTATAATGTCAGTAGTATTAAGTCAATAAACCTTTGAATATAGGTATAGTTATATTTCCCCATCGATAGAACCCAGCGAATTTGGATGTGTTTGCCCCGTTGGGATCAATAGGAATCTAATTAAAAACTAACATAACACATAATTGGGTTAGTTGGAAGAGATCGCGCCTTTGCGATAAACTCGCCCTCTGTATATTGATTGTATCCAACTTATGTGTATTTTTTATGTAATTGTTTGTAATCAATGTACAGTAAAGAATGAATACATATAATAAATAAATTATTGATTAAAGGTTCCTATATTTTTAATTTTTTTTTTATTATTTGGGTAGGCATAGACCTACTTTTTTGTGTTAATTTTTAAGGTTGACTGGAAGACGTTGCCTAGCAACAAGTCCGCCTTTTGGCCAAATTTTGTTAATTGTCACGTTTTGTAATGTTGTATTTTATTGTTTATGTATTTTTGTAAAATTATGGTCAATAAAGTTTTATTTATTTATTATTATTTTATTAAAATTAATTATAATTTCACTAGTAATTCCACCTAAAATGTAACATAAGTAGAAGTCAATGATTTTCTTTTTAAAATAGTGAAAATCGAAACATAATTTTCTCGATGCGTATTGATTAACTTAGATACTTATTTACTAATTAATAATAATAGGTATATACCGTCTTCTTGTTTAGATAGGTATAAATTTCATTCGTTGTGTTAACGTACTCTTACTTATATTATCAGATTTTAGATGTTCATGAAACCATAAATACTAAAAATAATATGTGTATTAATTAATCTACTTCATTTCCTGTAATTCTAAAAGTAAATTCCAATTTATTACCTACTATTACACAATCACACAACGATTGAATTCATCAAATTAACATGCCAATAAATACTGTAGGCTCGTTACGCAATAATATTAATTTTAAAATATAGTATTTAAAATATAGGCATAATATTATTAAGTAGATATGTAATATTAATCTTGAATAAATAATATTTTCCTCGTCATATTCGTGCCGTTATACAATGATAAAAAGTAAAATTATATAACGACATAAGCACATATTTATTGAATATACATAATATGCTGGCAGCCCCAATACACGCATTTCAAAACATATAAATAAAAAATAAAAATCAATGTTGTGCTTCATTACAGGCGTACCTCAATGTCCCGGGTCACTCCTTCCTAAAAACCCTCTTACCCAGGAATCTTACAAAATATCCACCGAGACCACAAAGCTCAATGCTATCAGTAGGCTTCTATAGACATAACGAGGTAAGACAACAAACAGCGGGACTTAAAAAACAGTAACCCCAGGCACTCAACAAACATTATAAATATCACATGACGATAAGTAGGTACCTACGTCTGCATATTGATAAGTAATGATATTATTTGTAATATAATAAAGTCTACTGGTTTTATTTTGACCCACCCAGTGAACTTTATGGTATTTGAAACGAGACACGAAGATGTCTTACAACTTGAACTCATTATATTATATTATATTATTTTATTAGTATTATAACCAGTGAAGAAAGAACAACAACATGTTTGCAGACACACATTTTAATAATATTTACCCGGTTGATAAATAGCAGTAGGTGTATCTCTATGTATTTATATACAATACAATCACGATTTTTCTCAGAAGAAATTGCCGACCGGCTAATCATACATACTACTATTTATTGGTGATAAGCATAATATACTTACATAGTTTTCTCTGTAAATAATGTCTGTTGTTTTGATGTGTTGACGTGGTAAAAAAGAGAGAAATTAGGTAACCAGGGTAAACTGCGAGTATCTTATATCAAATTATAATTTATATCTATATATTTTAATACACAATCCCACAAGAGTGGCTCATAGCCAAAGGTGCCTATCCAACAATCGCAAAAAATTGTAGTTAGGCATATATTTCTTGATTTATCTAAATTATTTACTTATTTCAGAGATGTGTACTGTCATTAATGCTTACAATATAATATGATTAAATCACTGCTGACATAAGGCATCTTTGAAATAAGTAAATAATACAGATAAATCAAGAAATATATGCCCAACTACAAATTTTTGTGACTGTTGGATAGGCACCTTTGGCTCTGAGCCACTCAAGCTTCCATAGATTTACATTTTTTCACACCTATAGAACATTTTACCATTCATTTTCATATCCATGTTTACCAATCCAATGAAGTATATATTTACCTTCTGTATTAATTTGTGGAAAATGTGGTGATAACGTAGATAAAATTCTGTTAATTATATAGGTACCTAATATACATCTTTATACCTTTAATAAGTCAAATATAATAGTCGTAAAAAAACATATTCCTTATACTCAGAAATGACAAAGCTGAATATAATATAAGGATTACTTTGAATGCGAATAAAATATATATTTTTTTTATCCACTAAGCATTAAAGAGTATTGTAAAATATGTAATTAGTATGTCCTTATATAAAGTTCTAGAATAGGTAAATTTCTGTTGCTAGTTCACTAGTAATACAACTCAATAATATGTGATAATTGTGTCTGAATATAATAGGTAGCTGTTTAACCCATTTGCTTACTCATTATGATGGTCAATTCCTTGTCAAATGGTTAGCAAACAACTACATGATTATTTGAAGTACATAGTTACATACATGTTCCAACACTAAAGCTATTTCCATAATATTCTTTACGAAATAAATATATTTTATTATTGATAGTGCCATTTAATGATCCGTGACCATCTCAAGGGCGCTGTGACTTCTCCCGAATAGCAGTATCTTTCACTTGGTTCTAAGTGTGGTGGTGGACTGATTCTCTCTCAATTCAGTCTGTGGGCAATCTGTTTCAGGCAGTTGGCGCGGCAGCTCTGAAGCTCCTTTCTTTGATATGTTTTCCCAGTGCTCCCTGAACTCTGATTGAGTGAGATTCTACCCTTCCAATGTTCTGTTGCTTTGGCAGTTGCTGAATATTTACAGTCAATTTTTTTGTCGTTTTGTAGGAGTCTGTGTAAAAAATGAAATTTAAAAACAAATGTTTTATTCTACTATTACCACTACTGTTATTAGTACTTATTAGTATTATAAGATGAAATACATCTTTCTCGACAATAAAACATATAGTAGAAGAAAACATTTGTTTTTAATTTCATTGTGGAATTCTGATACCTAAACACCGACACAGTGAATATTTCGAAGTAATAATATTTTTTCTTTCGTCTATCAATAACGTTTCTATGAGTTACACATTTCGCTGACTGAATACTATTTTTCTCCAATTATAGTGTTTTTGAACCAATTAGGTCACCATTTTTCATGACATTATCAAGATTTCCAATCGTTCTCATAGACTGCTATTCCCTGAAAAACATGAATATTTATAGCTGAGAGATTATTGAAAATAATTTTAGAAAAGGAGATAATTAGATATTTTTTTACATGCATAGACAATCCACACGTATTGAGCTAGTCCCAAATTAGGATGTGAATCTTGTATTGTGGATTCCTATTAACGCGACGATATAGGTACATATATATACTCGTACAATGTATACACCTAGACCCATGCAGGACGATTTGAAAAAGATAATTTTTCATTTTGCCCTGGTCGGGAATCGGGGACCTCGTGACACAAAGGCAAGAGCACCTCAACTTAATAAGTTTGCCTCTCCGCGCCACACTGGCTGCCTTATATTATACACATATACGTATATATTAGGTATATAAAGATTAATAATATATCTATACCCACATTCTTTAAGGGAGGGGGAGGGGGTTAGCTGGAAGAGTCGCTAATATATAAAACATACAGAGCGTCCATTTACTTAAAATATCAATCATAAATAATTATTGAGAATTTATTCTTAATGCATGTAAATTATAGAGAGAGTTAATACATTTGTTACTACCATTGTGAGGTGAATCAAAGGCAACCATTGGATTATTACTTAAAAACATAATTACCATATTATCATGTGCAAACATTTGACAAGATAATGATTATGATAAAACCTATGTACATTATTACGGAAAATATAATAATAAAACACATAATCATATTGTATACAAATTATTGTATATTTCACTGGTGACAAGATTCTGAAAGGTATCTTTATTCGAAGAAAAATATAAGGTGAACAGAAAATATCCGAACAAAAGAGTGTAAGAAAGCGCTGATATAATCACGTGAATCAATTAATTAGTCAATGACGGCCGCGTGCTAAGCTAAGAGATATTGGTTTAAATATATGAGGATGCCAAAGAAGTAGGTACGTAAGAATAGATCAATATCGCGTTTCATTTCCTCCTGCCTACCCCACATGGGAATAAGACGTGAGGGTATAGAATAGTATGCTACAATATGTTTCATTTTGTATAATAGACGTTGGGTCATTCCTTCTTTGATTTCATGAGCGAATTGTGATAGGTGAATTATGCGAATTATGATGGGTGTGAAATTCGGCTACTGTGATTAGGTACACCTATAATAATCATGAGATTATGATCATAAATGGGTTACACTTATGTAGGTTATTTGAAACGGAATAATTGTTGCTATGTAGTATCTAGTATCTACTTGAATATCTAGGTATAGTTATGTTAAATGACTGATAAAATAGGTATAATTATCTCTAACGGACTAATCCTCTTGTCAGATATAAGACAATACAATACAATCTATGTAGGTATTTGATTACAATTTCATATTTTAGATTGGTAGATATATCTATCTATTTATCTCCACCATTATGGCATGTCCCATAGGAAGGATTGCCAGTAGATTAACTGCATGTAACTGCATGTAATATACATGTTTTCTTTTCTGTGTCAATAAAAAATAAGATCATCAGGATAAGTGGCAAACGTCATTGCTGCAATCGCTTTAATAATAATCATTGGGTGCAAACCCAGTGAGGTAGTATTAAAGTACTTACATAAATGAATTTAAATTGTGAAAATGTTATATTTAGTGTAGTATAATATTTCTGGAAAATAAATTATAATTATTATTATTCGCATCTCCTAATTATTATCTTATTAAACATTCAGAAGAATAGTTTGATGCGGCATACCTTCAAAATAAGCACACCCAAGACATATATCTTTTACCATTAAATTCACAAAGAAGCTTTTTTATAGATGCCCGCCACAGTTGTGGGTGAAACGTCGGGACATATGTAAATTACCTTAGGCCACGGCCACACAGCCCGGAAGAAAACTTTCTTACTTTTCAATAGCTTTTTACAGTGACTGCATCATATACAAAAATAAAATGCTTATATTTCCACTAGTAGACTGTACACAATATGTAAGATTTCAGACATCACAAGGACTCATTTATTATGGCTGGTGACATGGTGAATATTGGAATTAATATTTATTTTTAATTTGTTGCAGATGAAAAAATCACGCCGAACGGATCGAAAATGGAGAATGTTTAAAATTAATGTGTTGTTTTAATAATAATGTTCCGCTTAAGATAATACAATACTATCTAAATGGACTTTTAAATTCAATAATATGTAAAATCATATTATAAAATGTTGCAAATAAAAAGAATGATAAAAATAATTTATTACAGAGTAAAACTATCTCAAACACAGTACATGATAAGATTGACAATATAATAATGCAACCATAAGCTTATCAAAACAATTGAATGTCGATTACTACTTTAAACGTTATTTTATCGCGATAATAATATTATATGTAGGTATACCTATCTACTGAAGAAGATAAAAGTCGTGACATATTGTTTCATACAGCAGTCAGTAGTGCGTATCAACTTCGGGAGTCGACAGTGTGTTCTTATAAAATATAAACGATCAATGAAAATAATAATATCGATAGTAATTTTAATCTGTGATCTTAAACGAATTTAAACATTGTAGTATTGAAATGAGAGATTATTAAATAATTTAACAAATCGTGCTCTTTATATAGATATTTCATAAATAAAATAAATAAATAATTTTGGTACTTATTCGTTATTTCAAAATAAATATAATCTTAAAATAAAATAAAAATATGATGTGATTTTGCAATTTTGAGTATATATATTATGTAATATGTATTTTACTGTCCAATTTTGATAAGTTTAAAATGTCAATTGAAAAATCATAACTTTAAACAAAATACAAAATGTGCATTTTATGAAGTACATTACCATTCAAGTGTTTACAGTTAATAATAACAGCTGAAAGAAATTAAGCCAATTCCATACAGTGTGTTTCAAAATTACGAACCTTCAAAATGGGCATGAAAGAATGGCTTCAAAGGGTCCAACCAACTACACTTCATGTTATCCTGGTACTATCTGTGATACATTTCTTGGCGCAGCTGGTCATCTGCCATTTGACACATGCTCTCACTCTACTCTTGGACTCTTATCATATGCTCTGCAACATCATCGCTTTAATTGGATGCATAATCATGGTGAAGGTAAGTGATTTTCTATGACTGATAATTAATTGACAATTATGTATTTAAAACTCAGCAAGTTTTCAAGTGATATTTAAAAGGCAAACAATTCACGAAACATCATGAATGAGACATTTACCATCTTCAATTCAGCGATAAGGTGTGCCCTCCATTCTTAATGACTCATTTTGTATTGGCGGGGAAGACAACTAACATATTTTATTTATTACGTGCGGTTAGTCTGATGTGATGGAATAGCAGCTAGATAGATTATTATTAATAATTTACCATGTAGTTAGCATAATAAATAGATCTATTGCTATTTTCAATTTTTCTATAAGTTTCAACACAAAATTGTTTTGTGATACTTTTCTAGGCTTGAGAAAGAGGAAAATTGTTTTTTATTTTTTTTTTCTAAGCCCATGAATATTAAATTAGATAACATTACTTTGCAATCTACTTTATTATCAATTACACTATATTATCCAGTATAAGGATGATTTTCTGTTTTGATGCCAGTAACATTAGAGCGTTGAGAATTTCGTGTGAAGAATTAATATACCTACCTAATAACTGTTGTAGAATCGCTCTGAATAGAGGTTTGTTTCCATCCTGCGCTCCCGAGAGGAGTGTAATACATAAAAAGTAGAAGAATAGTTATGTTATGGTATCTACCGTTTCTTAGCCTATTTATATTTCATGGATTGAAAGAAATTACGTCAGATAAAAATGAGTATAAATATTTCATACAGTTAAAAATATATAGGTAAATGCAGTCTGAAATTTCTAATATACGGGCTTATCGTAGCTCGTAGGTATCTACATTATTACATACATTATGTGCAGATACTGACAGAACTACCTATATAAGAATGTATGTCAAGTTTCAATAGATGCTTCATACTTATGTAATATGTATAATAAATAATTTGGTATGTATGTCAAGAAGTCCTTTATAGCATAACATTCTTTCAATTCATATTATTACATGATGCATACATAATGTACAGATTATAAAATGTTCTAGCAAATTTTTGATTTTACAACTTTCTACTTGAAATTTTCCTTAAGAAGACCGTTGTGTATATATAATACATATATACCTACATGTAAATATAATCATAAATTCAAAGCGACTTAGTGACTTTCCAATTCTTATATTTTGATGAAAAATATACTGCAATACATAGGTCTCATTATGTAAATTAAATTTGAGTATCCAGTTAAAAGCAACTATACTTAAAATATCATGTATAACATGGGTGGCCAACCTTTTCAACAGTCGGGCCGAATTTCAGAATGAGATTTTCTACCGGGCCGCACAATAATATACTCTATATATAGAATATTCGATAATTTTACTTCACCTTAAAATTTCTGCTACCCCCCCTCCCCCGTCGCCAAATTTTCAAAATGGTACTTATATGAATTTGAAATGTTTCAAAACTCCTCGGTTTTCTTTAAGAATATTTTCTCAAAACACCTCTTTCAAAAAAGTAACGGGCACTTGTAACGACTACTATTAAAAAAAATATGCACATGCTTCGCGGGCGCGGGCCGCACGTAAACAACCAACGGGCCGCGGATTGGCCACCCTTGATGTATAATTTAATGCGGCGGTTTTCAAAGTGGGGCGCGGGCCACCTGTAGTGGACCTTATTTAGAGATAAAATGGGCTACTCACACACTAAAAATGCTTAATTTGTTATAACAGTTTTTTTCTGACCCGGTAAACCTAAAAAAAATCAGGGGGGGGGGGCGGAAATATGTTTTGGTAGGAAAGGGGGCGCGGCCCTAATAAGCCCTAATAGGGAACCCCTGATTTAAAGCAAATAACATACGCCGAACTAGTCTGAATGTTTTATTTTTTTAAAGCAGCTGTGTGTTCGTTATATCATTGGCTACCTCACTTGTAGTAGATGCCACGATGATATAATTAATAGAGAATTTTATTGTTTCTTGAAGCCGCATTAAATATTGTATTTTAGAGACATGCTCATTGGTCTTTATTTATATGAGATGTTTTCAAAATCACACATTCCATAAATTTCATATGACAGCGCACCCATATACCTCCTCCGACTCCGAGTGAACATCATATACCAAGAATCATTTTTGTAAATAAATCAAGATCTGAATATGTGTATAATATGTATGTATGTATATATAGATACCTTCAACGATTCGGAGTACACCGTGAAGTAATGTGCTGTGGACGGGTTTGTTCGAAGGTACATACATGCTTTCCATTGAGAATCCTTTGTTTATTAGTTTCTACTGTCATGTTGATCTGTTTGTTTAAGTGTGTTTTTATTTTATTTTATTGTACTGTAAAGCCTGTTTTGTCCGTGTATTGTGTTTATAAATAAATAAATTCAAAAGAACAAATATTTAACATTTAATACCTACGTTAAAAATATTTCAGATTTGTAACAAATTCTACAGCATAACACAGCTAAAATAATTTTATCGATTATTACCTAACACAGTAGCATTTACTTTTTCTATTCTATCTATTTTCTATTCCCTCACGCCGTATCCCAAGTGGGGTAGGCAGAGAGAACGGAACGCTAATCTGTCCTTACATACTTCTTTCGCTTCCTCCACAGTCATACAATTTCTCATGCACGCACGTCGGTTTCTTTTACTCAAAACACGGCCGTCCTTGAGAATTTGATCTACATGTTCAAGCCATGTAGTTCTCGGACGCCCGCGCTTCCTCACACCCCTCCTTTCAGCCAAGTATATCCTCTTTGTCATTCTTTCCTCTTCCATTCGTTCCACATGACCAAATCATCTCAGTTTATTTACACGCATTCTATCCACAACACTCCTCTTGCATCCACTCATTCTTCTAATATCCTCTTTCCTCACTCTATCACGCAACGTTTTACCAACCACCCTCCTCAGCGATCTCATCTCCACAGCATTTATTCCACTTTCTCCCTTCTTCAACCATGTCCACGTTTCGCTTGCATACATAAGTGTCGGTACCAGGATGGTATTGTGCACTAGCAATTTTGCCATATTCGATACATTGTCATTGCTGACAATGGGTCGAAGTGCACCGTTAATCCTAGCACCGGCCACTTTTCTTAGATTTTAATCTCACGAGTTTTAATATTCCGAGTATAGATACAATCGGGGAAAATGAGATAACATTTACTTTTGTACATAGTATTTTTATTTAGGACTGTAGAGATCTCATTTTCCCCTATTGTATCTATACTCGGAATATTAAAACTAGTGAGATTAAAATCTTAGTTTATTTTTTAGAAATACACTTCGTTTTGCATTGTTTTAGCTGTAATATAGATAACACATAAAACGTGAAAAACTTCCTAGAACTGCCACCATTCAAGATGTAGGTATCTTATCGACATCATCGTCTCCGTTAGTCCCTCAATTCTGAGGATCGTGACCATCATGCCTTGTTCTATTGGCCATCTCCATCTCGAGTGATCCTCCGTCATGTGCAAGCCCCCATGCAGTGTGCTCTGTGTGGGGTGTCACTCCATCCAATATACACTTTCAAATATTGGTTGCTCTGAAAGCTGTTGGTAGTCATCTTCATCTTTCAAAAAAAAAATTAAAAGGAATTTAGCGTATTTACGAATTATTATTAATATTAGATGTTGGCCCGAAATACATTAGGCGATGAAATATTAAACAATGAGGAATATTTTCACATCGATAATGTATAGGTAGGAATCTACCTATATTTTAAATAATATATTTTAATTTTATCTTCTGAAATCGCGTTGGCCTACAGCTGAAATGATTTCAGCAAGATATGTTTTATTATATATGTGTTGTAAGCTGGAACCCAACTGTTTTTAAATCAATCAATGAATAGGTAAAAAATAATATAATTTATTGCATTCCCACAGGACAGTCTGTTGTGATGTTGCAATCCTACCCACATCACACTCTAAAAATTGCTATCTTTATAAAACAAGGATTATAATAGTTTCCTGGTATTGCATCCAAAGCATTAAATTTAAAATACCTATAATTCTCATCTGCAGATCTCACCGAGATAATGCAGGATACACAATATTATATTAGTGTTATTTTCAAGGTGCATGTATCAAAAAATTATTGCATTTTATTGATTTCTACCCTCGACTTATTATTATTCAGCTAGGTACACCACCCTTTTATTAACATTATTATTATGCTGTTGACCAGGTACAGCCAGCAGATCTATTCAGATACTCGGAGACGAAGGACGGACAGTTTATTTATTTATTTTGTTCTTTACTGTACACTGTTTACAATAATACAAATTAGCATAGAAAATATCATTTATACAATTCAATGTACAGAGGGCGAGTTTATCGCTAAAATGCGATGTCTTCCAACTAACCCGGACTAACTTATCTATTTATTTATTTAAGCAATAAACGGCTTTCGCCTTTTACAGTTTTCATAAAAGTGCACAACAATCTTTACATACATAAAAAAAACAAACAAAAATATTATTTGTGTTCAAAACATAATACAAAATAAGTTTACAAAAGTAAATAAAGAAAAGTAATACAATTATCCAGAGATGTGCAAAATACTTTCAAAAAAGTATTTAAATACAAAATACAAATACTTTTGAATTTTTGTATTTCAAATACAAAATACTAAATACTTTTTCAAAATGGTATTTAAATACAAAATACAAAATACGTATTTTCAAAATACTTTTTTAAAATACCTTTTTAAAATACTTTTTACAAATAGTCGAACAAGGTGTAAGACAAAAGTATTTAATATTTAAACCATTGATGAATGAAAAAGAAATTAAAAACCGGACAAAAGTATACATAAATGGAGAAAGGGTTGACATGATTCGATATAGCATTGCTTGCAGACAATTGATGAATGCCATTGATGAATGAAAAACTGGACAAGAGTATACATAAATGGAGAAAGGGTTGACATGATTCGATATAGCATTGCTTGCAGACAATGAGGATGAGCCTTAGGAAGAACTGTCAAAATAGAAAAAAAAAATCAAGTCATGACAAAATGTACGGTTGTTAGAATAGATAAGCCGAAAATTGTCATAAATGGATTGAGTATCATCAAGCAGGTAAGAGAATTCCTGACTTGGGCTGCAAAATAAATCAGAATGGATAATCCAAATCTGAAATCGTATGGACTACTGTAACATTATATTATATACAGGACTGCTCCAGACTCTTCCTTATCGTCTTCAGGTGGTTTTTAACCCTTAGCAGGAATCGCTATTTTAGGCAACGTAACTGGAATCGGGGGTCAAAAATGACCCCAACAGAGTTGTTTGGTATCATAAGGGTCGTTCACATACGTTCACTTTCAGTGATCACTCCGGATGATCCTCCAAGATGAACAGGTGTGAACAGGCGTTTCATCAATAGTGATCACTAGCGATGACGGAGGAAAGAGATTACCACTCGTCATAATTTTGATGAAAGGTCCTTTCACTGAAACGACCATAAACAAGTTTCATCTTATTATTTGTTTTATTCTCTATGAATTTGTATTGAATGTCAGAATCATGTACAAAATTATTATGTAATCGAGAGCTATATTAATTTATTTTAAGTGTTATTTTTCATTTTTGAATTTGTTTAATTTTTTTTATACGAAAATACATCAAACTACATAGAACATGAGTGAGAAAGTAGACATGGCAGTGAAAGCATTAGATGAACAAATGTGAACAGACGTGTTCACTTTCGATGAACAGGTTTGACCCTGACACTCTGGATGATCATCCAAAGTGAAGCAATGTAAATGCTACTTTATTCACACCATCAACATATTTTTAATTTTTCGTTTAATTTATTATTAAACAACTTATTAACTAAATTATTAACAATTTTTATTACACATTTTACCATAAACTATATAGTTTTTAGCAAAATCAACTTCTGTATAATTATTTTGACAGTATCAACTACAGGAGCTTTTATTCATTAAATAAATAAAAATAACATAAAAACATTTACTTTTATCGCTTTCTTATATGAACATTTAACAAAAAAACAGGAACTTCTCTTGAGATCAACTCAAACAAAAAAAAAACAACCTAAAACAAAACTCCTCTTATAAGTCTAACATTTGGTAGGTACATGTGATATTTTTGGCACTATGTTTTTTATATATAAAAAGTAAGCACTTGCTACACTTTAGGGAACCTTTCAGGTCCTTTTTACGATGACATAAATAACACCTTACCCTCTTACGGTTGTTTGTTTGAGTGGCATTAGTAGCTACTTCTTCTTCTACTTGATGTTCTTAAAAAAAATACCATTCTTGTTTTTAGGTCTAACAAAAAAAAAATTATGTTGTTTTGTACAAAAGGCATGACTAATTCGATGTCAATTTTTTTTTATATATTTAGTTCTCTTTAGACGCTTTTCTGGCTTTCACGCCTTCCAAAAAACGTAACAAAAATACAACCATTCCCGGACTCGGGGGCCATTTTTGACCCCACATGTGTACATACCTGCACTTCTAGAAATATTAGAGCGACGCCATTTCGTCACCAGCTGCACCCCATGACGTTATGAGATTACGTAAGCGCCCAAGATTGCAGGGCCTAAGTCTTCAAAGTTATTACTTAGAATTGTGTCGTTGGGGTCATTTTTGACCCCCGATTCCAGCTAAGGGTTAATGTTGCCTCCGGATCATTTACAGAGAGAATAAGAGCTGCCACATAACTTCACTACTAAGAAGTCTACACTAACTGAGAGTCCTAGAGATACTGGTGTTTAAACTGTGTCTCACTGTCCACAAAGCAGCACACCACCCACTGAGCTGTTCCGCTGACGAAAATGTGTGGCGAAGGCTGTGCTCAGCTTCTTAAACTCGTTGAACTCAAAAGGGCAAATACCTCTAAATTTGCAGAAAGAAGAAACAAAGTCGCAGCGTCATCTGCCTGGAATAGATTGCCTTCAGACAAAATTGAAAATGCTACCATTCAGGAGAAATCACAGCGCCCTTGAAATGGCCATGGATCATTAAACGGCGTCATGTATAATTTGTTCAATCATCATTATTATGTGTGTATATCTCAAACATGGAGTACTCTAATGGAAACGTTGTATTTGTAATTCAACAAATTGGCAAAAAAAACTTACGTACGCGCATATCAATTAATGGCAGAATTTTGTTTCAAACAATAAAAAGGTATTTTGTAAAAGTATTTTGTGTAAAATACAAAATACTCAAAAAAAGTATTTCAAATAAAATACAAAATACTTTTTACAAAAAGGTATTTGAAATACAAAATACAAATACGTATTTTGTATTTTGTATTTGTATTTTAAATACTTTTATTTCAAATACGTCACATCTCTGCAATTATCATATAAACTCGACAAAACAATAATTGACAACACCTTATTTGTACATTTTTCTGACTAATATAATTATATTAAGACATTTTAATAATTGTTTTAATTAATTTAAAAAATTGTGTGTGTGACGGGACAACAAAATCTATAACATAAAATATGTACCTAATAAGACATATTTTTTTTAAGATATATCTGGGTTTTGTTATAAACCCAAATACAACATTATACACCTTTCAAAGTAAGCTACTAAAAGCTTGTGTCATGAAAGAGTAAGTATATTACATATACATAATGCATTTAAACTATCTGGAAATTTATTAAATAGATGAGTGTGTCCTTAAAATACATTGTTTTCCCTATAACTTGTCTGGTAAATGTGACGTATTTGAAATAAAAGTACTTAAAATACAAGTACAAAATACAAAATATTTTGTTTCTGTATTTTATATTTCAAATACCTTTTCGTAAAATGTATTTTGTATTTTATTTGAAATACTTTTTTTGAGTATTTTGTATTTTACACAAAATACTTTTACAAAATACCTTTCTATTTGTCTGAAACAAAATTCTGCCATTAATTGATATGCGCGTACGCAAGCTTTTTTTGTCAATTTGTATAATTACGAATACAAGGTTTCCATTAGAGTATCTACTCCATATTTGAGATATACACACATAATAATGATGATTGAACAAATTATACATGACGCCGTTTAATGATCCATGATGAAATTTTCATCAAGGCTGTGTGATTTCTCCTGAACGGTAGCGTTTTCAACTTTGTCTGCAGGCAATCTGTTCCAGGCAGTTGGCGCTGCGACTCTGGTTCTCCTTTCTACAAATTTAGAGGTATTTGCAATATCGAATTCTACGAGTTTGTTCACGGCATTAGAAGCTGAGCACAGTCTTCGCCTCAAATTTTTGTCAGCGGAACAGCTCAGTGGGTGGTGTGCTACCTTGTGGACACTGAGACACAGTTTAAACACCACTCTCTCTGAGACTCTCAGCTAGTGTAGACTTCTTAGTAGTTAAGTGATGTGGCAGCTTTGATTCTCTCTGTAAATGATTCGGAGGCAACATTAAAAACCAACTGAAGACGATCAAGAAGGATCTTTAGCAGTCCTGTATATAATATGACGTTACAGTACAGTAGAGTTGAGAAGGATGTGTGGTAAAATTCTGAGAGATTGTGTGCTGAGATGACATACAAAAGGAATGTGGAATGAAAGTTGGTATAGTTACAAGGATGAATTTAAATAAGTAACGATGGTTTGGGCATGTGGAAAAAATGAATGAGGACAGAATGACCAAGAAGATATATTTGGCTGAGAGGAATGGTGCTCGGAGACGTGGACGTCTGAGGATCAAATGGCAATATCATTTAAATCAAATCCTACAGGACGGTCACACGTTGAGCACGTTGAACAGGAGAGCATGCATGAGGAATTGTATGACAGTGACGGAAGCGAAAGATGTATGCAAGTATAGAAGGAAGTGGCGCTCGATCCTTTCTGCCTACCCCGCGAGGGAAGCGGCGTGATGGTGTGTATGTATGTATGTGTATGATTTTGACAGTTCTTCCTAAGGCTTTATTCAACTCATCTTCATTATCTGCAAGCAATGCTATATCGAATCATGTCAATCATTTCTCCATTTATCTATACTACTCTTGTCCAGTTCTTCATTTCTTCTATCAATTCATCAATGGCTCGCTGTAGGTATATAACAGTTAAAGAGTGCTGGAAATATTGAATATCCCTGTCTTACACCTTGTTCGACTATTTGTAAAAAGTATTTTAAATAAGTATTTTAAAAAAGTATTTTGTAAATACGTATTTTGTACTTAAATACCATTTTGAAAAAGTATTTAGTATTTTGTATTTTTGAAATACAAAAATTCAAAAGTATTTGTATTTTGTATTTAAATACTTTTTTGAAAGTATTTTGCACATCTCTGCATACATCCATCTTTCCCATTACCGCACCTTCTATAAAAGCTTGTAGTAAACATAGAATTCGTCCTATCCGTGCCAATAAAAGTTCAGACATTCATGACTGATAGCATACCTCATCGCTGATCTTAAAGAAGTTAAATGTCAAAAAACGTGAAGTTTTACGAATAGTACCTGCTTTTAACAAGACAATCGAAAACTTACAGTGAAGAGTGGGAAGCTTATTATATATACCGGGAATACGACGGAATATCATACATCTAGTGTATTTATACTGTATATGAAATATAATAAAGTCATGGAATCTTTTTATCTCTAAATTCCAATCAAAGAATTAAAGAACTGAAACACATTCATACCAAATTTTAAAATGTCAAAATGATGAATAATTGGACGTCGCGTCGCGTCAGCCAGGAATGTTTAACTCTTATGTTTAACAACAAAATATTTTATTATATTCGTATCGTCAATTTGACCATTATATAAGGAAAATAACAATAGAGTCAGCAAAGAGCATGCTTTTTAGAGCATATTTGTAAGTTTTGGGAAGTTTTTCTCACTTTTCTGATTATATTTCGCACAATATTGCATTTTGTAAACGTGGTTCTCCAATTGAGATGAGGTGGATCTTATCTGGTTTACTCTCTGCTGTATAATAATCCATTTAAAATTATAAACGTATAAATGTAATCATATGTATTAACTGCACAGTTAAAAAAGTGTATAATAACATAAAATTAATAATTTAGTTAGAATATCTTTTTACTGTAGGTATTCAAAAATATTTACTGCTGATAATATGAACAATTATTTAATTTTATAAAGTTATCAATTTAATGGATATATAATTTCTCTCTTGTTTATTTGAAATTACTCATTACTTACTAGGAGACAAATTTGGTAAATATAGATTTTAATAGACGTACCTCAATCATAAATACATTTCCAAATGTCATTAATAAAATATAATACTTGGGCACTGTTTATGATAGTTTAACTCATATCGTAAGTGGGAAGGTACTTATTTCCTGAGATTATTATTATACTCGTAAGTATCTATCAATAACATACGTCGACCAACATATTCTTAGAATCAACTGTAAGAGATGTGCTATTATAAATAGACACATATTAATAATATATTGGTGAAGAGATCTCACTTTGACCAATTTGTATAACAAAGAAAATAACAGTGATTGTAGAAAGAGGGTATATTATGACTCTTGATAATTTTATTTATTATTATTTTATTCAAGTTTAACAACATAGTATCTTTCCAAGGTTGTTTTTTATTACTTATCTCTTGCTTAAATCAAATTTGTCAGTAAATTTATTTCAGGTATGTTACTGTATAGTTATTAATTAAAAATAAAGCAATATATACAAAAAAAGTTAAAAAAGACAATCAAAATTTTTGAATTAGGTTATGTTTTGGTATATTTTTTCACTTAGATTGAATAAAGTTAACGTTATCGATTAACATGCTGAGTGTTAAATCTTTTATTTTAAAAAATGTTTTTCTTTTTGGGTAATAAACTAAAATTTAATACGTATTTTACAACTTTGATACTACTTCTATACTACTATACCTTCACGGCATATCCTACAAGTGGGGTAGCCAGCAGATCAGTTGCATGTAAGAAACATGCAAACTGTCCTCTTCGTGCCAATATAAACTCAAGAGATTCAGGATGGGTGGCAAACCTCGTCGCTGAATTTAAGATGTAAAATGTCTTAATTGTTTCGAACACCTGCATTTTTAATAACGAAGCTGAAATAATTTACTGCCATGATAATATATTATAACCTATTTAAAAATGTTTTTTCGAATACCTACATAAATTGTGATCATAGGGGAAAAAGAACAATTTATGTTTCATTTACAATTGTCGTGATTTTAATTCTCTAATATTATTATTTGAAATCGGGTCATTTTATTTCTGTAATACCACGACTAGTATAATCCACCCACATGCTTATACAGTATCTCAGAAGAACAGAAAGATAAATGTCTTCAAAAATAAAATGTATTCATGTAGATACAGGAGGTCAATGCTCTATGGAGAATTTATTCGTCTTTTATTTATTCTAAAAGCTTGATTGCTTATTTTAGATATAGGAGATAATTTAAGAAATAAATTTCATTGAACAAAATCGAAACACATACTTAAGTAATTTTTAAAATGAAACACTATATATAGTTATTCCACTATTGACTTTATTTATTTTTGCGAGCCGGCTTTCAAGGGTCTCATCGTCAGGCAAAAGTAAAGTTATTCGGGTTTTTTTCATTTTAAATTTTCATTTTAAAAATTATTAATATGAATTTCCACCTAGAACCGTCGTTCGATAAATTAAAGTTTGCATACTGTGTTGAAAACTATATATGCATAGCAAGTAGTCATAAAATCAAAAGTTTAATGTTTAATTATGACTTAACAATAGGATTCATAATGGAAAATTATTATTTAATATGTATAATTCCTATTTACTCTTCTGATGTTAAATGTTCAGAAATAAATCAGCGGTCGTCACACTTTTCTGGTCAAAAGTCACATAGGACAATGTGAGGTATCATTGGGGGTCGCACTGGGCCGCACACTTATGAATTGGATATTTTGTAGATACAGTGTTCGTATTTAGATGCGTCGCCTTAGTAACGTAGTTTCGATTCAAAAGACATCAATTGAAATTTCGACTTGTATGTAAAATATATAGGTAGGTACTTTAGTAATTCAGACCTAGCTTCATGTAAATAGGTGCGAACATGCAAAATGTGTACATAAACTAAAAACACTACATGGTATATTCAAGATTTTTATTGCAACTACAACTATAGGTATGCGTTAGTTGGAAGATATCGCACTTCTGCTATAAACTCACCCATTGCACAAAATTATGTGTTCAGTAGTAATGTTACCCTGTTTTTATTTTATTCTACTGTATACTATTTTTGAACAACAAAGATTTTTATTGTTATTATTTATTAAACCATATGCGGTCATGGATTTTAAGTGTTTTTATACTTTACTTTTTAAATAATGTTTTCTATATCAGCACTCTTCATTACGTCTTTTAAATGAGTCGAAAGGCGATTGCGATATTTGTTTTTCAAAAATATTATTTGCGGGCTGCAAAAATAAAGACCAAGAGCCGCTGTTTGATGAACTCTGATCTAGATACTTGTTCTTCCTCTTCTATTATCACATCACTTTTCATAAGTGATGTAACTATACAGTGGATTCACTGTAAATATTGAGCATTAAAACATATTTTCTGGATCATGATTTATAATAATAGTTAGGTATATTTTGGATTTATTTTTGGTAGCATCTATGTTATAACAATAATAATAAGTAAAATGAAGATAATAAAATATTACTTAACATTACAGGTTAGTTTGTGGTGTAAATTATCATAAGTAAATGATTACATTAATATCCACGTAAATTAATTAACTAGAACATTACATTATGTGTCAGTGGTGGGACTATATAAACGTTTTATATCAGTCATACTATCGTAATGATAATATGTCATTTATGTTAGCAAAGCTACAACTAGTAGGTACAGCTAGAGACAATTTAACTACACACGTCTTGGGATAGGATAGTACAATAATTAGAAATA
This sequence comes from Athripsodes cinereus, assembly GCA_947579605.1. Taxonomy (NCBI): domain Eukaryota; kingdom Metazoa; phylum Arthropoda; class Insecta; order Trichoptera; family Leptoceridae; genus Athripsodes; species Athripsodes cinereus. Next base: position 21,306,215 of record OX388310.1, read on the forward strand.
AGCCCTGTAAAAAGCTGCATTTTCAAATTGAAAATGAAGAAAGTTTTTGGATGAGAAAGTATTGAGTATAATGTCCTTTTATTTATTTTTGCCGTTTTTGACACTACATTTATCTTATAATTGTGATGTAATGTTATTTTCAGGTAATATGTTAAACGAAAAAGTTAAATAAAAAAAATACACCGTGATCCCTCAAACCACGAGCACTGATCGATTTGAAGACATGAAAATTAATTGCCATTTTCTGGCTGGTGTAACGCGGAAGTAACGTTCTTGCCTTTGATACAAGAGGCCCCGAGTTCGATTCCCGGCTAGAAAAAAATGAAGAATGGCCTCAAGTTTTCCATAGTATACATAATATATTATGTGTTTCGTGTATTGCATAATATATTGTAATCATCGCATAAGCACCATAATACGAGAGTCACAATTATCTTAGTTTGAGACTATCTCGATTTGGGTGAATTGTTCATACATATTATTTCATCTCAATGTATTGCATAATATATTGTTATCATCGCATAAGCACCATAATACGAGAGTCACAATTATCTTAGTTTGAGACTATCTCGATCTGGGTGAATTGTTCATACATATTATTTCATCTCAATGTATTGCATAATATATTGTTATCATCGCATAAGCACCATAATACGAGAGTCACAATTATCTTAGTTTGAGACTATCTCGATTTGGGTGAATTGTTCATACATATTATTTCATCTCAATGTATTGCATAATATATTGTTATCATCGCATAAGCACCATAATACGAGAGTCACAATTATCTTAGTTTGAGACTATCTCGATCTGGGTGAATTGTTCATACATATTATTTCATCTCAATGTGAGGAGGGTTCTAATTTTTTTTCATAAATGGAAAATACACCTATGTCATGTTTTATGTTATCTATTACAAGATTACCTAGTAGACTACAAACGCATTAATCTCTTACTACAATTATATTAATTTGTGATTATATTATTATAGTTATATCAATACGTAATAACAATACATATATATTGTTGTTCATGTACATTCATCACTTGTTATTGTAGAAACGTGTTCAGAAAATTAATAAAGAAACAGAATAAGCGCTCTATTTCCTCATTATGTTACCGAATGGTTACTTTAAGTGAAATTAGTAACAAATCTAAGTAGAAGTCAATATTGTTTTGACACGTGTTCTTTTGTTTTGTAATACCTAAATGAATAACTACGATGCCCCATACACATTGGCAATACAATTTGACAATCGTTTCAATTGCATATTCTAGTCTCTATTCTATCATAAAAATAAATAAATAATTTAATATTTATGATGATCTAAATTATGAACACACAAGTTGTCCCCATTGTAACAAATAGAATAAAATTTCTAGGGTAGATGGCATATCGTTGAACTGAATGAATTAACATCATCTGCCTTTTTGACGGCATTTGAAAACTTGCAGAAAACAGTGGCAAACCTATTAACACCACAGTGGTTTTCTAGAATCCCTTTGATTCTGTTTTTTGATGATATCTCTTTTGTGTTTTTTTTTCCTGCCTCGCTGTTTTTTTATTTATTTTTCCTGCTAAGAACGCCTTGCCCAAAAGCTTTTATGGTCTTAGTACACAGTGATATTTTTATAATAATAATAATGTTCAATTCGTTACCGAACTTTACACCCGGGATTCGTTTAAGGGAAAGGCATCGCCAATAGACCATTAAAGGATGACGTCACAGAAAAATCATTGAGGGGCATCAGGCATCCCAACACAACAGACGATTACGGTGTAATATTAGGTGGAACGCCTAAAGAATACCTAATAATCAAAAAAACTGTCAGTGTCGATTTTGTTATTATTTTGTCGTCTGACTTTCTTTTTTTTCTCTTATGGCATAACATCTTACAAGGATGATTTGCGCAATCTGACTGTTTGCCCCCCAAGCAAAAGCAAATCCATAGACAAGACCACGTGACCTTTAATGGTCTATAATCGAAAAAAAATAATTAATTTGGTAAATTTTATATGTATAAAGTAGGTACATATATATTTTTAAGGTTTACTTTAAAAGAATAATTCTTTGGGAGGGCATTGGTTTCTTCGTTACTTGTCTGGTATTGTGTCTACCGCAAATGACTAAAAGCAACAATTGTAATTACTATCTCCATCACAAACATCCAGCCCAAGATAATATATACAAACGTGTTTTATTTTTACTACTTTTGTTTGTATTGTTTTGTTTGCATCAGCTTATCAGCTGCCTTACCTTCGTCAAATTTCAGCAATGAATATCAATGCAAATTACATGCACTACACATACATAAACTAACTTTTAAACCTGTAGTCTGCATGGAGGTATTCATTGAAACATTTCATTTATAAAAAATATGTACTTATGTTGTTTGTTTATTACATGGAGTTAGTCCGTTGTCTACCCCACTTGTGGAAGATGCCGTTGTGGTATAAATGAAGGAATAAATCTTCTTACTGAAAATCTGGCAACTCTATAGCTATCTTTAGATAAATTAATATCAATGAAGAAAAGTCACATTATTTTGAGATAGAATTGTTATACAAATGTAAATAAATTGTTGTTATCTGTCATAATGTTGTAAAAGATGATATCCGTTTATTATTTTCAATAACTACTTATTATTATAATTCTGATATCGTGGTCGATGAATATTAAATTTAAGTACATTACTTAATTATCCCAATTAGTATCACTATATTATTGATAAAAAATATATTATGATGGATAAAGAAATATACACATTACATAATATGAAAAAACTCTTATATTTTTCTTTGATTTGTTATGTACTTGTACTTAGTAGTAGGTAATATAAAGATAATGTTCCTTCGGCTTTGAGTTACATACATTGTGTTAATAAATTAAATCTACCTGTAGTTACAAATGTAAACATATTATACCACTTGTGTATTGGTATTTACATATGTCTCAGTGATAATACATATTAAATTTATTTACAAACTAGTTTTCAAACTCAATTTTACACAAGAGATATAAATGGCAATAAAGAACTATTCGTAAATGTTAGTCATCTACGCGTATTTACGGAAATGGTGAAAACTATAAAATATCATGTAAATACTAATGTATCCATTTATAATACTCCCAAAACAACCGTTATATCCTACTAAAATCAAAGCTTTACTCACAAAACAGTTTGTTTAGTGGTACTAAACAAACTGTTTTGTGAGTAAAGCTACTCAATATTACCTATACAATGGTGCACCTATTCAAAACTATACAATGGTGCAACTACTCAATACTATACAATTGTGGACCCACACAATACTATACAATTGTGCAGCCACTCAATACTGTATACTTGGGATCGCATTGGCCGAAAGCTGTAATGGTCCCAGTGGGATACGGTGTCATTTTGATAAAAATAATACCCAATGGTGCACCTGCTTAATACTATACAATGGTGCACACACTCAATACTATGTAATGGTGCATATACTCTATACAATACAAAATAATAAAAAAGAAAAACAAAATATTCAACAACCAAAATGTGATTTGATCAATAATATTATTTTAGTACCTAATTTTCAAAAGGTGGCTGTTACACCTACGGTCAAAAAGCGCCAAATACAATTGACATTCTAGAAACATTGTGCACAGTTGTGGGTGAAACATAAATTGTCCTGGAGGCCACGGCCACTCAGCCCGGAAACAAACTTTCGCATTAAATACTTTTTCATTTAGACAAAAAATCAGAACAAAGCTTAGCCGTGCTTGTGTGTATGGCTGCATATGTATAAGTATATTATTTCAATTCAGTTTAAATGGAATGATTATTTTTAATTTTTATTTATTTGTTCTTCCCTGTACATTGATAACAAGCAATTTTGCATATAAATACAAGTATTTTAAATACAATCATGCAATCAATATACAGAGGGCGAGCTTATCGTGGAGGCGCGATTTCTTCTAACTAACCAGAATTTACAATTCTAAGTGAGAATTGTAAATGATATGAGTATGTTGATTTTCACAAATATTTTAAAAGATGCCACTAGAACATTTTATAACATGTGAAATGATAATATTATACTCGTTTATTTCTCCGGAACGTGCTGAAAGGCTGGGAGCTTGTACAGATGATAATATTTTTATCTCGGTGAATGTTATCTTCTAGGGTCAAATAGAGGACATGCAAAAATATACATTACGCACAGACATACTAAATTATTTGTACGTGGATTAATAAATTGTAAATGTAGGCGGTATCGTAACACGAGGAAAATACGTGTGATATAAATATAAGTTTTATAGACTGCTACACCTTTATTTTTCTCATCCCTCTTTCTCTCTCTATCTATACCATCACGGCATATCCCACAAATGGGGTGGCCAGCAGATCAACTGCATGTAATTAACATATAAGTTATCATCCTCTCTGTGCCTATAAAAGATTAATACTAAGGATAAGTGGTTGGATATAAGATGTCAAATTTCTTATATCTACGTGATGTTCACGAATACTCGCCTTTTACAGTTCATTCGAAAACATATAGAAAAGAACGAAAAACCCTTTCTTTACCAGGGATTTCACACAACACACCTAATTTTTGGATGAAACTCAAAAAATTAACCGCATTACATTGACCTATATATGGTATAGAGTTACAGTACGCAGTACTAATTTTCTCAGAAAACTAATTATTATGATAATAATGTTATGCTATTTTACTCCACTAATTTAAGATGGTCTCTCACCTACTTAGGTATAGGTACTAAAGTTTTGCATATCGTATATACCTACCTGAAAAACTCATAAAAGACAAAAATGCTAATGAATTTCCTCTAATACCAGTGCTATACAATATGTACTGTCTGGGGAGCATTAATTATAGATTATTTGGTGCATTTTTTTATTATGTTATTCAAATTAAACGTCTTGTAAAAAAAACATTTGGTTCTATACTATCTGTATAAATATGTATATGTAATATCTGAGTGATTCATGGTTTGAGAGGTAAATAAACTGTAATCGTTTGGTCATGTGGAAAATGAACGATGATATTTTATTATATATGACAGAGAGAAAAGAGGATAAAATGACTGGATCAGGTTGAACAAGTCCTTAGAGATGAACATAATAATTATGAAATTTGAATAAAATTTTCTACCTATGTATTACACATGAGTATAATTTTTCCTCTGCTTAGAATATTCTTTACACGTGAAGGGATATTATAAGAAAATAATCTTAATTTTGCGTAATTTTATCATCTTATGGGTTACTGAGAAAAAATAGTGCATTTGCGATATAATCGCCCTCTGAACATTGATTGTTTTTGATATTGTCATATTTATGGGTAAAATTGCTTGTAGTCAATGGACGGTAAAGAACAAATGAACTATTTTTATGCTAGGTGTGTTGTATTATATTAAGTAATTCATAAGACACATTTCTCTTTCTTGTTTTGACTTTAACATTTGATGACATATTATAATAATAATAATAACACGATATCACTATTTGCTAAGTGTAACACAATAGGTACCTATATAATAATTATTATCATTTCATGCATTTACATTTTCCATTCGCGTGAACTATCACATTGGTTTAATCTCATCTGCAAGGCTTAAAATAGATACACACATAGTAGGTATATGTTAGAAATAATTATAATAAGCACAGTACAAGTGCTTATTGAATAAGATCAGTCAAGTGTAGGTACCTCGAGTAACTGGGGAGTATCCTACGCTGTACGTGGGTCCTGTCTAGAAACTTAGACAGTTAGGTATTTGTAAACTCGACATATTTTTTTTATTTAATGAAAATAATACATTGAATAAGAAATATATATATATATCTTATGATAATGAGCCACGCCAAATCTAAAAGATTTGTCGGCGTGTTCTCTTATAACATACTATATACATATATGTATAACCTAACCTAACCTATACACGAGATATCTCTAATAGGGAGGTAGAATATTATTGTGATTGTTTTTCATTGTTTATTGAAAATAATATTGTATTGTGTACCTACTTTGGAAATAAATATATTTATTATTATATTATTAACCTAATACGACATTAACCTAAATACAAAAATACTACTACTATACTACTACTATACCATCACGGCATATCCCACAAGTGGGGTAGCCAGCAGACCAGCTGCATGAAAGAAACATGCAAGCTGTCCTCTTCGTGCCAATATAAAATCAAGACATTCAGGATGAGTGGCAAACTTCATCGCTGAATTTAAGATGTACAATGTCTTAATTTTTTCGAACACCTGCCTTTTACAGGACACTCGAAAACTTAAGGAGAAGAGAGGGAGACCAATTCTTTACCGGGTGCTCCACGGGATAATTATTAGTTATATATAAATCCACACTTTATTAACTATATTTAAATATTATTCTGTTTTTTTTTTTTAATTTCTAATCATAGAGCGATTCTGTTAATCATAAGCGTTGAGAGTGAAAAACAACGTTTATGCAACTAATTACCATTATCATTAGAAAATCATAGAAAATGGTTTATAGTATAATGAACTAGAAAAATCTTATTTTACAGATTAAAATTTATTTATTTTTTAATTACATAACGCGCATCATGGAAAAGTCAGTTGACCATACATATATTATTTTGTTAAGTAACTAATGACACGATATTAAAAAATACGACTTAGTTCCGAATCAAATTTATATAAGAGTGCAAATTTATCAAATGTCTGGTTATGTCTGGTTATGGTGAAATCATAAAATTAATATTAAAATAATAATTATTATCACTTATAGTTTTACGCTTCTTGAATTTCTTTAAATACGAGTAGGTATAATAAATAAGTAACCGACTCGCATCATTTTTACATAATTTACTCTCAATTGCAGCCGCGGTCGGTTTTTGTTTTATTTTAATACACCTCCTATTCATATGTTCAAATTAATACCGAATCTTTTAGAAGGTATTGTCATAGATTTCTAACAATCAACTGATACTTGGTTGAAATAGGTTTGTTAAATTAAATGTATCTTACTAACCTTCACATCTCAACTATAAAATAAAGACGTACCTATTCAAAACTCTTCCGCGATTTTTGGTCTCGAGCAAAACGAGCCTATTCTTTTTCCAAAACCTGGATATTACTAATAGGTTTAGAAAGAATATTAAAATCACCCTTTTCATCACCACATTTGAGATAGTCGAGGAATCGTAAAATGAAAAACTTATCCATCATGATCGATGTCATCACTCCATCATTTTTGTGCTCCTTCAACACCTCTTTTGTCTTCCCACGGTTTTTATTCCAGAATTTTAAAGATTCACAAATCTAAAATTAGTAAATATTTTTATAATGATTTATTTTATTTTATACCTGATCTAGAGTACCTAGGTAAATTGAATTTCAAATACTTTAACACCTGTGTAGCTCGGAGGAGGGGGGGGGGGAGGGATTCCCATCAATGTGAGTTAGGTATTTTACAGAAACGCTTCTTACTCAGATTAGCGTAGTAAATAAAAATATTATGAAATTTTTAAGAGAATTAATACTATCTTATATCATGATTACATTGTGTAATTCTGCAAGATTAGCAAAGTTATGTATATATTTGTTGATTATAAATAACGTCATGTGTATTATTAATGTTTATTTTATATATCTGATTAATAAATTAACATTGCCAATTTATTATGAACTTTACCCACACACTTCAGCTTTCACTCTCTCGCTTAACATTGCAATATATTATATTAATAATATTATGTAGTTGGGATGATGGGTAGAAAAATAAAATACGATGATGTCATGTCATTCAAATCACCGAATTATAAACATGACATTAGGCACCAGCCAACCCACTGATAAATATTCAATGAACTGTGAGATAAGTCAATGTTCTTTCGTAACTGTATGACGCAGGATTATCTTAAAATTTTTAATATTTATTATTTAGTACTAAGGCAGGTACCTCTGGAGTCCTCAGATTTTCTATATTGTGAAAATCTGGTAGTGATTCCAAAAGTTTTGTGGTAGCTTTTTTATAAACTTTTCTACTCCTTATTCGAGTGACTCGCGTTATGTGTTTTAGTTTAAATTATCACCGTCAGTTGTTACAACATTATTAGTTTTGTATTAGTTCAAAGATATCGTCGGTAGCCTGGAGGTAGAGTCTCAGCCTCGTGAACTGGGGGTCCGTGGTTCAATACCAGGTACCGGCAAACTCCCCTTTCACGACGCAAGCTTTTAGTAACTTACTGTGAAAGGTGTACAAGGTTGTTTTTGGGTTTATAACAAAATCCCAAATATTATATCTTTAAAAAAAAAGAAAAGAAAGAATATCGCTTTTATGCGACAAATTTGCCCATTGTTCATATATGGCTACCAAATATTTATACTACTATACTATACCATCACGGCATATCCCACAACTGTGGTAGCCAGCAGATCAGCTGCATGTAAGAAACATGCAAACTGTCCTCTTCGTGACCAAATATTTATACTATTTTGTATCTCAATATTTTTATACTTATGACTTTTATGTGACTTTTCTGATTCCCGTGGTACGTTTAAGTGTTTATTCGATATTTTGGAATAGATATCATTTGAATTATTCTCTGTTTTTAAATAGGTGGATGTGTACAATATCAGGGTTTTACTTTTTCAACGGCAACAAAATATAGATGTTCTAGATAGTTCGCCTAGAAAATAAGTTATATCCATGTAAGTAGGTATTTACGCTCTACTCTCATAATACAAAGCGTTGTCATTATAGGTACACATATTATGTGAGAAATATTACAAGATAAATATATAGGTAATAATGTGTATTAGGTGCTACATAGCTGGTGTTACGTTGTTGTGCAGGAAATGATCTGTTATTAGTATTATTTATGCTTTAATTATCTATTATTAATTTATTATTGTAATGTTTAGGTATTTGTCCCGGTAGCATACATAAGGAAAATCTATCAACTAAGTTTAAATCGCGCCCTCTGATTGCCTGAAATCAATTGGTGCGATAGAATTTTATTCCTTCCATCTAGCGAGAGAGAAAAATATGAAAATTGTGTAGAATTGTTAAGAGGGCTCTACACCCCTTCTTTGTGATTTCATGCAAACGAATTAGCAAAATTACAACCATTTTATTTTTTAAATATTTTAAATTCTGGATCACATGTATATTATTTTTTATATTAATATAATATTTTGAACATTTAGAAATGCGATTTTATCATTTTAGTTTAATTTTGCTGCGAGGAATATAGTGAAAATAATTTTTGAAGATTACCATCGCAAAGATGATACGTTGAGTGGTGCTATTTTAAATAAATTATCCTTAATAATACAAGAATGTTAATAAAAATTTAAAACCAAGATTAATCTTAAAATATCATGAATTTTATAATACACCTTGAGTTATTTATTTACAACCCTTGGATTTTCTTAATTATTATGACAAACTGCATACACATCAAAAATAAATCATTTCATTATCAAAAAATTATAGAAAATGTTTATAATTCAACCATTTTTTTTATTTTTATAATAAAATGGTATGTTGTTTACCATGCATACTACATATATAACGTTATTATGTGCAATAATCAAGAATATAGCGAGTTTCACAAATTTTCAGATTCAGAAGGCCCACGGCGTGCCTAGTAGCCGGACGTGAGATCGCACTCGCTCTGTTTTTGAATAAGGAAATAAATAAATTCAATTTATAGAATAAATACAACTTAAATTTTATTTATATGTGATAACATACTATTTTTTTATACCCATGAATATTTTTGCATATAAAGTTTTGTCTTATATTTATTAATAAAGCTATTTCATTAATTATTTGAATAATTTTCTCTGCGCCTACTAAAAATTGTTGCCTGAAACCACTAGAGCTAAATCTAATTTGTACCTTAGGTAAGAACGGCTGTTAATAGATAGTTCAATACTATCATCTTCTTTCACACGGGTACCTATATACCATTTCCATGCCCACGATATTTTGTGAAAAAATATGACTCAACTGACATAAAATAACATGGACTGAAAATTACTTACTTCCATTCTGTTTAATCCATTGAGTAGAAATATAATGTGGAAATGTATTAGTATGCTATATTAATGATTTATTATATTTTTCATTTCAGTATGATTCACAACATCCCATGAAGCAACAAGAGAAGACAGCTGAAATTTCTACCAACTCTAATTCTGAAAAGCAAACCACTGAAGCAATGACAAATTCACAAACGGTAACGAAACATTTCTTTCAAACATGAAATAAAAAAAAAAAACAGTATACTTTCACTGCAATCCTCCTGCAACAGTACCTACTGAAATGACTCAAGTAAAAAAAAACATGAGAAAGTTATTTTTTTTCTTTCTTTCTATTTTCAAAGGCTTGTTCATACACTTGTTACGAGTGATCAGAAAATGATAAAGTTCAGTTTTATTGATTTCATATAAAAGAAATAATAGAAGCAAGAAACAATATAGATAAAATAATCAGATCAGTAACTGCATAGTGCTGAAACATACATTTACTTATTTTGCCGTTTTCTTAGGGAGAAGGGGGGAAGGGGATATAATGTTTTGATTATAAACTTTTTTAGAAATTAAAAGTTGACGCTGTGAAAGACCTTATTGACTCCGCATGACACGATTTTTGAAGTTGGACAATATTGGGCTCCATGTGAAATACAATGAGGTGTTTTTCAATACAAGATACACCGTTTTTATAACAATAAGAGATTGAGAACATTACGAATCATGAAAAAAATATTCTGAATTTCAAAGACAGGCTTTCTCCTTGATTCGGTGAACGATTATGAATACTAATTATGTATTTCTGAATGTGCGATTCGAAAATAACATAAGACAAAATTTTAAAATATTGAATCATACCTTGATACATTAATTTTCAGATATTTTAAAATCACCTTTTCATTTTCAGGCCATGGAACAAGTAAAGTCACTGAAAAGAACAAACGATGAAAAGCGTCTTCGCAACACATTTGGATGGGCTCGAATCGAAGTTCTCACCATGTTAGTGGTTTGTGTTTTCTTCGCATCTCTTTGCCTGAGTGTTGTCCTGGAAGCAGCACAGACTTTAGTGCACATAGGACATATGGATGCAATGCATAATCCTATTGTGGTCTTCATAGTGGGTGCCGTAGGGATGTGCCTAAATGGGGCGTGTTATTTGCTGATTGGTGGTGAGTAAATCTGATAAACAAATACTTATGTAGGTACTTGTAATCTGTCATCAAAAAATATCATTCTATGGACCTACGGTGCAAAATAGCGTCATATTTTTTGAGAAATATTTTGAAAAATAATTTAAGCGATTTTTGATTTGAATCCTTATGTGTTGTCTTTTTCAGGATTCACGTTTCATCAAGGTAGTTTTATGCAAGTGACATCAAGTGGATGTGTTGTCCTTGAAGGTGTTGTGACGGCAAATTCTGTGCGGCAGGGACAGAGAAGACTATCTAGATCAAAAAGACCCATATCGATGTCTAATGCTAAACAGAGGCAGGGGTTTATAGAAGTGTTGAGAGATATATTAAGTAAGAGTGAGTTTTAATCAATTTCGCGTGAAAATGAAAACACATCTACGTGGCGTCTGGAGCTGCATTGTGTTTGTTTGATTTATAATTCAGTAGACATTTATTTTGTTCGGTTCACAGTAAAATTATAGCTTATTGTTTCCATGTAACGAGTGCACTTCATTTATTAGATATAGGTAGGTACTTACCACACGCAGAAAAGTAGATGATAAGAACTTCAGTAGTAACTAATATACTGTTATGAGACTTTGCGTAAAGGCACTATAAAATATAATATATATACAACTAATGCACACTATTTATATGTACCTATCACAGTATAGGCAATTTATGGCACTTTCTATAACATCGACTAAATAGTCGCCTGGTTGTATGTAAAGTTTTGTGTCTATTGCACAGGAAATATTATCACGTCTAGATACTAACTTGTTCCGGGCTTATTATCATTTTCATAACTAGAGCTGGTAAATTCCTGCATAAGTAACTTGTAGGCACAAATTCATTATATTCTTACACAACTACACATTTAAATCTTTGTCAAATGTTTTCAAACTATTAATGGATGTACCTACATACTTTATGTTTCTAGGTTGTTTTCTGGTGATGGTGTGCGCAGTCATAGTGTACATGGTGGAACCGGATATTGCAAAGTTCGTAGATCCAGCCATGGCTATTCTGTCATCAATTCTGTTATTTTCTTTGACTTATCCATACAGTAAGTATTTATGCAAAGAAAATAAAATCTTTGCACTCACATTATTAAGCATCTGAAAATTGATTCATTTTGAAAAAATAGTTGGTAGGTATAATTAATACGCATTAATTTTATAAATCTAAAACAATTCTTGTTTGTATTCTGCGCAGAAAACATCATGTTAAATAATAGTTTAAGCTATAATAATAAAGCAATAGATTGGAAAAATAGCTAGTAGAAAATATTAGTAGGTATAAACTTTATTATGTAGGTAGGTACATGATAATTATTTTTATGAATTTTGTGCTTTATGGGTATGATATTTACTAAAAAAATTGTGATTTATACAGTTTTAAAATAATTTTGAAGTAATTTTTTAAAGTTCATTTCCTATAAAGTTCACTTATATAACAAATGATTAATTAATATTGTGTCGTGTTACAGTGAAAGAATCAGGAATGATTTTGCTTCAGACGATTCCCGGTGCCATGGACATAGAACTCTTGAAAGAAGAACTGCTCAAGTCATTCCCACGTATTGTTAATGTACATGACTTTCATGTCTGGCAATTGAATGATTCCAAAATCATTTCAACAGTTCACATAATATTTCCCAGTGCATCGGTAAGATGTTACAATTTCAGTGTTATAATTTATTGTTTGTTTTGTTTCTATCAACATAATACTTTATTGCAAGTGACTGGTACTTGCGCATCGTGAATCAATAAATATATCAATAATCATGCCACCTTCAGTGCCATACTGAAATCATGAAAATTATTATATACATTAATTTTAATTTCAGTTTTATATGAAGCACAGTGATGAAATCAAGAAATTCTTTTTGGATGAAGGTATAACTCATGTTACAATACAACCGGAGTTTAGTACTACAGACAATATGGCGTGCAATCCTCTACAAGCAATATGTCTAGTGGCATGTGCGAATAAAGAGTGTGCCACTAAACATTGCTGTAATCACCGTGAAACTTCAACTGGAAGTCTTTCTTCAGTAGTTGTGGCCGATAAACAGGTAATGAAAAAATATTTAAACTTAAATTTGATGAAATAATGATAAAACTTATAGGTTGCACTACTAATAGGTTCGTTTAATAAATCAGCTTTACACTTTAAAACTGTGCTCACATCATCGCCAAAATATCTCAATTTGTCATAAGACATACAATGACATGGAACATACTGTATTTTTTTTTGCTTATAGAAAAACTCTTTTAAGGTTGTTTTAATATAACCTGTTGCTGTACTTATATTGTTACGATTTTCTATTCTTGAGATAGACACATACATTTAATATTCTTCAAATAGTACTAAAAAATCTCAGAGAAAAAAAAAAAGAAAATCAAACGCTGCAAAAATATTATATTCCTGTTTATATATTATACGTACAGGAATATAATATTATTGCAACGTTCGTTAACTTTATAAAATGGATGAAAATGTAAAATAAATAAATTTAAATAATACTTTATTTGTATCGATATAGTAGGTACAAAAGCACATAATATTTACAAAAAAATCCAAATGTACTTCTAGTTTTGTGACAAAATAGTTAAAAGAGTATTCTACATATTTTTATTTTAATTATCAAAAAAATTAATTTTGTACTGTTTTTGATTTCAACAGAATGGTAAGAAAAAAGGAAGCACAGAAGATGTAGCCGCAAAAGAGATGAGCGAAGCCTGTGTATCAGAAACACCCCCTCCTGATACTGAAGATAGCAGTAGTAAACCTGATGATGAACTTGTAGAAGAAATACAAACATCACATCAAGAAAAAGAAAACGATACATCACATCAGGAAAGCGAAAGCAAAACATTATGAATCCAACAAAATCTTTGTTTAGATATTATTACATAGTAGAAAATATTGTAATTCAGTGTAGGTAAATACCCAAATGATGATGACATAATCATGTCGATTGCTGTGAAATTGAGATATTGAGAGCATTATTGGATTAACCCCAGTGTGAAACAATCACAATTTAAAAATAAAACATCATATTATTTTATGAATTCAATAATAGCTGCACTACTTCTTGGAACATTCATTACATAATTATTATATGAAATGAAAACTATTTTGAGCAAGTGAAGGAAACGCCATTATTGCTTTTGACGCCTCAATTATGCACAATGATTTATTTTCATTACGGTAATATTTTTGAAATAACTGTTCATAATATGAATTATGTTTCACCTGTTTTCGGGTGTTCTTTATAGTCAAAATAAATATTAATTTAAAAGTATTTTTGTAAAAGTAATTATCCAAGTTTATAACTTTCAATTTAAAGTCATTGAAAGTAGAAGCGTATTGTGATTTATACTAAAATATAAATAGGTATAATGTTTGTTTTTATGAATCGACATAATATATATTATTATTAAATGACGAGGAATAAATGATACAATTTTAAAAATAACTTTTATTAAAAACGTTAAAATGAGTTGGTTTATGTGTGTAAATGAGATTAAAACGGATTAAAAATTTTATTATGTAAATTTAAGTCTTCATTTTATTGAAACGACTGATGGATACTTAATTTTATAGAAACCTTTTACTCGAAAAAGTGTTGTGTTAATAAAGAATGTGTTGCGTTTTTATTTAATAAACATCAAATAAATAGTTATTATTTCTTCTTGAAAACAGTTATCATATAGTAAATCAAATAGTTATTATTCTTTCTTGGCAACACAATATAAAATACCTGATGTTATAAGAAGTTTCATAAAATTTAATTTAGTAACAAGAAGGTTACACTAAGTTTTATATTTTTTTTATAGAATTTATACCAAAAAGAAGAAAACAGAGAATTAATATTTTGTCGAGTGTGTTTTTTTGTGTTTTGTTTTTGTTTTGTTTTTAATTTTTTTTCTTAGGTACCTACCAATTTATTGAACAAGTACATAATTTTATTCAAGAAATAATATATTTAAGTGTACAAACAGAGCTTGCCTTATTGATACATTATTGTGCTGTGATGTATTAAATATAAGTATAGGTATTATTTTAAATAGTATTAGTTTATAAATACCTTTAAGAGTTTCTAATGATATGTAGGAGAATTCCAATAAAAATAATGTTAAGTTTTAATATTAAATTATATAATATTATAAGACTGCTATTAAAGTATACAAAATATTATCGATAAATAAATGTATAAAATATGAGTTTTTGTTTATTTTTCTTATCTATTTCAACTAAAATACAAATTTATAACTTTAGATGAAAGATTTTCAAAAACACCAATTTGGGTTTATTAGAACCACCTCTAGATCATCCACAAAAACTGTTGGTTATTGTGAAGATTATAATTATTATAATCCCATATTTTAAGATTTGCAATTAGGCAGACGATGACAATAGTGTATTATTGTGTCTTATGGGGTGTTCACATTTGGCGAATATCGCCAGCCGAATTTCAAAATATAACGCCAGGCGAAAAAACAAAATTCGCCGTACACCCATTGATCGTCACACCTGAGGCCTGAGTCAACAACACACTTTCGTCTCACGTTCCCGCTCCGTTAAGCGTTCGGGTGCAGACGATGTTGCAAGCAAGTGTCAATTTCGTTGCTAAGATACACAATAGTTACGAAAATTAACACTTTGGCGCACCATCGTCTGCACCCGAACGCTAGCGGAGCGGGAACGTGAGACGAAAGTGTGTTGTTGACTCAGGCCTCTGTTCACACAAGTCCACCGATATAGAAACGATCTGTCAGATGCGCTTTGATTTTGACACTGTTTTCAAAATGGCGTCGAGATGGAGATCGCGAAGTGTTTATTTTTAGTCGAAAATGTTATAGTAGAGGTTATAAGGCGCCTTTTAATTAAGGAAACAAACGCCACAAACCAACAAAAAAGATAACAGCTGTCACGAAGCGGGAAACATTATAAAATTTATAGGTTATAAAGCTTTTACCATAGACACAAACGCCGCGCATATCTGCGCATGTGCAAATCGTTCGATCGCCCGAGAAAGTTGGAAGGTGGTCAACTCGAGACGATATCGTTTCTACTGGTTTTTATCGTTTCAGACTAGCTGTCATTTTGTTCACACGGTTCAAATGGCTGGCGATATTTTGGTGCCCTAGCGATATTCGCCAAAGTGAGAACACCACATTACGGCCGGTTCCATAAAAATGAAGGAGTCCCTTAAATTAATAAATTTTCGTGGAATAAAAATCTATTAGTAACCCTATGTAACTCGATTATTTTTATGTAGATAATAATAATAGGTATGTACCTAGCATTTTATCGAGAGAATGAGAATGCGGGATTTTGTGTTTTTTAAGCACAAATTTAATGATTAGTATTTAACGTACGCTTTTGCATGTCACAAGCATTTAAATTTTTACCTTTGACTGATTTGTAGGTTAAAAAGTAAATGGTTTAATTATTTCATTATTCATTTATCGGGAGAAAAAATTGGGTGAACATAAGTGGAAAATTCATAAATTTCATTGCGATGCGTTGACCTTATCTGGAATTTCACCCTTTTTTATGAAAAAAGAAATTAGATAAGTAGTCATATGATGTAAAGCCACTTACAATTTATTTAAATAGTAAAAGAATTCCCGCATTTTATAGTTTGTCTCTGGAAAATTCCTAAATTTACTTATTTTTATAAATTATGTTGGTAGTTCTGTTGATTAGACCATAGACAATGACAATTGACATTAAAATGTAGGTTTCTAATTTTATCTCTGCCTTTCTGTATATTCGTCCAAAATGGTGAGTTGACGTTTGAGTAAATGTATTTATTAATCCATCAAATTCTATATCATCCGTCGTTTTCTCAGCATTTAAGTACTACCGGATACTTATTTGTAAATTATGAAAAGTGATTATAGTAATATTATTTCGCGTTGACTTGAGTTTTTAGTGTTTATGTTCACATGTCAATATATAGCTTGACCGCTAACGAAAATGTTTTATAATAATTTCAGTCTACAGCTAAGAAGAAGACTAGGAAGTTGAGGGGACATGTGAGCCATGGTCATGGACGTATTGGTGAGTTAATATTTATACTAGCCTCTTCAAACATTCTTTAAATTTGGTGGAAGTGTTTTGTGGTTATGGGTTTTATGATTAAGCCATAACATCAAGAAGAGAATGAAGAATGGCAATAATTCTTGTGCATTTTAAGGATATCAACTGAGTATTAAACTTTTTTTTTCACATTTGATATCAGCTATGTGAATGAAATGTTGGTGCTGTATTCAATGATGAATTATGTGGAACGGGCGGTCTGAAAGCATCGTACAAATGCAAAATTCCTTGTTGATTCGTTCTATACTGATAATATATGTTCGTCTATGCATTTTTTGATTAATTAGAAACATTAGTTACAGAAACATTTTTTCTTTGCAGGCAAACACCGTAAGCACCCTGGTGGTCGTGGTAATGCTGGTGGCATGCACCACCACAGAATCAACTTCGACAAGTACCATCCTGGATACTTCGGAAAGGTACATCACAACCATATATACAATTCTATGATCAAAAGTGATACTCTGCATTCAAGTTGCAGTATAAGTCTTTTTATCTGACTAGTGCAAAGATCTGTTTACATTATGCTTAGTGATTTGTCAGTAGTGTTTCATATTAAATCTTTTGAGTGATGATTTTTGAACGGGCGGTCTAAAAGCATCGTACAAATGCACACAACCCTGTTGATTTGTTCAATTCTGAATTTACATTTTTAAATCTAGTGATTTGTTTAATATGTTCAATGACTGATGTGAGCATTATGTTATAGGTTGGTATGAGAAACTACCATGTTAAGAAGAACAAATTCTTCTGCCCCACAATAAATCTGGACAAGCTGTGGTCCCTTGTGAGTGATGAGACTAGAACTAAATACAAGGACAATACATCTGGAAAGGCTCCCATTATTGATATTGTCAAATCTGTTAGTATAATCTATTTTCTTTAATCCTTTAAACCATCTTTAATGATTTAAAAATGTTACAAACATTTATTTTTACTGATTGCTCATACTTTAATGTAAAAATTAACTACCTTGTCATGTTTATAGATATTAACACTTTGTTCAACCCTTCATAGCTTGTAATTTGAGGTGTAGAGATGCTCTCTTTTGGAGAAACCAGAAATTTGTGTGATATTTGTCAATGACTTATTTATTGAATTGTTTTAAATTTCATTTTTTTTTTTGTTGTACTTGTTTTTATGATGAGATATGTAGAACGGGCGGTCTGAAAGCATCGTACAAATGCAAAACTCCTTGTTGATTTGTTCTATACTGATATTGATTTTGGTAAATACCTACTTTTATTATCATCGCAATAATTGAAAGTCTATTCTTCATGTTTTTATTTATTACTCATTGCAGGGTTACTACAAACTCTTGGGTAAGGGACGTCTTCCCAACCAGCCTGTTATTGTCAAAGCTAAATTCTTCTCTAAGACAGCTGAGAGGAAGATCAAGAAAGTGGGAGGAGCTTGTGTATTAACAGCGTAATTTTATAAATAAAATACTTTATAAGGAATTTGTTTTTTTTTATTTATTATAAAAACACACCTATAGTGAAATCGGTTAAATGCTCTAATTCTCATTGTAGGAATTAATAAAGGTTAACATTTGCTTTTCTAATTGTTTCCAAATAAAGGTATTAATTTAAAAGAGGCAAGACTTTTTTCAGAGAGGCACAATTACTTTTGATAGAAAAAACTTAAAAAGTTGTGAAAGAATGGAAGTAGTAAATAAAAAATACAAATGGTTGGTGGCAGATTTCACAGCCGAATGTTTGCTTACAGCTAGGGGACATGTTTACAAACTTGTGCCTTCATGGATCGTATGAAATATGTTATCAAATTAAACAGCAGTGTGCAAAAGCGAGAGATATTCTTGAAGGGAGATTTGAAAGGTAATATAGATATATGTGCTGAGGATGTCTTTTGGAGAAGTAAGATTTTTCTTTTTTTTTAAAAAAAAAGCTTAATCTAAGAACTATGTAAATGCACTTAAGAGATAACAATCAAATGTATAGATAACATAGGTAATTATGTATAACAAAGAATAAATCTGGTGCAAAAGGGAATGAGACAACTAGTACTCTGGAACTTTCAGGGGTTGTACATATAGTTAATAATTTCTGATAGTGCATTAACACTACCTATTGTGAGAATAGGTTGTGTCATATATTATAACCCTGGCCAGGAATACTAAGTGATAAATGACTTTTTTTGTTTTATTTAAATTACAAATAGCATGCAAGTATCAAATCTCTTAGTCACCAGACTGATCATATGTAATGAACTAACAGGTCATCGTTTTTGTGTCATAAAAGATAATCGGCGGTGGCCTCATAGCCGAATTGAATATGATAAATGTTTTATGAATACCTGCCTTTTACAGAAAATTTGAGTTGAAATAAACAGAAAAGAGAGCGAGAGATCTATTGTATTCCAAGGACTCCATGATTCTGTTACTTGGCTTATGATTCACCAATTGATATGCAATGATAATATTATTATGTGACAATGTAATTTTTTTAATTTAATTTTCTCACATCCATCCCAAGTGGAGTAGGCAAAGAGAATAGAACACCATATAGATCCATACAATTTCTCTTACTTAACACACTGCTGTCCTTGAAAATTTGATCCACGTGATTCTCGAACACTCGCGCTTCTTCATGCCCCTTCTTTCAGACAGGTACATCATCCATGTGCTCAAACCATTACAAGTTATTTACATGCATTCTATCCACAACACCTCTCTTACATCCGTTCACCTTTTTTAATATCCTCACTCTGTCACACAACGTTTTACCAATCATTCTTCTCAGCGATCGCATCTCTGTTATATTTATTCCACTTTTGTCCTTCTTCGACCACATCTATATTTCACATGGATATGTAAATGACAGTAACAATATGGTATTATGCACCAGCATTTTTTCCATGTTCGATACATTGTCATTGCTGACAATGGGTTGAAATGCGTAGTTCATGCTAGCACTGGCCACTGCTTCTTTATTTATTTATTCTTTTTGCACATCATCATTACATAACAGTGTTAACAAAATAATATAAAGTTTTAAAAACTAGTGGCGAGATTATCACTTAAAAAGTGATTTCTTCCATCTAACCACGATTCTTTCAATGTCCTTATCACTACTTTTACCCCTCACGAACAAACTTCCCAAATAACTATACTCGCTTACTTGCTTCAATAGTTCATCACCAACCTTTACTTTCGAAATCATGTGTGAAGACACTTACTTGTTACATTAATTTTGAAACCATTCAAACTGCATCATACACACACACACACGTAACAATCATTTGTAAATTTATTTCACTCTCAGTCATTAACATCAAGTCATCTGAGTACATCAATGCATTCACCCGAGTTCTATTCAATTCGACACCAATATTCATCTCTTTAACAGGTTACATCCAGAAATCGAAGTATAGATTGAACAACTGCAGAGACATGACACAATCTTGTTTCAATCACTTTGTGAGGACAAACCACTTCGAGAGGGTATTAATTACCATCATGCAAGTAGAGCTCCCCATGTAGAGTGAAGAAATTGGATAGTTCATCTCCCTGCTAAACCAATATTATGAGAACACATGCCACAACCTTCGTCGGTTCACCCAATCATATACTGTCTCCATACACACCAGATCATACACTTTTTTAGTATTATTATTAAAGCTATCAAGCAGGTGCTTGATATCCACACTGTTGATGTCACTCTACACTGTCAAGCCCGTTCTTAAACAAATTAGTGTTCAATGCAACGACCAATGCAGCAGGCAACCTATCCCACTCTTCCACAACTCGGCTAATGAGGAAATGTCTTCGAGGGTTCTGAGTGAATCTATCCTTTACTTTTGGATGTTTCAGGCTGTGTCCTCGCAAGTGCTCATTCTGGCTTCTGTGGAACATGTTCTTTAGCTCTGGACAGTCATAATGATTGTTAAATATTTTGTAGATCTCAATCAGAGCACCTCTCATTCTCCTTTCCCTAAGAGTTGTGAGACCCAGTCTCTCAAGGCGATCTTTGTATGTCATGTTTCTGAGCCCCACTCCCATCTTGGTGAAACGTCTCTGCACTCTCTCCAGCATCAGCACATCCTTTTCAAAATTAGGAAACCATACTCCAGGACAGGTCGCACATATGTCATATCTTTATCAGTAGCTCCGGTGGAATGTGACTAAAAGATAAGTTAGACTATTAGTCCACTAACATCAATTATATGCTGGTCCCACTTAAGGTCCTTGCTAATTATTATACCTAGATACCTCTGCTTTTCAACTGGATTCAAATCTGTTCCACCAAGTGTATACTGGATCTTTGGGCCCTACATGCAGCTTAGTACATTTGTCCACATTAAGCATTAGAAGCCACTCCCTTGTCCGCCCGGACCGACCGAAAAACAGTGCTCTTTTTGGCCAACTATCGTTGGGCATTCTCAGAACATTTTCCAGCCAGGACCATTGTCTCTCCTGCCTTATCATCTATTTGTAGGTAAATGATGACAAACAAATAAAGACACCATCACAAAATTTATTTGAAAAGAAAAATGATATTGGATTACAAAATTTTACATATTAGGAGGGGGAGGTGGTACAGGCATGAGAGGTGGAGGGGGTGGGACAGGGTTGAACATGGGAGGCCTAGGGGGAGGCATACCCATCATAGGGGGAGGAGGAGGCAGTGGAGCCCGCATACTCGGGGGAGGCATCATCTTATTGGCCTGAGGCATTCTCATTGGTTCCACCATCTTAAAAGCAAACTGTAAAAAGAATTGCTTTGTATCTTTATTCCAATGTGTCCATAGTTTAGACTCATGTTTCTCTACTTCTCGACTTGGCACTTTAAATGAAATAGTTTCATATGGTTCTGCAGCAAATAACAAATATTGCCATTTACGGTCCGGTGGTTCTACTTTCTGTTCATATGCTGACATGAAGCGATGACGTGGTTGAATACCTTCTGCTATTTCTGTAATAAAAAGGATATTGAATTTAAAAACTCCAAATACAATTAAATAAATCCTCAATTAAAATATTGGTACAAAATACATGATCACAGTAAGCAATATGCTTACATTATAAAGGCGGAGTAGACCAGCAGTAAGATTTAAACTAACGATATCTATCTCAATTGAAAATTCAAGACCTACGGCATACCAAAAATTCACACACCAAAGTTACTATCACTTTGGATCACAATTACTGATGGTTTTAACTTACCAGGATAATCAACTTGAAATAGTAAACTTTGTTGTCCGTTTTCGGGATCTCTTTGTTTAGTGACTCTGTAACCAGGCCTTCCAATCTTAACAAACTTCTTGGGTTCTATTCTGGGTTTCTCAGGAGCTAATTGTTGTGGTGCCTCCTTAGCTTCCATTGCCACTCTGCGAGCCAAATTAGCCTGATGTTTTTTGCCTTGAGTGTGCGCCAAATAACTACCCTCATTGTTATGAAGTGTGAGACACAGTTTGCATTCATAAGTTCCTAAAATAAACAGTAAATGTTTTAATAAAGGTACACAATGCGTTAAATTCACAAAACCCGTGAAGGATGTACCCACCCAAATGATTTTTCATAAAATATGGATCCTTGTTGAGGTCGATTGTTTCCAAAGCTAAGAGTCTTAATCTTTCTCTCCTGTCTCTATTGCTTTCAGACCAACTAGCCACTCCTCCACCGCCAGTTTTACCACCAGGTCTGTTTTGGAAATCCATCGTTTTTTAATCTGGAAAAGTTGAGGTTATAAATGAATTAGGTATTGTTAAAATTGTGATATATATGAAAACAAAATTATCGATATGAAATATCAACTTATAAATATCACCTTTGATGGCTGATTAAATAACTATTTTATACACCAAATATAGTATCTCCAGCAAAACAACAAAAAACAGACAGCGTCAAACTAACGCCATCCCCCGCTTGACATTTCAATATTTCATAGTTTTCTATGCTAATTCATAGAGAATAATAGGTAACTTTGCTTATGGTCGTTTAAAGGGTCGTTCATATTTGTTCACGATTCATTATTTTCGAGACCCGTTCCCATAGAAATAGATGGAACCCATAGATATAGTAGCTCTGTATACATGTATCGAAATGTCAAACATCCTTCAAGAATATCTGTCAAATACGGTGTATAAGCGTAGTACAATCTCGATTTGTTATTGAAGTTATTATTTTACGGTAATTTTATTTCTCACATTAGAAATGAGTGATTCTAAGTTTAAACCCGAAGATAAACCCAATAGACTATTGGATGAAAGTGCATTCGCCACATTATTTCATAGTTATCATGAAAAACATTTGAAACAATGTTGGCCTCTGGTACAGAAAGCTCTTGCTGAATACTTTGTAGTTGCTAAATTGGATCTCATTGAAGGTAGTATGACTGTGAAAATAACAAGAAAACAGGTAAATATTCAAACCCTTCTTCTTCTTCTTTTTCTTTTCGGCAAGGCACCCGACATCGAGTGAATTATGCCTATATACTCACTGCTGTGAGTACAATGTCTTAACGTAGTGGGTATTCATTAGTACATAGCTACATAGTAACTGCCGTTTCAGTCGCCACGTGCGGCAAGTACATCTCAAGGGCATTGGGATCAATGAACTCCCCGCCCGAGTAACCAATACATGCACACCGCTTGTGTGTCGACATCGTTGCAATCACAGGGCCGTTTTCAGGAATATATTTGATGTTAAACACATCGTAGTCTTACAAAA
The DNA here is from genome assembly GCA_947579605.1 of Athripsodes cinereus. Taxonomy (NCBI): domain Eukaryota; kingdom Metazoa; phylum Arthropoda; class Insecta; order Trichoptera; family Leptoceridae; genus Athripsodes; species Athripsodes cinereus. Next base: position 21,330,245 of record OX388310.1, read on the forward strand.
AAAAAACTTTGTCAAAATTTATTATTATTTTTTTAATAATAATAATTTGTTTCAAAAACATTTACTATAAAACAATTTATCATTAGGTATAATTAATTATTGAAATTTATTCTTATTAAAATTAATAATTTAGATGTTCTTATTAAATTTTTTAAGGTGATTTATTAAGGCTAGGTTCACTTTATTACAATTTTGGGCCAAAAGAGAATGGACAGAAATGGGAAAATTAAAACCCAACTTCCTAATCGTCTGAGAAAATTCTTGATTAGGTAGGAGTGGGCAACCAAAGAAAACGTGGTCCAGAGTTTCCGTGTCCTCCCCGCATTCGCACATAGGGGAATCCAGAATATTGATTCTGGCCAAATGAGAGGCAATAACACAATGTCCTATCCTCATTCTACAGAGAAGCGAAATGTTTAATTTTGGCCATTTTGTTTCTTGAAACCAAGGTTGCGAGGGGATTGAAGGCTGAATTCCTTTATAATGAGACCCAGATACAGACCCGATAAATGAATAATTCCACTTCTCATAAATTTTATCTCTTACAACACCCAGACAATCTCCTATAGGAAGTACAAATGCATTTGGCAATATACCACAAGAACATGCTTCCTTAGCCAGAATATCTACTTTCTCGTTTCCGGCAATACCCACATGAGAAGGGATCCAAGCAATCACCAACTCAATATTTTTACTTGATGCCTCGAACATCAATCTTAAAATATCGTGGATTATACAATTATTTGATGACAAACTACCCTTTCGCCCTAGAAGAGATACGAGGCTAAGGGAATCAGTAAAGACAATTGCCCGTGAAAGTAATCTTTCGACAATTACCCCTAACGCCTCTCTGAGAGCTAAACATTCTGCTGTAAAAACAGATGCAGAAGATGGGAGTTGAAATTGAAGTTCGACTTGAAGAGAAGGAGAGTAAACAGCCGATCCACATTCATTTGTATGAGATTTAGACCCATCCGTAAAGAAGATCGTATGGGCAGGCCATTCACTATTCACTCTATGAAGGAAAAGGATATTCACGACCTGCGGGCTCAATGTAAAAACTGATTTATCCAAACCTATCGAATCAACAATATTGCATGCCTGCAATGAATAATTGAATGGAATAGAATGATGAGTTGAAGGTGTAAGGTGAATTGAAGAAGAGAAACTTTGGGTTACATACTCCCAAGAGGAGCACAAAAGAGGGTACTTTCTATTACGCCAATAAGGAGAATTTAAGCAAAGCTCCAACAATGTTTGTAATTTGAGGAGCAACATATGAGGACCCATGCTCAATCTCCTCAAAACGAATTTGTGAGATAGAAAAACTCGCCTTAGGCAAAGGGGCATCTCTACACACTCTGCCTGCAAGGCTATTATTGGAGACGATCTCATGGCTCCCAGTATCAGTCTCAGGCATTTATTCTGAACTCTTTCTAGTTTTGCGCTTAAATAATTTGGGAGGGGATCCATTAGGAAGCATGCATAGTCGATGAGGCTTCGGATGAGGGATGAGTAAAGCATTCTCATAGTAGTCGGGTGGGCCCCCCACCAGACTCTAGAAACCGCTCTGAGGATGTTTATATTTTTTTCGCACTTGGCTATTATATTGTCAATATGAAGGTTCCAAGAGAGTTTTCTGTGCAAAGTGACCCCCAAAAACTTTACTGATTCACAACTTGAAATAGTGGAATTGTTGCACTTTAAAGATATATTGGAGGGTTTATGTTTGTTTGAGAAAACAACGAGTTGGCTTTTGGAAGGTGAAAGAGTCATACCATTGGCACTAAACCATTCACCTAAGAGATTAAGGGATGCTTCAAGTTTCTCACCCGCAGTGAGCGTGGAACCAACAGAACAATAGATAACGAAGTCATCTGCGTATTGTAGTATATTGACTTCAGGAGGCAGAGCGTTTCCAATGTCATGAGTGTATAGATTAAAAAGAATTGGGCTAAGCGCCGATCCTTGTGGGAGTCCTTTATACACTTTTCTTTCGACAAGCCCATGGAAGGAGTTAATTAGCATACTCCTTTCGCACATTATGTTAAAAATAAGACAACATAATGAATTGGGTAAGCCCGCAGATGACATTTTCTGAAACAATACAGGTAAGAGAACGCTATCATATGCCCCACAAATATCTAGGAAACAGGCCGCTAGATCACTCTTATTAGATCTTGCAATGTGTATATCAGTTACTAGAATACTCAAGTTATCCATACAAGATCTTCCCTTTCTAAATCCAAATTGAAAGGAGGGAAATGTACCAGAGTTTTCAAAAAAATATTCCAGTCTTTTTTTTAACATGCGTTCTAGGATCTTCAAAAAGCAACAAGACAATGCGATTGGGCGATATGATGAAGGTAGAGAAGGGTTTTTTCCGGGCTTAAGGATTGGAACAATGGATTGCCTTTTCCAGGAAGAAGGAATGTTTCCACTCCTCAGTATTAAATTATATAATTCCAATAGTTTTATTAAAAGAAGTTTAGGAGCATGTCGGAAAAAAGAGTATGGTATGAGATCAGGTCCGGGAGAAGAATCCCCTGCAGAGTGAACGGCGGAAGACAGTTCATCAAATGAGAAAGGAGATGAAAGTACATTAGATTGCTCCTGAGATGTAGGACTTCTTTGAAGTTCCAGCATTTCAGGTGCGTATGCTGGGGACAAGTTATCTATAAAGTTTTCAATCCATGGACCTATCTTGGTTTGTCTTTGGTTTGGGGAGAAAGAACCTCTAAATCGTCGAATGGATTCCCACACATCCGATGAAGGTGTGTCAGGGGATAAAGAAGTGCAAAAATCTTGCCAACCTTTTCTTTTCTTTTTCCTGAGAAATTTTTTGGTACGAGCTTGCACATTCCGAACGAGTAAAAAGTTTTCCCAAGACATATTGTTTTTAAAAGATTTAATCACTGCCTTTCTTTGTTCGACTGCCTCCGAACATTCCTTGTCCCACCAAGGAGGGGATGTTTTGCGGGGCTTTCGATTAGAGGACATTGGTATAGAGGCTGTTGCAGCACGTAAAATCACATCATGGATTCCGTTCGCAAATTCGTCGACCCCCTGATGCTCACCCTGCACACCAGCGACATCCAATAGAATGTGATTCTGAAATTCATCCCAATTAGCTTTCTTTGTAATAAATTTACTCCTAAATGGGCCATTTGAGGTGCTTTTGGAGGTTACTTTCAAATCAATGATTATGGGAAAGTGGTCACTGGAGAGCGGGTCCTCAAGGATTTCCCATGTTGACATAGGAGCAATGTCCGCAGTACAGATTGATATATCTACCGCACTTTGTCTCTGATTTGGATTTGAGAAGCGAGTGGGATCTCCACTATTAAGGATACAGAGATTAAAGTCATCTGTCCAGGTCAGAATAGCCTTTCCTGGAGAGTCCAGGGACTGGCTTCCCCAGGAGGGAGCATGAGCATTGAGATCTCCCAGGATCATGTAAGATGGGGAAAGTTCTGAAATGATTTCAGACCAGAAGCTCCTGTCGAAATTAGTTCTGGGAGGAGCGTATACGGACACTACAGATATATTATTGATTTTCGCTGCCACCAACTGTATATTTGATGGAATATTCAGAGAAATCCTGTTGAACTCAAGAGAGTCCCTTACTAAAAGAGCTGCTCCTCCCCTACCATCCAAGCGATCATCTCTAAAACAGGAATAACCTGGGAAAGATACAAACGAATCGTGCGAAAACCATGTCTCTGATAAAGCAGCTACATCAATGTTATGAGTTTTGAGCAAAAACAGAATGTCATCTCTGTTGGAAACTGCACTACGGCAGTTCCACTGAAGGATGGATAAATTAGAAAGCTTACTTTTCGAGATGCTGGTTATGTTCGTTGCGTTGGCCATTTTCGATGAGGAGTGCGTTTAGTGCAGGAATTAAGGAAGCAGCGTTTGGCGATGTCAAATTTTTTCGTGAAAGTATTTCAATAAGCATTGTTAATAGTGAGTAAAGAAAATTATTGTTATCAAGTGTCAAAGTTTCTTTGAGATTTTCAACTACATCTTGGTCAGGTACGAGTACTCTTTGTGAAATTGCGCAACCATTAGAACTCTGAGAAGGAGATCCATTGGTATATGAGAGGAACGAATTGTGCTTTTCTTTGTCATACCCACCATTTGTTGATATTTTATGGGGCTTACCAACTACTGTTCTACTATGACGTGTGGAAAAATTTCGAGAGTTGACAGATATTGTTGGGGGATCTGGAGGGGTAGCAAGAATTTCAGCGTATGAAGATTTAATTGAAGGGTGCAGTTTTGCTGCTTGGATATATGAAATATTAGAAACAGTCATAGAATTCTTTATAGCTCTTTGCCTGGAATATTCAGGACACGAAGTACTTATCGCTTTGTGTGCTCCTTTACACTGAAAACATTTAATTTCTGCAGTCTTACACTCTTCTGAGGAGTGGTTATCCCCACAATTAAAACATTTTGGCGGCGAACGACATCCAGCTTTTGCGTGACCATACTTACAGCAATTAAAGCACTGAATTGTTGGGAAGTTATATTTTTCAACATTGAAAGAGTTGTAGAGAATGTAAATATGGGATGGTAGAAATTGGCCTTCGAACGTTATTACTATACTCCTGGATGGTTTCCATTCGACAGAACCAGATGTTCTGTCTTTGTAATTCAGTCGTCTTATTTTTATTACGTTTTCCACTTCTGGATTCGATTCTAGAATGGACGATATCAATTCGTCATTTGTGATATCTAGTGGGATACCCCTTATTAAGCCCATTCTTGTGACGTTAAACGAGGGAATATATGCTCTAAAATTAGAGTTCGAAGATATAAATATATTTTTTATAAAAGTATTGGCCATAATTCCCGACGTGAACTCGAGAGAGATTTTAAATTTCCCTTCAGCTTTTAAAGAACCGTTTACGACGCCTTGAGTTTTTCTAGTATAAAGAAATTTACCGAACTGCAAGGGGGAAATAGATTTACCCTGTTCGGCATTTTGCACGAACACGATATAGGGCCCACATGATTTGTTTGAGTAAAAATACTCCCTGACGGGTGTATTAGAAGCAGAGTAAGAAGAAATAGGTGTAGCTGAGGTCTTATCAGTAGGTGCGAGATTAGCAAAATCAAAATCCATGTTAAGTGTATGGTCTGTTTCTAAGTTTTGATGTGTTCTCTTTCTCTTTGGATCGGGGGGATCCGGAGGAGGAGGAGCTGGTGGAAGAGTGTGAGGTGGATCGCCATCCATCTCTATTAAAATAAAATTAAAATGTCAAAAATAACCAAAGATAGTCTTACCAGAGCTGCAACAAAAAACAAGAAAAAAAATTGAAAAATAAAACTAAAAAAAATCAACTGAAGCCGGCCCTCAACCGGAATGTAGAAAAAATAATAATTAAATTATTATAAATTTTATATAACACCGCACAGCAATAGACACAACCGAATGATCAAAGGTATTGTCACCGAATGATATTCAAACCCTTAACCATTAAATAAATTTTGCATTACTTTACATATACGTTTTATTCATAATCTATTACGTTTAATTAATTTTTTATTCACTTATTCTGTTTATTCATTCACTTGAATGTATTCATCTTATTTATTTCTTTTAAATACACCTTATCATTTTTTTTTTTAACTTTTAATTGATTTTCATCTTACTTTATTCATTCATCTAAATGTATTCATCTTAATTTATGTGTTAAAAACATTTTCATCAAGATTTATTACTTTGACTTGATTTTATTCATTCATTTGAATCTATTCATCATATATCATTTGTTTTAAATACATTTAATCATGATTAATTATTTTTATTTGATTTTTAATCTTGTTTTATTAATTTATAATTATTTTATAAATTCATTTGAATCTATTCATCTTGTTTTTTTTATACATTTTAATCATAATTTAGTACTTTTAATTGATCTTTTGGTTAATCGAATAAGAAAATTGTTAGCAATTTGGTACTGTTATTAGTGTTGTTTGATAATGATTCATTTAACTTTGATGTTTTTTTAAGACTTCCAGGTAAATTAAGGATCTTTTTGGTGGTCCGCTTATTGAATTCACATTTTGTTGTCATGTTCTACAATTGACTGTCTGATCCTGTGAATATTATAAAAGTAAAAAAGCAAGTAAAAATACATAGAAAACTGTATTTGCATTACATCTACTTAACAGCCATATAATATGGAGGGAGAGAATTTTCCACTGAAACATTCCAATTTAAAACCATTGAGGTCTAATCTGTAACTATCTTATAAATTTACAGGTCACGATGAAAGAGACTCAAATCAAATTTATAAACGTAATTACAAAATTATCTCAACAATCTGATGGTAAAATTATTGTGGATTTCCAAAGAGAACATTATGACCATTCAATAGACTTGTCAAAAATGAGATTACCAAAACATGAAAAACAAAATATTGCAATCCAATACTATTAATAGGTAAGATTTTATAAAAATTTAATTTTATAACACTTTTATAGATAAAAAAAAATAGCGACATAATATTGGCATGAATGATTAACATAACATAACATGCATAGACAATTCACACAGATCTAGCTAGTCCCAAACTAAGATATGAATCTTGTATTATGGGTACTAACGCAACGATATACATATATACAATGCACTGAACACATATAGGTACATGTAACACCCAGGCCCTGGACAATTTGAAAAAGGTCATTCTTCATTTTGCCCTGGCCGGGAATCGAACCCGGGACCTCGTAACTCAAAGGCAAGTGCGTTAGCCTCTGTTGTCCGACATGGTTAAAGAAGGATGAAAGTGGCATAAATGCAGTAGAAATGAGATCGTTGAGAAGGATGTGTGGTAAAAGTCTGAGAGATTGTGTGCGTAACAGTGATATACGAAAGGAATGTGGAATGAAAGTTGGTGTGGTTACAAGGATGAATGTAAATAAGTTAAGATGGTTTGGGCACGTGGAAAGAATGAATGAGGACAGAATGACCAAGAAGATACATTGGGCTGAGAGGAATGGTGCTCGGAGACGTGGACGTCCGAGAATTAAATGGCAAGATCATTTAAATCAAATCCTACAGGACGGTCACGTGTTGAGCACATTGAACAGGAGAGCATGCATGAGGAATTGTATGACAGTGACGGAAGCGAAAGATGTATGTAAGGATAGAAGGAAGTGGCGCTCGATCCTTTCTGCCTACCCTGCAAGGGAAGCGACGTGATGGTACGTATGTATGGATGTTATCTTAATTAATATAGAAATTACTGGTGAAATTTTTTACATTTGCCGGGAACCAAGCCCAAGACCTCCCAAATGGTAGACGGGCATCAGAATAGCAAATCTACTACTGATCTATTATTAAAAAAAAATACCTAAGATCTTGAATACATACCTTTAAATTTTCTGTTGACATTGTGTTAACCAATGTTTTTACTACTAATGTAGTGATTTTGCCACTTCCGATGTTGTTGGGAGTCTCAGTATTAGTGGAATATGTTTACTATAAAGTAGTCCAACATTGTCAGCCAAGTAAGCCGTATAATTTAATGTTTGTAACAGCAGATAGAGTTCACTTAGTGTCGACTAAATTAAAAAATATTATGAATTCTAGATATTATTTTCTAGGTTACGAACGTCGATGAGATTATAGTTATTACATGATATTATGTTATCATATAACATACTATTCATGAGATCTATTTTATGATTGAGACATAGCTTTGCGCGTAAAGGAAAGGATATATTTTATATTTTTTAGATAATTATAAACATTTTTAGGATAACTTAAAATAAAACACTTATGTTAAGTATATCTACAGTCACTGTGGATATATTTAAAAAAAAACTTTTTTATACACACTTATATTCCAATTTCCTTTCGTCCAATTTCAATTCTCCCCTTCTTTTCCAAGGTCACTGAAAGACTGGCATATAACCAACTCAATACTTTTATCACAAAATAATCTCCATAACAATTTCCAGTCATAATTAAAATTATTAAGACAAATAAGACGTATACATTCCAAATTCGTGTACTTTCTCAAAACATATTCACACTGAGTGCTACTTATTCTAAAATATTCCAGGAACTGCATGGGCAAAATATCTTGGAAATTAATCATTTTTTTATAAAATCTCACAACTCCGTCTTCCACATCCCTTTGTAATAATATTTTTCGCCACATTGTATAACAAATTTACTTGAAACACCTATAATATAAACCAACGTCTACTTTCACAACACGACGAATCGCATATTTGAAATGTCAAAATATTCGTTTGCTATGTTGGCAAAGTTTTTTATGAAAAGTAGTAATGGTGGAACAGAACTGCCTATTTACTTTGCGAATGGCGTCTTCTTTTCACTTTGCAATTCCTACTTTGCAAAAAGATGTAATGGTGGAACGGAAACAAGCCGATGAATTGCATAGTGCAAAATGCAGAGTTGGAAAGTATAATGGTGGTACGGGGCACTGGTTTTTAATAGTTACCTATATTTTTAAATTGTTATATTTTGAATAGTTATATTTTTAAATTGTCATAGTATAATTTTATGTAAATTTTTTATAAGCTATTTACTGTTTAAAATAAATGCTCATATGATTATAATGTTTTTTTTTCTTCCAATTTGTACATTATTATATCTAGTATGACCTATTATTAACCTAGATATTGTTTGGTTTGGCGTTTTCTCTTAAAAATTGAGTGAGAATATCCCGTACAGACTGTTAAGATATGTAATAAACTGTTTTTACTTCAGATGTGTGATTAAATTATTTAAGGATGTTATAAGTTAATAAAATTAAAAAAATATTAGATTTTTTTAGATTAGATATATCTAGGTTTTTGTTATAAACCAAAATACAATCTCATACACCATAGGTGGCCAACCTTTTCAGCAGCTGGGCCAAATTTCAGAATTGAGATTTTTTACCGGGCCATACAACAATTTACTCCATATATGGAACATTTTATAATTTTACTTCACCTTAAAATTTCTACCCCCCCGTCGCCAAGTTTTCAAAATGGTATAGGAATTTGAAATGTTTCAAAACTCCTCGGTTTTCTTTAAGAATATTTTCTCAAAATAGTACCTCTTTCAAAAAAGTAACGGATACTTATAACGACTGTTATCAAAAAAAATAGTGAGGAATGCTTCGCGGGCCGCACGTAGACACCCAACAGGCCGTATGTGGCCTGCGTGTTGGCCACCCTTGTTATACACCTTTCACCATAAGCTAAAAGCTTGTGTCGTGAAATGGGGTATTGCTGGCACCTGGAATCAAATTATGCACCTTTTGTGCTTGAGGCCGAGACTCTACCGCCAGGCTACAATGGAATTATTAAATTAGTATACATTACCATATTGTTTAAAGTTATTCAGATACTGCCAGTGTAATCAATAAATGAATTAGCAAATGTGTATTTAGCTGAAAAAAGTGTCTGACCTGAATACAATTTTATATAACTCTGCCTAACTGTCTGACATAGCTACAATTCTATACACAAAATAGAAAACAAAGTAAGTACTTATACATTGGGGTAAGACAAGGCATCAATGATGATTTATTTACGATCACCATGAGCTCTTTGAGAAGATAGTGATATACTTTACAGTTTGATTAATTTAATGCTCCTAGTCATTGATAGAATAGTACCCATAAGAATGCTTATACAATGAATTAGACAAATTTAATAGTCAGTCATTTTACAGAGTATTGTAGTTATATATATTTTAAAATAATCTTTAGAGGTGACTGTTGGTGGTGGAGATTTATCATAAAAACACTTCAATGCTATTGATATTTATTTATTAAGAATAATCATTTAATTAGTGTTATGGACAAAAGAAAATATAAACAATTTTTTTCTACATCTATCATCAAATAAAAATGGTTAAAGACGTTTCACAAAATTGAATACTGCTTAAGACAATTTAAATAAATATTTGATTTGAAACTTTACATAGGTGCTACTTTGAACTCCCTATGCGCGCTACAATATACTACACTTGTAAGTGATTGGTGTATAGATATTTGTGAAGAATTTTGACAAGCATCTATGTTTTTGGTGCAGTTGCCTTGTTTGCTTTAAAACTGTTTTTGTTTGTAATTTATTTGTTTTAAACTTGCTCTGGAACATTAAATTAATAAGTATTAGTAAGAGTTGAAAATTGAGAAAAGACCATTAGCATTTTCTCAATTCCGATGATGTCCCACTGCCTTCCTATATTTCAGGAAGGATTACGTCAGGGGGATTCCTTCAGGCGAACCATGAGCCCTTAGAAAGAATTTGCTAGAAGAGTATGGATGACACAGGAACTGACATTCATGGGTGTGGGAGGGTGTAACCCTTAATGTGCCTTCCTATATATATTTAATCCTTGGGTCAAGTCACCTACATTGTAATATTCATATGACCACCATCTGCCAAAGAAGTCATTTTGTTAAATAGATTAACACGACAAAGTGACTTGTATATGATAACAATAAATTCTGAAAAATTATTGACACTATAACTCACTTTTGATTCTGAAAAGATATTATGATATAATGAAATTAGCGGTACCTCACATTAAGTAAGAAAGAATAGTAAGTCGTGTGCTATTATTAGAACTAGATTTTATTTTTGCCGGAAACGACAGGTTTTCATGAGAAACTTTTTTTTGCGCTATCTCCAGATACACTGATATCTCGATTATATAAAAATACACGATTATTTGCAAGTTTTATACCGGGCACTTCTTCAAACGTCGCATGCAAGTTTCAATGGTTTCAATTTGTTTTGACAGTTCAACTTTGTTTTGAGTCATAGAATAACAATCAAAATCAGTTCTATCCACGGCCGCCAGATATCGCTAATGTCGGGGAACGGTCTCGAAAATAATGAATCGTATATTTGTTCACTTTCAGTGATCACTCCGGATGATCCTCCAAGATGAACAGGTGTGAACAGGCGTTTCATCAATAGTGATCACTAGCGATGACGGAGGAAAGAGATTACCACTCGTCATAATTTTGATGAAAGGTCCTTTCACTGAAACGACCATAAACAAGTATTATCATATTATTGTTTAATTCTCTATGAGTTTGTATTGAATGTCAGAATCATGTACAGAATTATTATGCAGTCGAGAGCTATATTAATTTATTTTAAGTGTTATTTTTCATTTCTGAATTTGTTTAATTATTTTTATACGAAAATACGTCAAACTACGTACAACATGAGTGAAAGTGTTGACTTGGCAGTGAAAGCATAGGATGAACAAATGTGAACAGACGTGTTCACTTTCGACGAACAGGTTTGACCCTGACACTCTGGATGATCATCCAATGTGTATGCTACTTTTGCCTCCTTCATGTCCCTGGCAATAATTGTAGACATCCAGGTGATCACTGGTCTGCCTGGACTTCTGGGTCCTACTTCTACGTCCAATGTCTTTTTGATCATGTTATCCTGTGGTAGTCTCAAGATGTGCACGTACCATTTTTTTTATTACATAAAATTGAAAATTAGTATGAAAGAAATACAACCATAATTTATTTTAATTTTTCTTGCACTATTTTCTTAGATTTTTTCTTGCTTTTAAAAATTGGATTTTCTCGGAGTGATCAAAAACGATATGGCGGCACTGTGACGTCACGGAGTCCAGTGAATCATAACTTTCATTATTATAATCTCATACGAGTGGTAATCTCTTTCCTCCGTCATCGCTAGTGATCACTATTGATGAAACGCCTGTTCATCTTGGAGGATCATCCGGAGTGATCACTGAAAGTGAACAAATGTGAACGCCCCTAAAGTTGCGCTCGGAGGATGCAAGGGACCGGAAAACTTGGAAGATGTGGACTAGGAGAGCCGACCCCAAGTAAATGGGATAAAGGCGAGGGCGAAGAAGATGTAATAAAAAAAAATCTGCAAGTGGCTCATTGGATCCCAACATACCTCACATCTCTAAAACTTTATCTTGAGATGTGAACACTACTTTAGTATATTTATTATTATAATATATAATATTATTATAGTGAACCAAAGACTACTAACATATGTACTCTTAGTAGTGAACACGACACAATCGTTCTTTGTAATATATCTATGGCTGCTTGCTGTCAATAAATTAATTGATAAACATTCCGAAAATTTAAGCAAGTTTGTTTTTTCGTTGAAAATGCCGAGCTTTTCTGAAGTTTTCCTGGAATTTCAAGAGTGTATCAACGGTGATCAGGCTACTCGCGATGTAAAGAGAATTTAACATTTACATATTGTTGGATATTTTTGTTGTTGTTGCATTTGATGTTATTGTACAAGTCTAGATAACAAAATATACCGCTAAACGTTATTTTTGGATATTTTAATTTTAGATATGTAGCAATTTACCGAAGGATTATTTTTGATTTTTCAATCAATTACTTATTTAAAATTTTCGAACGCATACGTTTGACTGATTTGTAGGTTAGCATGGGTCTGGTGTTATTTTATATCACATAACATTTTAATTGCAATTATTTTTATTTTACAGATGGTATATCACATAATAGTAATTCCAAAATTGTAAAAGAAATATATTCCATTACCTATCTAAAATTTTAATTATTCAAACTTCTTCTTTAGGCCGTTCGAGCTTGCGTCCAGAATATAGATCAAATATCCAGAGAAATCAGCACAGTTTTGCAGGTTATTCATTACAAAGAAGAGCAGAGTAAGGAATACAAAAAGTTCTCAGTTGTACTTATATAAAATTATAAGATTTTGTCAATTACTTTGTATTCCTAAGCAATTTGATTTTGTAAATTTTATAACTATCTTAGTAACAATTAGATCTCAGATAAGTAGTATTTCTCTATGGAGGCATTTATTTAGTTTTGTTTTGTTACAGTATCCGCCACTTGTCAAAAAGTCAGAGAACTATTTGAACAAGTGAGAACTGGTTATGGTGAATTGGAGAAGACATTTCCTGCTCAGGACTATCATAAGTAAAAAAATATTTTGAATATTGATGACAATGATTGTGTACTATTTTATTTATTTATTTTATTCTTCACTGTACATTGGTTACAATATTTCAAAACCAATACAAAGTATCATAAAAATATCAGTTGTACAATTCAATGTACAAAAGGCAAGTTTATCATCTGAATGTGATATCTTCCAACTAAGCTGGTAATAAAATTAAAATCAAAAAAACATACATAAGTATATATCAACATAAATAATAGAAATAAAAACCAAATATTTACATACATTAAGACCATAAACAAGCAGTACCTATGCATAATATAAGGCTATACCTACATGTATGCATAATATAAGGAATGAGAAATTTTATTTGTATATTTTTTTATTGTGTGACATGTAAAAAACTTGGCTGAGAGGAATGGTGCTCGGAGACGTGGACGTCCGAGGATTAAATGACAAGATCATTTAAATCAAATCTTACAGGACGGTCACGTGTTGAGCACATTGAACAGGAGAGCATGCATGAGGAATTGTATGACAGTGACGGAAGCGAAAGATGTATGCAAGGATAGAAGGAAGTGGAGCTCGATCCTTTCTGCCTACCCCGCGAGGGAAACGGCGTGATGGTATGTATGTATGTAAAAAACGTATATCGCCTAAAACCAAAATCTTTGCTTATAAACCATAGACACGTCGTTATGCACAAAATTTATAAAGCGCAGTTTACATGCACAGTATGTTTTTTCTTAATATCAATAATTATTATTGCTGAGACAATTAAATTGTTCTTTTTTTACTTTTTTGGTGACTTAATATAACTTGCTGTGTCTTAATCCATTATACATATACTTACCTTATATAAATTATGTATGTAAATCTTCTACATGTAAAAGACTCGAGCCGTGAACAAATAATAATAAATAAAACCCTTCTAAGACTTCCGCAGGCATAAAAATTCTCATAAAACAAAATAGGTGGGTATACCTATATGGAAAATAATGACTAAATTATCGACATCACGGCAATGCGATAATTTCACATCTCGTCCAAATTTTGATTCAAGTTTTCAATGTACCTGCACAGGTAGTTAGAAATTAATGATGAAGTAAATGATTCCATGAGAATATTTATATTAACACAGAAATAAATTAACTGTTTTTACGACAGAGAAATAGAACAACCGCCGGGGCCCCCGTACATATGGGAACCTTGCGCAAATTACTGAAGATATTGAACTTTTATAGCTCGGATTTAAAATTTAGGGAATAAAAATAAGACAAGTGCCAGTGTCACCTTATTGTTTATTAACATTTTTATATATCAGACTCCTGTAGATCTCTCAAACTAGACTTTAGTTCAGAGCACAATGGTATATCACATAGTATACTTATAATATAGATAAGTTTACATATATGATGTATTGCAGCTATGGCAAAAAAATATTATATTATATAGGAATATGAATAAAATATAATATATTATGAATAAAATAACTTATTTTTCAAATAAAAAGTGTTTAAAATTTATGCGAAAGCATTATGTGGTATTTATATCTATCACCGTTGTAATTCCGCGGTCCACAATGTGAACTGTCCTTTACATACAAAATCCTTATGTGCATAACAAAAAAAACGTGATTTACAATGTGAATTTGTCTTTTACTTGAAACTTCGCGCAATTTCTTAGTGTTTTTTATAATTAAATACAAGTTGGGAGTATTATCTTAGTGTTAAATATATTATTTTAGCGATATACTCATTTTCCTTGCCAGAAATGTACCTTTTTTGATACAAAAAGAAATGTCTTAATTATACTACCTCTAATATAATAAGCTTTTGCGGTCTTTTTTTCACTTGAATGATATTTATATGTATTTAAATGAAGAAATAAAAGTTGACAGCATACTTAAAACAAAAAAAAATATCGTTTTATGCAAAATAGAAAAAGAATTTTATATAAAATATCGTTATGCACAATTGTGCATAACGCAGGAACACGCAGATATTTTTGATTTTTTTTATTTTGGTGGTAATAAAAAGTGTAATAAATAGAAAAATAACGAAATTAACTATAGTTTTATTAAACTAGACACTTTTTTTCGTTGAAATATAATGGCATTTTTACATTTTGCTTAAAAAAGCTATCAAAGTGTTCAGGAACAATGTCAAATTTGTATGGAGCGCAGAATGAAGGATATTTTTAAAAATCAAATTTAATAGTTATAAAGTAATGAAAAATTAATATCTCCAAATAAACTAATCAAAAACATATGCAAATTGAGATTAAACCATAAGTTTTTTCGCAATGATATTCGTATATTTTTTAATTTAATATGAAAGTGAGGAACCATCGGTTATTTTTACAATAAGCAACGATTTTGGTTTTGGGCGATATGCTTTTTTCTACTGGCGTTGATACAAATATTAATTAGCCATTTTGTTGGTTTCAGGTACCGTGATCACTGGAGATATGTCACTCAGAGACTGTGTTTCAGCGCTGCATTAGTCATATGGCTGGAGGTGGGGACACTCATAGCAAGAGACACAGCGGCTTCCATATTAGGGAGTATGTCACTATTGTTATATCAAACTGCTTCAATCTTTATTTTTTGGAAGTGTCTAGTGCGCTGCTAAAGGCATTATAGTGTAGTTTGCTATAATTTTTTATTTATTTTATTCATTCTTTACTGTACATTGATAAAAAACAATTACATAAAAGGTATACATTCAAATTAAATACAATCAATATACAGAGGGCGAGTTTATCGCAAAGGCGCGATCTCTTCCAACTAACCCAAAATATAATACTGCTGCTGGAAATATGAACCCAAAATATGTATTTTACCTTTAGTGGCCACATCATAATAATAGTGAACATAGCTTCAATACTGTCAGTGAAACATTAATTTGTTTATTTTGTTTTGGTAATTGTATGGTATGTTGGTAATGAAATCCAGAATTTAAGAGTATGTTATTGGTTATTTTCTGAAATTCAGATTTTGAAAGTATTAGAAACCGAATAGGTTTATTACTTAATATGAACAGAAAAAATATGCAACTTACTATAGAAGAGAGATTGCAGAACTATAAATAAAGTGCAAACAGTTTGTCCAGTCAAATTGTCTTAGTATAATATGGTATTAGAAAGAAGTTTTTATGACGGGCAATTAGATAATATATGTAATCATTATGTCACAATGTAATTATGTTACAATAGATCTATTATGGTCGCGGTGACGCAAGGGATGCAAAGTCCCTTGACCTTTACTGGAAAAAAATCTATATCAAATTTTATTTCTAAAAGATTATTTTTGCTTATCATGAGCTGAGTACAGTTGTTTGGACATGTGGAAAGAATGGATAATCAAATAATGAGTCTACATCCTAGTAGTAACAACGTTAAGTTCAGTGATAGTGCCTGTATAAAAATTGAAATAACATTTGTCTTTATGTGTATAAATAGTAATTGTTATAATTTTAAAATTATGTATTAACAGAAAAAAGTCAAATTATGTATAAACCAAACTTCATAAGATATGTTCCAATGACAGCATGTAGGCACATATCAATTATTATTAGAGTTGGCCGTTATAACTAATAACTCATTTTTAAACTCATTATTTCAAAATAACTAAACTTACAGTTTCTTGTCAATAACATAAATGTTATTTTCGACGACGGCGTTATTCAACTGTTATAACAAGGTTATCGTTATTCCGTTTAGTTATTGTCGACAACTATAGTCATTTCGTTTTCGTTTAGTTATATTATAACGTACCACATTGTTACGTCTTTGTTATTGAACGACTACAGTTTTTTCATATTTCGTTTGGTTTAACAACTTCGGATGTTATTAAACGATGGCAGTTATTTTGTTTTTATTTTGAACTATTTAGTTGTGTAGTTATTTGAATTTTCGGAGGAACACAATCGTTTCGTTTAAACGTAGTCATTCGTTTATTTAGAGGTAGCTGGTAGGTACAAGTTTTCTAATGACATTAATAATATTATAATCAAAGGATAATTTTGAATATAATATTAGTTTGATTTTAAACTGGTGATATATTATTTCGGAATGAAATATAATTTTTATGCGTATTTTATGTGTGAGAGATTCCTTGCATTGGTAGGCAAATGTATTTCCATTTGATACGATAATTATAATATTTTAGCATCATTAGATTTTATTCGGATTCTTTAAATATTTTGATGTAGTTAGTTAGTTAGTTTTTTTGAAATAACAGTTATTCCTACCTCTAATTATTATGCAATAACTGCTCCTTTCTATGTGGTGACCATATATACTAATATATATGTGTGACATCACTAATTTTGTGTAGTTTTTATTTTAGACAGAAAATTTAGTCCCCAGTACTATACTGCCGCTAGCAGCATTTTAGACACTTCTTTATTTTTCAAAATATATTATTTCTGTAGCCTGAAATATTTGTATTGATTTTTTTTTTATTTTGCACATCTTTATTCACATTTTGGTTAGCTAAGAAATTGTTAGTCACACCTGAATTATAAATGAAAGCTATACTCTGAAACTACCCTATGATATTCCAAAGTTACATACATCGAGTGTGCAGGCGCTCCCTGTAGCAGCCGCCACGCGTCACCATATCTCTTGGATAAATACCAGTTTTTACCCTTCATATTGATCCTATAATTTTATATGATTACAGAATAACATCACTCAGTTTTTGTGCATTATCGATTATTATTATTATTATATTGGATGATTTATTCGGCGCCGTTTAATGAAGTATCCATCTCAAGGGCGCGGGAAACTATGTTGGAAGAGCGAAGTCTTCAGCTTGCTCCTGAACGTTGTAATCGGCTGGTTTTTACGGAGGTCCTCGGGGAGTCGGTTCCAAATGACGGGTCCTGCGACGCCGAAAGCCCTATCATAGAAGCAGGACTTGTTTGCTCTGTTGTTTTCGTCCAGCATGTTGGTGGATGTCTTAGCTGAGCGTAGAGGTCTACTTGCAGGTGTTTTGAGAACACAGAGTTCAGAAAGTTATCGATGTGTATCATCCTGTAATTTTAGTTGAATTTCGTGTTAAAATTAATATCTAAGTGTATTGATAACTTCATAAATTGTATCTATTCTGTATTACCTCACGGCTTCTGTTAGTTCTAAAATTTAAACATGTACTGATGGGGACTATTTCTGAGAATTACAATCTAGTTTATACCTAGGGCCAGAGACAAACCGTACTTAGCAATCGATTACTGGCGTCCTGCAATGTGTTACGGATACGGCAACACAACATCGCCTGCCCACGATGCATACAGGCTGAAAGTGACTACAGAACCAGGTGTTGTTGACGAATATGTATATCAATGTGCACATGGGTAACTCAGACGTTATCATTCAAGAGCAAACTGAAGACATCACTCTTCAAACAGAACTTCTTAAGCTCTTGAGATGGATACTCACTCAATATTTATTATATTTTTGATTACCTATTTGCAGTTAAAGCTAATGATGACAGATCAGGAATATACCTTGAAATAGAAGATTTTCTAATGGGACTTTTGGAGTTATCCTCTGAGCTGGTAATCTAATAACTTTTATACTCCTAGTTTTATTTATTAATATCTTATTCCAGAATATAAAATAATAAAATGCAATTTAAAATTAAAATGTGATATAAATGTGTTTATATACCTGAATGAAAAAGTTGAAAACATTTTTTTCATTTTCAATCTAATTATAACACTGTAGCGTGGTCAGCTACCGCAAGCGAGCGACTGCGCCTCGAATACTTTCTTGCTCCTACAAGGACCCTCGTTCACACCGCCTTTCGGGAATGATCGTGTACCGACAGGAGCCGTTTCCCGCCTGAGGGATATTGAGGTGGAGAGGGCTCCCACAGGGTGATTATAAAGGGATACCCACCAGTCTTGTCCTGTGCTTAAACTGACTTGAGCCCGCGTGTCAGACCTTGTTAACCAGAGTTTAGTTTGGCCTGAGGAACGGAGCTCAGTTGTGGAGTGCCCGTCTTTTGCAAAGTCACAATACCTACCTATATCTGATTATGGCTGTGGTGTAACAGAGATGGATAAGGAGATGTGACGTAAATTAGAGACATCACGAACCAGCTAGTTGAATAGCAAAACTCCAGTGGGATACAGTGGAACCTCTCATAATGAGTAATTCGCATAACGAGCAAAAAAAAAAGTGAAAGAGTTGCTCCCATAACGAGCGATATTTCGCATAACGAGTAACATAGAAGGGTCGGTAAGTCCCTTTTTCACGACATTCACTTGTAACCTTGTGAGCCGGGACTTTCGCGCCAGTACATCAGTCTGTGTTTAGCACTCACTCCGTTAGCGCCTTGGTTTCACATGTGATCATCCATTCTTCCAAAATTTGTATTGATATTATTAATAATTTTTTTATGTGCAAAGTATTATAATCCATTCAAAATTGTCTCCGAGGAAAAAAACACAAGAAAGCCAGAAGAGAATAAAAATAACTATTGAAATGAAACATAAAATCGAAAAGCGAAAACAAGGTGTGAGCGTGGCATATCTAGCGCGCACATACTATCGGTCAACATCAACGATCTGCACTATTCTCAATCTCAAGAACTAAGATAAAATTAAGAAGATGGTTGCTTCAAAGGGAGTGTCAAGCTGTCAAGAATGTCTACGAAACGATTACGTTTAGTTCTCTAGTTAGAAATGGTTAATTATTTGTCATAAATTCATATTTTTATCAAGGTACACTTTTTTTTTTCTAATCTAAATTGTATTACAAGTTGTTACACTCTTTTATAAGTAATTTTATTTGAATAAGCGTAAATAAAAAAAAAATCATTAAGGTCTCCAAGAATACTAAACTTATTCTTTCGGCATGGAACGCATTATCGTATTTTACATTGTTTTGTATAGAAAAAAATGTTTCGCATAACGAGTAAGAGTCTGGAACGAATTAAACTCGTTTATGAGAGGTTCCACTGTATTGATCTTTTACATTGATTATAATTTGTTTAGTAATTTTACCAGGACTGCTATGTAACTTGTGTAACAAAACTGTTTATATGTATACTTCGAACCCGTGTGTGCATTTATAAAATTATCCTGCCACAACACCTAATATATGTCAAATTTTTATTAATATTACAAAATAACAATTCATTATTTTGTTTTATACTTGCTTGGATTGGAGTTTTTTTTATAAATCTACTTTCATTGCAGGCTAGATTAGCTGTGAACTCTGCAACTCGAGGAGAATACAGTCGTGCAGTACAAATATCTCAGTTCGTTACAGAGCTTAATGCCGGATTCAGGTAAAAAAATAAAATCTTATAGATATGCCTTTCTTTCTTTATCATGTACTCTTCAAAAAAGTTAGTTTACTTGTAAAAAAGTATAATATTTTTTTTGTATTCTTTTAAGATTGTTGAACTTGAAGAATGATTCATTACGAAGGCGGTTTGATTCATTGAAGTATGATGTTAAAAAGATTGAAGAAGTTGTTTATGATCTCAGCATAAGGGGACTTGTTCCAGGAGGCACTAAACCATCAGAGACTTTGAGCAACACATAGACCATATGTATTATTCATCGTTTTATTATGTTATATTTTTTAAGTATAATATTATATTTACCTTGTTTCGTATTTTTAATTTATCCTGGTTCTTTTCTAACATGTGATTGATGTGATATGTTACTTTGTATATCACAGTGCCTGTATATAAATATCTGTATGCCAGAGCGAAACTACACTATCTCAATGGACGACATTTTCGGTATGGCCGTTCAAAATTTTTTCAACAAAATTATACTTGCTTCTCACACGTTAGTTAATACGATATTAGGTACTCTTAAATTCATCATATTTCACACTTTTTTGAAAAATTTCACAATATTGCATTAGAATGGTGTTTTGCTTTAACAAAAATTTAATAATTTTTTTATTTATGGATATTTCAAAATATATCTCGTTTTCAAGACAGATGAATATGTCATTCAAAAGAGCATAATAAGGACTGCAATACTATGTTTAGATGTCACTTTGGCCGAAATTCGCCATGGTGTAGTTTCGTTCCCACGTACAGGGATATACTTGGTTCATGTTGTTTCACTCAATAAGATTCACACACTATAAGGTGATTGTGAATGGTAAAATTGCCTGATCAAGAGGAAGAGTGTGAAGACAATGAAAGGATTTAGACACGTAGAAAGAAAGAATAGTGAATGAAGTAATAATTGCTTGAATAAAGCTGGTTTAAAAACATAACAATTTGAATATCAAATGTAGCTGTATTATGTAAAATAGAATTGTAAGGAGTCCGATAGTTGCATTGTAAGGTAAATTGACTGAAATGCCTCCTCATAATTCACCTCTGAAAGGTTTATACAATTTACCGTATTGTCCAAATTTGTTCTTAATTTCGAAACATTTGAATATATTAGATAGACATGTTTGTAAATGTGATTTTTCATGTTCCCAATAAAATACTGATTGATGTTTTTTTGTAAGTTGTATTTGTAAAAGTTACATAATTAATTTTATAAACTATTGTGGGGCTGGTCGACCACGTCCAAATCCTCCTCTCTGCAACAAAGAAAATCAACAATTAGAATTTGTCTGTCAAACCAATTCGGTAAATATTTAAGAAATAGATTTATGACTAAAAAGTGACTATGTTCAAAATCTAACATTACGGATGTGAGAACACTGCAGAGAGGATGAAATGACATCACTCCCTCTTACATTTTAGTGACATTAAATACGTGTTTGGTGTACCTACTGATTGCCAAGTGAAACTCGAACATTATCAGCCATATATTGAGATTATGTCGATTAAAGAAATATGACCACCGAATTTTGATTAGTACATCATTTTACAGCTGATGCAGAATCGAGTCCACTTCAATTACAAATAGTATTTAGTTGTTAGAGTGAATCACTTAATTCACTAAGAGATGTTCAATTTAACCATAATACAAATGCGATAATGTCTGTCATTCAACAAGAACAATGATCTATCTATCTATACTGTCATGGCATATCCTACAAAGGGGGTAGCTAATAGTCCAACTCCATGTAATAACTAGTGATGTAACAAATATTTGTATTCACATGCAAATGTTTTGCGAATATTATTTTGGTAATAAAGTATCGGATATTCGGTAAAAGTACCCGATACGTACCTGGTACATTATAAAAAAAAGGTACTGCAAGGGGGGGGGGGGGTAGAAATTCTAATGTTTGAGCAATTGTAGAAATTTAAGCAAGCCAATATTCGTATTCGCGAATACCCAAAATCACACATTCGTTATGTCACTAGTAATAACCATGCAAGTTATCTTCTCTATGCCAATAAACAAAAGACATTTAAGACGGAACACAATATACTGTAATCATTGGTCTCATGCATTGTACATTTAATTGTTCTATTAATAAAGATTTATTAGAACAATTTTCTTTTAAATGTTAAGATACTTACGAATTCCAAGTCAGCCGTTCCTGCACCAACGTCGGCTTTCTTGTCTGGTGTCTGTGCAGGTGGAGCCCTTCTATAGCTGGTTCTGTCTTCTCCAGGCCTTGAGCCTTCAGGCTTGGTGCCTCCCACTGCCCTAACTCGGCTGAGTTCTGTGCGAGCTTGTCTCTTCAGGGTTGCGGGGACAATTTCAGGTGGAAGATGAAGGTAAGTTCTCAAATATTCAATACCCTCATTGGTCAAATACCTGTAACAATCAACATTTTATATTTGCAAATACAAACATAGATAAGTGTTCTCGGATGTTCATGCTTTTTCACACCCCTTCTTAAGTATATTCTCTTTATCATTCTTTCCTCATTCATTCAACATGTCCTAACCATAGTAATTTATTTACGAGCATTCTGTCCGCAACACTTTTCTTGCATCTGCTCATTCTTCACCCTTTCACCAATTATTCTTCTCAGCGATCACATCT
The DNA here is from genome assembly GCA_947579605.1 of Athripsodes cinereus. Taxonomy (NCBI): domain Eukaryota; kingdom Metazoa; phylum Arthropoda; class Insecta; order Trichoptera; family Leptoceridae; genus Athripsodes; species Athripsodes cinereus. The sequence goes on from OX388310.1 coordinate 21,353,140, forward strand.
CCATAGCAAAATGAAGAATGACCTATTTCAAATTGTTCTGGGTCTGAGCGGTACATGTACGTGTATTTAGTGCATTGTATATATGTGTATCGTCATGTTAGAACCAGTAATACAAGATTCATATCTTAGTTGAGAGTTAACTCAATTTGCGTGAATTGTCTACATGCCTTATGTCTTATCATAAATTTATTTATTTATTTATTTTATTTAACAATAATTATACAGACATTACAATACATAGACTATTTGATAAAACTTAAATCTAAACATCCTCCTTATAGAGACAAGTCTCGTGTAAAGGAGGGTATACTTGGATTCACTTATATTCATGTATTTTATATAAAATAAAAATTGCAACACACGCCTCTTCATTATAAATGAGTTTTATAAAAAATATTTAAGTTACAAGACACCATTGTCAGTTGCCAAGCTCTTTAATTGGTCTCGCACTCTTTTTCATAAGTTTTTTGTAAAACGCAGGTGTTGACAAAAATAAAGACATTTTACTTTTTGAATTCAGCTATAAGGTTTGCCAATCATCCTGAATATCATAATTTTCTAATTGGGGTAGTAGTAATCTATTGCAAGTGAAATGCAAAAATAAATGTATTTTTTTGTAGTTGTATCTTAAAATGGAATTTTTCAGATTGTTTTTATGTATAAAATGTAGTATTTTAACCGGAAAATAAGAATATGTTAAAATTTTGTTTTTTTTAAACACAATTACTTATTTGCATTTTTCGTAGGTACATTTTTCAAAGTTAGTCCAGTGTTATTTGTCTAAAATATTTTTTTTTTATATATAACTGATTTGTAGGTTAGGTGAAAGTTAGTCCAGTGCTATTTTAGGCAAAAGAACATTAAATTTATCGATAATAGTTTCTTGTGTGAAAAACTGTATAATTACACGAATTAAGTGGAAAATTCATAAATTTAATTTTGATGTGTTTACCTTGTTTGGACTTACACCCTTAAAACGATCCATATTTTAAGCATAAATGTATAGCACAAAATAATTAAAATTTCACTATTTAAAATGTATAACTGGTATTCACATAAGTATATAAAATTTCAGGGACATTATCTATTCAAAATTTCTATCTTTGAATGAAAGAATAGAGTTTTTTCAGTTCAAAACATTGCAACTGCTGAATTATTCTTCTAAAATCAACTTCATTTGATTATTATCTCAGTCCAGTTATGCCAAGTTGTGCAAAATGTAAAACAGTAAATAACTATTTAATTTAAGGTAAACAAATTTCTCTATTTATAACGTTAAAGTCATAAAAACATTGACTAACCAGTAAAAGTGTCTCCAGGCGAATTGTTCCTTGACATATCCTCTAGATTTGAGGGACTGCATAGCCTTAATTACATGGAGGTTGGGAATCTGTTCCAACTCGGGATGTTTTGGGGCATGAAAATCTTTCTTCGCCACCATAACACCTTCCTTGAAAAGGTATTCATAGATGGTCACTCTGTTCTGCTTGGGCATCAACATTCTGAAACACAAATGACCCAAGTTACCAAACTTTGTCACAAATAAATACAGAACAGTGATAAAGGTTATGATTTAACATGCATAAAGCGTCTGTCAACAGGAGGTTAAATCACTGACACAGCACAGAAATATCACTTTTGTGGAATGTAGTGTATATCACGGTATTATAAAATTCATTTTACACAGTATTTATTTATCAGATGAATTCTGAATTTTGAGGATTAATGCGAAAAGGACATACTTGACGTTTCTCGGATAACTTGCAGAACCGGAAAAGGCGGCTGAACGTCAGTTTTATTGCCACATGAAGAAATAAAACTTTTTATTAATTGTTTATGGTATAGAACGTAAAAATTATCTGTGCTTTCTCGATGGTTAATTTTCGGACGCAAAAATGGCGACCGTCGCTCTCACCGGTGGTTACAATATAGCGAGTACGTGCCAAATGTTTTCAGAAATCTTGATTTTTTAATAGTTTATTGATGTAGTATTATAACATATTAACGTACTGCACCAATTTCAGTAATGATTTTTTGAAAATAGCTTGTAAATTTCGTTATATAACTCCACCTTGACGTATCGTTCAGTTGTCAAAATTTGTCCTTAGTATTAATTTTTCAGATGTTTTTTTAATGAATAATTAGGTTTATGAAATAGTTTGGGCACATTCCCCATAGCTGTTTCTTTAACAGTGTGATCATAAATATTATTTAAAGATTAATTCCAATTTCATGCTTCCATCGTGCATTAATCAATGTTTTTGTTCGATTTTGGTTTCACCACTTTTGTGAAATTAGATAATAGATTTGAAATACACAGATATTCTCTATTTTGAAATGGACAGTGTTGGCTTAAGCTTTGTATTTTAATATGATTTCGTATCTATATTATAATAAATACTTGCGTTACTTTGTGTCTTTATCTATTTATCTTTTATTGTTTGAATTTATTAGTTTATAATTACATATTTACTTTGTTTCAGTTTTGAATTAGTCTAGTTTATGATGCACTATTATGATGGATCATTAGTTTCAATTGTCTTGCAGGGCAAAATGTAGGGAGTGTTGGAGTGCTTTATGTGCAGTCCTCAAAGTACAGCACGCAGCCGAAAAAGATCAACATGGCTGCTTGGAAGAGGGGTACTGGAGGCAGGAGTAGTTTCAATGGAGTTGTAGCTACAGTCTTTGGCTGTACTGGCTTCCTTGGAAAGGTTCTTTGTAACCGCCTTGGTAAAGTTGGAACACAGGTAAGGAGATATTTACTATCTTGAATGTATTTCTCTTTTTGGGAAATTTAGCATTTTTATATTTTGGACAATAAAGTTCCATAAACACTGTTTAATAGTCTTTACAATGTGGTACCTACAATTATGCATGAAGTTGATTTTATGTTTGTATAATTCATGGAGTTGTTTGGTTGATATTTCAGTTGATACTTCCTCATCGTTGTGATTTCTATGATGCAAGAAGTTTGAAATTGTGTGGAGATTTGGGTCAAGTGTTGTTCCAGGAGTTTGATATCAGAGATAAGAAGGCTGTAGAAAGGGCCATTAAATATTCTAATGTTGTTATTAACCTCGTGGGAAGGGAATATGAAACTAAGAACTTCAAATTTGATGATATTCACATTGAGTGGCCCAGACAATTGGCAAAGTAAGTGTTATCACATATTTCTCTTGTATAACTCTCTTCGTCTTAATCTTTCATTAGATCCTAGAATCTGTTCGTACAGATTGGTTCTCTTCTGACGTGAAGGCCCAGCTGTCCTTCCAATTTTTTTGTCATTCATCTGGTGGGCGTTATCACTATGTGGTGGGAGAAACACTCTGAATTAATTAATAACAATCACATATTAAAAAAATAAGATTGCATTATTTTTATGCTTGCTTCAGTTGAGATAATTATTAAATGAACATTTTTATTATAAAATTTATTTTATTGCAGAATGTGTCGTGAAATGGGTATTCCAAGGTTGATCCATATGTCATACTTGAATAGTGCTGAACATCCACCACAGTTAGCTGTGAAAGGGGGCAGTGCCTTCAAAAGAACCAAATGGTGGGGTGAACAAGTTATGATGCAAGAATTTCCAGATGTTACTATTGTAAAGGCATCAGATATATATGGAGAACGAGATCATTTTGTAAAGTATGTTGGATAATAATTTAAATTTGTTAAAATATTTTCATATAACTGAAGAGGGAAAGTGTCTCTAAGGATGTACAATATATGAATGTAGTTACAGAGATATTATTACCTAGTGTTCTTCTGTTTTATTAGCTCATAAAATGTTTTTGTCTATTCATATGTAGGTATGTGTTTATATTCACTATAAACAAAGGGTGTGAAGAAGCGCGGGTATCCGAGAACCACATGATCAAAGAACCACGTGACTTGATCACGTGGATCAAATTCTCAAGGATGGCCGTGTATTGAGTAAGAGGAACCGACGTGCGTGTATGAGAAACTGTATGAATGTGGGGGAAGTGAAGGAAGTTTGTTAAGATAGATCTGTTTGGCGTTCTGTTCTCTCTTCCTACCCCACTTAAACAAATTAATCTAAAACAGGGCTGTCTTTGAGCACACTGGGGCCCCTGGCCACAGTGACAGTACATGGCCCCAAATGGCAAAGTTGATCTTAGCCTCGCAATTGGATAATTTGTCTTACACTTAATATTTCTATTCCCACGTCACTGAATCTTCAAAAAGTTATAGGAATTTGAAAAGATCAACATTTTCTTCAGTTTTTTACATAATGTATTCATAAAATCGTAGATTTGATATATTAAAAAAAGTCAGTTTCTCAAAGGCGGAAATTTCTCCGAAAAATAAGCTCCTTGTTTCTCTAGGTAAATATTTATTTATTTGTACACTAAACGGCTGTAGTAAGCCTTTAACAAAAGATTAAACTGCAAGAAAATATAAATATTTAAAGGTACTATAACATACCAATAAGAAACCTATAGTTAAATCTACGGAGAATAAATAAACATTTAATTAAGCAAATAGTATTTTTAAAATATTCAGTAGGCAAAAGCATGTAATTAATTAAATAGAAAAAATTACAAACTTAAAATACACCCATTATACTATTTACATTATACATGTATAGCTATTCATTATTCTTTCTTTTCATCCGTGGGCACTTGGAATTGTCAGGCAATTATAAACAATTTTTCAGAAACCATATAATAACAAAACACTAAGTAAAGAAATTTGTATCTAAGTTATTTCGAGTGTAAAAGGCCCAAAACAACTCTAAGCCAGTGCATGCAAAAATATAAATAAGAAATATAAAACTCTTTGCAATTTTAGGTAATCTATGCTCTAAGGGTCATATATCTCACTTATGACTATCGTAATTGTGAAGGTCTGAGTTGAGTATATAATATATTGGCTTTTCTGGGGCCCATAAAAGAAGTACCCAACATGTGTATGTTGATTGAAAAAATTGTATAAGCATTTTTTTCTATATATTTTAATGGTCACTACCCTCTGAGGAAAGCAGAGTTTTGAGTTACAAATTTTCCAATATGTGTATTTTTTCAGTTACTTTGGTTATTGGTGGCGCACATGGCAAGAGATGTTGCCTTTGTATAAAAATGGAGTTGGTGTATTCAAACAGCCCGTCTTTGTAGGAGACGTTGCTCAAGGAATAGTGAACATAGCACAGAATCCTGATACAATTGGAAACATTTATCAAGCTGTTGGGTGAGATTCTTAGTATAAATCATAAGTTGTAGTAAATAGTTACTATCCAAGCTGTTTAAATTGCTTTGTAACTTGAATTTATTCATTTCTACCATCACAATATTTGTCACAAGTGGGGCAGTCGGCAGATAAAATAAATATGATTGTATCATATGAGAAATTAAACAAATCAACCAACAAAGAGATACTATACTCATATTTAATTTTATTGTGTTACTTTGAATCAGAAAATATTATGTTTGTTTGCATCTCATTTGTTTGTAATATTTCCAACAATTCGCTACCTTAATGCAGAACTAGTCTATGTGTTTTAGGGTGATTTTTCAAAGGAATAGTTTAAAGCTTTGTTTTTGTAATATAAAAAACATTTAAAATATCTGAAGCAAATTTTGACATGCATTATTATTTAGGAATCTAATTACTCTCATTCATTAAATTATCTCGTATCTGTTATTATCATTTCTGAATACTTAACTCAGTTTGACCAAAATTTTAACTTAGGCTAGTTCTGCATTAAGGTGGTGAATTCTATCTATACCATTGTGGCAGAGAACTAATCTGTATAATGAACAGGCTGTCTTTTCTGTACCATAAAAATAAGATATTCAGGATGACCGTCATTATCTCATAATCAAAGTCTTCCTAATTTTAACTTAGGCTAGTTCTGCATTAAGGTGGTGAATTCTATCTATACCATTGTGGCAGAGAACTAATCTATATAATGAACAGGCTGTCTTTTCTGTACCATAAAAATAAGATATTCAGGATGAGCGTCATTATCTCATAATCAAAGTCTTCCTAATTTTTTGTTAGATCCTGAGGTCGGTTCAAACAGGAGACTCCTCTTGTGATGTGGAGGCCTAGCTGTCCTATTGATTGGATGAGTAAAAACTCTAATAATTTTGTATTCCATTTTTAGGCCAAAACGCTATGAGATGGGAGAATTGGTTGACTATATGTTCCGTGTAATGAGGAAAGAAGGATACTATGGTTATCATCGCTATGATTCTAGATATGATCCATTCTTTGCATTGAAAGTTTGGGTATCTGAAAATCTCGCACCAGGATATCCATGGGGCCATCTGACTTGGGAAGCTGTTGATAAGGTAAATCAATATTTTATTTATACTTTACTATACTATACAGCTGCTTGTGATAAACATGCAAGCTCTCTTTTGTGTATCAACAAATGTTAAGACATTCAGGATGGATGGCAAACCTCATCACTGAATTTAAGACGTAAAACGCATATTCATTACATGCAGTTAGTCGTGATGGTATGGTAGTTTGTGAATTTTATTAGGATATTACACAATACTTGATCTTGTAGCATTATTTAACTTGATATTTTATGAAATATATTTTAATGTCTTTTTATGTATCCCAGGAGGGAACGACAGATGTTGTACGCACCGACCTACCAACTTTGGAAGATTTGGGTGTTGTCCTCACTGAACTAGAGACAGAGATGCCATACTTATTAAAATACTACAGAGCGTTCAATTTCTATAATGATGAATATAATGAATTCAAAAGGGCCCATCCTCCTCAAACTGTTCCTTTAGGGACAATTTAAAGGCTTGTGAAACATAGGAAATGATTTTACCTAATCAGTTTTTTTTTATTTTTCCGAAAAATTAATTACTACTGTAGAATAAATGATGTTATAATTATGTTGGAATATATACTGATGTAAATAAAAAAAAGTCAAATCAATGTATGTATTTTATTTATAGTAAACCTGTACAGTAGTCATTTTTATAGTAAACAAAATGGATATGTATTGTTCAACAGTTAAAAAAAGCACAATAATAAATGTTGATTTCTGTGTTCACCAAATTATGCGAAAAGGTTTGGAATGATTCTAAAATTCCACACATTTCAGATTCCTTATCGAATTTCATGGAAGAGTGAAGATTACATAGTTGTAGATTATATCCCCTCATTATGATGGTCAAAAATGTTGGGCATTACAAGACACTACTAACATCAAAATCTATTAGATAAAAACATAATTTACTTACTTAAAATAAGAGGGAGGAATCAAATAATCACGAATAACAAAAATTCCTTTGTCTATGGTGGAGTTGTTGCAAGAATATGCTTGTGAAGTGTGACATCTCTCATTTGCACTTCAATGTCAAATTTTGTGGTGATTTTCCCATACAAAAATGGGTATTAAAAAGCAGAATTTTATTACATATTTAGTCAATATGATGCGTAAAATTGTTCTGAACTTTCAAATTAGACCTTATTTTATAGAAGAAATAACTGTAAGAGGTGAAAATGCCTATAATAGCTGTCATTTCAAAATTGGTTTTTCGTGACAACATATATGTTAATACACAGTTAGTTCACTGGCTACCCTATTTGTGGAAGGCCACGTAATAGTATAGATAAATAGATATTATAATATAAAAAATGAACAAAAGAACTTTTATAAACGATATATGGAGCCTGCACATATCTTACATATTTTATCCAATTTCTTTTCAAATTTGTATGAAATTGAAACTGTCAAGTTAGTTTGTGCAGCGCACCGAAAGAGGGCATAAATTTCACTTTACATTACAAGAGTGTTGTATGGTGAAACTTGAGTTGCTTTATTCAATGTATGGGTGTGCCTTATTTTAGTAAAATAATCTTTGTATTCATTTTAATTAGTGTAAAAAAATTATAAAACTCCACTTTTAAGCTTCATTTAACACTCATAAAATTCATAAAAAAGGATATGAACATCAGCAATCAATTTGCGAGAGTATTTTAAAGCATTAAAATAATATTTGTTATACTCAAAAAGGAATTACTTTACAAATCACTCGTACCGGGTGGAATGCCTTCAATAAATAATGAAAGGGAACACTAAACTAAGAAGCTGATTCAACTAAATAATTTGTTCACGTCATAATGCATGATCAAGGAAGATACTGGTTTCTAATACTTTTATATCCCTTTATCTTCAAATCATCATTTCTACTATTTGTTATACACAAAAAATAGTAAATATAATAAAAATGTAAATAGAATTTATATGAATACAAATCTGATGAGAGTGAAGATTAATCGGGACATGTATGGGACAAATTTTCATGGTATATCATGTTGGTAAATATATTTTATTACATATTATTATGTATTTCCACTTACATATAATATGATAAATAAACACCACAATATTCTTATGAAAAAATCGCTTTTCTATGTATACGGGGACTAGATAGAAAAACCTATTTTTAAAAAACCTAATTTTGGCCAACTTGTTCCTATCATCAGATGTTTTTTTTTTATCAATAGGGTTCAATTATTATTGTGTATTTGTTGATTTGGTAATTCTTCCTGAAGTTGAAGGATGTGCTCCACAGGATGAGGTTTGCCATCTGGTCCTATTCTGCATGGTTGCACTATACCAGATCTATTAAGCTGATCCATCAGATTGACTAGTTTCATTGCTTCATACTCTTTCTGAAAACGTTAACATACAATAATTATGCACATTTTATTGATTGGTAAATTGGTTTAGTAGCTAGATCATATAAATATATACCTCATCACGAAAAACTTATAAACAACATCTATATATGAAAATATCGTTTTTGGGTACTCTACATACAGTAGCCTTGAAAAAGGCATTATATATATTCTACAGGATGGACATGTGTTGAGTTCATTGAATATGTGAGTATACATGAAGAACTGAATGAAAGTTATGAAAAAGATAAATGTGCTCAGCAGTAGTAAGTGGCGCTCGATCCAATCTGTCAACTACATAGGGGAAGCGGCATGGTGGAATGTATAATTGCATCATTGAATTATCCTTTGAATGCCTTAATTGGAATAGGTGTTTGACTATTTATTTTGACTGTTTGTAAAACATTATGTATAACACATTCTATATTTTCAGTCCAGCGATGAGGTATTATTACATGCAATAAGTCCATTGGATATAGAACTTGCGATAGATGCCATGACTGTGTTTGAAATAATATAAGAAGTAAATAAAAGTTGATAATGAGTATAATTAAATTAACATTAGCCTGTTAAGTACTTTATTAATATTGTACATTTTAGAGCGTTTGAGTTCAACCAAGCAGTCTATGTTTTCAAGATTTGGAAATATTTTCTATTGCATATGAAATATACTTATATACCTCAAGTTTACTCTGATTATCAGCATAGAACAGTAGCAGGCTGTTGAACTAATTACTAATGTTTTTTTTACTGGTAGATACTTCAAATATTTTGAATACTACCTTTTTAAGTGTTACCAGCTAGACTAAATACCAAAACTAGATATAAATAACTCACCTGTTCTTCTGTACAACCAGCCATAGGATCAGGATGTGGAGGTTCATAGCATCCTGTAACTGGATTTATTGTATGTCTCATTGCTCTGTACTCATCTGTGTCACTGTCATCACTATCTGACGAATATTGTGAATCCTTAACTCCTGGTTTCATGCCAAGAAGACCTTTAGTGGCAAATAATCCAGCTGCATTACCATACCCGGTGTACTTCACCATTCGGGACACTGATACCGAAAAAATATTGCACAATATGATAAGGCAAAACAAATTAAAATTGGCCGAAGAGGGTGAGATTATGAAACAATATCATATGTATAATTGACATAATTAATGTTCTATGTTGGTTCTACACTAACAATTGTATGGATTGTGTGTTTAAGTTGTAGGTATTGTACAAGATCAGTTAGTTGTAGTTGCTTAAACATTTTAATAACATTTTTATGTGAATGATGAGCTTAACAATTTTTTTTGTTTTGTGGCTCGACATATTAAAAAAAAATTATCAAAATTTTGCACAGTGAACTAATTTAGTGCTATAATTGCATTCTAAATATTTTGTAAATAAAACAGCATAATAATTTCTCAATTAAAAACCAAAAGATAAACTCATTTACCATTTTCTTTACAAAGAATAAAAAGAAATTGTGCCGCTAAATCTCTGACATGCGTGACTGGAGTAGTGAGGAGTCTACAAAGTTTGTTTCTGACAGTATTGCCTTCCTCAGGTCTCGAGTGAACATCCTTTAGTGGAGGTAGAATCTTGGCTCTCAAGAATTTTCTGAGGTAAGGGTGGCTGCTAGCTGCTCTGTGCATGACACTTAGTATGGGAGATAGATTATCATATTGTCCTGCGGTATTCTGAAACAACAAAAATCAAAATGTATTAATTATTCATTTAAAAATCAAACAATAAATTTTATTGTCTGATTATTGTAAATGATATTTGTGTTTAATAAACTATTATTATTATTCAAATTAAAGAGCAAATATAATGGTATAGATGTTTCTTTTATATTTTATTTGCAATATACTGAGGTAATTTATTTGAGTACTCTGTTATGAAGTTAACCACAATCTGCGTACCATGAATGTTAAACATATTTCATATCCATAATTTTAAAATTTTGGAATGAGATTTTAGCCCTTATCATCTTTTCGTTATTATTTTCTCGAAGGTTCAAATACTTAGAATACGTTGATTTTTTTTACATAATTTTTACTGTGCAAGAAGTTTATGTTGCAGTGTGCAAAATTATATAATGAGTAATTACCTGCGTTTGAGAGATCCTCAAATCTAAATAATTTATCAATAAATGAAGAGTTTTCATATCACGACCTTCATAGGCATGTTTGGTTGGGGAAGTTGTTTCATTGGTTATGATTGGTGCCAACTGTGAATAACATGGAGCTGGGACACTGAAACATTTCAATAATTAAATTTACAAATTAAAATGTTTACTAAAATTCATACTTAATTGGAATGAGGATGAGAGCTTAATGCACTTATATCATCACAGCACCTCCCAGAAGTGAAGTGATAAGCAAATAACTGCATGTAATGAACATGCAGGTCGTACTCACTATGCCAAAACAAGATAGGATAATCAGGATGGATGGCATACCTCATTGCTGAATTGAATACCTTTAATTAAAAAAATTATGTAATGATAATGAGATTTAGCATAAGGTTTCATATGTCTTACCCAGTGAGAAAGTTTACAACATTGTTGTGTATTTCATTAGTTTTATCTTTAGATGTGGAAGAACATAGTAGCAGGGTATTGCATATTGATACAAGCCTCATAATGTATGGCTCATCTTCATCATTAGAAGAGGACTCTGGGTTACATTGGAGGATGATGTTGAATAATATCTTAAGGATCTCACAAACTAGAATGGTTCTCTTCTCCTGAAAGAATTAAATAGAAGACAATAACTCCATTCTAAGAATTTGGTGATACAATTTTAGTATAAGATTGTGTATGAATAAGATTTATTAATGTATACTCACATCAATGAAGTATAGGAGGTCCCCTTCAACCATTTTGGGTGGCACAGGTGATATCTCTAGAGGAGCTAAGTCTCTCAATATCTCATCCAAGCTGTCAGTAAGATAGGCCAAGCCGTGCAAATCATCTTTCACCGAACCTCTCTTCTCTTCCTTCAGAGCCGTAATTATGAACAACAATCTCATGTCAAAATATTTGATATCATATGGTATGTTGCTATCTTTCCATGTGCGAAGTCTAGCAACTAACCCTTCGACCAAACAATTGGAAACACACAGATTTTGTACTGTTTGACTGTTGTAAATAAGATTGCACAAACATTTCAATGCTTCAATTTTAACTTCATCACAAGAATTCTCTGTTGGTAATTCATCATCAGCTACTGTTAGTTGATACAAACCAGATAGTTCCAATAAAGTGTTGATCCATTTCTGGCAAACAATGTCATCAAGACACTCTTTGTCTCGGCTAAAATCAAATAATTTAACACCCTGTTAAATATATTACGCACGATTATCGCATATTTAAAACTGCATATAGATCATATTATACTTTTTAAAGAAACCATGAATTTTACCTTAATATTCTAATGTTTGCTAAACACAAGGCATGTATTTGTGTTGCAGCAGGGTTCTGCAAATAATCAAATAATGCTGACCAAAGCTGCACTCTTTTGGTATTGTTATCTAGCTCTGGGAACGAGAACTTGGGTGAATTCTGTAATGGTAGATTATTGATAACACAAAGATTATATACCTATTAGGTTGCGACAAACCAATTGTAAAAAAAGGTTAATAGACTCTGATACTTACTATGTCCACAAGTTTTTTCAAGAGCGGCATTTGTATGGATATATTTCCGCTACAAATGTTAACAAACAATTCCTCATTCATTTTACAAGAATCAAAATTTCTATAATATTTTATATCAACACTAGACAAGTAGACACACAATGATATCGATTGTCACTTGTCAATCTCAGTTGTTATGTTTGACAGTTCAAATGTTGCCAGAAATAGTCAGTTGGTTGAAAAAAGATCATCCATCAAATTTTGTTAAAAACTCAAAAACAAATACATATTTATTATTTTAATAATTGCCATGCAAATATTGTGAAGTTCCAAGGTTAAAGAATAAAGCTATACAACACCAAGTAAAGTCATCACTAAAAAATAGAAACTGCGCGAAGTACGTAGGATAATTATAATAGGGAACTTGCACTCGAGAGGAATATTTTGTGAAATGCATTAATTAGGTAGAAAAAAGGTTATATATCGATTATATTTTGATTAAAACTCAAAAATAAATATTTTTCATTTATTATTTTAATAAATAAAATCACGATTTTTCGCCCGCTGTTTGAACGCCATGTCGATGGTTATTGCATTTGTGACGTCACATGTCCTGAGTGATGTTTTGTTGTTTATCGTAATGTATGGGATTAACAATCGCTTGGTATTTGAGTCCGGTTTTTAACATTTTGGAAGGAGGTAAATATTACAAAAAGTTTCCAAAAAGATCATACAAATATTGTGTAGTCCAAGATGTACAAATATACCTAACTTATACGACACCGAATAAATTATTTCTACGCATGCCGATATTGTTAGCTAGATACTGTACTGTAAGTTCAGCGACTTCTTTGCAGCTTTCCATATCTATCGTCCAATGACAAAACAAACAAAATCATTCACAGTATCAATATTGTTATAAATGAACATATCTATCAAGTAGTGGATGCTTGTAGTGTCGACATTTGTTATTATATCCTTAAAATACTATATGATTTACAATAAAAATCTTTTGGTTTTGACACACAAATGGCTGTCAGAAACTCACTCGCTGTGGATATATTATTTGTAGATGATCGATGACTCAATTCAGCACAAGTAATAAAATTTAACTTCTGTGCTAATTTCAACCAACTTTGATTTTTTCCAATAACATTGGACAGATTTTTTTAGCAGGATGTTCGTTCACTCCGACCATGCACCCAGTACAGAAAAGTAATGGCGTATTTAGAACCTGTAATCACTAATCGAACCTAAGAATGATGGAAAATTGATAATAATTGCCATTGAATATTCTGTAATTATGACACAATGTTGTATTGCACTTTACAAATTAGTAATAACATTATAAGACAAAGTTATAGCGCCTACTGGCGGGCTTAATTATGCATGATAAATATTCGATCGCCCCTTGAGAAAATCGTTTTTCGTCATTATAACTAAATAAAAAAATAGGAACTGATGTATGTTTATACGTAAAAATTTAATCATATTGAAGTTTTTGGCAAAAAAAGCGTTCAAACCACAACAGTAAATAACCTCGTCAAACCAATAGATATATACTACGAAATGTACTAAGCATCTGTAGACAGAGAGATCGAAGGGACATATGACGTCATCAAAATGGCGCGTTCGGATGTGGCGTTTTCGCGGAAGTTCAAAAATCGAAATTTCAAAATGCTATAAAACAGAAACTAAGCAACGTATCGAAAAAAAAATTACTGATATGTGTTACTGATTACTTTATTTATGATTTTGAAGGATAAAAAAAATATGTGCAAGTTCCCTATTATTATAAGGCTATCATTTAAACGATCAGCATAATATTGAAGTTTTGTTCAGCAGAAAAATGTATTCTGTCAAAGTTGATATTTTCAACCGACGGTACTTGGTGGAAATTCATGTTGAATTAATTAAAATAAAACACTTATTTGTAGTATATCCACGGTGACTTTTTATTGGACGCGAGCCGGCTTTCAAGAGCTTCCGCTCTCATCATCAGCCTGGCGAAAAGTGCGTACTTTTCGCCAGCCTGATGATGAGAGCGGAAGCTCTTGAAAGCCGGCTCGCGTCCAATAAAAAGTCACCGTGGATATACTACAAATAAGTGTTTTATTTTAATTAATGTATTCTGTCGACAAATTTATCATTTTGATATATTATGCTACTTATGCCCAGCGAGAAAATTATATTTGTATTGCAAATAATATGATATTGTAAAACTCTAAATTTAATTGACCAGCAAAATTATTATTTGACCAGCATAATGATTATTTGTGCAGCAAAATAAATAAATGAGCAGCAAACTGTGAGCTAATTTTAATTAAACTTGTGAAAGCTAAATTTTTAATCTTGTTCAAATAATAAATCTTTGTATGTAGCATCTTTTTATGTGATTTTATATGTAGTATCTAGCAACGATTCTAGCGTTTTTCGACATTTCAGTTAGATATTTCGTTAATATAGCAAAGCGGAAACTGGCATTATTTTCGTAGTCATCATTAATTTGGTAAGAAATCACAAAAACTTCATGTGGATCCGAAGGTAAATCGGTGTGTGAAAAATATTGTTTATCTAATATTTTCTGCCGGTCAAATAATAATTCTGCTGCTCAAATAATAATTCTGCTGCTCAAATAATATATTCTGCTGGTCAATAAATTATTTTGTTGTGCGATTATTTATTAAGCTGTTAAAATTTGTTAATTTGCTGATATAACCAAGTTTGTTTGTAAAACAAGTGTTGCGATTATTTTTTATTTATTGCCGATGAAAACATTGTTTGCTGCGCAAATTACTTAAATGCTGATTTTTTCTTGCCGAACGAATGGATTAATAGCCGATCAAATAATTAGTTCCCATATTATAATATAGGGTGTCTCAAAATTAACGCAAGATTTGAATTTGCCGCCATTTTTGCAGTAAGTTGTTGGCAACCCTGAAATAAGAACAGTTTAACAGCTGAGAGTTTAGGGTTAGTAAAAAAGGAATCCTAATGACCATGAACAGCAAAGAGAGTTCGTGAAATGGATTATTAATCATCAACAAGTGGATGCTGATTTTTCAAACAAAATAGTCCAAAGCGATGAAGCACATTTTCCCCTCGATGGCTTTGTTAATCGCCAAAATTGCCGTGTTTGAGGTTCGGAGAATCCACGTATGATTGGCGAACAACAAATGCACCCACAACTAGGGTTGCCACCCGTACTTTATAATAAAGTATTGTACGTTATTTCAGGTAATTGTACTTTATACTTTATGAGAAAAATAAAGTACGCGAAAATACTTTATTTCGCATGATTTGATTTCTTTGGGATTTTGAAAAGTTTAGTCGTAAGTATTTCTTCGTTAAACGAAATTTATCAATTGGTGCTGAATCGGTGTCATCACTCGCCAGCGCCACATCACTTAAAGCACTTGTTTTAATAAATTTCTGAACGTAACATAACCTCAAATGTCAACAATGTCAGTGCCATTGTCACAATTTCTTGTTTGTTTTGTGCAAAGCGGTTTAAGTGCATTACGAGCGCTCTCTAGCAAAAACTTTGTAATAATCAATTTTATACAAATTTGGTGGGAAAACTCAAAAATTGTGATTTTTGAGTACAAACTCCATACAAAATACAAGCCCAGTACGGCTCACGTTTCCCCTTTTTCGATTCGAAATTTCAAAACATCATATTATTTTAAAAACCACTTGGACTAGGTACATGAAAATAATTTTTGTGGTTTATTAACTACAATAAATTATTCAGAGAAAAAAATCAATTGTGATTATTACTTTTTTATATTTAAAAATTTCATGTAAAAATCACCTTTTTTGATAAAACATATAATTACCTTGAGATAAATTTTTGGTATTTATAAAAATATATAATAGATTGGTTAGCTGGAAGATATTGCCTCCAGGCAATAAGCTCGCCAATTGCTCAGGTTTTTTTTTCTGATCAATAAAGTGTTCTTACTATTATTATTATTAATAGAATATCAATATATACCAAAATATAGTCTATTTATTACTCAATCTAATGTTGATTAATTATTTCGCTACGGTTACAAACAAATAAAATATTAAGGATTTTGTTTAGATTTATTTTTACTATAACAGCCCGCGGGAAAAACTCTATATCCCAAAAACTGCTACGAAATCACTCATATAATTCCTGCCACTTATCAATTAGAATACGGTTAATGTTTTATAAAAATACCAAAATAAAACATTTAGTCCCTTTTCAGATATTTGGTTTCAAAATTTGCATTTTTTCACATAGGAGCAAAGTTCGACTAGTTATAGAAAACGAAGGACTATCTTAAATTCATCTGCATTGCTTCTGAGGATAGTGACATAAAATATCTCTGTAAATAAAAAATATTTATAAATGATGATATTTGTTGTTTTTATTCTGAAATAATGATGCGAAAATGAGAATTTTTCATTTTTAGAATTGTAAATTTGAAGCAAAATTTAGTAATTTTTTCGATAGATACCGATGATTAAAAATATTTTTAAAACTAGAAAATTTTGTACTTAAAATATATATTTTTAAATTATCTCGATATGTTAATAAATAAAAAAGATACAAAATTTTTTCTAAAGATCTATTTTCATTAAAAATCACCCACGGCACGTTATAAAAATGGCCGCCAAAAAAAATATTTCTATAGTAAAAAATAAATAATAATACTTGTTTAAAAGTCGTCTCAACATATCAGGCAATAGACCATTAAAGGTCACGTGGTTTTGTCTATGGATTTGCTTTTGTTTGGGGGGCAAACAGTCAGATTGCGCAAATCATCCTTGTAGGATGTTATGCCATAAGAGAGAAAAAAGAAAGTCAGACGACAAAATAATAACAAAATCGACACTGACAGTTTTTTTGATTATTAGGTATTCTTTAGGCGTTCCACCTAATATTACACCGTAATCGTCTGTTGTGTTGGGATGCCTGATGCCCCTCAATGATTTTTCTGTGACGTCATCCTTTAATGGTCTATTAACAGGCAAAGTATAAAAAAAATCTAAGACATCGAGCAACGATTTTTCCATTTTTTGTTTGACTTTGTTTGGATTGATACATATTTGTTTTCATATTTTATCACATCAAAATGTTTGCAGCGTCAACAAGTTTTGAAAGTTTTTCTGCCAAACTTGTTGAAAATTTTATATTTCACAGTTTTAGCTAAAGGGCCTCTTTAAGAATACGATTTTAAGTTTTATAGAAAACGTAATTTTGGTAGTGAAACAGATCAAATAGATAGTGAATGTGTTACACCGAAAAAATGTTTTAAAAAAAATTAATTACTATTTACTCAAATTTCAATATAGACTGTAAAGATGCTGTGTTATTGTTTCGTAGATACACTAATTTGATACAAACTGCAAAAAGCAATTAAAAAAATGTTTTTAAACATAATAATAAAGAAAAATAAATTGTACTTTATTTTGATACTACGTACTTTTTTTCTGACCTATAATGACCAATGTACTTTATTTTCAAAAAAAAAGGTGGCAACCCTACCCACAACGTGTCACTGTTTAGTGGCGATTTTAGGCAGGAGGCGTCATTGGGGCAGCGATCGGAATTGCATTTTTGGAATTTGGTTTTGGTTGCAGTGTTTCAATTTTATATATATTGGTGTTTTTGACGCAATTTTTTCTTTTTTTGACAATTACAGTGTGCTCGCGATCAGTAAGTACAAACTTCAAAAGTAATTAGAATTACCAAGCTCATTGTGTGTTATTGTTACCCGCATTGGTGCATTCCTTGATATTGCACTCGACACATCCATATACGAGTGTAACATATTGAACTACTGACTTTATTTTTTCCTCATAATTTCCAATCATGGATGAACTCCATAAACCCAGACCTCCAGATAAACCTCCTCCTTATGACACCAGTACTCAGTCATTGGACCTTCAAGGAGACACCCCAACATCTCCTGCCGAATTTGTTGTAGTTACAACTAAAAAAAAGAAAGGGAAAAAAAGGGCCAAAACTATGGACTCACCTAACCTCAGCGATGAAGAGACCTGTTTTACTAATGACCCGACAATCATACCTACTTCCCCCAAAACTCTTCTCCCATCCTATCAAGCTTCTCAAACCCTCCCCACATCTTCGCATCCTGTAAATAACAATGTAAGAACGATATATAACCATATGGACAAAGGTCCATTTGTTGTTCATGTGTCGAAAACTGACAATAGCCTACTTCATGATATTGACTTCGGGAAATTTTTAGTTAAAAATCAGATTACCACAGCTTGGAACGGGATAACTAAGGTTGGCCGCAACAAGCTCGCAGTTAAATTCACTGACTATAAGGCGGCTAACCACTTTCTTTCTTTGGAAAACGTAACTAAGAATTTTAATGTTTTTCTACCCTCATTTAACATCACGAGGATGGGTGTAGTCTCGATTCCCCCTCACATCCCCGAATCGGAGATCTTGGAAGGCATTGAGATTCCACAGTCCGGATCAGGACGACTGATTAAATGCAGAAGGTTGAGCCGGAAGAGTAAACAAGGTGAAACGACGGAGTGGATCCCAACCAACAAGGTGGTCCTCACTTTTGATGGTCAGGTGCTCCCCTCTAATGTCGCGATGTACCGAGTTGTTCTACCGGTGAAGCCATACATTTATCCCACTCTCCAATGTTACAAGTGCTTCCGATTTGGACACTCCCAAACAATATGCAGATCTGTTTCCAGATGTTACAAATGTGGAGGGAACCACAACAAAGAAGAATGTGATCTTGCTGCCGATGCTATTAAATGTGCAAATTGTAAAGGCAACCATTCCCCAACTTACAGGTTCTGTCCTGAGGCAATCAGACAGAAGAACATCAAAGTTTCCATGGCCACGGAAAGTATATGTTACGCTGAAGCGTGTAGGCTCCATGCAGTAGCAAAACCATCTTACGCAGAAGCAATCAAAACAGTCACCCCCACTTCCGAAAGGAAAACAATCTTTAAACCTGTTCAGCCACACAAACCCCTGTCTTCACCCTCTTCATCTCACAATCATCTCTTACTCTTCCCAAACGGTCAACAGCCTACTATTCCTAATGGTGCTGGACTAGTTAATAGCTCAGCTCATGATCTGTCTAATCAACTATCAATTCAAACCATCCCATACATCTTAGAACTTATTCTAAACTTAGTTAAGATCAATAATAGTAACATACCGTCCAACGTAGCATCCGAAATTAGTTCTATTCTCTCACTTTTTAAACATGGGCAATCCCCAACCCCCTCCCCCTCTTCTCCCTAAGATTCTGCAGTGGAACTGCAGAAGTCTTAGCAATAAAAAAAATGAACTTCTCAGTCTTCTGTCAACCTCTTCCATCGACGTAGCGGTGGTCCAGGAGACGTGGCTAATCCCGGGATCTCATTTTAGCATCCCGGGCTACCATTGTGTTCGGGACGACCGCGTTGATGGTAAAGGTGGTTCTGCCATTTTCATCAAAAAACAAATTCCTTTCTTTCCCATCACAATTACTACCTCTAACCGTAGCTACGAGATCTGTGCAATTCAAACCCTGAACATCAATATATATTCTATATACATTCCCCCCTCTCCAAAGCCTAATTTGGACTCACTCACGTCACTCTTCTCTCTCTTTTCTCCTCCCTGCCTAATATTGGGAGATTTCAATTCCCATCATAACCTGTGGGGCTCAAGCCAAACCGACAGAATGGGTCGTCAGATCCTTGACCTTATGAATGAATCCCACTTATGCCTTCTCAATAATGGGACCCCAACTAGATTCCAAAATCCCAACCAGAGCCCCAGCGCAGTGGACCTGTCACTCGCCGACCCTTCTCTTTCACCCCTTTACTCCTGGTCTGTGATGGACGATCCTTGTGGAAGTGATCACTTCCCAATTCTGCTCGTACCCCCACAACCTTTCATTCTTTCTTCTTCGCTCTCACTAAAAATAAAGAGGCACAATCTTGCAAGGATTGACTGGATGAAATATAGTCAAACTGTAGAGAATAGAATCCCATCCCTACCTACAGTTAATCCTGACGACATCTCGGCATGCTACGAACAATTCGTAGAACTTATAACCGAATCTGTCGAGTCTTCAATTCCAAAAAAATCTGAGAGAAAACTCCGCAGACCTCCCCCTGCCCCTTGGTGGGACCAAGATTGTGAGAACGCAGTTAACGATAGGAGACTTGCGGCGCTCGTTTTCAGACAGAACAAAACCCAGGATAATTTTATTCACTTTAAACATGTCGAGGCCAAAACCAAAAGAACCTTGAAAAAGAAAAAAAAGCAGGGTTGGAAAGACTTCTGTTCCTCTTTGTCCCCTGACACACCGCTTTCTAGGATCTGGGACAATATTAAGAGATTTAGAGGGGTATTCTCACCTCCTAAACTCCATCCATCCTCAGACAAATGGATCCTTGAATTCGCGGACAGACTAGCCCCCCCTTCAGTGCCAAATCACAATGAAATTTCTCGTTCCTATTCCCACCCTCCTCTTGGAGAGATTGACAAGGAGTTCAGCGACGAAGAACTAAGGCTGGTCCTGGAATGCACTTCGGATACATCCCCGGGAATCGATGGAATAACATACAGCCTTTTACAAAGACTACAAACGGTTTCACTAGACTATTTACTCAACATTATTAATACTATTTTCATTACAGGCAAATTACCTTGCTCGTGGAAGACTCAGATCATTGTTCCAATCTTGAAAGCTGAAGCTGACCCAAATCTGGGCCAATCATATCGACCAATTGCACTCTCCTCAGCAATAGCCAAAACTACAGAACACATGGTGAAAAATCGGCTAGATTGGTTCATAGAAGGTAACAGGAAGTTGCCTCCTTGCCTATTCGGCTTCAGGAAGAGAATGGGAGTCATGGACAGTGTAGCCACCTTGGTCACAGATGTCCACGTATCCTTATCCAAGAGAGAGCTCTTGGGAGGTGTATGCTTGGACATCAATAGTGCTATTGATACTATACTATACTATACCATCACGGCATATCCCACAAGTGGGGTAGCCAGCAGATCAGCTGCATGTAAGAAACATGCAAACTGTCCTCTTCGTGCCAATATAAAATAAATATATATATTATATATATTATAAAATAAATAAATATATATATATTATAAAATAAATAAATATATATATAAATATATATATAAAATAATAAATATATTCGTGCTATTGATAATGTTATTATTCCTAAATTGTGTGCAAAGCTTGATCATTTGGGCATTCCTCCTACCCTCTCCTCCTTTATCCGCAATCTTCTATCTGGACGTGAACTGATAATTAATGCCCGTAATCATCCTCCTATCAGGAGAACTGTTCACAGAGGATTGCCGCAGGGCTCAGTGCTCTCACCCATTCTATTCAACTTGTACACACATGATATCTCGCAGTCCCTATCCTCGGATGTCCAAATTCTACAATACGCGGATGATCTGTTCGTTTATAGCTCAAATAAATCCATAGACACCCTCCAGGCCTCCTTGCAATCTTCACTTTCTTCTCTGAACTGTTGGATGTCAGACCACGGTTTTACACTTTCCTCCCAGAAATGTAAAAGCATTGTATTCTCCAGAAAACTCCATCCAGTCCTCCTGAAAGTTAAAGTGGACCAACAGTTGATCAATTCTGTTAACAAAATAAGATTCCTGGGGGTCATATTGGACTCTGGTCTTAGATGGAATTCTTTCATTGAACACTTACACTCCAAGTGCCAGGCCGGTCTCAATGTCATGAGAGCCGTTTCCAGGGTCTGGTGGGGTTGCCACCCCTCGACACAAAAAATTTTCTACACTGCATTTATCCGCAGCCACTTGGACTTTGGATCCTTCCTAATAGCCCCAACTTCCAAGAAAAACTTGTTGAGACTGGACCGGATCCAGTCTCAGTCTCTTCGGTTGATTACGGGTGCGATGAGATCCTCCCCTGTCAACGCCTTACAGGTAGAGGCTGCAGACCCCCCACTTGAACTACGCAGACAGCTCGTATGTGACAGATTTTTAGTCAAAATCTTGCGTATCATCGATCACCCGCTGTCTCACAAACTTCAGCTCCTCTCTTACTTGGTAACCCATTTACCGGTATGGAGAGGTAAAGATCCACCGACTCTTGTTACTAGCTATAGAAAAATCCAAACTCCCTTGTTGGAGAGCTTCGCAGTTCTTCCTGTATACTCTATGTCATTTTCCACTCTAAGTTTTAAACCAAAAGTTATTCTCAATCTGGGTGTCAGTAATGGCACATTCGCACCTCGTATTTTTAAATCAATTATTGATTCTGATTGGCACGACTGGCATCTAATCTATACAGACGGCTCGAAAAGTGATAGAGGTCGTACAGGGGCCGCCTTCCTTTTTGAAGACAACACCAATAAAATGTTCAGGCTCAGAGACGAGTCGTCGGTTTTCACAGCGGAATGTCTTGCTATCAGAGAAGCTCTAAGGGCTCTGACCATTCGCCAGCTCAAGGTTAAAACTCTCATACTCAGTGACTCTCAAAGTGCTCTCCAGGCCCTTCTCTCTCCTGCATTGTCCAGACCAGATGATCTATTATCCTTAGAAATTAGAGACCTCCTACATAAACTTCAGACTTCGGGTGTAGACGTGGTTTTGGGCTGGATCCCAAGTCACTGCGGTATCCCGGGCAACGAGGCGGTAGACCTATTAGCCAAATTGGCTACGGACCTCCCTAATCCATCTGGATCTGTTTCAGCCTCTGATTACACCTTATTATTTGACCGGAATCTCATCCAGTCCTGGCAGGCAGTATGGTCAGAGACCAGTCAACTCAAAGGAAGAAAGTATGCCTTAATCCAACCCGATGTGTCAATGAAACCCTGGTTTTCAGAAATTTTAATGAGTAAGGCTGACACCTCCACAATCTGCAGAATGAGATTAGCTCATTGCTGTACCAGATCCCATCTATACAGAATCCACGTTATCGACTCTCCTCTGTGCGACTGCCAAGAGGAGGAGGATCTTGATCATTTATTTTTCGAATGTCCGATCAACAACATCTACCCAACTTTGATTAATGACCTGGCACATTACAGGGTTCCACTACCTACAAATATTTCCTTGCTCTTGAGTTCTAGAGACCAAAACATTTTCAAACTCCTTGTCCTGTTCCTCAAGACCCATTTGATGAAACTTTGAATGTTGAATTTTTGTATTTTTTCCTGATTTTTTGCTGATCTAATAATTTTTACTTGCAGTTTCTGGCTAGGAACACCCTCAAGGGTGAAAGCCAACAAAATAAAAAGAGAGAGAGAGAGAGGCGTCATTGGACCATACTTTTTGGAAAATGAGGCTGGTCAAGCAGCAACTATTACTGGTGCCTGATATCGCGACATGATAACACAGTTCTTTGTGCCGAAATTGGATGCTATTGATGTGGCCAATATGTGGTTTCAACAAGACGGTGCCACATGCCATACAGCCAATGAAACAATTCAATTACTGTATGAGACATTTCCTAGTTGTGTACTCTCTCGTTTCGGTGATCCGAATTGGCCCCTAGATTATGTGATTTAACACCATTAGAATTCTTTTTATGGGGTTATTTGAAGTCAAATGTCTATGTTAGCAAGCCCACAACCACACGTGCATTACAAGAGAAAATTAAATGCTGCATCAACGAAATTCAGCTACAATTATGCAGAAAGCTCATGAATTTTTTTTTGACATTTGCCCGATGTGTTATTCCATAAGTAACCCTATCCATGTACTTTATGTTTCAATGAAAAAATAAAAATTTAAAGACTTAAAACTCTCTTTTATGTTTAATTCAAATCTTGCGTTAATTTTGAGACAACCTATATAAACTGTGTATATTTATTGTATTTCATATTGTCATATTAATGCGTAATCAATATACTTGTAATATGCTTGTAATTAATAAACTGATATATTGTAATCAATGAATGATTTGATTGTATTAAAATATTTTGCAGATAAAGCGCTGAAGTCAGGTATAATGTAGTTTGTAAAAGAATAGTTTGTAGAAATAGTTTTCAAATTTGTATGCATTTGATTTGTTTTATATTTAATATGTCCCTACTCTCCTAATACCAGTAAACTTTTTACTGTTTGGAGAGTGAGAAAAAAAAATTGTTACTTATTAGATATATTAAGGTTATGAATTACTTATTGTTATAGTTTGTCTTATGTACTTAAATAAATAAATAAAAATAAAATAAGTCTAATCCAAACCACAACAGTTGATAACCTCGACAAACTAATAAGCAGATGTACTACAGATTGTACTAGGCAAAAATGGATAAAAAGGATAAACAAGAATTTGAAAACTATTTTTTTTTGTGTTGACAACCATACACATTATATTTTCACCACAAATTTATTTTTAAACAAGTATGAGAATTCGTGTACTTGGGCAACAGAATAAACCAGGATGGACGCTCCAAATCGGAAATTGTGAGCAGGACAAACCAGGCAAGAATTTCATTTAACAAAAAATCTAAAATATTATTAAAAAATTGATTAAAGCGTGAGGAAGAACCTTACTAAAGCCTTTGTATGGAGCATTTTGCTATATGGTTGCGAGACGTGGACCATCAGCAAAAGTGAAAGCAGACCGGAAACTCAATGATGCTAGTCAGACAGAGAAGATAGCCGCCGCATTACGTGATACCCTGTTTTTCTATAATTTATTGAAAAAGGGATAGTGACTGTTTTCAGAATTTTTCTGGCTTTTTATACTTGTCTTACATTTGCCCATATAAATAAAAATTATATTCCTCACAAAATGTCAAATGTTCTTGGGCATAATCGATTTAGAACAGCAGTCGACATTTGAAAAAAATTGAGCAATATTTATTTATTTATCTAATTCATCCAACGGCATAAAAACCTTTTTTACAATGACTCATGTAATACAAATAATTTCAATACAATGTACAACAACAAAAAAGTCAGCAAAACAATATTGATGAAATAAATATATTATGAATTTTCGGTATAGTGTGGAGGTGTTCAAGGCACGGTATGGACATGGTAAAGATCCTATTGTTCAGGAGGTGTTGTGAGTCTTGAATGGGCCTTTGCGGTGGTTTTTCCATAAAAAGAGCATCAAAAAATGAATAGTTATTAAAATTATAATATCATATATTATTTATTCAACAAAATAATATATTTATTTATTTTATTCTTCTTGCACATCATCATTCATAAAACAAAATCAACAGAGCAGTTTACATTAAAAAAATGTGATGATGTGCAGTGGCGAGATTATCACTATATAGTGATTTCTTCCGTCCAACCACAATATTATTGTAGTCCACATTTTAAATATAACATAAAATAAAAACAAGATTAAATATTAAAGATAACATTAAATAATAATGATTCAAATAATAATAAAATATTTATAAACAAAATGTGGAATCTCGACAAATAATTTTGTAAGTAAAGTTTTTCATTTAGTCAGAGTTAATTTAAGAAATATCAAAGTATTAAGTTTAAAATTATTTTTCTTTGTTAGTTCTTGCAGCTGTACTAACAAATTTAGGGGAAATGCAAGATAATTCTGATGATAATATTTATTTTACTATCATCAGAATTATCTTGCATTTCACCTAAAATTATTACCGGCTATTGCAGTCTTAAAAAAAATACTGGAAAAAATCTGTTCGTTAAAATAAGGTTAATTGGATAAAATCGCACCACAGCGATGAACTCACTCTCTCTACATTGTGTTGTATTTTCAAACTATTTAATAATTAATATTGTGAAAAAATGGGCAGTGAAGAATAAAATAAGTAAAAATTAGTATACCATCCGATCATAATAAGTATAATCCTAAACTTCTTCCAGACGAGTGGGTGCCCTTGAGAAGAATACAATAGAATAATTATTAATACCTATTTTTCATCAGCACTCCCAAAGATAGATACTAAGGTAGGTACATATGTACTCGTATATATCATCAGCCAATACAATTTGAGGCTGAGAATCAATTGTTTTATGGATACATTAATATTTATTTTTCATCCATACGAATATTAGTTAGGTACGTTTCGTGGAGGCTCCGGCAACGAAAAGATCTCCCACTCTTTTCCGCAAGTTTTCGAGTGACCTTTAATAGGCATGTATTCCTAAAACCATGTAAGATATTAAACATCGTCAATTCAGCGATGATTCAAGTACCCATGCCACCTATCCTGAATGTCTTAGTTATTTTGTTATGGTATGAAGAGGAGCGATCCGTATATTCATTACATGCAATAAGTCCGCTGACTACTTCACACGTGGGAGTCGTCGTGATGGTATAGACAGACAGATAGATACCTATACATACAC
Organism: Athripsodes cinereus; assembly: GCA_947579605.1. Classification (NCBI taxonomy): domain Eukaryota; kingdom Metazoa; phylum Arthropoda; class Insecta; order Trichoptera; family Leptoceridae; genus Athripsodes; species Athripsodes cinereus. Next base: position 21,379,788 of record OX388310.1, read on the forward strand.
ACAATATGTTAGTATAAAAATTCGTCATACTCCCAACTTATATTATTTATGTACCTATATAATCGCCTAATATTCTAGGTATTGTAATAAATATTATTGTAACATCACTGTGTGTGTTGGTTGATTTTTCGTGGACATTCTAAATGTTTTTTTATTGTATCTTTCAAATGTATTATTTTTATTCACGAGACCATCCAAGCGACTCGCTATACTTCCTCGTAGTCGGTTCATTCATTACGAACCAACCGGTAAAACATGTTGAAGTCGATAGTCTACACGTTGTTTATCAAAACAATTATAAGAACACATTATATTTCAATTCATTGTAGATAATCTACGAGTGTAGTATTGTTGGAAGAATATTTTATTCAATTTGGAAGTTTTAATCTAGTTCCAGTTATATGTTCTTTGTCTGGAGGTGAATTAATTCACGTAGATAAAAATGTAAAACATGCGCGTGATAATATTATTTTTGTGTTTAGTTTCGTGTACTTTTGACATATACGCGGTTGATTCAAAGATTGTTATTAAAAAGTGCTGTAATTACGGAGAGAGTCTAAATTTACAAACACAGTGTTCCAATGAAACGGATTATAATGATAGTGACTGGTTCCCTAAAAATCCCTTTATAATATATTCTTCTAAAAATATACTCAAAATAGTTTCAAAAGAAACAGCTTTGAAGACAGTTCAAAGCGTTTATTCTGGGAAAGTGGATATTGGTTTTCCTGGCTGTGATAATTCATTAAGGGACATTGTAGTCGCTTGGAAAGATCCTGAGTTAGAAGGACAATTCTATATGATATATGACTCCCATAAAAGAGTGAAACTTAATATTAAAAGAGAATCCGTATACCATGACAATGTTACAGTGTCTTTTACGACACCATTCACTCCAGATGCATACTGTGTGGACAGTGGTCCTAGTGAGTCCTATGTGGCCCTCGTATGTCCTTGTAACGAGGTGACCTGTATTAGGAAGTGCTGCCATCAAGAGGCTGTGTATGATGAAAAGGAACAGAGATGTGTCACTATTGATGATCTAAATATTACTGATACTAACTTTCAATATGATTCCTATAAAGATTGGAGACCTACATTTGAGGTATGTATAGATTATTTATTATTAGAGGCATAATATTCTGTTTTATTCCAGCTTACCTATTAATATTTACTACGAATTTGAATGTTCACATTATAAAGATCTATCAATTTGGAAAATGACATCATCTCCTGCAAGTGGGGTAGCCATGGATTTTGTCGGAAGCCTAATGGTGAAATACTCAGACTTTCAACAGAGAGAACCTGAGATTGATTGTGTGAAGATATTTGGGAGTGTGTTTGGGTGGGTATATATTTCAAACCCAGATACATCATTATTTTAAAGCCAGAACGTTTGTGCATTCTGTGCTTTAAAAAAATAAAGTATTGCCCACGAACTTAAGATTACAGGTATTTTCAGCTTTTAAGGCATTGCATCTAAAGAGGACGATTCAATTCATACTAAAATAAATAAAATATATTTTCAGTATTATGGTTGCATTTTGTATAGAAACCCAATAAAAATAATTGTGGTTAGCGGACCTTGGGATCCGGTACGACTATCTGTAGTGGGTGTATTAAAATTTGATGATATTTAATAACACAGGTAGATATTCAAGTTTTGCGTGACGTTTGTAATTTACAAAAATTTGGGTATTTTCGATGATAAATATACTGACAAGTTTTAAGGTTCGAAAATACCTATATAACATTATGCTAAACCCGAAAATATAAATAGATTATGTTAAATTCAGTTCATCTGCAACATTAAGTAATAATATAATTCTTTACGCCGTGTCTCTTGTAGGGTAGGCAGAGAATACGGAAAGTTAATTCCATCAAAACTTACAGATTTTTCGCTTCCTCCATACTCATGTAATATCTTATGAAATGTGTGTGGTCAAGCAACGTGGTTCTCAGGCATTTGCACTCTCGTGATTTCAAATAGTCATTTCTCAAATATTCACAAATGTTCAAATCGTCGTAACTTATTTACGCGCATTTTAAAAACATTCGTGTTGCGTCTTCTCATTTTCCTAGGTATTAGTAATCTGTACCTGAGAGCCATTAGGACTCAAGTGCATTTTTGACAAAAATGCCAAATTTACGAAAAAAGCGGAAATAACACAACAGTCGTGAGTCTAAGTACAGAAATGCTTAGGGTCTATACTATAGGGTCTATGTAATAAACTATTATACTATATACAGCTTATAACTAGTAAAATGTTGAGATTTTTTCGATTAAAAAATTGAATATGAAAATGGCATTTTAGTACTTAAGACTAAATGGCTCTCAGGCACAGAGTTTGATAATACTTACTCTTAAAGCAAATTTTGTACTTAAAATGAAAGTGATTTTTGGCAGTAATACGCAATAAGTAATAATAAAATTATAATATGTGACTTTTGGCATTAACTTAGCTGTAAAAACGTAAAATAAAACTGTAAAATAATACAGTTATACCTAACTATTCCATAATTATAATTATATACAAAGGTAATCACTATCTAAATAGTTTCAAACTACAAGAGCAATTTGCATATCTGTGTGTACATACCGGAGTAATAGGAGTAATAATAGTAATAGGTGACTGGAATAATGGGTGTACCATAATAATTCATACTATTGAATCTATTTTCCATAATAAAAGTAAGCGATGTCATTTGTACATGCATTTGTATGTATTTCCTTGCGCCCAGATATTTTTAAACCCTCAGAAATAATTTACAGGTCTGTTAAGAGTTTTTAATCTAGGTACCCTTTCTCTGCTATTTGTTTTGCTTCAACAAAACTAATTTCACGGTGATTGTGGATGACATAATAGTATGAATTACCATTCCTTTATTTTTCTCTGATAAGGAAGGGTGCAACTTTTTTATTTTCTATAGAACGATATTTCTTGCCAGTGGTGAATGATTATTTTCATATAGAAGTGATATATTTCACTTTACTACTTATTACAATCGGTCATAATAATCTGTCTGCCCATTACTATCAGTCAAAATCTAACGTTCAAAATTTGCCATAACCAGAGATGTGCAAAATACTTTCAAAAAAGTATTTAAATACAAAATACAAATACTTTTGAATTTTTGTATTTCAAATACAAAATACTAAATACTTTTTCAAAATGGTATTTAAATACAAAATACGTATTTTCAAAATACTTTTTTAAAATACCTTTTTAAAATACTTTTTACAAATAGTCGAACAAGGTGTAAGACATTAAGTATTTAATATTTAAACCATTGATGAATGAAAAAGAAATTAAAAACTGGACAAAAGTATACATACATAAATGGAGAAAGGGTTGACATGATTCGATATATCATTGCTTGCAGACAATGAGGATGAGCCTTAGGAAGAACTGTCAAAATAGAAAAAAAATTTAATTAAGTCATGACAAAATGTACGGTTGTTAGAAGAGATAAGCCGAAAATTGTCATAAATGGTTTGAGTATCATCAAGCAGGTAAGAGAATTCCTGACTTGGGCTGCAAAATAAATCAGAATGGATAATCCAAATCTGAAATCGTATGGACTACTGTAACATCATATTATATACAGGACTGGTCCAGACTCTTCCTTATCGTCTTCAGATGGTTTTTAATATTGCCTCCGGATCATTTACAGAGAGAATAAGAGCTGCCACATAACTTCACTACTAAGAAGTCTACACTAACTGAGAGTCCTAGAGGTAGTGGTGTTTAAACTGTGTCTCACTGTCCACAAGGCAGCACACCAGTCACTGAGCTGTTCCGCTGACGAAAATGTGTGGCGAAGGCTGTGCTCAGCTTCTTAAACTCGTTGAACTCAAAAGGGCAAACACCTCTAAATTTGCAGAAAGAAGAAACAAAGTCGCAGCGTCATCTGCCTGGAATAGATTGCCTTCAGACAAAATTGAAAATGCTACCATTCAGGAGAAATCACAGCGCCCTTGAAATGGCCATGGATCATTAAACGGCGTCATGTATAATTTGTTCAATCATCATTATTATGTGTGTATATCTCAAACATGGAGTACTCTAATGGAAACGTTGTATTTGTAATTCAACAAATTGGCAAAAAAAGCTTGCGTACGCGCATATCAATTAATGGCAGAATTTTGTTTCAAACAATAAAAAGGTATTTTGTAAAAGTATTTTGTGTAAAATACAAAATACTCAAAAAAAGTATTTCAAATAAAATACAAAATACTTTTTTCAAAAAGGAATTTGAAATACAAAATACAAATACGTATTTTGTATTTGTATTTTAAATACTTTTATTTCAAATACGTCACATCTCTGGCCATAACTAGCAATATGCCATGTTTTTACATACAAATTTAAGTTTTTTTTTAAAAAAAATATTTTAATGTGTTTTCTATTTATTGATTTTATGAGAAATAGGGTATGATGATGAAATAAATAAATATACTTATAGGATTTTTAGTGACAGTAATGGATAGACAGATCATTGAAGCCAATCGGACTATACTTATTTTTAAACTGGATTTGGGAACAACGCGCAGATGACGAAACCAATCATACATCTCGATTAGAGAACCATGTTTACATAGTGCAACATTGTGCATAGTGTAACATGTGGGACGTGGCACACTTCGGGTGCGAGAGTCGTACCATTACCCAATTCACCTCTCAAAATATCGTCTCGATTATTTTCCATGCCAAATTTTGTCTCTAGAGCTTCGGCTTTCAAGTAGATTCATTCTCTTGTACAACTGTTCGAGGGACTCTTTCTGTCTTTTTACATACTCGTATATAGATGCTAACAACACAATGATGACATTCAGTCAAGGTGAGATAGAGCTCTGGGATGTTTTGTTGTGAGGATTTTTTGTGAAGATTTGTGAGGAAGATATTCGAGTGTATTACAAACTTGGAATAATATTTTTTCGCATAATTACTATGTTAGATATTAATAATATTTAGAAAAAGCAACAACTGCCGGTATTTGCAGCTGAGCATGATTATTGTTACCCATGCGATTAAATTTCTGTTATTGGTTTTGTTTCTTTTCTATTTGAATGTATTAGTGCATTTTTTATTTATATTTATAGACTGTTGTATTATTGATTTGTCATACATATGTATTAAACCTATTGTAAAAGGCAAATTGCCGTTTATTGATCAAATAAATAAATAAATAAGTTTTAACAAAATTATATTTAATCTTTCTGATACAATATTTGATAACCAGAATATCAGGAATCGTAAAGCTTCTTGAGTAAATGAGCTAGTAAATAATATATATCTTGAAGTAAACACATCAACAGTATCCGTGTACAACCTCTTGGCTTTTGTGTATAATCAATTTGCCCCATTTATCATCATAAGTAAATAAATATCGTATTTTTTTGCTAAAGTTGTATGTAAGTAGGTATATATTTTTCTTTTTGATTACGAATATTATTTTTTATGTCTTCGTTAATCGTTAAAATAAAACTAGTAATGTTAGGATTAACATATTTTTATGTATGAAGTTTACATACATAAGCATTAAAATTAGCCATGGGTATGATTTTTTTTATAAACAACATAAACGCGTGTTTGTTATATCACTGGTTATATTTTTAAATTACAATGATTCTCTCATCAATAAATCATGACTGTGGTTCTTGGAAGATTAATATAATTATATGCGAAGATTTTTGGTTTTTCGTGTTTAGTTGGTTATTTTACCCCTATGTTAGTGCTTTATGTGCGATATTATGTATCACGATAGGTATGATTTTATATCAGGATTTGCATCATTTGCAGGATAGAGAGAGAGAGAGGTTTATAATATGGCAATGTCAATCAATTCGACCTATTCCTCTCATGATTTTCTCACGTCAATTCCTTTTAGAGCGGTTGACTGCACTCATCGCTGTATGGCGACTTCGTCCAGTCACACGTCTGTTATACTTTTTTCACGAAATTAGAAGATATATCTGTTAAAAATTGATAAATATCACAATATAAATGTATACACCAATTTCTGGCACATTCTTAGGGTTATGTCACATAATACAACCACAAAACGTTGAAAACGACTATTCTTAGCTACTATGGGATTGACATACACGTGTTTTTGACTAATAGTCTCTTCGCGATCGTAGGGTTAAGGTCAAGGCAATATTATGATCGTATTTAGATCGTCTCATGAGTTACTCCACTGCCTTTAATCGAAGTTCAACTGTATTTTTACGTGTGGGAGTATTAATGCATTATTTTTGCATAATGGTTGCCTTTGTAGGTACTCAATAAATTAGTGTCTGCTCGACATTCGCTTTTTAATGAAACCATCCATTGTAATACAGATAAGAAAAGTAAAACTTTGTTATGATGGTGTAAATAATAAAGTATACTTCTCAGTTTTTTTTTTGCTAAGAAGAAGATTATGCTTTATTATTAATAAAAAATGAGGTTCATACATATGTCCATCTTAATTATCTGCTTAATTTGGTGCTAATTTGGTTTTTATCGTAGGTTGATCAGTAACTAAGTACGTAACTTTACTATAGATTATAAAGAGAATTGCGTTGCTTTTTCAGCCCTCACCTGATGATAATGACGACGAAGTGGAATACTTCCTTCTTCCAGGGAAGCATCCACCTTGCACAGAAGAAAGAGGAGTTCTTGCAGAATGGGGGAGAGGCGAGTTTGCTTTTCAATTTCTTGAGAACGGAAATGTAAAAGTAAGTATGAAAAACTTCACATACTTTCCACTAATAATTGATTGTAAAATTCACCTAATTTGTTTAGTGCGTCATATTTTTTCTTGTCATTTTCGTTCCTTTTTCAAACAAATACGATTTGTTGTAGATTTTCTACAACGGAACAACATTTAACATTGCAAAGAAAGTTTGCCCTTAGCAAATATAACGAATAGAATAGTTTAGTAAAATCATGATAAAAAATAATGGATATTTTTTTTCAGATGAATCTAACTGATGGCAGTATGGTAGAAGTTCTGGCAGGTGATTATTGCGCGGACTATGGCTGGAAATCTGGAAAACTTGTTCCTCTCCTCCTACGGTGCTTTACTCAGAAAGTAGTCGAAGATTTGAAATCAGCAGAAGATCGTGTTGAAGCATATGGAGTTATGCTTATAATCGCCGCTTTGTTATTGTCTATGGCTGCAGCTACCATTGCATTCTCTGGAGAGCTGGAGGAACGCTTTGCAGCAAGACCACAACTTGCCCATGTTGCCTGTCTTGCTTTAGCACATTTTGTAGCAGGGATCAACACATTCTTATCAGGAGGGAAAGATGTATCGTCATTTTGCATATTTTCGGGTAACGATCCATACTTTTTTATCTTTAAAATCTTGTAGGTATTCTGAAATAAATTAAAGTATCAGATAGTTTAATCAGTGAATCCCATAAAAATGAATAAACTGTGGTGTGTAACTATTGGTACAGACTTGTATAAAGCAGTGCGTAAACTGTTTTTATTTAAGTTAAAGTTTGTTAGGTATTAGTGACCATCACTGAGAAAAATACTCAAAACGAATCATTGGTACGGTACTATCAGATTAGGACCAGAGATCGTACAAACGATTCATTGGTATAAATCTATAATAATTAACTCTTCGCAAACAAATCATTGGTAAATTTACCAACAACTTGTTTGCGAAGAGTTAATATTAGGGGAAGGGAGGGCAAGATGGAAGGGCCAACTTTGTATTTAAGAAATAAAAACACAGCATATTATAAATCTTTTATTTCAATCAGTATTGAGAGTAAACTTAATAAATAATATAATTCTGTAATTAAAAATAATGAGCACTTGGTCCAAAATCAGTAACGGCCCATGAAGTGAAACCCTGGAATATTCCATTTTGCCCTCACCATGAAGGCAAAATGGAAAGCTTATACGAGGCAAAATGAAATGTACATACATATATGATAACTTTAAATTATACAATTAATACATAAGAAACAACTATCTGCATCAGTACACAGCTCATGTGCCCAGCCACAACAAGATGGACATTGTAACCAATCTTCTGTAGGTGGTTCCACGTATTGTTCTGCACAAAACAGGCAAAACACATCTTCTTTTAAAGGTTCCTCGATTTTCTTTATTTTTTATATTTGGAGACCATCTAGAAAGAAAAAATACCCAATTAAAGAGAGGAAATAAAGTAAAGAAATAAAATAATTTTACTCGAGCATGATGGAAAAGCTTCCATCTTGCCCTTAAATTAAAATTTCCAACTTGCCCATACACCGGTTTTAAAAATAACATTACGAAGTATCTGTAACCTCACTTTTTTTCTCATAGTAAATATCAATTTATATTATCGATTCCTACTAGATATCTACTGTCAAAACAAAATAGTAATATTTATTACCTTTTTCAGACAATTTCACTGCAAAAATCCAATGTTTTTATAACAATACGGCATTGAATAAACAAAACAATAGTACTTTTCACTGGGTGATGTGAACCGGACTGAACTTCGTGTGTAAAGTCAACATGGCCGTGTGTGTTTGTGTGCGAAAAGACTCGGGCGACATGTCACGTGTTTTGGGTTTATAGTTAGTTTCCATCTTACCCACTCCTTCCATCTTACCCTCCCTTCCCTTATAGATTCGTACTATTGAATCGTTTGTACGATCTCTGGTCCAAATCTGATAGTACGTACCAATGATTCGTTGTGAAATTTCGTCAGTATTGTTCTCAGTGCATTTGATACATAGTAGTTTTAAAATTTCTAGTGGGATTCCCGAAGGCAGAAGATTATCAAACATTTGTGTCCCAAAATATCATACGTCTGATAAGTAGGTACCTATATTAACTGTAATTTTTAGTCACGCGAAAATAATTAAAAGTTATCGTCACGTGGTTTAGTAAATTAATACTTGTATTTTTTTACGTCATAAAACTCACATATTATTATATTTCAGCTACACAAATCTCAGTATGAAAAAGTTATTACCAATTAACGTATAAAATAAAAAAAATGTCAAATTTCAAAACATTTATACCTACTCGTTCTGTAACAATCGTTGAATTCTAATATTGAATTTAGAATAAGAATAATAATAGTAATTCGTATAAATTACACATATTTCCGCAATAAATATTTTAGTTACCTATCTGTGCATATTAATTTGTGTCATTTAAAAAAAAATATATCTTACTAGAGTCATCCTTTGTTCTGTATCATTAAAAGAACAAACCCTCGCAGAATTGCTAGACCCACCCCCTTATTTGTGGTTTAAAAATACCACTAAGTGATATACCTTTTTCTTCGTTGCTTTGATTGAGATAACATTTAAATTACATAATAATAATATGTACACGTATATACATATTTAAAGGAAATTACTTGACTTGTTTCATATCATTATTTTTTTAAAAGGGATACAAAGACTTTCATATCATTATTTTTTTTAATAGGGATACAAAGACATTCCCGGATATCTCAGAAGTTCAGGTAACTTCTATTTATCCGGTTTTCTATGCAAAACTTTTGTTCTCACGGACGGCCCCTAAAAGGTAGACTGAGGGGCTGGCCGGCCAAAACCGCCTCGTGGGAGTCTTATATGCCAAATTTACGTCTTAGGAGGATAAAATGCAACCACCATCAAATCAAAAACAGTAATTAATAATAAATAAACAAAGGTAAACAACAATGATTAACAATGTACAGTGAAGAATAAAATAAATAAATAAATAAACAAAAGACCCAAACAAATAACAAGCAAGCATGAATAGCAATATTTACAGTATCTAATTTTGGACCAGAGGCCGAAGTAAGGTGTCCAGAGACTTGTTATTGAGCTTTTGGAAGATCTTATTATAAACAATAACAAAAGAATTTTATAAAGCTATAAGTGGGCAAGTTCACAAAAATGTCAAATATGGATTCAATATAATACCTACTATTGCATGCATGCAATAAGTAATAAATGAATATCAGATCAAAGTTGAAATAAGCTAATCTTTTTTAATTTTACAGATGCTCTAAACACTATGTACATGAAGTTATTTGATATAAAAATTATTTAAAAAGAAATTAGGATTAGTATAATAAAACAGAAAGATAATAAATACTATTCTAATTAATACTATTCTATTTTTAAAGGCCATCCACTCGTTTAAGAGTGATCTATAGTTTAGATGCAATACAAAAGAAAAAACATGACAACAATATAATGTACATTTATGAAAAAAAATCAAAAGATTAATTATTTATAAAATACGTATAATAAAACAAATACGATTTTAATACATATTAGTAAAAAATATATATATATATATAACGTATGAAATATGTATGGATATAACATTTAAAATATATGCGCAAAAAAATAAATCGAATAAACAGATACACAATAAACGATTAAATTATACAAATTTATAAAATGAAGTGTAGATAAGATACATATAACAAAAAAATAAATTATCAAAATTTCTCAATAAAATAGAATGCGTGGGCGCTTCTGATTTCAACGTATCAATCAAGTGAAAGTGAACAGTCTTTTATTTACATTGTTTTATAATATAATTTACATAGGATACCTACATACCTAATAGAATCAACTAAGTTTTGAATTATAATAAAAAAAGTAAATAGGTGTGTAGTTTCCAGTAAAGAATAGATATCCCACCCTTTTCTGTAAGTTTTCGAGTGTGCTCTAAGAGGCAGATGCTCGTTAAACTCGTTTAATCCTGAATGTCTTATTTTTTATACATCGAAGAGGACTATTATATTTATTTATTTATTTTACAAAAGAAACAATGAACAGCATTAGAGTAAAAAAAAACCTTTTCGCTATCATTGTACAAACAGTAAACAATCAAGACAATAATAAAATATAACACAAAAATACAGACACATAGCAATTCTATGACACAAATATACAAGAAAACGGAATATTGACCACGTCCGATTTGATTATAATATGTCGATTTCATGGAGTTAGTTCGCTGTCTACCCCATCTGTAGGAGTTGCTGGGATGGTATAAACTGTAAAATAATGAATGATAATATTTAGTTAATACGCATGTTTATTTAAATTTATTATTTTTGAAAGAGTGGTCTATTTTTGATTTTGGTCTCTCACTATTCTCCGTAAGTTTTCGAGTGTCCTGTAAAAGGCAGGTGTTCGAAAAAAATAGGACATTTTACATCTTCAATTCAGCGATGAGGTTTGCCACCCATCCTGAATGTATAACTTTTATATTGGCACAAAGAGGACAGCTTGTATGTTTGTTATATGCGGCTGGTCCGCTGGCTACCCCACTTGTGGGATATGCCGTGATGGTATAGTAGTAGTAGAAAGAGGGATGTTATTATTTGTTGTAGTATTTTGTCGTAGTATCACAATTGATTATTATTATAATTATATTGCTTGTATGTACCTAGTGACATATCTTTTATTTGCGTAGATATTAATCAATATTTTTGTGATGTTTATACTATATAGTATGAATGCCTATAAACTTATTTATGTATGTTTGTATGAAGTCGATATCTATTCAATATTTTAAGTGTTTCATTGATTAATTAATTATTTTTGTTATATGTTTTTATGTATATTAATTAATTATTATAAATAATTATGTATGAACCTTATTGAAGCAAAAGGCTCAAAGCCGTAGGTAAGAGAAATTAATAAATGCTTGCCTATGTCATCCAAAAAAATCTTTGAAAGATTATGTACTTATTATTAAACCAATGGATGAGTAAGTTTACCTGTATATATAGTTATACAATATATTAGGTATATGTTAAAAAGTATCAATTCACTTTGATATACATACCTATAATTATAGCATACCTATTTACATTTTTACATTGAAGTCAACCTTCATAATATGATCGACTTCATCTATCTATTTATATAAAAAAACTCGCGTTAGCTACACCATTTATAACGCAAGAATGGCTGTAGGTACCGATTTGAACAATCTCTGGTTTGTTGGATTCTTCCCCGCCCCGAATAGCCGATAGGCTATTAAAATATCTTACAAATTCACGGGAAGAAAAATTACGAAGAAAATTATTTACGCCATACATTTTTAATTTCGATAAAAAATGCAATATGGAGAATTATACAAAATCAACGACGACGTTTTTTTATAGATTTGTCTATCTATACTAATATATAAAGAGGAAAGATTTGATTGTTTGCATTGAATAGGCTCCGAAACTACATAACCGATTTGAAAAATTCGTTCACTTTTGGGAAGCTGCACTATACCCGGGTGACATAGGTTATATTATATTTTCAAAAAAAGTAGGGATCCTTACTAAAACTCCAACAATGTAACCCAAGGTGTAAAAAAATAACTAAAATATTCTTTACATCTTTTTACAAAAATTAGAAATACAAAATAAAAGATTTTTTAAGACCTGTATGAATACTAAATTATTTTTTTAAATACCTTTCTACCCGTGCGAAGCCGGGGCGGACCGCTAGTAAATATGTATAGGTATTATGATACTGTAATTGCATTACTAAGGTTTTTGAACCTTTTTATTTTTATCCTTGAAATTACCTAAGTTGTAAACCGGTATTTTAAGGAATTAAAGTATGCCTTTTTATCTATCTACATTATATCACTGTATCTCTCACAAAGGAGGTAGCCAGCAGACTGACTTCATGTAGTTATTATGCAAGTAGTTCTCTCTGTGCCAATATAAGTTAAGACATTCAGGATGGGTTTCTATCAATATAGGTATTTCGTTCCGAACGTTCGCATAAAAGATAATACTTTTGGTCACAGTCAATTTTAGTAGATACTAGGTGTACGTGATACGTTTTTAAATTAAGATCTCTTTGGATTTGTTAAAATACGATTTCAACTTTGAATATTTATTAATGAATGTGCTTAATATATTGTTTAACTAGTAGTTGGTATAAGTAATTCCTGAACGTTGAAGTCATTATTGTCAAACAGTTAACAGGAAACTGATTGTTTATAATGAAAGTAGATAAAAATACCTCAACTACGAGTATCTTTTTAGTGAGTCAATAATAAATGTACCTACTTAGGTATATAATATACCTAAAGTATTTTTAACATGAAAGAATCTCATAATATGCAGCTAAAATATGCAAAGTAAATTTAAAAAAATTCAAATATGTAATTTATTTTTCCAAATAAACTACATATTTGAATAAATGTATATTTATATGACTTAGATATTTATACACATTCTTCCAATCTTCGAATTTGAGCAGAGCTCGCACATGATACCTGTTTTATTCATTGTATGTTTTAAATTTGAATGTGTTTCGGTTACCAAAAAATGTGATGATTTACACTAACACAGCGTTCACTAAAATATGCATATAATTATTATAATAGACACAATATGCAAAAATACTATTAAAATATGCATAATAAGCAAATATATGTGGAGATATTCATTTGTGTATTATGCCGTCTTTATTATAAGATTATTTCATTTGTTTAATTCTATACATGTATATTTTAATCAAATATTAAGGTGCGGCATGATTTGAAAGACTATAACGAGAAGTATTTACCAAGCTAAATTATGCATTCTGTTACGTGTCCAAATAATGTATTTGCTTGCAGAATACATAATGTAGCTTAGTTGATACTTCTATGATTTTTAAGTCTCGAAATCTGAGTGAAATATCCTTCATTCATTTTAAGTGGACTCAATGGCAGATAATATAATATTATGATACAACTCATAAAACTGTAAGACAGTTTTTTATATTATTTAATTTTTAGTTTTGTTGTCTATATAAAAGGTTAGGCATAATAAACAATGTGCACGAAAATATTTCACGATAAAAACAGTTTTTCTAGTCAGCCCTTGGAAAATAAAAACTAAACAGCTATTCCCAAGAGAGTTGAAATATTCGATAAATGGTGTTAATGCGAAACGGCTAATTCATGTAGTAATACTCACATGTAATACTTATCAAAATACATTGTATGTCAGTAATTACTCACAAAGATTTCCCAAGCGGTAAATTTCATATACCTGGCGGGCGTGCACACGTGGGTGCACAATATCTAGGAGTGGATGGAATTGTGCTATAAACGTTAAACAAGAAAATTGAAGTTATTTATAACATGAAGACACATAATAAATTGATAATTAAAGGAAGGTATGCCACTTAATCTGAATGCTTTATTTGTTCTGTTATGACACTGGAAGAATGATCTTATATATTTATTGCATGCATTTGCTCTTATACATGGCTTCTTCGCTACTAATTTCATAATGATAGATCTTTTACGAGTATGTTTTTAATACACTCCTCCTTCATTAATAAATTTGCTAATGATCTGTTACCGCTATCATAAAAGAAATGATTATTAGATAATGATGTTATGTTATGTTAAAAAATGAAAATGGGTGGTCAAAAATATATGACCGAACCCAACCATCTTTTCCTGTAGTACACATTATTACAAATATTTGCAGGCATATAGTTTCTGTGAAACAAATGTTCATTGTTCCAGCAATTGTTGGAAATTCATATAAACATCTTTGTACTTTTTTAAATGGTTAAATAGGTATTTCAAGTCAACTAAATACTACCTAATTTCCAACCGAAGGATGAAGTCATGACAGAAATATATATAAGTTTACTTAAATGTTATCTTTTTAAGGATACGAATGAAATATTCAACTCGTATCCAATGCAAAAGCCACCGCAAATAAAGGGCAAAATTAGTAAGAACAAAAGGTCAGAACAAAGTTTTTTTGTGGTTAATGCATTTAAAATATTTCTAGGAAAAGTATAATGCATGCAGAGAAAATATACCTATCATATGTTGTCTGTATTTTTACTATTCTTGGAAAAAGCTGGTAATCAAGAATAATGTCGCTAAAATTTTAATTCTCCTGTTTGACGTTCGTCGTCATAAATATTTTCATGTAATTTATTAAAAAAGTTAATGTATAGTAAAATATATTTTAATTACTTAGGAAGTAATATGTAGATACTTCATTTTCATTAGGTGTAAGGCTAGACATGAAATGTCGTCAAAACACGTTACAGATAGACTACGTTAATTATTACGTGATATGGTAAAGTGGTATGAAAAATAAATTTAAATAAGCTTGCATACGTGCTTATTTAATTATATTGAAAATATCGTATGAGAATTCTTCCGAGTTGTGTAGTACTATAAAAAAATATAAAATACTAGCTTAAATACCCTGCGTTGCATGGGAATCATGTATAAAATTGAAAAAACAGTAAGTATGTGTAATTAAAAATTATTTAATTTAGGCAGCAATATTTTAATGTATCAACTTTATACACAGAGTAACATTAAAGTAGGAAACAGATAATAGAATATGTAAGAATGACTAAACAGTATATATATAATTATGACAATGTACCTAAATTACATACAAACATCACGCCGCTTCCTTCGCGGGGTAGGCAGAAAGGATCGAGTGCCACTTCCTTCTGTCCTTGCATACATCTTTCGCTTCCGTCACTGTCATACAATTTCTAATGCATGCTCTCCTGTTCAACTTACTCAACACGTGACCGTCCTGTAGGATTTGATTTAAATAATCTTGCCATTTGATCTTCAGACGTCCACGTCTCCGAGCACCATTCCTCTCAGCCAAATATATCTTCTTGGTCGTTCCGTCCTCATTCATTCTTTCTACATGCCCAAACCATCGTTACTTATTTAAATTCATCCTTGTTACTATACCAACTTTCATTCCACATTCCTTTTGTATGTCATCTCAGCACACAATTTCTCAGAATATTACCACACATCCTTCTCAACAATTTTATTTCTACTGCATTTATGCCACTTTCATCCTTCATAAATGGTTAAAGAAGGATGAGAATGGCATAAATGCAGTAGAAATGAGATTGTTGACATGGGTCCACGTCTCACTTGCATACACGAGTGTTGGCACTAAGATAGCAGAGTGCACCACCCTTTTAGCTGTAGTAGATATGTTTCTATTTGCAATTGGTCGGATTGCACCATTTACCTCATTGCCAGCAATTTTTCTCCTTTCAATATCGCTTTCACACTTCCCATCTCTCGTGAACAAACTACTGTAGTACACACATTCGTCAACTTGCTCTAACACCTCCTTGTCAATGTATAATACATATTTTAAAAAAAAACATATTTATAAAAAAATATGTTTGTACAATAATTAGGAAATAACTGCAAAACAAATAAACTAAATTTCTCAATAAGGGATAAAATAATAACACAAAATGTTAAAAACTAATTTATTTATTATATTTACAAAATATAAACATTATTTTACTAATGGTTTTCTAATATTCCTATTTATTTGCAATGATAAATTTACCACATATCATATTTTAAGTACAACTTATACCATAGCAATAAGAACTTATGATTAATTATGTAATTTATAAAAATTATGCAAATGTTAAACTAACAGAAAATGCCAATAAATTTATTCAATATACACATAATCATGCGAAGATGAATGTTCTTCATTTAAAATATCCATACCTTTTTATTACCATTTTACGTTTGTTCTTTCAAAACAAAAATCATATTTAGATCTATTAGTAACAAATAAAAAAATAATTTAAAGTTTTACGTGTTACTTTATCGAAAGAATTGGTCTTCCACTCTTTTCAGTAAGTTCCACTCTTTCGAGTGTTCTGTAAAAGGCAGGAGTTCAAAAAAATTAAGACTTTTACATCTTAAGCTAAACGATGAGGTTTGCTATCCATCCTGAATGTCTTTCTTTTTTGTTGGCACGGAGAAGACGGTTGCATGTTTATTACATGCAGCTGATTTGCTAGCTACCCTACGTGTGGGATATGCCGTGATTGTATAACAGTAGTAGTAGAAGTACTTATTAACAAATAATGATAAATAAACAGAACCTTTCTAACATATTCAAATAGCTATTCCTCTAGAGACTGAGAGAATAATTTATTATTTATTTATTTTTAAAACCTTTAAATTTCATGTCTGTTAAGTGAAATAAAATAAAAATATCAAAATATACCTCATTTTTATACACAACAAATATAGTAAAAAACATTTACAACAAAACAAAAAAATATGCCAAAGAAAATATATAACACATGAGTTCATACATTATAAATGATTCACATATCAGCTTGAAACAACTTTTTCTTAAGAATAATGTTATCATATTCTGTTCATATTATGATGTCAATACAAAATATTATAAAAAAAAACAATGTGTAAAATAGCAAATCAAGTGAATCAATGTAGAAATAATTATAAGTCATTGTCAAACTCTTGACTAAGTTAGTCGAAACCAGGTTACTACATATATTATTAAATACAGTAAACCTCCAATTAGTTTGTTTATTTACCTTAATCAATAGGGAGTTTTACACAATAAACTCAATCAATAAATAATTATAATCTGTTATATTTTTGGGAAGAAAGATAGAGACACACAAACTGGTGCAACAACAGTTTATTAACACAACAATATTTTACATGATGAAGAAAGTTGTTCCTTTTACACAATTGCAACAATACATAATCCAAAGACAATAATATAAATTTACATAATATTACCAACACGCCTCCTTAAATTTATATTCTTTATTCTACAATACCATATCTTAGCTTATAACAACTATTTAATTTAAATTCCAAAATACATAACAATAATTCAAACAATGTTCATCATTTCTCTAAACTTCATAAACTTACTTTTACCCAAAGCTTTTGTAAATATATCTGCAATATTTTCATCAGTATTTACTTTAATCACATCAATAATTCCATCAACATAACATTCATTTACAAAGTGATAATGTACCTCAATATGTTTTGAGTTCTTAGTAAAATTTCCATATTTTGCTATAGCTAAAGCTCCTAAATTATCTTCATATATATTAATTGGTTTTTCTATATTAATATCAAATATTGGCAACAAACTCTTTATAAATTTTATTTCACTAACTGCCTCGGACAACGCTACATATTCAGCAAATGTAGAAGATTTTGTAACACTACTTTGTTTCTTAGATTTCCAATATATAACATTACCATACAATCTTGTAATATAACCCGTAGTAGACTTTCTATCAATATTATCACCTGCCCAATCTGCATCTACAAAACAATCTAATATTTCAACATTTTCTTTACTCTTATAGATTAACTTTAAATTCTTAGTACAATACAAATATTTCAAAATTCTTAAGGCATATTTGAAATGAGTTTCATTACAACAATTTTGAAATCTGCTTAAGTAATTAACACTAAAACTAATATCTGGTCTAGTTCCACAACTTATATACAATAATGAACCAATTAAATTTCTATACTTAATATCATTAACACTACTATTGTCACTTACTTCTAATTTTAAATTTATTTCCATAGGGGTAGTAATCCATTTTGCATTCTCTATATTATATTTCTTTGCAAGAGATTCTATATAATTAGTTTGACTTAGTAGTATTTCTTTGTTTACATTATCATAATCAATTACAATTCCAACATAATTTTTAACCTGACCTAAGTCCTTCATCTTAAATCTATTAGCTAACAAACTCTTAACATAATCTATTTTATCTTTATTCTTACAACATATTAACAAATCATCAACAAACAAAATAAGATAAATCTTGTCATCACCATCTATCTTAACATATAAACAATAATCATGTTCACTTCTTTTAAACTCTAAAGTATTTATAAATTCATTAAAACAATCATACCATGCTCTTGGACTTTCTCTCAATCCATACAATGCTTTGTACAGTCTACACACTCTATCTGTACCATCTCCATATCCTTTTGGTTGTTTAACATAAACCTCTGACGTTACTTTTCCATTTAAAAAAGCTGTTTCTGCATCCATTTGTTCTACATATAAACCTTCTTTACAACAATATGATAATAATATTTTCAATGTTTGCAATCAGAATGGTATTGTGCACAAGCAATTTTGTCACGTTTGACACGTTGCTAGTTCTTCCAATAATTGGATATATTTATATCTCTTAAAAAAAAGAAACATTTAATTAACACATATGATTTATACACACTTACACATACACACCATCATGCCACTTCTTTGCGGGGTAGGCAGAAAGAATTGAACGCCACTTCCTTCTATTCTTGCATATCTTTCACTTTTGTTAGTGTTATAAAATTCCTCATGCATGTTCTCCTTTTCAATGTACTCAACACATGGCCGTCCTGTAATTTTGCTTTAGATGATCTTGCCATTTGATCCTCGGCCTTCCACATCTCCGAGTTTTTATTGAGTTTAATAATAAAGATTCTTCTTTCTGTACTATCTTAAGTTCCCCAATTGCAAGCACTTACTTAAACAAATACTTCCCTATCTCCACTTCTTGGATATTTGTCCAGTCTCAGATGTTAGATTTGTCCATCTTCTGCTAACATCACTTATTACACAGATAATATTGTAATTCATTAATTTTGTCATTGAAATAAATAATCAGTCACATCTGTAAAAGAATATTATATATTATAAAATACATTTTAGATAACTCTCTAATACAGATTTTATGAAAATTATTGTTCGTTTAGTGATACTTATAACAATCTTGGTACATTTTATTAGATTATTAAAATATAATCCAAAAGGATTCATAATTATTTATTCCTATTAACTGGTTTTATTTTCTTGTTATATATAGATATAAATATGGATGAAATGTGTGTATTAAGTGCCTTATAAATTAAGTTTGAATAAAACACTGTAATGGTATTTGGCCTTATTTTTTTTTCTTCTATGATTTAAGTTACTTATATAGGTATGTATTATGTGCTGTTGTATTTCAATTAACAAATAAATAAACTATAACCTTTATTAAAATGATACAATTCTCTCAATATTCTCATAGAAGCACAAGGCAGAAACCAGATTCCTTTTCCTAGCCCTCAAATGTCCTTATCATGGAAATGAAAATAGGTAGTTGTCGTACTATTTATGATTTCTTTAACATCAAAAACGTTCTTATCAATAGTTTATTGTTGTGCACTTTGTATTATTTCTGTAAAAAGGTAAAAACAAACATAGTTTTAGTATTTAGTTCGATACTAAATATCTAAGTATCTTTTTATAAATTACTCACTAATGTCGCATCTACAAACTTAATATTTTTAATATCAATAAATATCATGGTATTTTGAATGTCTAGCTTCAAAATAAAAAAACACATCACTTCAGAATAATTAATTATATAATTTCAGTTTGTGAGTACTTCATATTTCAAGTAATGTTTTAAAATAAAACTGACACAATATGTAACAAAAATGTTATACTTTATTGTGTTTTGAAAACATAACCTCAAATCATAATGTCGTTTTTATAATGTCGCATCAACAAACTTAATATTATCAATATCAATTAAATAATACCACGGTTTTCGAATAGCTAGCTCCAACATAAATAGTAAAATACTTCAGAATGTAATTGTGTAATGTCAGTTTATAATTTGAGTTGTTTATAAACAAAACTGACTCCTGTAACAAATGTTATATTTACTTGTGTTTTTAAGGCATAACCTCAAACATTTCTTCGTAGAAACTAACGTATCATATTACTTAGTTCATTTTATCTATTGATTTTATATGAATGTGTACATAAACATTATTATTACCTTTCATTTAGTTCAAAAATATTTGTTATAGTGTTCACTTTGCTTTACTCACTCTGTACATAATATTGTGTGAAAGGCACCACTCACATTTGTACATAATATAATGTACCATATTTTATTATCATACTATGAAGTTTATTATTTTATAAAATGTAGTAGTTAAACAAATAATTCTGTACGGAACGCAGACTTTACAAAATAGACATAAATATCGCGTCTTTATTTTGTCAAAATATAAATGGCGTCGTTTCCAATATGTCAAATTATCGAGCGACGTGATTGGCCGACGTAGAATATTTATAAAACGATGTTGCCGTTAACAAAAAATAATGTTTTTACGTTTCTTGAATCTTCATGTAACACGTTCAAATTATTTAAATATTGGTTAATTCGCGTAAAACATGTTGAAAAGTATTAAAAAAACACAAATTAAACTATTTTATGTAACGTACATTTATAATGATACATTTACTCGAAATAAATTATCGATATTTTCTTAATTAATTTTAGTATGGCAATATAATATAGTACACAATTTTGGCGGTAAAGAATATTTTCTTACCCTTTCAAACTGACGTAAAAAACGTATTTTTTATCTCATTCACACTTTTTTTTTACACTCTTTTTTGCTGTTTTTCTCGCTCCTCAAAAAGAAAGTACGGCATTTAGTGGGTTTTTATTTCACATAGATACCTCATCTTGTAATGGTCAGGTCAATGGAACGCAAATTCCTTGAAATGGGAGAGTATAGCCCGGTCTTCCGTTAGTATGGAAATTCAAAAATCATTCTTATAAGATATAAGGATTACAGATCGATTATCTCAACATTTGCACTTTTTTATAGTATAGAACAAGGGTGGCCAACCCGCGGCCCGCGAAGCATATGCACACTTTTATTTATAATAGTCGGTACCAGTACCCGCTACTTTTTTGAAAAAAGGTATTTGGACAAAATATTCTTAAAGAAAACCGAGGAGTTTACCAAACATTTCAAATGCCTCAGATACCATTTTGAAAATTTGGTGGCGGGGGGGGGGGGGGTGGAATTTCAAGGTGAAATAAAATGTTCCATATATGGATTATAATGTTGTGACCCGGTAGGAAATCTCATTTCTAATATTTGGCCCGGCTGCTGAAAAGGTTGGCCACCCATGGTATAGAAGCAACAAGTTTGAATAGGGATTTACTCTAGTTGTTCCGGGAAGTCCCCGGCAAAGTACACGTCTTCCAATCCTTTTTGAAAATGTTTAAGTGTGATGTGTTTATAGTTCGTAAAACATTATAAATAAGACACTAAACATGTTCGATTCAGCGATAAGATATGCCACCCATCTGAAATTGGAAAAATAAATTGTTCTTTGCAGGGATTCGTATGATTTATATTATTGTTGTGTAGAAGTGAATGAACTTTAATGTATACAAACAAGGCATAAGTTGCATTGCATCATTATTATGTATCGTGTTTACAACTTTACATTTACATAATTCATACCTATATGTATTTACACAAATCTCAATATTTCATAATAGACAAGTTTGTAATAAAATTCATCTCAATACTAGTTATCAAACCAGGCAATGAATATAATCCTCATGAATAATAAAATGATCTAACCACTATGACAATTTGCGTTACAGTTAAATAATGGTAAACGAAATTTGCAAACTAAAAATACAGTGATAAAATTTACAATTCCAAATTATGGTCAAATATTAAGATTCAAGGCTTCGTTTTCTGCATAAATATTCAGATTTATTTCAACATAATACTTTTATTTTACTGCTTTTGTAAATGATACACAATGTTTATTTTTCTGAAGATCTAAAATTAGTATAGAGGGGATTATTTCCCCGTATCTGTATGATGGCGTGGCGTAGTCTGAGATCTGTAAGTTTACCGAGTAGCTAAACTATCCCCTAGTTAACTCTAGTTTTACAATTCAAAGTAGGAGATACCGATCGCACCATAAAACCACATTCATATTTAAACAAACAACTCTACACTCAGAAAAATATTAACGAAATTTCACAACGAATCATTGGTACGTACTATCAGATTAGGACCAGAGTAAATTTACCAACGATTTTTTTTTTTTTTTTTAAAAAAGATATATCTGGGTTTTGTTATAAACCCAAATACAACCTTATACACCTTCCACAGTAAGCTAAAGATTTGTTTGCGATAAGTTTATTATTGCGATAATATTATAAATTCGTACTAATGAATCGTTTGTACTATCTCTGGTCCTAATCTGATAGTACGTACCAATGATTCGTTGTGAAATTTCGTTAGTATTTTTCTCAGTGTAGTTATAGCTACTAGATATTAGTGATGTGAGAAGAGAAAATTCTCCAAAGAAATTTCTCGAGAACGAGAAATTTCTCCGAAAATTTCTCCTCTAGTGGAAGAGAAATTTCTCTCCATAATTTTTCTTAGTGGTATTATGACCTTTCGCCCAGTACACTTCGTAGCCAACCTGATGGATCCAAAAATTTGTGGGGCTGATTAAGGCCCAAATCAGAAGTTATTAACACTTTTTTCCATGTAGGTACCTGCAATTTTTTTTTACTTAAATATGGGCATGTGGGGTGTCAAACATCAAGATTTTTCATCAGTTATTAGCACTTTTTTCTATGTAGGTACCTAACATTTTTTGTTAATTAAATATGGGCATGTGAGGTGTCAAACTTCGAGTTTTTTCATTGGGAAGACGTTTTTATTACTTTTATTTACTCCATTTTTTTCAATAACTCATGTATTTGCAATTATCTGTTTATTTAAACCCAAGCGATGCCGGGTTAAAAAAACTAGTTACTAATAAGTTAACAATGAACCTTACGTAAAATTGAAAAACATCAAAAAAATCAATTTTCCTATGTTATATTTGTTCCTTTTAAAAACTATTCTTCTAAGTATATTCTTTTTACACATTACCATTTTTTATTGATTTTGATTACATTTTTTTTTGAACATTGTAAAATGATCAATAAAAAATATATTTGCCTCAAAATAATTAATTGTAGTGATTAATTGTCTCAACATTTGTACATTGTTATTGATTGATTGAATAAAGTATTTATTATTATTATACTGTTAGATAAAAAATAAAAAAAATTCTCCGAAAATTCTCTACTTCGAGAAATTTACCGAGAAATTTCTCGGTAAATTTATTTCTTGAGAATTCCACAATACTACTAGATATACGACTCACTTATGTACATACTTATCAATTTTCTTTAATTTATTTTCTAGAAAAATGAAACTTAATTAGTATCTACAAAAGTCTATTAACTTAAAATTACTTTATCTTAAATCTAAATAAACATATTCTAAAGATAATTATGACGAATGACGGCAATTTACTTAATAAATAAAATTAATTAAATAAATGCTTGTGTGATACATGTATGATTGCTAATAGTAATTATAATCTTTGTGCACAAATTCCAGGTTGTTGTTTATGATGGTTTATTTGCAATACTTAGATATCACAAAAATACAATTAAAATGTGTCACTTATTAATTGTAGGAATGTGTTTTATAATATTATGCTGGTTGTAGTAAGTATCTATCTATGAATAACAGTTTGCTATACAATCATATAACCAAAATATGTAGTAGGTATGGGAAAATATGATTTCATAAAAATGTCTTTCGTATTCTTTTTTCCTGATTCATAATATTTTTTTAGATGGTGATGCTAAATACTGTTGATAATATTCATTAACCTACCTTGTATTCATATTTTCTGATTGGAACATTCATTTTCATTTCTATTTTCTTGATTACAATTAGAAAAAAAACTTTTCCTTAACTTAATATCTGCTACATATATTTATTATAAAACCATGAGCCGTGTAGGCAAGAAGGCTATTGTATTCAACGCAAATCTACACATTTCTCATTATCTGTCAATTTTTACTATTAGCAGTTTAAATTTCGGGATGTCAAATTGAAAACTCAAATAATACAAATATGTGAATAACGCGTTATGTATTTAACGAATATAATAACACGAAGAGCCTATGTTTAATATCAGCTGATAGTAAAACTAAGTAGTAGATATAATATTACATATGTAGGTATTATTACACATTTAATCAAATTAAAGTGGCATTAAAGATTTTATATTGGCTCTATAACATCAATATAAAATACATGTTTGATCACGAAATCCTCTTGTATGTATATGACTACACAACATAATATTATTAATATACAGATAATAATGGCGTGTAGGTTATAATTAAAATAAGTGTACAAACTTGCCTAGCCAGTTGTTTAATCATCATTAATGTATAATTGAGGGGCGCATTTTGTGTTTCGGTATTTGGCACAACCGTGGTTATTTTAGCTCATTTGACTCCGATTCGGAAAACCTTCCGGAAATTCACTAGGCTACGAATCAGTCACATCAGAGTTTACTGAATAAGTGATATAGAGAGCCTTTAAATTGAGCTTTATCATTAAATGTAGAATTCATTTGATTGACGCATACTTTGT
Organism: Athripsodes cinereus; assembly: GCA_947579605.1. Lineage (NCBI taxonomy): Eukaryota > Metazoa > Arthropoda > Insecta > Trichoptera > Leptoceridae > Athripsodes > Athripsodes cinereus. Next base: position 21,404,924 of record OX388310.1, read on the forward strand.
CGACAAAAGTTGTATAGAATTAAAGCAAAAATCCCATACCTTTATCATTTTTTAGCTGATACGAAATACTGAAATAAAAAAACAAACTCAAAATAAAATTGACAATATCACCTGTATGACAAAATGATATAAAAACACATACCGAAAACGAACTCAAGTGTTCACGATTTTCCCAAATACCGAAACAAAAGGAGTAGTTCTTGTATGTAGCTGTACATCTGAACGAAATATATTACAAAGAATATCTAATATAATGACATGTTGTATTACAATATCTACTCATAAATATGTTGATATTTTAAATTTGTACCTCACCCATCATTATTAGTAGGTATGCAGGTAAATACATTAAGCAACTAGATTGAGTTGATTATATCTAATAGTGTCTTTGAACAATTTGAAATTCTTCAACCAAATATGTTTTTTTTTATTCATTTTTTCCTATTGTCTTACTGATTTTTTTTTCTATTTATCTACGTATTCATTTGATCACGACATCTTTTATAATTCGGCGGACTAATATGAAAATAAAACTCTCAGGTTAGATGGGTATTTGTTGAATTCAATATACAGTAATATTATTATTAGGTTAGATGGAAGAAATCACTATATACTTAGTGATAATCTCGCCACTGCACATCGTCACATTTTTTCTTATGTATGCTGCTTTATTCATTTTGTTATATGAATGATGATGTGCAAAAAGAATAAAATAGATAAATAAATTATTGTCTCATATGTGGTGTTTTACCGAATAAAACTTCTGATGAGGAGAAGAGACAGAGCCAAACTCAGGTATGCTAAATCCCCTTCACCACCCAACTGGGAGTCTTATCGCACTCTCCGTAATCGCTGCAACCAGCTGTGTAGAAATTCTAAACGCGTCCACTTCAAACAATTACTCACAAATCGCTCTTCTGCTGACATTTGGAGAGGCCTGAATGCCATGGGAATGGGTCGCCAAGTTGTCCCTGATGCATCTAAATTTATTGATCCTAACTGCCTTAATAGGTTTTTTGCTGCCCCACCCTGTGATATTGATGTTGCCACTAAAAATGCTACACTCTCCGGTATTCGGTCCCTACCCCCTGCAAACACACCAGTTTTCAATTTCTCACATGCATCGACTGAAACCGTTAGAAGGTATGTTAAATCTATTAAATCTAAGTCAGTCGGAGTGGACGACATTAGTATCACTTTCATCACACTTATTATTGACCATATACTCCCCGTACTTACTCATATTGTCAATTGCTCTATGGACTCAGGCTCTTTTCCCTCTTCTTGGAAGAAAGCATATGTTATACCATTGCCAAAAAAGCCGGTACCTAAAGCCGAAAAAGACTTTCGTCCCATATCTATTCTTCCCATTTTCTCCAAGGTCATTGAAAAAATCATTCACTTTCAATTAACCAGCTACCTTACCACACATAATTTATTAACCCAGTATCAGTCTGGTTTTCGAACTGGCCACAGTACTACCACTGCCCTAGTAAAAGTCACTGACGACATTAGAGGTGCGATGGAAGATAAAAAACTCACACTTCTCTTACTTCTTGACTTCAGTAGCGCCTTTAACTCTGTCGACTTTGATATACTGCTCGCAAGACTCCAACACTTCAATCTTTCAGACATCTCACTCTCCTGGTTTAAGTCCTATCTAAATGACAGACAACAATGTATCAAAACTCAAAATAACGAATTGTCTAATTGGCTGTCACTTAGTGCAGGAGTCCCACAAGGTGGAATCCTTTCTCCACTTCTCTTTTCAATCTTCATCAACTCTATAGTTGAACATCTCACTGTTAGATGCCACCTCTATGCTGATGATCTCCAAATTTACTCTCACTTCGAGCCGAATCATACCATATCTGCAATCGATCTTATGAATGGCGAATTAAGTCGCATCTCTCAATGGGCACAGCAAAATGGATTATTACTCAATCCTTCCAAGTCCCAGGCCATTCTTATAGGTAGCTCACGTCTACTCTGTAAATTAAATATCAACTCCTTACCCCCTCTTCTTCTTGATAATGTTATCATTAAATTATCTGAGAAGGTAAAAAATCTCGGTATTACGTTTGATCAATTTCTCTCTTGGCGACCTCAAATATCTGAATTAAACCGAAAACTCTTCTACTCCTTACATTCACTAAAGAGACACCAGAACTTTCTCCCAAAACCGACAAAGATCCTCCTTTCTCAAACCCTTCTCTTACCTCTTCTAGATTATGCGGACGTTGCATATATGGATATTACATCTGAACAAACCATGAAACTAGAACGTCTGCAAAACGTCTGCATTAGATTCATTTTCGGTTTGAGAAAATATGATCATATCACTGACTTTAGAAATGAACTTAAATGGCTAACGATGACTCAGCGTCGTCATCTCCATATTCTCTCTCTTCTTTTCAATGTTCTGAATAATCCTGCTTCACCTGATTACCTCAAGTCCAACTTCACACCCTTGGCATCTCATGGCTTATCTCTACGTTCAAGTGGACGCCGTTTGTTAACCATACCTTCACATCACACATCTTTCTTCACTTCTTCTTTCACTACACACGCGGCTAGATTATGGAATAACCTCCCACTTCCTATCAGACTAGCTCCAACTATTCTCTCTTTCAAAAGTAAACTGAGGCATCATTACCTTTCCTTAAATAATCCATCTAACTGACAATCCCGTGTTTCCTTCCTTGTCCTTCATCCCATCCACCTATTCATTTATATATGTATTTTTATATAGGTATAAGTATTGTATATATATATATTTATTATTATTATTTATATTTTTCTTCTTTTTCATACACTTGTATGTATTGTATATATCAAATTGATGTCAAAAGTGGTTGGTTGGCAGAAATTGCCCACGGCAATAAACCCGCCATTTGAAATATTTTTTTTTCAATAAAGTTTTTATTTATTTATTTATTTATTTATAAAAAATGGGAAGCCTATTTTATTCTGGGGTTGTCAAGAACAAATGAAGTTAATTAATTTTCATTAATTGTATCGGCATTTACTTTGTAACACTTCATTTTAAATTATCAAATAAATTTTTTTTTTTTTGTTTTGTGTTACTGTTGAGTATGACTAACGCACGACCGGTTTCGCGGACTCCGAGCTCGCATCATCAGGTGCTGATCTATACTGAATTAAACAAAAACAAATACAAAAGTTCGTTAGGGTTTACAGTGAGGGTGTAGGGGTAGGCGGGGTCGTGTTGGTTTCAGGCGTGGAGTTCTTTTGGAACTAGTCTAATTTTTTTGCACTGTGAGTAGGAGAGTTTAATATTTATTGTTTGAGATAACATTACCTAATAATGTAAGATTTCAAACTTTTTATTGCACCTACTCACAATAATAAAATTAGCACCATACATACTATCTTATAATATTATAACATCTCTTCTGGGAAATCCCCACACACCTTTCGTCTGTGACTATTTGCCATTAACAATATAGTTTGATATAGATACCTACTGTGTGTAGGTACAATATTGTGTAAGTGTATAATTATGTATGTATGTTGATACCGGTGTTATTATGGGTATGGTAAATATCGTCCCTCTTCTGACTAACAGCCGTATCTGCCTAAATGTAAATTGTTCAGGAGAGTGTTTTTTGTGTTTTGTCGTGCATAATTATTTTCTACTCTCCTAGTTATATGATACAGTGTAAATATATTACATTATTTTATTTTTACCTTTACTTATATATGTCAGAATCATTTATATATATATGGACAATTTGTAAAGCGCCGTTTACTCATAAAATGACCTCAAGGGCGCCGTTTATCGTATCCATCACCCGAAACTCCCAGCAAAAAGGTGTGTCTTCAGTCCTCTTTTATGTGATGAAAAATTGAGGAATTAGTAGATACAACACATTTTATTTAGAATAATTCGTAAATACGACAACAAATCAGAAAGCTATTCCAGGATAACGGTAACAGTTACAGGTGTGATCTTCAGTGAGGACATGCAGGACACATATAAATACATGTGTAAATACACATGTATTTATATGTGTCCTGCATACGGTGATCATAACTCGATTTCGCCAAAAATGTCAGATACGACAGTTAGTCAGAAGAAGGACGATATGCAACGTAATTTTTATTTATAGCTCATAAAATGATCTCGACTCAATTATCACAATGAAAACAGTTTTACGAGTAACTCTTATATAAATACATTGAATTACTTTAATATTCCTCTGTTTACTTGCTGTTGGACAATTGGTGCTGTAAATTTACCATTTTATCAAAATTGCTGAATATTCATCAAGTATTTATAAATATCTCAACTTGTAAAACGTTTGAGCCCTATAAATATTTGGAAATAAATAAATACTAACAAAACATAGACATATATGTTTTTTTTTTCTAAACTCATCGTCAATGTCTGTAGTTTGTAAGACTCCACATCTATTAATATTACCTACATAAAAATACGATTTATAGTTTTACTAACACTTCATTAATGTTGAAACCCGGGTAACTTTAGCAAATAAACTGTATTTTCAATTGTTATTAATTTAAACATAATGTTATTATTTATGTACATACAATATGTTTTTCTCCGGTCCTAGTATGGTTGTGAGTGGTGAGCTTATTATAAGATCTAGATGTTTTCTCCAGTACTCCCTGTTCATCACTCTTACATGTTTTTTTATGTCATGTGTTTGATACCTGGTTATGTTAGCCTGAAAGAAGACTTTTATCGTAAATGTATGATTTGTATTTTATTTACATTTGATGTCGAATTTCGCTAACTGCACCAATGCAGCAAATAATTCCTTTAAAGTTTCAAGAAACAGAACATGTCTCCTATACGTTCAGTAAAAGTTTGTGAGTATATAATAATCAGATCAGGTATAAGACTTTATCTACGAGACATTTAAATCCTTCAGTTCAGTGGTTAGGAATACATCCATCTTGATAGTCCAAATTATTTTTGACACGGAGAGAATGACCTGTGAACCTATTTATTACTATAATTGGACAACATTAAAGTGTAATTTTTGTGCCAAAGCACCTCAAGGATACTGTACAATTCTAAAATTCTAGGACATTACATTATTACCTGCAATAGTCCACTTGCTACCTATTTGCGGGAGATGCCGTGATGGTAAAGATGGAAGTGTTTTATTTTACTGTTGACTAAGCCGCGAATTCATTTATTCATTCATACCATTTCGTCATCTTATAAATGGGGCCGCAGACTTACTGTTTATAATAACAAACGTACAAGTTGCTCTTTTCAACTAAAAAAAGACATTCAGTATGTTTTATCGTTTATTGAAGATGTTAAATATAAAATATTTATGATGTTTTACAAAATCTACTAACACTATATTTTGATATCGTAATTCTCCCATAATTTTACCCATGATTACTTTTTTATTATCCAGTCGTGTCGGCGTATTACAGTAGCCTTTAAGTTAATATGAAGTTCATTAATAATATTGTTATTCTTTTGATTCATACCGCAGTTATTAATAAACAGATCCGCCTATTTTTTGTAACACCTGATGGATATCTATGTATATTATACGAGTATCATTATAATATATATCACATATTGATTGAACTTGTGTTTAGATAAAAAAATATTAACGTTTGCAGTGGATGGTGTGATTAATCAAATAGATTTATTTTTATTTGATAATATTTTCCGTGTGTGCCATACCTTATCACTGAATTGAAAATTTTAAATGACTCCTAATGATTTTTTTTTGTTGAAAATTTGATCATTCAAAAACTTACAAAAAAATAACTAGAAACATTTTCTTTTCAAGTGACTGCACAGTGCACAGGGATGTTTTACTGTCATGTTATAAATTGTTATATAACTTATTATTATATTTATGGAACATTTTCAATAAGTTGAAACTTTCTATTTCAATCTAATCTCTATTTATAGACTATCATTTCGTATTACGCAATTGTTGAGCATTCCATCTTATAACCTGTTCCGAAGTGGATGGCTTTGTATATTAATGCATAATACAATATGTAGGCTAATGGGGAGTGACAAGGACGCCAGACAGAATTGTTTACATGATATTGAAAGAAACTTCGAGATGAACAATACTAGAAACATTGTTAAGTGGTGTTCACATTTGGCGAATATCGTCAGGCGGATTTCGCTTGCATAAAAAACTAAATTCGCCGGACGCCCATTAATCGTCACACCTATTCACACAGTCCACCGATATAGATACGATCTGTCAGATGCGCTTTGATTTTGACGTTGTTTTCAAAATGGCCGACGTCGAGATGGAGATCGCGAAGTGTTTATTATTAGTTGAAAATGTTATAGTAGAGGTTATAAGGCGCCTTTTAATTAAGGAAACAAACGCCACCAACCAACAGCAAAGATAACAACTGACTCGAAGCGGGGAACATTATAAAATGTATAGGTTATAAAGTTTTTACATAGATACGGACGCCACGCGTATCTACGCATTCGCACATCGTTCAACCAGCTTTAAAAGTTGAAAGGTGGCCAACTTGAGACGATATCATTTCTACTGGTTTTTTTCATTTCAGATTAAATGTCAATTTGTTCACACGTTTCAAATGGCTGACGATATTTTAGTGTCCTGGCGATATTCGCCAAATGTGAACACCACATTAATAAATCATGATTGAACATCGCGCTCATTAAGTGTTAAGAATTATTGTAGACGGGTATGTAAATTATTTTAGGAAAGGGGTACCACAAAAAATGCGCACATTCTGATATTTCAATAAATAATATTTTTTCTTTATTATCTTTTTCATTAATTAATGTGCTTTCTTTTCATGTTTCTAACATATTTTTTCCACTTGCATCAGGCATTCTTTTATACTTGTATATGGTTTAATGATAAACCAAGAGTTGCGTATATTGGCATTTGCGACAAAGGAATAAATAATGAAATAAAATTCGGCGAACTGGGGGTTAGAAATACAATCTTCAACCCGGATTTAGACCTTCAATGTCTAGGTCGTGTATCTGATAAGACTTTTTTTATTAGCTACGAATATTTCTCATGAAGGGAATCTCATGAAGGGAACCTTAAGTAGAACCCGAAATCCCACCCTTAAGATGGAAGGTAAATCAATCAGGTTAGTTGACGATTTTCGATATTTGGGTGTAGTCTTAGATAAAAAGTTTTCTTTCATCCAACATGTTAGAGGAATTTCAGAGAAGGGCAGAAAACTGTTTGCAACCTTGCGAAGCCTCAGCAAGGGTACGTGGGGCTTTCATCCTAGGTGTCTCCTGACAATATATCGAGCAACTTATATACCGCAGATTTCATATGCGGCCAGGGTTTGGTCTTTCAGATTGGAGGTGGGGTCAGTCAGTCTTGCACTTCTTCGGGGCCAGAGGTCTTTGTTGATAGGTTTGACTGGAGCATATCGCACCTCTGCTAGTGATGGTCTTCCTGTGATTGCAGGTGTTTTACCGGCAGATTTGGAGGTAAGAGAAAGTGTCGCTAGAAGATGTTTGAAAGTTGACGGTGTAGCTGAATACTTTGGGGCTGTTTTTAGACCAGAACCCGGAAGATCTGGGATAGAAAGGGCAATGATTAAGGTCCGAGAGAAAACAATGGATATTTGGCAGCAGAGGTGGGATTCCTCGAGGACGGGCAGACTTGTGTATAAGTTCTTTCCAGATCTCAGAACTAGAATGCGACGTCATTTCATTCACTTTGAACACTTCTCTACACAGCTAATCTCAGGTCATGGTGATCTTAAGGGGAAACTTTTTGAGCTTAATTTATGCAATGAGCCGTGGTGCCCTTGTGGGGGAGGAGCCCAATATGCAGAACATATTCTTTGGGATTGCAATTTGATGTCGGAGGCCAGAGACGATATGATTCGGGGTTTGAGTGTGGACACTCCAAGACCAGTTTGGTTTGAAGAATTAACCCTTAATGCTACAAACTTCAAATGCTTCAAAAATTTTGTAGAAGCCTGGAAGCTTAAGTGGGATGATCTTCGTCGACCTGGACTGCCACCAGTGGATTCATCCTGATAATTTGGTGACCGAGCCGCTGAACTCTCTTACTTGTTTTGTGCATGTCCTACTCCTGTCGTTGGAGGTGGCTTTTCAAGCACTCTGTCCCTTGGTTTTGTCATTTTTTTTCTTTTTTTTTTTTGATCAATTGCTTATTTGCTTCCACTTTCATACTCTAGCCTTGGAAGTTTAATGTGTTTATTTCCCTTTCTTTGTTTCTTTCAAATTCAGTAAGGAAGAAATTTCGTGTTTGGCAGTGGTGGGTATGATTGGTAAGCATTTATTATTATTGTCTTGAATACTCTACTACTTAGATAATAAGCTGTAAAGTGTTGTCTTTAGTGTTAAGAATTTTAGTACGTAGCAATACGTAACTGTAAGAACATAGTTTGTAAGAATATTGTAGTAGTGAGTAGTGCCTTGTAGTGAGTATCTCCTCCAAGGGACATTAAGGGTTGTAGTTTAGGGGAGGATTTTGTCGGGGGGAGCCCATAAGGCAAATCCTGAGCCCTCCCTTTGAATTTTTCTTTTGTTTTGTTGAGTCTGGATGATATAGGAGCTCAGCTCTTAAAACATCCAGGGGAAAGTGGTGGGAAAACCCTTAATGTGAGCTACGAATATTATGACTAATGATCAAATCAATTTGATTAAAAATATTTTATCTATTGTTATTCATTCCATTATTGAATAGTTTGATTTTAGCTATATTGCAATACCTAATTTTCCATGCCTCCTGATGACAAGCGAGTATCGCAACATATTTTTTATATACCTGTTCTTAAACCAACAACTTAATTAACTTAGGTCCTAACTTCTTCTATATTTGTTTTGTAACGTACATCTTTACTCTTTAAAAACATTACCTTCCCCGTGAACGGTATTACTTGGTACAGATTATTGAAAATAGTCCATTTTGATACGTACTAACTATCTTATATCGAATCTAGTTGTATGTATAAGATATATATCTATATATCACGGTTTTCTCCTTTATGCGTGATAGTGGATCAAATGTCTATGTATCTTATGTTATGTTATGTCAAATGCATATGATTATGAACATACCTACAGGTCGTCCTCGTTCTGACAATAGTTCGTCGGTAGCCTGGAGGTAGAGTCTCGGCCTCGTGAACAAGGGGTCCGTGGTTCGATACCAGGTGCCGGCAAACTCCCCTTTCACGACACAAGCTTTTAGTAGCTTACTGTGAAAGGTGTATGAGGTTGTATTTGGGTTTATAACAAAAACCCAGATATATCTTTTTTAAAAAAAAAAAAAAGTAGATGCAATTTTGATGCATTTTTCATATGAGCTCCTCTTGTTATTATTTTGTATTTAAAAATGCATAATTATTTCTTACGTCAATGATAAATGACAAGATGCAGTGATTGTAATAATAATAAATGATACTCTGACGTCTTCTGACATCGTTACTAATTAGTAATACCACATACTAAGAACTTACTACCCAATTATGAATTAAAATAATTTTATAATTCCGCACGATTATGTAAAGGCAACATGTATCAACCATTACATAGGTACCTTTAAGTACATCTTATTTTAAACCTGGCTTTGAAGGGAACAGAAGAAACATTAACGAAATATTAACGTTGCGAATCATAATTGAATAAAAAATACTTCTTAATGCATGATACGAAATTAATATTATACTTTTTAAGCAAAGTCCTTTAAGCGAAGGAAGTCCTGATACTTGTACTCTGCCTTTGAATGAATTTGGGATAAACGTCATTTAACTAAAAAAAAGAGTTAAGTTTAGCATTTTCCCAAACAATAAACTATGTTGCATATATATTTATGAAAAAATATTAAATTTTTTGAGGAAAATTTTAGTTTTGATATATATTTATGTATTCAGGTATTTTGATATATGCAATATTCATATCCAATTTCATACCTAAATTCTCTCAAATATAGTTGAGAGTTCGTAAAAAGGTTATTACCTAGCTCCTCTACTACTTGTCACATTGACTGGAATATAGCTATGCCAGAAATATAAACGAAGATACACTCAAACTTACATATGAACGGATTCATAAAAATATAGGGTATTATAAGTAAGTATACACCTAATAGCATTTATGATAATGTGATACTAATAATTACTAACATGCCAGATAATCATTACTTCTGGGGTTTTCAAGATCACGTAGTTTCTAAGTAGTATCTCTCCCAGGTATCATATTCTCAACTTTACTAATATATTATGATTTATCTATTCCTATTCCCTCACGCAGCATCCCAAGTGAGGTAGGCAGAGAGAATGGAACACCATATTGACCTGTCCTTACATACCTACTTCTTTCGCTTTTTCTACATTCATACAATTTCTCACAATATGATATATTGTAAATTAAAAAGTGAAAATATAAACATGCGATTAAAAAGCTTATAGCTTCATGTGCATTTACAAGTTCTTATTCTTCTGTAGATGGCGTGGATAAAAATATGGATGTAAATTTGTCTACAATATTTATCTACAATTATTAACTATTATAATATATGCCATTCTAATTTTTACTTATTTACGAGTGATTAAGGCAATAATCTAAATAAATTGGCTGATCATTGGCCTGATCACATGTAAAAGAGTGGACGGCCATTTCACACACTGTGTCAGTGTTTACGTAGTAGGATTCCATATCGAAATAAAAAAAAATGTTTTGTTTTATTGTATGATTTATTTTCGAGAAAGACGTCTTTCGTCTTGTCAGGACTCAATATGAATCTGACTATGTCCTAACAAGACGAAAGACGTCTTTCTCGAGAATAAATCATATAAATAGTAGAAGAAAACATTAGTTTTATAATTACCTACTTCTATTTCTTAACGTTTCCGCCTAATAGCTGGGTTCATTATTACTTTTTTCTTTCGAAAATGACTTACTGTTGTTGACAAAATCTTCAAGACGTAAAGGGTAACAAAAATAACGTTGATGTTTATTAATTGTGTCGATACACACGAAGTAGAATTCCATATTTATGTAATTTGAAACATGTGTTTCCATCTACTATAGATTATTGATTCTGAGAGAGACGTTGATAATGACCCTGATAAGTCGAAAGATGTCTCTCTTGTAATCAATAATCTATAGTAGAAAGAAACACTTGTTTCAAATTACATAACTTTGATGTCGATTAAATATTTATAACAAAGTAATTTTATTTATATTTAACATATGCACTATCAAAATTGGTTAACAAAGTTAATCAAGTGTTTCGAAGTTGATGCCGATATGATAAACAAAGTCGTTAGATATAATTTATCAATATTTTGTTTTATATAGATACATACAAAATTAAAATACAATGTTTATTACCAAACGTATTAATGTGTTCCATGGAGTCTCCGGCAAAAAATATCTTTTCTAACGTCTTCCACCTAAACTCTCCTATTTTCTTTTAACGTCACTCCATATTCTCTCTCGTCTCTCCACATTTCCAAGGGTCTATTTGTTATTGACATTGACAAAACGACTTGCATCTTTATTACATGAAGTTAGTGCATAAGTTATGTAATTAAGTCTACTAGCTTCCCTGATTGATTTTGTGATGAAATAGAAACGCGTTAGGTTAAAATAAGCAGGTATACTTTGTGAACGTAGATAATTTTGTGGTAGATTTTTGTGAATGTAAATTCATTTGTATTACGATCCAGTTGTATTTATTTACCGATTGTACTCTTATACTGTGTAATGTAAGTTTTTTTTTCATATATTATGAAGGAGAAATTTGGCAAACATACCTACTCGTACCTGCATAACACAGAGTTCGTCGGTAGCCTAGGGGTAGTCTCGGTCTCGTGCACAGTGGGTGTGTGATTCAATCCCACGTGCTGGCAAACTCCCCTTTCACAACACAAGCTTTTAGCTTACTGTGAAAGGTGTATGAAGTTGTATTTGGGTTTATAACACAAAACCAGATATATCTAAAAAAACTCATATTTTTTCAGTTAATGTAATATGGCTAGTAACCATTTTATTTATTTTATTATTATCTGTAGGTACATTGGTTACAACATCAATCATAACAAAGTATCGTAAAATAATCAGATATAGAATTCAATGAAATATCTTCCAACTAACGAGGAATTTGCCGCGTTCTTAAATCAGTGTCAAAAATGTGTTAAAAATATCGTTCACTGTGTCGGTGTTTAGGTAGTAGAATTCCATATCGAAATAATAAAACAAATGTTTTATTCTACTAATGGTTTATTATGTGAGAGAGACGTCTTTCGTCTGATGAGGACATTGTCAATCTGAGATCAATCAGATTGACAATGTCCTCATCAGACGAAAGACGTCTCTCTCACATAATAAACCATTAGTAGAATAAAACATTTGTTTTATTATTTCGTTAAAAATATCGTATTTTCGCGTAATTTGTGTTAAGTGATTCAAGAATATTTTTTATTTGTAAAACAGTTGTCTTAACATATCACATGGATTTACTTCTAGTAGTTGAAATCTGGAAACATTTGCTAGATAAAAGTGCGAGGATTTGATTGAATTTATTCGATTCGCGTCGTATGTACAGCGTGCTATGACTAATTGATATATTTTTTTGGCCTGTCATATTTTGTTACGTAACTAATGTGTTGTTTCATACTTAAGAGTTTCAAATATTTTGCACTAGTTTCCCAAACCATCTCGAAAAATTCCACAAGAGAGGCAATTAGAAAACTTAGTGTATGCAATAATAATCCAAGTTGTACCTCTTCGTGCCGATAAAAACAATGTTTTCATATTAGGTAGAATACCTCGTTTTTTCAGTATTGAATATTTGTATCCTTTTTGCTACAAACAGTCCATTTATATGGATCATAATCCCGTAGAAAATAAGTTACTAGACATCAAATAGGTGATCCTGAGATTAATTGACTGGAAATGTTATTCTTAAACTTTTTATTCTTTTCATTTCGTCTTTCAACGCTTTTCAGAAACACAAGAGTGGAGACGAGATTTTTGCGATAATCGGGTGACTCCTTCCTATAATTTTCTTTCATAAAATTTCTTTCGTTGCCATAGAAATAATGTATTATGACATTGTTCCACAAAGCGTGTGCCGCGGCACACTGGTGTACCTCAGTTGGTGTACCTCAGTTGGTGGTCATCAGTTGGTGTGCCGCGGAAAAATACCAGCGTCAGCAGATACAATCTCACGTCGCATTAATGATATTTCTAGCGACATTGAATCAACGTTAATTGAAAAATTAAGACTTAGTGGAGTTTTTGCGTTACAAATCGACGAGTCTACTGATATCAGCGGTCACGCGCATCTCATCTCAAATGTGAGGTACACTGACGGATGTGAAATAAAAGAGGAGTTTTTATTTTGTCTGCCACTCCCTGGTTATACCACAGGAGAATAAATATTCAAAGTAACAGACCAGTACTTCAGTGACCATAATTTGGAATAGCACAACTGCATAAGCATTTGTACAGACGGAGCAGCAGCTATGACGGGAAAAATTAGGGGATTTGTAACCAGGGCTTCTGAAAAAAAAACCCTAATATTAAAAATGTACCTACATTGTTTTCTACACAGGGAAGCACTGATGACGAAGTCTCTGCCTGATGAATTGTTGTCTGTCCTACAAGAAGTTATTAAAATTGTCAATCACATCAAGTCGCGACCGCTAAACTCTCGTCTGTTTAATGCAGTGTGTCAGGAAATGGGAGCAGATCATCAGTCACTTCTGTTTCATACAGAAGTACGATGGCTTTCTCGCGGAAAAGTGATATCTCGGATTTACGAGCTAAAAAATGAGACCCAGTCGTTTTTAGAGGCACAGGGTTCAGATTTTGCTTCTGTGTTTAAAAAAGAAGAATGGGTGCTAAAACTTCCATATCTGGCGGACATTCGCTCATTTAAATGAGCTCAACAGAAAAATGCAAGGCAGGAATTCTAATATTTTAACATCTTCGGACAAAATTGAAAGCTTTCGCGCTAAGTTGGTGTTATGGAACAGCCACGCTGTCAATGGTAGTAATGAAATGTATCCAAATACCATGGCTGCCGATTCAGAAAAAAAGTGCAGGCTTTGATAGTGAAACACTATTAGTTGAAACACTGAAAGCTATTAGCAGAAAAAATGAACCGTTATTTTCCTAAGTGTGACCTGCAACCTATGGACTGGGTACGGAATCCATTCTCGGATAACATTTCCCTTGGACACTTACCGATAAACGAGCAGGAAGAATTCATGGAGTTAAAAACTGATCGGACACTAAAACTAAAATTTTCCGAAGTAGAGGTAGCACATTTCTGGCTGCATATAAAAAATGAGTATCCACCGCTTTCAAAGCGTGCTGTTGCAATTCTATTACCATTTGCCACAACCTACTTATGCGAATTGGGATTTTCAACTCTCACTTCTATTAAATCGAAAAAAAGAGAGCGCCTGAGGACGATCAATGAAGAGATGAGAGCAGCCTTATCAACGATTGCTCCAAATTTTGATCGCCTGTGCTCAGTTAAACAGGCTCACATTTCTCACTAAACATCTTTTCATATTAGGTATATTGATTTTAGTAATAAATAAATATTAAATAGTCATTGCTTTTTTCCTCTAAATTTTTTTGATTTGATAGGTGTACCTTGAACACAAAAAGTTTGCGGAAAACTGTATTATGATAGCTGGTCATGCAGGGCGTAGTACTACGACATTCAAATAGTAAAACATTAATGTTGTTGACCGAAGGTACTTATTGGAAGTCCATTTCAAGATAATTGAAAAAAAAAAACACAATATGTAGTTAACTTCCAAATGACTTTATTAACTTCGCGTACTAGTATTCGGAGACTCTCGTCTCCATCATTTACTAATCGCCTGATGATGGAGACGAGAGTCTCCGAATACTAGTACGCGAAGTTAATAAAGTCATTTGGAAGTTAACTATATATTGTGTTTTTTTTTCAATTATCTTCAAATAGTAAAACTGTCATATGGCTTCCGATTCAAAAAAAGAGTTAAAAAAATGGTTATAATTGTACACCTCTAAATTGATCATCCTGTAGATACAAAGTCGAGGTTAATAATAGATGTTTACATTATACTACACCTCATAATCAAAGTCCTCTAATATTATGATATCATAAGACTTAATATACAATCATTTTGTACGTAGTTAATAAAATCCTATGATCCCATTTTTTATTTTAAAAAAAAGTGTGTAAATAAAATGTTTCAATGAAGGAATCCTTGGATCAAATTAGGTCTCCTACTCTTTTCCATAGGTATGATTATATTACTTTCAAAAACATTTAGCTCATCTTATTTATTTATGTAATGAGACAATGTACCTACATGGTTTGCAATAGTATAAAGAATTGATCGAAGAAATTGAATGAATGTAATATTTAAAGGAATAAAATATACCTTTGTAATAATATTATAAGTTGGAATATTTTGATTAACAAATATACCTCGTGGAGCACCTGGTAAAGAGTTGGTCTCCCACTTTTCTCAGTAAGTTTTCGAGTGTCCTGTAAATTTGGTGGTGTTCAGGTGTTCGAAAAAATTAAGACATTTTACATTTCAAATTCTGCGACGAGGTTTGCTACCCATCCTGAATGTCTTGATTTTATTCTGGCACGGAGAAAACAGCTTGCATGTTAATTATATGTAGTTTTCTGGCTATTCCACTAGTGAGATATGCCGTGATGGTATAGTAGTAGTAATATAAGAACCTTTTCACTTTATCTTTACACGACATTACAATACTTTGACAGTAGAAAAAAGCAGAAAGCCTGAACCTATTTATCTGATTCAATATTTTATACTTTGTTAGTATTATACATTTGAATAAATGATAACTTTCTACACTGTAGGCATTGAAATAATAATAACGTATCTACTGTAATTGTAGGACGAATGCACCGTAACCTGATACGCTGTACTTACATTTGGAAATAAAGTAAATTATTTAATAACATATGAATATTCGGCGACAATAATGAGTTTTTTTTTGATAACACCATTTTTATTAATTTGCACTTCAACGCTCTTCTAGCACAGTATGAAAATAATCATCTTCTATTCAAAACAATTCAGCACTAACTGAGTCACTTCTTCGCTTGACATTTATAATGTTTTAAAAACGTTGTTAATTAAAGAATAGGAAATAAAAAAAAACGATCTTACTAATAAAAGTGGTCTTTTTGAGCCAACTACTTATCGTATTAGGTACTATTTTTTGAGCCAACTATACTTATCGTATTAGGTACTATTTTTTGAGCCAACTATACTTATCGTATTAGGTACTATTTTTTGAGCCAACTATACTTATCGTATTAGGTACTATTTTTTGAGCCAACTATACTTATCGTATTAGGTACTATTTTTTGAGCCAACTACTTATCGTATTAGGTAATATTTTTTGAGCCAACTACTTATCGTATTAGGTACTATTTTTTGAGCCAACTATACTTATCGTATAAGGTACTATTTTTTGAGCCAACTACTTATCGTATTAGGTATTATTTTTTGAGCCAACTATACTTATCGTATTAGGTACTATCTTTTGAGCCAACTACTTATCGTATTAGGTACTATTTTTTGAGCCAACTATACTTATCGTATTAGGTACTATTTTTTGAGCCAACTACTTATCGTATTAGGTACTATTTTTTGAGCCAACTATACTTATCGTATTAGGTACTATTTTTTGAGCCAACTACTTATCGTATTAGGTACTATTTTTTGAGCCAACTATACTTATCGTATTAGGTACTATTTTTTGAGCCAACTACTTATCGTATTAGGTACTATTTTTTGAGCCAACTATACTTATCGTATTAGGTACTATTTTTTGAGCCAACTACTTACGTATTAGGTACTATTTTTTGAGCCAACTATACTTATCGTATTAGGTACTATTTTTTGAGCCAACTACTTATCGTATTAGGTACTATTTTTTGAGCCAACTATACTTATCGTATTAGGTACTATTTTTTGAGCCAACTACTTACGTATTAGGTACTATTTTTTGAGCCAACTATACTTATCGTATTAGGTACTATTTTTTGAGCCAACTACTTATCGTATTAGGTACTATTTTGGGCACCTAGCATTTAAGCATTAGGTAAGAATAGTTGCATATTCGTATTATAGATTTTTTGATATTGAAATTATAGAATTCAGTTAGATTCGGATTTCCTCATACAATGATATTGATTACGGCATATTGTTTTCTCGTAGGTGCATATTCATTATTTCATTTGATATGCATTCCCATTTAATTGACGTCTTGTTGTAGGCATCTCCCTGAGCAAATGATTAAGGTTTTTACCATAAATATTGAGAGAACGGGACGTTATGTACGCTATCACTATAAATAATAAAGCACGGTTGTATGTTAAACTATGTGTCATACAATACAAAATAATATTCACGCGGGTATTCCTCACAGTATGTACGTAGTCATACAATACAATGCGTATTAGTTGTGTGATATCTGGTCAGAGCGGATGGGTGTTCTGTTGTTATTGTTGGAAGTATCGTAATGTGTGTTTGAATACTAGTCGTTATTTTTTTCTTTTTTCTGTACAGAGCCAGCCAGTTGAACCAGTGTCCGACAAGAATACGGTCTTTCATATCGCGGTATGTTGCAGTGTTAAATGTTTCTTACAAATTATTCGTTAACATGCCGACCAACGTCAAGGTTGTCCGTCTACTGTTTATGATGCTTTTGTTGATGTTTGGATACTGTGAGTGTGCATCTAAACTTAACAAGTGTTGTCGCGAACATGAAGAGTTTAACGAAAATTTGAAATGTTCGAAAATTAAAAATGCACAAGAAAATATTACAATTTCCAAGAGACTTTTGTCAATAGATGAAAAATATGACAGTTATAAATTTTCAGCAAATATTGGTCACATTCCTTGTGGACAGAAGGAGTTGCTTGTTAAAGACTCCAGTTGGTATGAATTAAATGAAAATGGTGTTTTGAGTTTATTTGATGAAGATGATGCTATCGTAGCAAATTATTCCAGTTCTTCTTATTGTGTGGAGCGGTGGAATACGGGTGCAGAAACTTCAGATATTGCTTATATATGCCCCTGTCTCGAACATCTCTGTGTTATGAAATGCTGTTATCCCGGGATGCATATGTACCCTTCTGAGGAAAATGGCGGCAAAACAAAGGTTAACCAATGTGGATATTTTGAGAAGGAAAAAGAATTAAACAACTGGAGTCACTCCGTATTAAATGGATCAAAAATATCTGTTTACCATGAACAGCTGACGGGAGAGCCTGAATGTGGAAATAAATTCAAATTACCTTTGAGAGGAAAATATACATTACAAGAAGATGGATCAATTATTTCTGAATCTGATGGAATCATCAAACCAACAGAATATTGCGGTGATTATTTATTGGTTGGAAATAAAAGTGAAAGGGTGTCCATCATATTGGCATGTATTGAGGACGTGTCTCTAACGAAAGTTATAGTATTTTCTGTGTTTTCCGGTTTAAGTGTATTATTTCTTTTGATAACTGTGTTTCTTCATTTGTGGTTACCAGAACTTTCAACTTTGAACGGAAGATGTTTGGTAGCACATGCGAGTTGTCTTGCTCTGGGTCACTTGTGGACAATACCTAGTCAACTGGTTTACATACCAGACGGTCATTACACCTGTTATGTTTTAGGTAAATATAAACAATAAATGAACTTTTTGCAGAATAATATTGTTTTCCATAAATGATAATACCTAAATTAATGGTAATATATGCAATATCTTATTTAAATTTGGTTTATGCAAATATTTCGAGTGATTTCCTATGACCTGTAGTCATGTCAATATTGAAATAAAATTAGAGTCTGTATGACTTAGGTTTTCTAATATTTGCTCTATGATGTAATATTAGTATCAGTACTAGAGATGTTGAAATATTTTGTTTGTCATCATTATATTATATTATTATATATATATGAATGCCATTTTTTACCTAATCACGTATTCGGATGTGGAGATTTCAAAGTCATTTTATTTACCTGGTATACAAAACTATACTTATATGGCACACACCAGCTGAATGTCAAATTTCAATGATATAAATGCCTTAAAAAAGTCATTTATTAAATAAACTTATATTAATGTTCACTAAATATGTTATGTAAATTATCAAGCTGACATGAAATAATAAATAATAAAATGTGCATCTGTTTACCAAATTACATGCTTCAACTAGGATAAGATGTTTTAAACCCATTATTTACCTACTCTGGAAGGTTATTTATTATGCAACTTTTTATGAACGAGAAAAAACATGTCTTTTTCGTGGCTAATACATTATTAACACATATTTCAAAAAGTCTATTCATATCTATTTTCTAGTTAGGTATTCCACCCAGCAGAAGTTGATTTAAATCCAGTTGCCGGCAAACTCTCCTTTCATAACACAAGCTTTTAGCTTACTGTGAAAGGTGTATGAGGTTGTATTTGGGTTTTTAATAAAATCCAGGTATATCTTTAAAGAAATTAACAGCATGGAAGTGATGGAGTTATTATATAAGTGATGTTTTCTTAAACATAACTATTTTCATTCTCGTACCTACCAGTATACTGCCCTAGATTTTATTCAAGTGTGATCACGTATTCAAAATAGCTTTAGAAATGAGAAAAAAAATACATTTGTAAATGAGAAAAAAATGATTGTTTTATAGATTTATTCTTAAGCTATTATTTGTCTGGTGTGTTACTTATATCATTTTGATTATTTATTTGATATAATCAACATCATCTATTTTATAAATGTATGTAGATATACATAGAATAATGAATTCATAATGATTTAATATCGAGTTGCCTTCCAGAAAATAATCATTACGTACGAAATATGTTATATATTGATTTTAAATTAAATACAGATTTAGCCTTGTGATAGTTCTACTAAAAAATAGCTAATTTCTTGTATCGAACATTTTGAAAATTAACCATTTTTTTGTAATTAATAGATAAGTTTATAAAGCCTGAACATTCACACTAAATTTTAATGTGATTTTGATCTGTTTGATATTTGTACGTGCGAATTTCGTTTCAATGAGTGTTAAAACCACAAAGCAAGTTAGAAATATTAGAGTAGGTACTGAAGTTTAAAAGCAAGTTAGTGGTGCGAATATCATTCTGGGTATATACTAGGCGTCTAGAAAGTACCTATATGATAGTTTCGTATTTAGAGGTTTGTTTTGGGGAAATATTTATCATAACACTTTTTAGAAAAACAAGAAAAAATATGTTAAATAGTTACTTATTTTAAAAGATAAGGTGGGGAGGTTTGATTTTGCAACATTTGATAAAAACATAACGTAATGTTTGACTTTGTACACAAATGGCAGAAATTGTAAAATAAATGTAAAAAAGAATATAATGAACTAAATAAAACTACTTGTTGAATTCGGGCGAGTAAACAACATGTTTGAAACACATAATATGATTTACTTTCTTGGTAGGTATACTTCCTGGCGAGAAAAAGTTTACTCACGTATTTTGTTTAATAGTCAAAACTATTTTCGTTAATAACTAGAAAAGGCTTTTAATGATACCAATATAATGTTTGGATTAAAATAAAAATATTTAGTGGGAATGACGTCATTTTGTCGTATATATTATTCACGCCAGTTAACTCTGTTCCATTTTCAAACGTCATAATGACGTTATCTCACAAACTTAATGGTAACTTATAACTCATAATATACATATAAGATATTTGGATTGTATAATTTGTGTATTAGCGATAAATAAATAAATAGCCAAAATTATATACCTATCTATCAATACAAGAAAAAATGTATATTAAGATCAGGCTTACTAGTCATAATATCTAGTAGGTACCTATAAGAATAAAGTTATTCTAGATTAAACTACAAACTTTCTCACATAATCATTTGTTCTATGCTGCACCTGCTCAACATCAAACCAAAAATATTAATTTTTCATTAATATAAATTTTGTTCCACAATGTCTAATCCATTTTTAAATACCAACTGTTGTTGTTCCATGGTAAAAATTCTATTCCTTTTTTAAAAGACATCCACTCGTTCACGAGTGAGTGATCAGTATGGATTGAATACGCAAAAAAAGTATTGTTAATCTCTATTCGTAGTGTTACTTAGTTATGTGTTACTTAATCAGACATTACAGATATTATGTGATTTCGAGTAGAGGTGATTGTTTTTATATTCGAGAGAGATTTTGTCTTGGAAGGTAATTTTGTTACCTAAGTTATTCTTTATTCATTCAATTTCGAAATCCGACATCATATTTGACGCCCAAGTTAACAAGTTTATCAAGCGGGAAATCCAATTTGTGAAAATTAATTATATTTCAGATTTTCTCATATGTTTTCGCATGGACGCTTGTGATTTATGAACACTCCTTGAAGTTAATGAATCTCTTTTTTTGCTTTGTTAAAAGTATACCTATTTAACTTTTTTTAATTACGTTGTATAAATTATATAAAAAAAACAGCGATGGTAGATTAATTTACAATATGAAATATCCTTATAAAATATTTTTAAATCTCAATCATTCGGCAATGAACATTGGTTAATGAAATGTTATTCACATTGTGTAATAATATCAATTCACAAATAATACGACAGTCAAAAAATAGAAGTACCTACTCTCTATTCAAAGCAAAATTAATAAGTGTAATTGATTTTGTTGAATGAATATTGTTTAATTTCAATAGATACCTATCCCACTTGTGATAAATGCCATGATGGTATGAATGAATAAATGTATGAACTATTTTTTGATACTTATGTATACTACTTCAATAGAGGTTCAAATATACGAATGTTCAACACAATTCTCGTATGAGTATCTTGTCCATTGTAAATATGTACTATGAGTTGCGTTTTGAATTCGCATATGTTTGATGAAACATTTAAATATGAATTTGGTAATTTCGCAACTACTTTCATTCAAAATTTTATTATGTAATAGACATTTAATTACACAATAAATTCATGCACACGCATGTAATTCTGACATTATAAATAAATAATTATCATTATCATAGAAATCACTTTCTATAAGATAATAAGTAATTTGTATTTACTAATAATAAACACATAGAGGTGCTCTTGACTTTTCTCTGTTTATTAAATGTACTTTCGGTTCATAAAAGCCCATACTTATATGAATAATAATTCATTATTTTACATACAATGAAGACTTCACTTGAAGTTAAGTTTATTGTTCAATAAATTGAATACCGCTTACCTATATTTTAATAAGAAGTTGTTTGAAATATCATGTTTTAAAAGAGTTGAACACAATACCTTAAAATTGAACTATTGAAACAGCAAAATGTCCATCAAAAATTAAGTAGGTACCTACTTAAAAATGGTTTCATAATTATTTTCGTACCTACTAGAAACAAATGCGTTTTATGATAAATTATTTATTAACTTGAATCAATGCTATTTATGATCTAATACTGGATATCTAATCAGTGAAAATATTGCATGCCAAATCAGGGATAATACTAATGAAGAATATAACATAACATAACATAACACGTGTAGACAATTCACACAGACCGAGCTAGTCCCAAACTAAGATATGAATCTCGTATTATGGGTACTAACACGGCGATACACATATACAATGCACTAAACACATATACATGTAACACCCAGACCCAGGACAATCTGAAAAAGGTCATTCTTCATTTTGCCCTGGCCGGGAATCGAACCCGGGACCTTGTGACTCAAAGGCAAGTGCGTTAGCCTCCGCGCCACACCGGTCGCCGTGGAAATATAAAAAGATTGTGTTTGGTGGAAAAGTTAAAGAATTTCAAGGAAAAATTAATTATGTCTGTTTTACCAGGAAATTAGTGGAAAATTTGTAGAGTATTAGCCATGATGAATAATGTGTGTATCAAAACAACTATATAAAATATACCTATAGATGTATATTTAAACATAAATAAACTTCTAGATGAATTTTTAATTCCGGTATGATGAATTGAGATTACTTGTCTGACACAATTACCTTGATCATTATAAATGATGTTATGGTTACCAATATAGAAGTTTTGCAAAGAACCAACACTGAGGAAGAGTAAATTGTTGTCAGTGATTAAACAGAGATGTCGTCTTATTTGGGACACATTCTGCGTGGTGACAAACATAATCTGTTGTAAGGGAAAGTAAAAAGCAGGTACCTATGGAAAAAAGCCTTATGTCCTAGCTAGGAATTTGTATAATATGGATGGGAGTGCAAAGAGTGAAAGCGATGTTCCAGTTGGCACAGGGCAGGGTGACCTAGGTCAGAGAGAAAACCGACGCGACGTTAGGGGATCTAACGTAGCACTTAAAGACGAATCCAATTTAAAAAATGGTTCACGAAATGATTTCATACGTGCGATTAATGATGAAATATATTTTGACAAATGTTGTCCCATTACAAAATAATTGATAAATTTAACTTAAAAACGTGTGTTTTATTTTGGTAGACAGAATTCGATAGAATTTTATTTGAGATTAATGAAACGTGTTATGCAGATTGATCGTCCAATCTTGTTCACAACAAGGAATGCTATTTTTACAGTAGATGTGCTTAAAAGTGCAAAGTTTATTTATATTTTTTTTATAATTTATAATGTGTTCTGTCATTCATTATGTCAAAATGATTACAATCACCTTGTTTGGTAGACGTGAAGGTTATAAAAAATACGTATGTTTAAATAAATTACATATGAAACTTATAATAATAATAAAGTACCTACCTACTAAGAATTTAAGTATCTCTGATTTGTAATATCTATTTATTTGTTTACTTCTTTTGTTTACGGCAGCAAAACGTAATAATTACAAAATTGTATCTACATATTATAAACATATCAAAATTATAATAAAATCAGCGACATTTCTTCTTTTTCTATTGTATACATACAACACAGTATAATATAATACTCACAGTAAAAAAACAGAAATTAATAAGTTATTTATTGTATGGGCGTGGCTTGGAGTCCCAGAAAATAAATAGGTCTCTCTTTTTCAGTTTGCGCTGTAAAAGGCGGGTGTTCGAAAAATATTACGAATAAGACACTCGACATTTTTATTTCGGCGAAGCGGTATCCCACACATCTGAATGTCTAAATATTTTAACGACACGGAGAAGTCGGTCTGCAATACATATAGTTGGTCTGCTGGCTACCACGTTCAGGAGCAAGTTGGAGACATCGCTCTTTCAACATAGTTTCCCGCGCCCTTGAGATGGATGCTCCATTAAACGGCTCCGAATTAATTATCCAACATACATACCACGCACTTGAGAGATATGCCTTGATGGTATAGATGCATATACATATTTAATTATAACTCAGTTTTAAACATGGTGCTAACAATCTTGAATGCGTATGTATAAATAAACACTTGCACAATTAAACATTACACAATAATAATTCATTTCACAATGTGTTATCATCATTATTCGCATATTTTATATGAACGAGGAAAAAATATAATCATCGTTCGTAAATGCGAGTTATTCTATTCTAGGTACCTACTCATATGTATCTGTATTGTGTGATTTTGTTGTCAATCTTTCTAAACATATGTATTTAAGATTATTTATCGTTTTTTTTTTATTTAAATTCCTAAGCCCCCGCATGATTACGTTATTTATTAAACGTTGGCTTTAGCGGGAATTTTTTAATTACTAAATTATGCCCTACAGGCAAGATTTACAAAGTAATAATTATTAATTATAACTAAAAGAACTGATATTATATTTTAATATATTGATTAATTTATGAGTTAATTACAAATAAGACTTATAACGAAATACTTACATTTATTTAGTTGAAGATAATTTCGGTCTGAATTCTCAATTCATAACCCTTTGTGAATAAAGTAATTAGGGAACTTTTCTGATTAATTATAGTAATTTATCCAACGATCAACAATTTATCATATTGCCACTCAGAAATAAAATAAGTCTTGTAAAATGTAAGCTCTCTCTCGAAGTTTTCTATTTATTTTCCAGGTTACTTGATGCAATTCTCATTCCTCGCATCCTTTTTCTGGCTGAACATCATGTGCGTTGATATGTCATACACCTTCAGCGCAATCAGACCGACCAGCAAAGGCACAAAACGGGAGAAAGATAGAAGGAAGTTTATGTGGTATTCTTTTTACGCCTGGGGTGGAGCCACTGCCTTCACTCTCGCAGCCATCATTGTAGACTTTACGCCAGCTGTACCAAATAATTCACCGTTTAAGCCAAACTTAGGAGCTGTCAAGTGTTGGTTCAACAGTAAGTAAATAAATCATATTTCTTACCTTTGTTTTAGATTATTTTTTATGCCGTTGAAGACTAACTGTCTTTCCATCCTTTAAGGGCCAATATTATAAAAGTCCGTTAGCTCAAGTTATTTTAATATGGTCCAAAATTTGATATAACTACTCGTTTTTCAGCATTATAAACATCTGTTGATATTATTTCAGTAAAATGTTACCATCGGCTTTAACTGGCCGACCGACCAGGGATTAGTTTTGACGACTAGCATTGCTGTCTCACTATTTGCCTGAAGAGAGAAAGAAATAACAATAGATGAATCTACGCACGTGTTTTGTTAGGGCCAACATTATAAAAGTCCGTTAGCTCAAGTCATTTTAATATGGTCCAAAATTTGATATAACTACTCGTTTTTCATCATTATAAACATCCGTTGATATTATTTCAGTAAAATGCTACCATCGGCTTTAACTGGCCGACCGACCAGGGATTAGTTTTGACGACTAGCATTGCTGTCTCACTATTTGCCTGAAGAGAGAAAGAAATAACAATAGATGAATCTACGCACGTGTTTTGTTAGGATATATTCTCATAGCACCGCTGTCATTTACTCATTTGTTTTGTGTAAATTATGAGATGTTGGGTGGAGTTTTTATGAATGGGGAGCAGGTAGATAAAAGGGACAGGCAGGATCTTATGTGACCACCGGTTGAAAACAATGGGTACAGTAGGCAAAAATATTTCTTTTTAACGAATTGTCAAAATAGTTTTATAATGAAGTATCTAGTAGAATGTACGAACAGATCGCCATCCGTTCGTAAAGTGTCGACATACTTACGAATATTGGGTTCCTCGTTTATAATTTCGGCCCTTAGGATATATTCTCATAGCATCGCTGTCATTTACTCATTTGTTTTGTGTAAATTATGAGATTGTTGGGTGAAGTTTTTATGAATGGGGAGCAGGTAGATAAAAGGGACAGGCAAGATCTTATGTGACCACCGGTTGAAAACAATGGGTACAGTAGGCAAAAATATTTCTTTTTAACGAATTGTCAAAATAGTTTTATAATGAAGTATCTAGTAGAATGTACGAACAGATCGCCATCCGTTCGTAAAGTGTCGACATACTTACGAATATTGGGTTCCTCGTTTATAATTTCGGCCCTTAGACTACCGGTAATTTTATGTACATTTCTATAAACATAAAGTCAATGCATACACGTTACGTGCCAAAGGGATGAAACGAGCGTTGAATACATTAGCCTTACTTTAGGGATTAACTAATATGAAAGATCATTGCTTCAGTTTATCACACTTTTTAGTCATTAAACTAGAGTGAATAAAGGAGCAAACAATGTAGGTATATACTACATATATTTATTCAATCTTAATGTACTATACAACCACATACCGTAATGATTTCTGTAGAAAGATCTGTTTGTATATGCGTATATAGTTATGAAAATTAATTGATTTATGTAAATATTATACCTAATCAAATTTTTACATGAAAAATTCAAATAATTTATTAGATAGTTACAAGTGTATTTTATTAATCTTGTTTTCTTTTGAATTAGCAATGAATAATGGCCAAATGCTTTTATAGTTAATAGATTTGAATTGAGAACGTATTAATGAAATGGATCAAGAGTAGGTACTATCTCATAATTTAAAATACAGATATTTTTTAGACATACCTAAGTGCATTTCGTAAACGTATTGCGAAAGCTGGCTGAAAAAATAAATTGAAAATCTGGATATGCATAAATTATTAAATATATATATGTATTTTTAAATAAACTTTATTTTTCCATTTATAATTTATGGTCTTATTTTTACATGAATGTATAATTAGGTAATAAAATTTCGAACAAATTTATCAAATTTAAGAGATTTATTTTTCCACGTTCATTGAATGTGGTAAACATGATATTTTCAGTGCTAGATATAAACTGCTGGAAAAAATTTATAATGTATAAACAATGGCCTACTTTATCACGGTATCTTTCAACTTACCGATTTGAAAGCAAATAAATAATATACTAATATTATTATTTGTGTATCCGTATTTTTTTAACCGAGGAGTTTTTTGAAATCCAGAGTTTCTTTGATTTTGAACAGTCGGTTAAAATCATGGATCAATTATGAAGATTTTAAAATATTGTTTCCGATTTTAAAATAAATAAGTAATTTCATAATCGTGGATCAAGTTACACAAGCGATGGTATTTTTTTCTTTAAATACTTAAACGTAATGTCCATAAAACTCAATACTTTAGGTGACATACATAGCTCTCAGATAGTTGCGCGTATTGTCACATATGTACATGTTACGTTAGTATAATTAATATGTTTATCGAACTACTACATACCTAGACATACAAGCTTTTGGCCGAACTTCGATCAGGTAATACAATAATTTTTAATTTGACTTATTAATCTTCCAACCTAATTTTAATCAGGCAAACACGTTTACAAAATACATTTTTTTTAAAATCTATTGAAAAAAGTGAAAAAGGTATGAATTGGCTTTTGACTGACTCATATGATCACTTGGATCACCAAACCCAGTGAAATAAAATAGTTACTTTAATACCTATACAAGTATAATTTAAATCATGTCGTATTTGTTATTAATTAATTATATTAGTGATTTAAGTAAAGTTTTTTTGACTCTATTCGTAATTATATTCAGAAACAGGCTCAATGGTTACAAGCTTTCACAGAAACCATTGTGTTCTTTTATTTTCCCGATAAGTGTCTGCAGTAAATATATTTGCAAACATTATATTGTTAAGCTTCCTAGGAAACAAAAATATTTATGTGAGAATTTACAAAATGATTCCGTTATTATTCTATACATACGTAGGTATTTCTTTTCAAAGTGCTTTGCCTTCTTTGGGAAAATGTTTGGGAAAACATTCGACATTCATAAGGTATTATTAATTACCTATTTATTATAGGAACATCAAACAAATCCAGAGTTTATTGTAATTAATAGATCTAAAAAACTTAAATCAATATGATTAATATTTGTTTGACCACACAATGAACCAATTCATTACATATATCAATTTATCATAAAAAAAATCCACAATTGTAATTATTAAAGTGAGTCATTATGTATTTCCACCAGTAAAATGCCTGTTTCTAGATACCTAGGTATTTACATATTTTATGATGCCAACATAAAATTATTTAGTGAGCAAATGTTGGCCAATATTATAATTAGCCTACATTATTTTATTTATTTTGTTTTATATCGGTTTATAGCTTATATCAAATCCATTGTGATTTTATATTATTCTTTTGGATCATATCCAAAATGTCGGTACAAGAATATAAATAATTTATTTCTTTTTCATCGATCGGAACAATTGATACCTAACCATGTTGTTTATTACATTGTTTAGAGTTTCGCACATAGTGCAACTTGAAAGAAATAATTATATTATTGAATACTTTTAAGATGCGCGTAATCTGTTATTTATAATTTCTTTTATTTGATGATAAATATTGTTCGAAGGCTAAGACATCACACAGTTGTCTTTAATTAATTAAAAACTATAATTATACTACATTTGACATTTTTATATCACTTTGATTTCTCTTTGTAATGACTTGACCAATTTTTTTTAACAATTTTGTGTCTTATTTTATAAATATGTATAACATGATTAATGTTATATTGTCTGTTAAACTCTCGTTTCTTAAGTCTAATTGTTTTGTGTCTTTTTTGTAACAGATCATTCCTTTGTTTACATGTTTTGCATGTATACAGAGGTTTAACATGTAAAAGGCTTTGGCCGTAAATATTTGTACATAATAAATAAATAAATAATTAGACTTAAAACAGAACACTTGAGAGTAAATTAATTACTAACTGATTATAAAGTAAATGGGTGCCTACAAATACTTTTTAAAGATAAATTTGGATTTGAAACACACCCTAATGTATTTGGAATATCTTCCAATTAAGCGATAGCTTATGATGTAAAAGAAGAGCAGGTTTGCAGTGGGATTAGGACCATAAACTTTTGGTTTAGACCAGTGATTCTCAAAGTGGTCCAGGTGTACCCTCAGGGGTCCACGATGGCGTGACTAAAAAATGGGGATCCACGAATCCATAGTTCGTATCGGATATTCGGTAAAAGCACCAGATATTGACATAAACAATAGTCGGTACAAATACCCGTTACATTGTAGAAAAATGTACTGTGAAAAAATATTCCGTAAGAAAACCGAGGAGTTTTTGAAATATTTCAAATGCCTATACCATTTCGAAAATTTAGCGACGGGGGGGGGGGGGGGGGTAGAAATACAGGGGGTCCACCGGAACCAGAAAGTTTTTGAAAGTGGTCCATGAGAAAAAAAAGTTTGGGTACCTTTGGTTTGTTTAGACTATGGTATCAGTTTGCCGACTAATTCATATAAAAATGAAACCACATCCATACATACGAGTACCTACAAAGGTATTTGCTAGTATAGTATTTTATCAATAGATTGTGTTTCTATATTATAATGATGAACTCAGGTTAGTTAAAGATATTATTCAAAGTAGTGTAAATGAAAAATTAACAATTTCATGTACATATTATTATGAATAAGCTATTCCTTGGTCAGCTTGTGGTTTTGAATCCGGTAGGTATTTAGACATAATCATATTTGTAAAATACTTGATGAAATGTTCGATTGTGTTGATAACATATGTACAATTATGTTTTTGCTGTTTTATGGTTTTAATTAATGCTAGATTATTTATTATCAACGCAGAATTTTGCGTTTATTAATTGTAAACAAAAAAAAAAACAGGTAGGAACATTACGGAATAAAATTAATATTGTAGATATACCTATTGGTTGTCATACCGGTATATAAATGTGTAGTTCGGGATGGAGAGATGGCTAAATAATAAATATACCAAGTCGAGATGTCCTTGTACATTACTTTCTCTTTCTCCACGTTCATGCAGCTCAGAATAAAGTAACTATGATATTATATACTATGAAATATACATATCTACCTGATTTATCATTAAATTTTTGCATATTCGCTTGTGTCATCTGCATATTGTATGTTAGTATTATAATTAGCAAACTCCCCTTTCACGACACAAGCTTTTAGCTTGCTGTGAAAGTTGTATAATGTTGTATTTGGGTTTATAACAAAAACCCACATATATCTTTAAGAAAAATTATCTCAGTCATTTAAAAACATTAATCAAAACAAGTGCGCTTCATTTCTTAAATTTTACTATTTGTGATAAATATGACAACATCTTTTTTATTTATGAATCCGAGAATACTTCGAAAGAAATTGAACTTTACTTCTGAGTATCAAAAAGAGAGGGTAAAACAGGACAAGAGGGAAAAATTAACATAATAAAATAATCTTTTACAGGAGTTAGACGAATTACGTACTTCCACAATTTTCATCAAATATTCTAGCAATCAAAGTTTCATTTGAGTTGTTTTTATACATTTTTTTGTTTTATATGACATTAAAAATTCATTAACTGATAACTTTAGAGGAAATACATAGATATAGAAATATAATGTTGTTAAATAAACGAAATTGTTGCGGTCAGTTTAATTACCTGTGATAAGAAATGCTTGGTACTGTGGGATATTATATTGTTTGTTTAATTATATATGTTTGTATAATATTTGTTTAATTAATGTCATTGACATGTAACCACTTAGTTAGTATCCTCATTATATTGTAGGTGAGTTCATAAGCTTACAGTAGGTACTTATGCTGTGTGTTGAAACTTTATACAATTATTTCGAAGGTAATACATTATAATGTGGTAGTACACCATATTTGCCACCCATCCTGAATGTCTTGATTTTATATTGGCACGGAGAAGACAGCTTGCCTGTTCTATATGCAGCTGGTCTGCTGGCTACCCCACTTGTGGGATATGCCGTGATGGTATAGTATAGTATAGTATAGTACACCATATCATTGAGAATAATATGTACGTGTGAAGAGTTTGAATGAAATATGAGAGGTGGTTGGTAACCTTATAGTGGACTTTTAGATTTTCAATCCAGAGATTATAGGTTCGAATGCACGTGCTGCGACATCCTCCATTTCATGACACAAGCATGTTGCTTACTTTGGGGGTGTTTGGGGCGCTTTTAGCTTTATTTCAAACCCAGATTCATCTCATTATTAAATAAAGAACTTAATACGTCGATCGAATCCTGAAATATTATACACTTAATTAAACTTTTCTACTAATGCGTTTACAGTGAAAAGGGTATTTCATTTATGTACGTCATACGTGTATTTATAGCCTTTATTTAATTTTAAAGTCAATTACTGAC
Source organism: Athripsodes cinereus (assembly GCA_947579605.1). Classification (NCBI taxonomy): domain Eukaryota; kingdom Metazoa; phylum Arthropoda; class Insecta; order Trichoptera; family Leptoceridae; genus Athripsodes; species Athripsodes cinereus. Next base: position 21,436,551 of record OX388310.1, read on the forward strand.
CATATTTTCAAATAACTAATTATCAATGCATATATTTTTTTTCCAAAGAGTTTAAAAATCTTCGGTAAAGTGAGCTCTTGGCACACAACAATAGTTCGTTTTGCCTATATTTTTGTACATTATAAATATAAAGAAAAACAACCTCTTTTCGTGATACATGAATGAAAAGAGGTTTATTATTATTATTTACTATTTTTATTACTCAGAAGAGTGTTAATCTACGCAACATACCTAATAATATATCAAATTGACCATTGTCATCCATAGAATAATAAAAGTTCGCTTACAATAACAATAATTCTCGTTTGATTAACTTTATTATCATGATTCATTACATTTTGAGTACTTGGCCTTAAATTAATGAACGATTATCTTTATTGCAGAAGGGCGTGAAACAAACGTATACCCAAATACCTAATATCTGTTATATTTATAAGTATCGAATAAAATACAAGATTATTACATATGCGCATAATATAATATGTAGAATAGACTGTTGTGTCCTTCTTTCTGTTTACCCTTTTATTATATAGCGTGAGGGAGAGATAAAATATACGTACGGTTCTGATAATATTAATTTATTAAAAACATTTAATGGTCACAGTACTTCTTAGTTTTCCAACACGAAGCATAAAACTTATCATCATCAATTCTCTTCATTGTTCCTTTCAGGAACACAGATAATAAATGCTTCCACAAGACTTTTATGTTCGCGAGTTTAAAAACACCTTCTCCATTCAAAGCGACTTTGCTGACGTTTTACGATATAACAAATTTTTGCTATCATTTTTGCTGTCATAGGAACGGTGTATTGTGAAAGAGAGTCATCTGGGTTGCCAGGCACACTGCGGAAAAAATTAACATCCTTTTTATTCTATTATCGTAAAGTAGATATTGTTAAAATATGATTCATCTGGGAACAGATATATCTTTCCAAGACCATAGACATTAAAGATTTGAAGAGGAAATCGTTCATCGAAACACTTCCTGATTTTTCACTTTTTTCATCCTAGGTGATTCAATAAAAAGATCCAAATAATCAACTATTAAAGACTGCTTTTCTTATTTTACAGGCACCCAGTCACTTTTGCTTTACTTTTATGGCCCAATGGGAGTTCTACTGGTAGTCAATATGTTCCTTTTCATCTACACCACTTGGAGAATCATTGTGATGAGCAGAGGATCTGATGCTTTGCGAAAAGGGGATAGTGGAAGACATGGGGGACCATCAAATAAGGAAAAACAGAGGTAAGTGTACAAATAAAACTATTTACCATTTTTTATTACTCATCCATAATTCTTTTCTAACTATTTTTGTAATTTTTTTTAACTACTACTACTACTACTATACCATCACGGCATATCCCACAAGTGGGGTAGCCAGCAGACCAGCTGCATATAAAACATACAAACTGTCTTCTCCGTGCCAATATAAAATCAAGATATTCAGGATGGGTGGCAAACCTCATCGCCGAATTTAAGATGTAAAATGTCTTATTTTATCGAACACCTGCCTTTTACAGGACACCCGAAAACTTATGGAGAAGAGTGGGAGACCAATTCTTTACCGGGTGCTCCACGGAATTTTTTTTAAGATGTGTTAAAATAGATATAATTTTGAACTCTTATCCATTTGAATATATTAGGTCCTTACATATGAAATTGGCGTTTGGCGAACTGGCAACTTTGATTCAAAATATGTGGCGTTCGGCTAGGAATTCCAAATTCAAATTTATTTCAAATTTAAGACCATGTATTTCTGTGTTCGAATTACGAAATTTATTTGTTATCGCGTCATTTGTTTTTCTTTCACATCGTTCTGTTCACAATATGGAGAACTTAAAATATCGCTATATTTACGAATATGAGTTTCACCTCGGCACTAGTGCTGCAGAAACGGCTCGTAGGATTAACAATGCGTATGGGGAAGCTACTGCAAAAGAAAATACGGTACGTTATTGGTTCCAACGTTTCCGTTCTGGAAATTTTGACCTACAGAACAAGCCTCGTGGACGGCCGGAGACACAAGTTGATAACGAAGAATTAAAAGCAATTGTGGAAGCAGATCCATCGCAAACCACGTCAGAGTTAGCGGCAGGCTTCGGTGTGAGTGATAAAACCATTTTGATTCACTTGAAACAAATTGGAAAAGTGAAAAAACTTGAAAAATGGGTACCGCATGAATTGGTACTGCTGCTTCAGGACAACGCTCGACCACATACGGCACGTTTGACGACCGCAAAACTACGGGAGCTGCGACTGGAATGTCTTCGACACCCACCATACTCCCCGGACCTTGCTCCAACTGATTACCATTTTTTTCGGAATTTGGACAACTTCATGCAAGGAAAAAAATTCAATTCTCACGAGGCTGTCCAAACGGCCTTCAAAGATTTTATTGATTCTCGCTCACACACTTTTTTTAGTAAAGGAATCAATGAACTACCTTCGAGATGGCAAAAGTGCATAGATAGCCATGGTACATACTTTGACTAAATAAAAAAATAGTTTCATAAAAAAAAATCGTTTTCATTTCTGCCATATGAAACGCCAATTTCATATGTAAGGACCTAATATTTTAAGAAGGACGTAAATAATTACTTTTGACACTCAGGATTTTTTGGGTTTATTATTATTTTTATGTTTATTTTTTCGTTAACGGCATTAAGATTTTTACATAATTAGAAGGTTATGAAAAATTCACAATGCAATACAATAGTGAAAACTACCTAGTTGAATCATATTTAAATTAAATTAATAACTTCGTCAACACCATGCCACAAAAATAAATAAAACATTGTTTAAACGTTTATGTGTACTTATTATCAACATGATCATATCGATGTCAATATTTTTTCAGATACATTCTCTACGCCAAAATGTTTTCCCTAATGGGTGTGACATGGTTAACTGAAATCATCTCCTGGGCTGTAGGCGGTCCGAGTTATTTCTGGTATTTGACTGACTTCATTAATCTCCTCAGAGCTGTTTTCATTTTCATCATATTTTGCTGGAAACCAAGAGTTTGGAAAGGAGTGAAGAGGAAGTTCCAGCCTGTAAGAAGTACTGTCATGCAGAGACTGGGGATTTCAAATTTGAAAGAGGAACCACAAATATCAGAACATTCTGGAAATTCTACAGATTCAACGGAATGTCCTCATAAGAATGTTGAAACTCATGGAGTAGAAATGAATTCACCGGCACCAGCATGATGAGACATTGTTACAAGAAATTGGTGAATTTATCTTACAGAAAATAATCTGTAGGTCTAGTATCTACCTTCGAGTTATCGTTCGATTCATTTCATTCATTATTTCTGTGGGTGACGTCACATAATTACCATGTATTGGTTATGATATGTTTCAAATATTTATCGTTAGTGGTGATGGATCATTTTTTTATATAAAAGCGATAGCCATTGTGTACACCTGAAAAACTCTTACTAGAACCATGAAAGAGACTCCGAGTATTTAATGTAAATGAACAAATTATATAAATTATGTTTTCTGTTAACGTAGTTTTAAAAGAATTTTATCTATAAAAAATAAAAGAACAAACATGAAGGTACATCGCAAATAAGTGAGATATTTTCAATCGTTTACTAAGTTATCAAAAATAAATTAAAATAGTCCTTCCTAGTTTAACATAGTAATAAATTGAATAGAAGGAAACTTTTATTTGATTTTATTTTGATTGTTTTGTCTAACCCGGAAGAAAAGCAGCGTGATGCTTTTTTCTTCATATATGTTTTTAATGATATTTTCAATATATCTACAATTTTCTATCTGAACTAGATCATTTCCATAACGAATTGGTGTATATTTGTATATTTTTTCATGCACTGTGTCTTCTTCTTCAGGAATTTTGAAATATCTGAAGATGATGAATGATATTTCATCCAAACGTCGTGGTAAGTAGGCATGGTAACGTTACACAACTGAAGGTTACCCAGAAACCTAACTTTAATAATAACCAAAATAGTCTGATAATGAGTTATGTAATGAATTTCTTAGTCTTAGAACTTTGCGACTGATCTCAGAGTGACATAATCCATTAGACAAAGCTTTTTGTGCCATGAAATAGCATAAGGTAAAATTGAAAAAAAAAACCCACTTATATTTAATACTTTCACACATATACTTTATAGGCATGAATCTGTTTGATGCTTAATACTCGTATTTAACAAATTTGACAGAAGTCGAATGGTCACCTAAAATATGAAGGTTTTCTAAAATTCTGCGCCCCCTTAAATTTAGCACCTTCGGCAATTGCCCAGTCTGTCCATTTCCAAGAGCCTGCCTATATTAGGGTAAAAAATTGCTAACTATATGTTTTAACGTGTTGTTGCACCTCTTGGTATATTTTATGAATAAATAAATGAAGCAGTGTCAATTTGATGCCATATACTAATACTGAGGAACCTGTTATAAACTGTTGCCCTTGGAATGTTGACATGGAATGAATGTGGTTATATATTTTTTCTAACTTTATTCCTTTTAGGACCGTATGGTTTCCACAAGTAATTTTAAATATCCATCTCTGATTTATTGTCAAAATGGAAGAATTATAACTAAGTAATGTTTATTATTGTAGGGTCATGTCGTGTACCTGTGGACAATTTCCAGAATTTAATATATAAACATCAATATCTTCATTTGTGTGAGGATTTCAAAAAAAAAGTTTTTGAGTTGACTTTGTCAATAGACATTACAATAAGTACCGTTTGCATTTTTCAGATTAAGTTCTTGGTAAAGAAGAAAAAAAGGTTTAAAAAAATATTACGAATTCGTCCACAGGTACACACCCGAAGTTTACCTATGGACAGTACACATTGTACCTGTGGACGGTAGTGTACCTATGGACGTGTATAAAATTCATACTAAAAACTCAGTTTCAAAGTATTTTTATTGAAGTTAAAAATGACATACTAATGATTAAGTTATATATAAGATGTAGGCATATATAAAAACAAAATAATAAAAACTTGTAAAACACCAAAAATGGCTAAACTACTTAAAAAGAAAAAGAAACATGGACACGAATGACAGGAACATAATTATATTATGGAACATTTTCACGGATTTCTGAAAGTAATTCGATAGAATCAACACTGCTATCAGATTCTTCTGTAACATTGTAACACTTTTCACACATGAAGTCATCTTCATTATCGCTATCATTTTCTGGACTTGGCAAAATGTCTTTGTGGCATTTGGAGATACACTTGTAATGAAAATATTTTTTACATAACTTGCACTTGCACATGACATTTATTTTATTTTCGTAACGCTTACACTTATTACACATAACAAGCGACACATCACTAATAACATTGATTTTCTTCCCTTCAGAAACCTTTGTTTTGAGTGACTTACTCGTGCTGGGAACAGATAAGTTCAATTGTAATTTGGGATAGTCTTCACTTTCTTCTCTGAAATTTTCCTTTTGTTTTCTATCTTCTCTAGTGTATTATTCAGAATCTATTTTTTTTCTGTAGTATCTGTTAATATCCAAGTCTTTCCAGGTGTTCTACGTCTCGTTTGTTCTTTTCTAGGTGGTGCTTTAGAAAATAGTCGCACTTGTTCCGGTGTAATTTCCATTTGTTCTTGTGCATCAATAAGAGTTGGTCTCAAATTTTCTGATTCTAAGGCTTCATGTCTCATAGTGGCAGATTCTACTGGATTTGGGCGATCAGACAAGTATGATGACATAAAATCCTCTTCAATGAATATATTGTTATCGAATGGAAAAGTACCTGTACTTTTAAATCTGTTTATAATTAATGGATTTAAAAGTGTACTTTATTTTAAGCAATACCAAACTGGTAAGTTAGTGACTTGGTCTTCACAGCAGCTTATTCCAAATATTTCACAAGCAACATTTCTTCCTCATTGTCAAATATCTTCCTCACGTCGTTTCTCAATGTCTTCACATTGTCTATGTCTAAATTTACGTCATTGTTTAATTTTAAATACTTAAAAATCGTGGATTTCGGAATCGCAAATTCAGTTGCCACTTTTCTTACACGTTTGCCTCCTCTTACTTCCTTAACAGCATTTGTGAGATCTTCTGAACAAAGTTTTCTTCTAACAGCACCAGTTTTAGTTGGGGGCATTAAAAAAATATCATGAAATAACATTAATAATCTTTGACAAATATTTATAACGATTATTTTTTTAATTTAAATAATCAAAGGATTCAACTGAACTTTATACAAATTATGATATCTAAAAATTCGTTAATTTTTCTGCAATACTGACACTAAATTAATATTTTATATGTATAAGTTTTGAATCTCTAACATATTTCGTGTACCTGTGGACAGTCCACAGGTACACATCTTGTGATGTCCATAGGTACAATTTTTGACAACGAAACCTAAAAGCTAAAAAATGAACAATTTATAAAATAAAACTAATTTAAAATATCAAGAAAATATAACTTACTTTTTGTTTATTAATATTAATCACCAACTATCAATTATTATTTGATTTTTAATGTAAAAGAAACAATTTTAAGACGAAACAATAATTTACTTTTTGGAGTGAAAAAACAATTTTTGTTCTACCAATGACAGTACTTGACAGATATACAATGGCGGTAGTTAGTAATCTCATATATGAAAAATAGTTTATTTCTGCGTTAGTTTCAAGTCCATAATTTAAATAATTTTGGAGATACTATACGTGTCCACAGGTACACGCGTCCATAGGTACACGACATGACCCTATAATGTTGTTTAGGAAAAAATGTATACGAAAAATATTTTCTTCACTCATAAGAGCACAATTAAAATAAGTTTTATTACAGTTTTATAGTCATCATATTATAGCAGTCATTAGTTTAAATTTTAATAACACTAAGTTTAACAAGTCTGGATGATATAGGAGCTCAGCTTTTAAAACATTCAGGGGAAAGTGGTGGAAAAACCCTTAACGTTAAAAAAAATAAGTTCAACAATATTTTGGTGCTTTACTTACTTATATGAAAAAAAGGATAAATAAAAATTAAAAGAAATTCAAATTGATACATCTTTTTTCAAACATTTTAAAAAAATATTAAAAAATATGAAATGTCATCGGTCATGTCGGTTTCACCATTATATATTAAATCGAGTGTATATTTTAATACTCAAAGATAGTAAACATCGTCAAATCAAAAAAAAAAATGAGGATTTGAATTTTCATATGGTGGCTAGAAATGAATAATATTTCTAATGAAAAGCCTTGAAAATTGTGATTATATTTTTGCGAAGTTTATTTCCTCTAGACATCAAGGAGTTAAAATGAATTTGTAGTATTTTCGATGGAAACAATATTTTTCTATTAAGCTTGCATTGGTGTCTATATAGGGGAGAGTTGACTAAATTGTACCGGTTTTGCGGAAAGTGATTTTTTGTAAAAACTAAATATCATGGTAAATTTTTCAATATACCAAATGAAAGAGTATTTAGTTGGCTATCTAATTTCAAGAAGGTCAAAAGTGACATGAACATTATAAAAAATAGTTTTGAAAAAAAAGTAGTCATCGGTACGATATAGCAGACCGGGTTACTATATCGTACTACTGGTATTTAAATCGTACCTCTACGTAAATTTCAAACAAAAAATAGCACAACAGTAACAAAACAAATAATAATACTTCTTAAAATATATTTAGCCTAGTACAACGTGATATGGAGAATGAACTATTGACTCTAAAAACCATAACAATTTCTGGGATTATTTTCCATTTACCAAATAAATTAAAAATATACCAAGTATTTACTACTAAAGGTACTCTATATCGTAGTGGTACGATTTAGAAGCATCATAGTGGTACGATTTAAGGAACTCGCTCAAATATCAGAAAACAACAAATATCAAACCAAACTCAAAATTTATGCTCGAATTCCAAAAACTTTTTCAAACTATACAAATTTCGAATTAAAACGGTAATAATTACAAAGTAATATAATTACCCATTAATGTGTTATGCCCTTGAACTGAAAAAATTATATCGAATTGCCAAAAAACAATAATTTGTTCATGATATATTTATTTTGACACAAACAAATCAAATGAATACGTCAACATGATAGAAATGTTTATGCAATGAAATTTGAGTTAAAATGTTATAAAAAATATGCGTACTTTCGGAAATATTAAGGTGGTACGATTTAATAGGCGGTACAATATAGCGTACTCTACCCTATATTTGATAAACAAACTGTCACACATTACATAAATAACGATCTTAAGAATTACCTTATTTAACTAGAATATTCATCTGAATGTTTTTCTATGATAATTCTATGTGTAGATTTTAAGATAACTTTATTGTATATACATGGAGGTAGGTATGATATTTTGATGTAATGTGTAAATATACCTAAATGTTTATTTCCTGTTTATGATATGAAATAAATTTTATAAAATGATGTGAATATTATAGAATGAATGTATTACTTATCCTGTTTTTGCTGGAAGTAAAATGTCTATGAATATTATTATAGGCCACCGATTCTGAATGTCATTTTCATCATGACACGAATCAAAATATGATCTGTATGTTTTTATTTATTTACATCAACACACGGCATGAGCCTTTTACATGTTAATCTAGCAGTATAGCAAACAAAAAACAGACATAATAGTCAAGAATTCATTTTTGCATAAATTTGAAGTACTTAATTAATTAACAAGCAACAGTCAATAAAAAAAAACAAAGCAAAACATAAGAAGTCAATAGGAAACAAAAGGTCTATGATAAATAAATTACATTAAGTATGTCAATACAAACATGCATGAATATGTCAAAAAAAAAAAATCCGATCTGAAAAAATACTTCATTTGTGGGAAATGTCATGTTGTTACAAAGATATAAGTTTTATGATCTTCTAATTTATACAAGCTCTTATGGAAAATAGTATAAATATGAGTATCTAATAAAGGTGTATGTTGTATTATACCTACTACTACATTTATTTTTATTATTAAATTAAATTGAATTAAATAATTTTAAATAGTGTGTTTATAATAACAATGATAATAGCATGCTTTATTCAATTGTAAAACTCTGTGAAGTAGATAATTGAAATACCGGTATAATTTGTAATATAAAACAGGAGAATGGGAGATTCTAGTTGTGTTATTGGAAACAAGGAGAAAACTTTAAAATGCAATTTCGATTAAGCACAAATTTGTAATGATAGAGCGGCTGTGTTGTTAGATCTATGACTACGTTGGCTAATGCTACATGCCAGTGCTGGAACTATACAGGTTTTTGGGTTACAATTTCTAGAATACTTGAATTCAAATAGAAATAAAAAAAATCTTCATGTAAGGTTTGTCAAGCTCAAAATACATATTTTAGGTTTTTATTTGTGAAAGCTATTGTGGAAACATATGTTATAATTGATATCATATAATTTATTATTATCTGCTAGAGTACTGTTAGCTTGAGTAGTATAAGGCAAATTTGTAGTACTATATCGTGATTGATAGTACTCTATCGTGCTTGATAATGGCGGTGTCAATCGAGGTGCAATGCCAGAATGAGAGAGGGAGAGAGAGAGACATACTTTCCAAATTTACGAGCAGTATCAAATTGTTGAGAATGTCATAATTAAAATGTATTTTTATAGTTTGCTTTCAATAAGAACTTGCGATAAAATCGTCCTCTTATCTTTGATTATATTTAATGTACTTGTAATTTTTGTGTGTAATGCTTGTGTGTTGCTTGTAATCAATGTATAATAAATAAATATAAACTAAATGAGAACTTTGAATGGTAAAAGGGGAAAAGATCTTGTTACATAATATATTACAAAACTGTGGAATTTGAAGGAAAATTCTTCGATTTAAAGAATCAAATATTTGATTGATTATCAGTTAAAATCATCAAAAAATGAAGAACATGGCGAACTTGTCTATAAACTGCTAAATACAAAGTGACTGTAGCTCTGATAAATACTCGTAGTTTACTTTGATGTCTATGAAATAAGAAGAAATTCTTGTCCTTGCAGACTTCCTCACTATAAAGGTAAATATAATGTTATTGTGCCATGAGTGTATTTAAAGAAGAGCCGCCTCTGTAATATTGTACATTGTACATACATGTATGATTGTATAGATGAAAGTTAGGAGTTTGTCCGTAAAGTTTTCCAATAAGGTAGGTACCTAACAATGGAGCGTGGTCAGGAGTAGTTTACTTGGTCTATTCACCTATAATACCGACTTTGTACAATACATAAATAGATACCGATAAGAGGTAGTCTTGGTGGTATGTATTACCTATTGATGGTATACCTATTACTCGCATATTACTATATCTTGCCAATGTTCATAGATTAATAATACTAACTAATATAGAACAATAAAATATATGTTAGTTATAACGCACAACTTTTATTTAGTCGTAAGATTTCTTTATATAACCACGTGGTTTGATGCGAAAAAATTGCATTACTTGTGTCGTCAAAGTGGGTTAGGTTGCCAGCGAGTGAAATAGAACTCGGAATCATTAATCTACTGATCGCCATCATATTAGTTTCGCCACTTTATATCATGATAATTTAGAAACTGCGGGAGCCGGTTTGGTTTACTAAGCCATAGGTATCTATTGTTTGGCAGTGTGGCTAAAAAGTGCACATACAAAACTCATAGACACTCAATTAAATGAAGCTACCTTATAGTGGTACTCTAAAATCAACTTCTCTACCATGTCTCAAATATACACCACCCGCACATCTAAGGCGTGAAGAAACACCGTAGTAAAACGGTCATTTTATTATATCGGTTGTAGTAAAATACTTTTTACGGATTTGCTATACAAACTTTTCTCTTACGATTTTTCCAGTAAGCTCTAGGAAATTGGTTTGAATATCGGGCATGTGCGAGCTTTCATTGTGTACCGATAGATGTCGAAGGTAGTATAATAAGCTTTTACGTATTGATTGTGTGTATGTAATTTTGTATTTAGAGAGTGAGCTTCGTTTACTATAATTAGACAAGTATCTAGAATATTATGCGTGATGCATAAAATAAATTTGTGGAAATTAATTAAGTAACCGGTAATTAATTGCCTGATATTTGACATAAAAAAGATTGGATGAAAATCTCATCACCACGCATTCTGTTTAAAAAATGTATTGCATACAAATATTATGTGTATTTGGACATGTGTGTAAACGATAATTTCACATCAAGTAATGAAAATATGTCTTATTTACTTTGATTATAAATTTCAAATCTTTTCATTTCTGTTACAAATTTAATGATGCACAAAAATATTAAATAAATTAATATACCTACTTAGGTACCTACTATTTACAATAAAATACTTACACGTAAAAATACCAAATTATCAAAATGTTAAAGTATTATAAAACTACCCATAAGTATGTTTATGGCGTTTTGTCGAGTAATAAATAGATCCTACAACCTTTCTGTAAATTTTCGAGTACCCTGCAAAATACGAGTAGGTATACATAAAACATCGAATTTAACGTAGAAACGTAACAATAGAGTGAGATGAGGTATTTTATTTATTGACACGTAGAGAGGATGACTTGTATTTTCATAACATTGAGATAGTCTATTAGTAACCCTAATTATGAAATGCCGTGATGGTATAGATAGATAGATTAAAACGAATTTAATTATATTATAATTCAGTCATTCTTTGAAAAGATGCTTAGCAGTGTCTTTTATTATCATGATGCAAGTTCCATTGTAACAAGAAAATAGATAGAGGGCGTTTAGTAACAATAATAATAATATCTATGTTGTTGGTATCTATAAGAACATTATAGAGATTCTATCTCCAGTAATCTGTTACGTAGTAGGTAGTTGATGGTTCTATCTTCCCGTCCAAGTCCCCTGATCTCTGACTGCACACAATGGAAACTTGAGTAGATTTGTCCACAAAGGATTAGTAAGATATTACAAGTTAATGTCTAACATTACCTACCTACCTTCCTCTATATTGATCATAATATAATACTACCTACACATCTCCCTAAAACACTTTTCTCATATCTTTGAGATTTACATCGACGATCAGTATGAAACTAATTACTATAAGATTTGTGGGTACACGGAGCACGTGTCTTACCATATATTCAAAACTTCAATTATGCATACGATTCTATCATATGAATAGAGATTTTGGTTGTGAATCTGTCATAACACCCATTGTCGAATTTATGATGTCGTGACGGCATCTAACACCTCTATATTATATGTATCATTTCATATCAAAATTACCAGAAAAAAGTGTCCAAACTCGCTGAACTATTTGGGAAAACCGATATTATTATTTTATGCATACTGTACTTTTGATTAAACATCAGATATTTTTTACATGTAATGAACCAATACTTTTATCCGTGACCAGGACCAGAAAAACGAAATGAGAGAATTAATTCGTCCAATTAATGATGTTAACTTTCATTTTGGTGCTGTTCAACAAACTAATTTATCTTCAGGGCATCGAATCTATGTGAGAAAGTATGCATTGGCCGACGTTACAGGCGTATGATTAAGTATCCGACGCAAATATCATGCAGGTGAAATGAACATGATTACATATATAATTTATTATCTACTGTATAATTTGTGGTCAGTCATAATGAATATTTAAGCCGCATTCAGGAGAAACGTTCATATTGCAGAGACCGAGAGACTTCAATATAATTATTTTGACTTTGTCCTAGAAATCAGTTATTACGGATATTACACAATTATAATATTATGCAGTTGTAGGTAGGTATTTGTTTATTGAAGGTTTTGCACATTACAAATATCTAAATTACACGTTATGAATACTTGAACATATTTGATAAAATACATTTTGTAGTTAAAAGAGATATTTGTTGAACCTAACTGTATTATAATATTAGAATATCTATGTAACTCTTAAAAGTATGATAGCTAGTAAACTAACTGCATGTAATGAGAAAATCGATTCTGTTTTTCGAGTATACTATAAAAGTAAGCATATCAAACATGAGTGACATACTTCAATGAATTGAAAATAGCAGCAGTCGTCGGCGTCAAGGAAAAAGTCACCAACTAACAAAACTAAAATTATGAGATACAGCCATTTTATTAATTTTCAATAATTGAAATTTCGATAACTTGAAAACTATAACCGATAGAGTAAAACAGTTTTTTTTAATGTTCTTAACATATATTTTCCTATATTAAACAACTTAAAATCTGGATTATTTCATAGAAAAAAATCAAGAAAATCAGTTTTTCGTATTTGGTTGGTTTTTTAATACTCACTCCTTACATAGGGTAATACAGTTGGTGATTTTTTAAATTGATTAATAATCATTATAAAACTCGATAGGAACTATAGAAACTCATTATTTTTATTATAAAGTTAAGAGAATTTTATGTTTATATACCAAATGATATAATAATAATACAATGTAAATACTAATACAATGTAAATACTAACAATCCAGGAAACAAAAAGAAATTCCATCAAATGAACTAATTTATTGATAGCATGTGATTTTTGTACCGTTTATAATTTTTGTGTTTTTTACTTGCCTGTATGTGCACAAATTTTGAATAAATAAAATGGAAATAACAAAAAAAAATACAATTCACATACTTTGGTGACTTTTTCCTTATCGCAAATATTTGTATTTGATAGTTGGTGAGTTAATGTGTTTTTCATTTCTATGATAATATGTACTCCTATAATATTGGGGAATTTTTCCTAAATAAAGCATGAAAAAACAAATTTGCTAGTATAAATAACTCAATTTTAACAAAAATTGTATTTGGTGAGTTTTTCCTTGACGCCGACGACTGCTGTCCTTTTAAAACACTAATGTATTTGTGAAAAACATCATGGATAAATAGTTACCCAAATGAAATGGTCTGGCTATAAGTAAAAGGGGTATTTCACAAATACTTCAAACTCCATGAATTCTATTTCATATTTTTAATGTTAAAGGAATAAAATGGGTCGACGATATTGTTCAGGTGATAAGAAAACATTCGTGTCGAGTTGCTCGTAATCGAAAAGTGTGGAAAAGTTTTGAAGAGGCCTATATTCAGCAGTGGAGAGAAGAAGGCTAGCAGTAAGTAAGTAAGGAATCAAAAAGTCATCGCAGTATAAATTAATAAAATATTACATGAATTAAATACGTGTATTTGCCAAGACTTCAATATTAACAGCAATGATTTGATTTAATAAAAAAATATCAATACTAGACGAACGATTACAATACAAATAATACAACAATAGTTTCTTAAAAAAATATTTTTAATACGCATTTGTTTTGGAATTATCTTAAACACCAAGACACGAGTAAACAAGAGTTTAGTCTTGATTTCCCGCCACAAAGATAGTGGGTGAATACCTAAAACAACACTTACTATTAGTATTATGTGGGTACACATTGTGTAGGTGTACATTGTTAATCCTGATGCATTTCCAGCTTACATAATAGGTACGAAACTTTATTTAATTGGTCTTTATGCTGATAATCTTATCTCAGCTTCAGCAATGTATGTGCGCAGTACGCAAAGCTGTGTGTTAACGAATAACGAGTTAATTAACTTCAATTAAAATCGTTATAACTTTTAACTTTGTAGTATAATTAAAAAAAATATTGAACTGTAATATTAACTCAAATTTAAATTAAATACGTTACTTTTTGTGGTAGAAGTACTTTAGCGATATTTATAAGAAATACTTAATAGGTAGGTACTGGTTTTTTAAAACGTCGAAGGCCTTTTTTGTTCATTGCTCTAGACTTTTTTTAAAAATGGAGGCATTTATAAAAAGGTCCTAAAATTGGCTGTTACAATTAACTGTAACTTGGGTTACACTTTCAAAAAATAAATAAAAATAAAGGCTCAACGAGTAAAGAAGTAGAGTTTTTCGTCAACATAAATAGCTCCATAGGATTTTACACAAGTAGGGTAGTCAGCGGACTAATTGTTTGTAATAAACAAGCATGTCTCCTTTTCTGTGCCAATGTAAGCTATGACAGGTTGAGTTGAATTAACTGTTTAACGAAGTTAACTTATTTCATTAACGGTGGCCAGCTTTGCGAGTACATATGTATAGAACAGGATATAAAAGTACTGAAAAGAACAGCAAAAGCTCCGTGCGAATAAGGTTAAGATGATAATATTGCCTCGGTAGGAGATTTTCCACGATAGTAGTTAGACGGAATATGAGATCGTTCAGGTCATCGCGATAGATTTTTATGAAGAGAGTTTATATTCATAACATTTTTATATGGCCATTAGGAACATGATATACTTCACCTTTTATCCCAGTATACTTTTATAGTACTTACCTGCCTAACTACCTGCGCCTTAGCTGTAGTAAAATGGAATTTTATATTATTTTTCTTTACGAGGAATTTATTACCTGTTGATTATTGCTTTTTACAACCTGACAATCTTTGCTAGCTGTATGTTGAGCATTACAATGGAAATATGGGAAAAATTTATTTCCATCATTGTGCTTATAAGATGACATTTGTAATTTTTCATATCACCTAATTAGTTTTAAGAAAATTTCTTCGCTGAAAATATATGACGGAAACGGTGAAAGTATGTATGTTTTTTCAATGTTGATTGATATTCAGATATACCTACTCACGCGTTAGTAATAATTTAAAAATACACATTATAATTTTTTTCTTTTATCATGTATTGGGATCTGATTGATGAAAAGCAAGTACTTTTTAAACTAGCGCAAAATAAATTGGTATATTTATTGGTATTCTCAACAATATTTCTTTACGATTGGTCATATAATAGGTTGGTGAAGAATTGATCGGATATTTAAATTTAATAAACACAGACAAAAGTAGGCAAAATAAATAAATAAAGATATAAAATAAATAAATAATGATAATTACCACATAACTCACATCATCAAATTGTTAAGAAGAATATATAATTATAAAAACAAATTTTATGTTTTATTTCATCTCCTATAATCCGACATTATGGCTGCCGCGTTTGATGACGAATAAATCCCATACAAATGGACATTTTCATGCTTAGAAAATCCATTTTTTGACGATTTGAAAGGATGGGAAAAGCCTTGGATCAAATGTATTGAGTTATAGAGAAGCTAGGACGAGAAATAAATTTTAAATTGCTTTAAAATATATGTTTTTCTATCTATAAAATGGTACGAATTCATCAAATAGTCCTCGTAGGTCAAATAAGAGTACCTAGATATTTTTTTTATTTATTCATTCACCCATGACACACACTTCAGATAATAAATATAAGTTGGAACAATACTTGATGAATAGATGTGAATGCATTTCGTCTCTAGGATTGTAGAAATTCATTGCTTTGAAATTGTGATTCCAGAAATAGTATAATAATACCTAAGTATGTATTTCTATTAATTATTAGTGTACTAATTGAAGCCAACAATTTATTGGTGATAATACTAGGTTACACAATATAAATATGATATCTTAGTACCGGAATTAATATTTTGATACGGACTTTAAAACTGTTAGCCGAATATATATTTTTATTTCTGCATAAAAAAACATTAATCATTTATACACAGATGTTTAACAAACACATGCCTTACAGAGTGAGATACCTTTTCTTCGCCTGGGAAAATATTTTCCAATGTATGCGAAATTGATAAAACTACTGTTTTTTACAGATAGTGTGTATGTGTAGATATACAGCGATTTAATATTGTGGACTTGAGTATAATATCGTACAGTATGTTGTTACCAAAGGCTGATGATAAATGTACTGAAGCAGCTGATGTGACTGGAATTATGACAGAACTAAAAATACTGTCAGCGGGAATAGAAAATATTCCAGTGTTCATTGAAAAATAAAATTTATATATAAGTTTTGTTTTTGATAGATACATTTAATAATAAGTCAGGCAGTGATAACAAGTTAATTGATTAAGTTAACCCAATTAATAAAAAATATATAAAAAAAAGTTTTGATAAGATTTTACAAAATCGAGTATAAAATAAACCATGACATGTCCATCACATTAGATATAACAAAATTTAACGACAGATGTGTGGTTTCAAAATTTAAATATAAATATTTTAAAATAAAACATTAAAATATAACACGCCGAAGCTATCAAATATGATGCCGGCAATAATTATGAACAATGCAAGAGTTAAAATAAGGAATGGTTAATAAAGTGTAGACTTTTTATATAACTATGTATAAAAGCTGTGAATATCCTGTAAAATAAAGATTGTTAGTCGTATTAAATAAATGCATTTATATTTCTTTTTTTAAGAAAAAAATTTAACATAACATAACATAACATAACACGTGTAGACAATTCACAATTTGAAAATCTCTCTCATTTTTGTAAGATAATTTGGCATTTTATATTTTTTTTTAACATTTATATATTTTTTATATACTACACACTTTGTATGATCTAAAATTTACTGATATTGTAGCCTTGAAAAGAAAAATCAAAGGTTTTAATAGAAGCCAATATTATGTTTTATACATGGGTGCTAAATATTAAAACAAATCCATGCGAAGTTACCTTCTTAAATTACAGTTTTTAAGAAATATATTCATGATGGTGTTTATAATGGAGACAGTCCTTTATAAATTTGAATAAATTTTTGACCTTATTGAAAAATCTGACACGTCTCCGTTTGAAATGAATATTAAATATGGCTGCTGCCGAAAGCTTTTAAAAATTGAATCAATTTTTTTCATTTTAATACTTATCTGTCTCTCTACCTCATTCTATCTGCTATATTTTATATAGGTACCTATATTTAGATTATACAATAATGGTTCACGGTAAAGTGATGCCAGTAAAAAAATAAAATAAATTAAGTACACCATTGAATGAAATTGGGGTTTTAATGTATTTGTAATCAGATTATGAGAACATTAATTTAATTTTGGTCGGCTTTTTAGGTATCCATGATTTCTTTTATAAACAGTAGGTATATTTAAGAAGTGTCCGACATAAAATTGGTTTCACGTTCATTTTCGTAAATTTTCGGGTCTCCTGTTAAAGACAGGTGTTCGGAAAAAAATACATCTAAAATTCAGAGATGAGGTTTGCCACCAATCCTGAATGTCTTAATTTTTCGATGGCACGGAGAACACGAATTTCGCGTTACTTATTATGCAGTTGGTTTGCTGGTTTCCCCACTTGAGGGCTATGCTGTGATAGTATAATAGTAGTTGTTAAATAAAATAATCAAGTTAAAAATAGTTGCGAATAATGATCGTGCATTATAATATTAGATAACAATTTTAGATAAAAAATATTGCCCCCTTCAAAACATTAAGAGTTTATAATTTCTAGTGACTAATTTAAGAATCGCATTTATTTTAAAATGGAAATTTCACCAAGGACCATTACCGCACTCTTTATGGGGAAGGTCCGACATTTAAAGTAATAATAATAATAATTTAGTTAATTTAGTGTTTCTCATGATAAAAGTGGGCGGCGTAGATTAAGCTCGGCGCTCAAGTAAGATTAAGAAATCAAACTTGTGTGAAACTTCCAGCTAAGATAGAGATAAACTTCACTCACTATGTTGGTTGTTGGAACTCCTCAAATACACAGTTACATACCTACAGTGGTAGGTTGGGGAGGTACGTACTACCTACTGCCGCTGACAAAATGTCAGATTGTGGATTTCAAGGCATCCAAAGTTGGTTACTTCTATTTATGACTCTCACGTCCAAAACTGCCGGTGTGGCATAAATGTCGTTACACAATTATTTTATTGTCACGACTATTATCATCTGCATGTCTAAGTTATTATATTAAAATAAAATTCTTATTCCTTACATCATTCTCTACGTAGTTTTTTACGGATAATCCATGTGTCAAATAAATTTCCTTTTCTTTCTTCCCTTATATAAGATATCTGTCTTCAAATTCCTGAAGAACGTTCTGTGGAAAATTGAATGAATGTAAACACTTTTGAGTTTTTTTTAAGAGAACACTATTATAATTTTATTTTGTAATAAAACATACATTATATTAGCAGTCGATATCATTGAAAAACGATAGTTGTTCTTACAGCAGAGTAGAATAAAAACGTCTGTTTTTTGGCACGGAGAGGACAGCTGAATGTTAATTACATGTAGCTGGTCTGCTGGCTACCCCACTTGTGGGATATGCCATGATGGTATAGTAGTAGTAGTAGTAGAAGTATTTTTCTTCCAACACGAAGTCCTACTGTATAAACTCGTTCACAGCATTATTTTTAGTTATAATGGTATGTTATGCTGCCAATCTGGAATGACTTCCTAATCTATCTTTCTTTACCATAATGGTATTTGTGACAAAACATTTTACATTTATATAACACATAGCATTGGTTAGCTGATGTAAGATGTTGCCTTCAGGCCTCATTATGTGCTTAATAAATAAATAATTTAATTTGCTCAATAAATGTCTATATTATTAAATAAAATCGTCTTTGGTTTATAAAGACATAAGTTAAATGTGGTTATGATAGAGATTTATTTATAAATAATTCAAATATCCTATTGTGAGGCCATGTCAAAATATAGGTCTCCCACTTTTTCCTGTTAGTTTTCGAGTGTCATGGTAATGGCGGTTATTCAAAAGACATTCCAATTAAGACATTTAATATCTTCAGTTTATCGATTAAGCATGCCACCATGTTCTGAATGTCATTATTTTTATTGGCAATTAAAGGATGACTTATAAATTTATTACACTCAGTTGGTCCGCTGGCTACCCCACTTACGGGTTATGCCGTGATAGTATAGTAGTAGTATATAGAAATAGTTATCAGCTTATCTTAAATACTTCTTATAGAATGACATAGTGTAACAGAATGAATAGTATGACTACATAACTTAGTGAAGTAAGTTGAAGTATCTATACGAATAATATGTTTCTACTACTATTGCTACATACTATATAATATTTGTAGATAATAATATCTAGCCAAGCTTCTAATTACAGTAGTTCCTGATATCCTCCGAATAGTCCTGTTACTAATTAATTACTGACTTAGATGATGATGCATTAGATTTTGAATGCAGTACACTAAGATATTATAATAAGATTCTGTACTTCATAGTAAGTCATAGGTTTGTGTTTACTAATATAATCTATAATATTATTCTTAATATGACAGGTAGGTACGAACGATATCATTATATATTATACTACATATTGTATTAGGGGTAGATACACACTTTCATATCTGGTGAAAGTTCTATAATAAAGCATCAACTCTTTCTGTAAAATCCGTAGGTCATCATAAATCAACGAATAATAAATATATAGTTTAGTTAATATATTTTTTATTCTTTACGAATAATAAAGCTATTCGTGTAGCCCCTGGCAAAGAATAGGTTTTCCACCATTTTATGTAAGTTTTCTATTAAAAGCAGGTGTTCGAAAATATCACTTATAAGGCACGTAATATTTACGATTTACGAATAAGGTATGCTACCTTCCTGAATGTCTTGCTTCTATTGACGCGGAGAAAACAACCAGCACGTTTATTATATGCAGTTTATCTATTCGCCACCCCATTTGTATGAAATGCTGTCATGGTGTATATGTAGAGAAAAAAGTTAGCTTTTCGTAGTAATAAAATTACTTACATATTTAGCACATTTACGGCTTGCGCATTTTAGATGTTTACAAACACAAATATAATTATGAAAATTAGAATGACGACAAGTGAATCTTTAAAAATAATCAAAATTATGATGCTGCTTATTTATTTATTTATTTATTTATTCATGAATATACGGCAATATGCTTTTTATTACATAATCATTATAGTTGACAATATCAATGAATTAAAAACCAAAACAAAAATACATACACAAATATAAAAACAATAAAATGATCACAATTACAATACATACTCGTTTGTATGTATTGTGTTTTTATGTTTTTACAGCGATATATTCATTCAAAGCTTGGTTTAATGCTAGTTTTTAATATTAATCCTTCATTGTCTTTCTAATTTACTGAATGAACAATTATCAACAAGTGAAAGTAGTGTTGGATGAATATCATGTAAGAGAATGGGACTTTTAAATCTCTAAGAAAGGAGAGAATTGTTTAATTCGGACAAAACTGATGATAGGCAATTCAAGGAGTGAATTTTAAATCGAATTAATTGTTGAGTTCATTTAATATCCTGTATAATTACAATAGTCAAGGATTGTGAAGTTTGAATGTTCATCTTTATGGAAATTGATTTGAACAATGCGATTAAGAACTAATTGAAATCAGCGTTTTCCTTTTGAACGGATCGACTATTTATTTTATTGAATGGAAATATTAATTAAGGTTGACAATGAGAGTGAAATCCGATAGGCAACTAAGTGGTGCCAGTTGATAGGATACCTACTATCCTACCTATTGTAAGTTATTAGGCACACTTCAACGTCATTGTGGGGCGAAGGTAGAATTAATGAATTGGAAAAGGCTACCAAAATATATGTACCTACCACACTTAAAAAAATAAAGAATTTTCTAAAATATATTTAAACTACATGATTTTCATTGAAAGTATTATTATTTTAAAAATAGAACATATTTACGACTATACATAATTCGTGAAAATAGAAAAGGCAAGAGGCTATAATATTCTTTATCTAGAGATCCTTAAGAGAGTCTAAATTAGATAAACACCTCTTAAAATTGTACAGTTGTATAGTAATATTTACAATACTGTTCCTCAGAACTGAAGTTGGATAACTGGAGATTTCTTAAATTTAGGAATACTGACAGTTTTATTTTAACGCTATTCAAATGCGGGATATGCTAAAAGAATTTTATTGTATAGGTAGAGGTACCATTAAATTGCCAAGAAGGTGATCAAATGTATATGTAAATGTATCTCGTACATTATTGTAAATTATACCATTCAAGATTTGTCTGCGCGTAATGTATAGACGAATCAAGATATCGTTTTCTTTAAAGAAATCGTTTTGGTATAATTTAACGTTTATATTTTACAAGAAACGAATGGTAGGCGGAGTAAATGATGATTTACATCCCGAAAGGAAATGCCGTTATCAGCGAAAAAAACAGTATTGAAATACCTAAGAAATGTGGAGGGCCAGTATTGTAGTAGGTATAAGGTAACAGATATTGTACAAGTAGTATGTGTGTATGTATTCAGTTGTAAGAGAATCACGAAATATAAGATGGGGAAACAATGTATAAGGTGGGCCCCTTTATGTAAAATGGTAAGCTCGAATTTATAGCATCCCTTACATTTCTAAGAGCCGAACGTAAAACATCTATATTACGTGCGAGCCTTCAATCAAGGGACTAGAAAAATGTCTAGCCCAAATTGTACAATCAAACATAATATTACTATTTTTTGATATTGAATAATGATAAGAAAAAAAACGTTAACAATTCATGGCGTTTCGCAATAGATAATTGAAAAATACTTTCAAAATGTATATTTTTTATATATCCAAAACTTCCAAAGTGTATAGGGTTGTATTTGGGTTTATAACAAAAACCCAGATAAGTATATCTTTTTTTTAAAAAAAAATTATTTCGATTAGTAACGAAAAAGAAAAGAAATTATTGTATGTGTTTTAGACTCTCATAAATAAAACAGTGATTGCAAATAGATCTCAAGGCATCTATGAATGTGACAAAATACCTAGGATTCCTGTTAAGATCTTCCATAAAATCAAGGGTAAAAAAGGTTGAAAAATTTACTAACGTACATATAATACTACATAACATCTGCAAAATGGTTGTGTAATCGATTTTAATTGAAATACATACCATAAATTAAAATGTTGAAATACCTGTACATCAACAAGTGGAAAAAATAGAAATATAACTCTTTGTCAATATAGATTTTCTCCTTTATAGTTAAAAAAATAAAATAACATGTCATATATTGAATAAACTTCTCAACGCCTATTGTAAGGATCGCCTTTTCATGGGCGAGTTCCGTCTGTGGGAGAAATGGTTATATTTATGAAAACAGCCTCCAATATGAATATCAATTGTACTAATAGGACACCTTACCCATATTTCTTCTCAATAAAATATTCTATTATTATGAGTATTGAGCCATCCTTTTTCACGGTAACCTTTTGTAATTTATATATCAGATATAATATTTAAAATATCTAATCTAATAAATACAAAACATAATAGATATTTCTATAGCTGCTTTCTTTTGTACCCATTCACATAATATTAATACTAAGTTATATCCCCCCTTTCGCAAGAAATTTTATTTGCTACTCGTATACCAATGTACATAGGTGAATATTTTTAAAGATTTTGTTTGCTTTTGATCATTTACATGTTTTCACAGTTATTTTTTCAATTCAATCTTAGATTTCCTTTTATGATTTCACGTGAATTTGTAAACGTAGAAAATATAAAACAATCACAAAGCACAAAAAAGTTTTTGCTTTTTGAGAATAGTGACCCAATTATTCTTGAATACTTATATTTTTCCAACACAACCCTAGGTTATGTCTATTATCGTGATGGAATAAAAATAAAACTGGATGTTTGTTTAAATATAAGTACAGATTGTTGTATATTACAATATTGAATAAATTATTTATATCAGAATTATCATTCACATTTATTTTATATTTTTCTGTACATCGTTTCTCTATAAGTATTGTGTTAATCGTGCTATTGTGGATAAAACTCTCAGAGACAGTATGAAAAATACTGAGATTAGTAAAATATGCAACATCAGGGGGACATCGTAAGATGGAGAAGGGAAAGGAGACGATTCTGGAGAGGCTATGTAGATCAGATGGCTGAAAACATATTCGTGCATATAGCTGCAAAGGAGACACCAATCAGATCACGGCTCCGAGGAAGATCACTAAAGATGGTCAAGAAAAAAAACAGCTGGTCTTCAACACCACTAGAGGCTGCCATTTTCGAACTAAAAGATCGATGATTGTATACATGAAAAAGAAATAAATTAACATGTAATAGATAGATATGTAGTTCATTGAATTATCAATGACAACTAAAAGTCAATTTTACTTACCACAAAGATATTTTTAATATAATCCGCAATATTATATTTCACTTGACATTTTTGATCCGAATGAAAGAAGTTATACGTTTCTATATTTAGATGTGAGGATTATTTCTAAACATTCTATTGATCATTGTTGAAAGGTTTCCATTTTATTTATAAAAAGTTTCAATCTTGGCATTTTATAAAGGTATAGGCATTGTTACTGTTTTTTTTTTAAAAACTATATGATTTTGTTATAGTATTTTTGTACATTCATGTATAAAGAATTAAATGTCACAATATACCTATTATGGTCGCGGTGACACAAGGTATGCAAGGTCCCTTGACCTTTATTAAAAAAATATAAGAGTTTAAATATTATTGTATAATCTTTTGTATCCTAAATGTCCTGTTTTAATTGACACAAAGAGGATGATATCCTTGTTTATTACTTTTTACATGTACGTAATTTACTGGGAACTTCACTAGTCGGTGATGACGTGGTGACGTATAGATAGATAAAAAAGTCTGAATGAAAATTTTCGCTAAGTTAATGAAGATTATAATAATTTTAATAGCTATTTAAAGATTTATTAATTATAATTTAGCGATGAGGCTTACCACCCATTCCGAATGTTTCAATTTTTTTGTTGACATCGAGAGGACAGCTTACTTGTTAATTGCATGCAGCTGGTCTACTGGTTGACTCACTTGTGGGATATACCGTGATGGTATAGAAGTAGTAGTTTAAGGATATTTGTGGCAATATCGAGAATTGATGCGTCCATTTTTTGGATGTATCTGGGTTTTTATTGTAAACCTAAACACAACCTTATATACCTTTCACAGTAAGCTAAAAGCTTGTGTCGTGAAAGGGGGAGTTTACCGGCAATTGGTACATTTGTCTATTCATAAAATAGTTTTTATAAGGCTATAATACGAAATTATCATGTATGTTTAATAATTCACAAAATATAAATCGTTTTGTCACGTTGTTTATGGTCAATCATTTAGACAACATGTCGTGTGCAGTGGAGGGTGACAAAGATTAATGATGGCGGGGAATTTTCAAATTTCAGGTGTGAAATAGATTTGTTGGCTTTGACGTTGCGTCACTTTTAATGGCTATGTTTAGTCTTTGTTGTCGCTTCAAATTATGTTGGTATTTTTTTATTTACTGTAAATGGACATTGGATATTCTTTTGGTTTACATCGCAAACAAAACAGCCTGTAATTTCACGATTATCTATTTTGATAATATTTAAAAAATTGACCATATTATATTTCACTACAGATGTAATAAAAATAGAAAACTTTAGTGAATAATTCGACCTGTTATTCTATTGCCGGAAATTTTATTACACAATATGTGAATGTTTTTCAAAACTGACGACTCCTTAATTATAAGTTTTTTTCAATGATCTGTTAAAAAACATATTTTCTCACTTTGTATTAATTATCACTATTAATTTTTATTTCCGTCACCGGTTTCGACACGTTAAAGGCACTAACGAGTAGTTTCAAAACTTAAACTTCTTTAGCTTTTTCTTCTTTATAGCGCCTTATTGCTGTGTTGCAGCACCAATCGTTTGTCTGTCTGCTTAAACCCGGGGTAGACCACGTGGAGGTCGACAAACATCCTACCCCATTTTTATTACACAATATGTGAAATTTTATAAATTTTAAATATTTTGCGATTGTATTTTATTTTACAATTTTATCTTTCTGACATGTTTTTTTTTTACAATTTTATCTTTTTGACATTTTTTTTTTACAATTTTACCTCTGACATTTTTTTTATGATTTTTGTTTTTAGTGATTTTTATGATTTATAGCGCCTGACATGCCATACGATTATATATATATATATATATATATATATATATATAAAACTTAAACTTTTTTTAATACTGCTTGTTAATGACACTTTCGTATCTAAACCGGTCGCGGAGATAAAAATTAATACCTAGTGATAATTAAAACAAAGCAAGAAAACAAATCATGTATGTAGTTTCTTATATCGTGCCAGGAATATTATGGATAATATGGATAATTTTTGATATGAAGGATTACAAACAATTCAGATCACAACATCTCTCATAGGATATCAACTATACATTTTCAATATTATTAACACTTATTTTTTACATATTAATGGTTATTGTAGTAAGTTAATAAATACATTGCTGGAAAATCGTAGGTATAAGAAAAATAAATAAATGTGTGTGAATAAATAAATCTCTTCTAAGAGAAAAATAGAAAATCACATTTTTTTTAAATCTGAAGTAAATTTAACATTAGTCTTTATTGAATTTCATTGGAGTTCCAATGTATCCATAATTGTAATTCCATTCAAAATAAATGATTGTAAAAGAAATTGGTATTTGAAAACATATCAATCGGATTTATATTTTGTAATAAAACAGTTTGACAAGAAAATACATTATTTTATTAAAAAAGAAATAGTCGCATAAAAAAGAAAACAGAGAATAAGTTATTTAAAAAACATAAAAAAACTAAGTACAAACGTTAAAAGTTTGTTTGGTTACGCGTTTTGCAAAAAAAAAAAAAACAAACTAAACTCATTTCATATTCATATCAAAGGAACTTTCAAGTCTTTTATCATGGAGAAAGTTCGAGACGAATAAATAAATTGTATAATCTGATAACGTTCTCTAGAAATGTAACGGATATTCGGCAACTCTGCTTTTATGGCCAGATAAAAAAATAGGATGGATACGAAAACTCACTATCCAGCCACATATCGGATAGGAGGTGTGAGCTGCAAACATAAATTTTCATAAAACAAACAAATAAATAACATATTTTAAAAGGTCAGTTTTTTTAAAAAAATCTTGTTTTATTAATTTGGGGGCTAAAAGAAACCAAAAGTCTTGTGCGCTAGAAAGAGTAGATATTAAATTAAAGGACCCACTTACTTCCTGAATAGTGCAGAAATCTAGACTGATCATTGGTAAATCTGTTTCGGTGCTACATACACAAGCAAATCTTTATGGGAAATACTAAATTATGCAAGTCGCGACAGTGGCCGAATATCCGCTGGCAGGATCGGTAGAAAATCTTGCTGAGTATCTGATATCCGGCAAAATCATTTTCCTTTGTATCTCTAAATTTTTCTCTACCTCCTTTAAGTATCTTTAAGTATGTATATTATTAACTTTATGGTTCAGTCTATTATGGAGGAGTTAACCTATATTTTACAAAAATTCTAAGATACAATTCTCTTTTGCCGTATCTCGTACTTTAGTGTTCCAAGTATTTTGAGAATTCAATGACTGTGTTTTATCGAACATTCATACCGGTATTGGCAGACGAAACCAACTCTGTGAAAATAACTAAATAACTTAAAAATAATATATTTTCCGTAACTGAATACTTGTCTTTTTACTACTTTTATTTAGTCAATTTTTTTAGTCAAAGGCCATAGAATATAACATAGCGATGCTGGAGCATACTGTATAGTGAAAACTTAGAATTATATATAATATACTTTACCATCACGGAATATCCCACAAGTAGGGTAGCCAGCAGACCAGCTGCATGTAATAAATATGCAAACTGTCCTCTTTGTGCCAATATAAATCAATATAGAATTATTAAAATACTTAAAAAACTAAACGAATTAGGTATTTATCTATTTAATAAATAAATAATCGAACATGATATTTCGAGCTTCATTTTTCTATAAAAAAAGGTTGGTACATAAATTAAATAGATAATTTTAGTAAATTACTTGTTTGTAATTTTAATCGTTATATTTGTGAGAACTATTTTATTTGATATATTATGTTTACGCATTAGGTACAATCTTTGTAGACTTACTTCATTGTATTGGGCTGTGTTAATGATATAAGTTATAATGATTATTGTATGTAACACAGTATGTTGTGTTGAAAACTGGATTTTCACTTACTCAGAAGTGTGGATGTCAAACAAATTAAGGATAGGAAACTCCTATAGGAAACCATGTTACATGTGAAAAATATTTGAAAAATATAGTATATATACAACTTTCAAAAAAATTCTGATACATGTGACAAGCATGATATAGAGGAATTGGGAATGTTACCCGGGTGTAAAGAGTACTCTTAACCAGCCTGTGTCGATTCGTAAGCATCGAGACTCTGTATCATACTATCCTTAAGGAAGTTCACATTGATGTATCACCACGTACACACGGTATATATAATATACCTAACTAGTATGTAACCTAATTCATTAGGTTGGACTAGTGGTTAACACACTCGCCTGGCAAGCGAGGGGTCGTGGGTTCGATCCTCAGTCTGGGCAAAAATATTAATGTCCATTTTTCTGAGCAATTCAATGTGTGCGAGTCATCTATAGTAGTTCAAAACTTAATTTATAAGTTATAATGATATTATAGTTTCTATACTCGTATACCTACAAGTCGATGAATTTATTACGTTTTGTGTATACTAAGTAGCATTAGAATACAACTAACTCGAGTTATTATTGCCAATCTATATATTTGAAATGCAACTAGTAGGTATCTGCAATGTATATAAGCACTATGTATGTAGTACATATTATATTATACAATATATTGCTGTATAATCTAGGGATCGGTGGGAAGAAATGGAACAATCACGTTAGAAACACAATTTTGCTAACTTTAATAGCAGTAGTCAAAATGATCTTACAACTTTTATGATACAATAACTATACGTACGATATACTCGTATAGTATGGGGTACATACTTTTCAAAGGTCATTGAAGAGACTTACCGTCCACCCTGATACTGTGGAAGTCTGGGGACTTCCATTTATCCAAAATTCTACTCTTAACAAACCTTGTCAACACCGGTTGCCATAGTGGGAAGCCTGAAGGGATGATCGGCCAAAATACTCCCGTGTGTGGAATCTTTTGACTACACTTCTTTGCAATCTCTCTAGCCGAGGAAAACGAATACATTCATAAAGTGAAATAAAAAATAAAATAAAAAAAGCATTTCCTTAACCTAGGTAAGGAATCAATATTTCAAACAAAATAATAATACTAATCAATTTAGCAGAAAGCTGAATTGAGGTGAGATGAAAAAAATACTAGCTTCTACAACTGATAATTCACACAAAAATATCAGAAAGTAGAGTATGAGCTCGGAGTTTAAGATTTGAATCAGAAGAAGCACAACATCGCTGTTTAGGGCCACAGTCAACAAGGTGGAAATAACGCTGATGAGTGCCAACCTTCACAGAGGAAACGGCACATAGAATAGAAGGCGAATCTTTTTTAAAATTTGTGTTTCGTATACATGCAAGGATAATAGAAATATATTTCACAACAATTTTTTGAAAAAAAAATATCTTAGTTATTAACCACTCTTAATAGATATCAGTAATGTATTGTATACTCTTGTCTACATAGCACTGATAGATATATTAAAAGATCTAGACGTAAGTAGGTACCAACTAGACATATTTGTTATTGAGTTAAAGTTTATCTACCTCGACTCGTTAGGTGAACATTTTGTGTTAAACTTCTTAAGTTGAATATTGACATGTGTAGAAGAGAGGAGTTATTGTGGTTATTGGTATATCTAGAAACAAACATATAGTATAGTGACTGCAACTAACTATATTATGAATAACAGTGGTGGAACTAGACTTATATTATTAGTCATGCTTTGTAAGAATGTAGGACCTTTTAATCTTTTTGATCGCAGTTTTCAAAATTTGGTATAGAATTCGAAATATTTCACGATCTCAATTTATTTCCCATTTTTCCCACCTTCCAGTCACCAAATACTCCATTTAGTTCAGTAGGCCTAGTCAAAACACATTTAAGCGTTACGTTTTCGTTCGAATGTAGACGACGTTGTGAGAACGTGTCAATTTTCGTAGCTAAAATACACAAGAAGCTACGAAAATTGACGCGTTCTCGCAACGTCGTCTACATTCGAACGAAAACGTAACGCTTAAATGTGTTTTAACTACGGGCTCAGGAGTTCAAAAAGGCGAGTATAAAACGTAGAATTTCAAGTAAGGTAGATCCTTGATTCAAGAAATTTTGCTGCCATGTTTGCAAATGTTTAGGCATGCGCTGGTATTCTAAATGTTTGAAAACACACCATTGTAGGCATGTGGTGCCTTTTTGTATGTATGGAAAGCATGTCGCTGATATAAAGGAAGGTATCTACCCTAATAATAGAGATTTGTATGCAGTACTACATAATATTGCTTGCTTAGGAGATATCTTACTTTGTTGTTAGTAGAATATGTAGTACAAACAATAATAATTACCTACTGACAATCCATTATATTATTCATCTTGTTCTCAATTCTATGTAGATATGGCAGGAAAGTTTGGAATGCATTATGTGAATATGTAACTTGAAGTTGTATAATTATTATTGGTTTTGTTATTACACTTATGCTGTGTTGCAATATTTATATAGTACATAGTTTGATGGAATGCTAATAATGTACATTTCACATTTAAAAAACATAAGTTAAATAAGTATCTATTTATTGATACAATAAACGGCTGTTGCTTCTTATTAATAATACAATACAATGCTCAATATAAATAAATTAAATAAATTACACAAAATATATACTTGTTACTTTTTGTCAAATTAAAAGTAACATTATAACTGTACATGCGTAAGTATACACATCTATATCTAGACTCGCCTCCCAATATAATACAATATTTAACTATAGGTACTCAATACATAGTAAGCAAACAAGTATGCAAGATAGGGACACTGCGATGACCAGCATCGAGTAGGTAATACAACTACACGAAGGTACACCTATAGGTGCTGGTACTCGTACAAGATACCTACATGTATATTGCAATAAAATACTAATACAAGAGAATTATACTACTTTATATATTTATGATGTGAATCACGATAGGTATGATGAAACTTAAAGGTATGCATCACTTGCAGGATGGACAAAGAGCATTTTTATGATGTCCCGACGCTCACGAATCAGTTCAGGCTAGACTGTTTAAATATGAATGACTGTATGATCAAAGTTTCATCTGAAATACATGCGGAAATTCAACATTACTTTCGAATGGTTTTTATACTTTCAATCCGGTGTTCCTTGATTCAAATCCTGCTGTCAACTTTCTTCAATTTTACAGCACAAGGCACGTTAATGATATTTTAGGTGGGTTTGAACTTATTTTTACCAAGTTTATCATTATTAAAAAATGTATTACATTTTCTTTGAAAATTATTTTTCTTTTACTGTGCACCTATTGTGTTCCCATTGCTTCAAATATATTGATGGTGTTATGTATAATAAAAACAATTTCTATCTTTGGAAGCAACGTTTTTATTTAATTTTTAAGTGAATAAATATAAACGTGACACGTCTGGGACAAGGCGGAGTTTATTAAATAATATACCCGTATATTTATGACCGTGAATATATCATATTCCTTTTTTATTGCTTTTATTTACAAAAGCTACATTGAGATAATATATACGTGATGTGTATCATTTTGTATATATTATTATTTAATAATATTTAAGCACCTACCTACAATAATATGCAAATTTCATTTTCCAACAGAGCATTGTTTGAAGAGACAGGTGTGGGTAATATTACATGATATTCTGGTAATAACCAATTTGATGATTAATAACGAACTAATTGCTTTTGTTTAGGTATGTCACACATTTTATTTCTAATTGATAATTTCAAATTCGATACAACAATTCTTGGTGACAATTAACAAGAAACGTTCTGAGTATGTTCGTTCGTAAATAAAATAAAACATTCTAAATCTTCATTGAAATTATCAACAATGCAACTTGGTCATTTAGGCAACTATTAATTTATTCCTATTCATTTATTTATTTATTTATTTGAAATATACACGGCAAGAAGCCTTTTACATGTTGACATAATTTTTTTAAAATATAAAGATAACAGTGACATATGTAACCATAGGTATAAAATTACTTAGTGTCTAAAGATCAAACAGTAACCAGAGAATTATGTGTGTAGAATAATTAATAAACACAAATATATATATGACCAATCAAAAATAAAATAGACGACACATTAAATAAGATTGATTGAAACAATAATTATAAATTATTCAATTAAAAATTAATATCAGGTTAAATTACTTAAATAATTGTAATAAACAAAAATAAATGAACAAAAACAATATGATAATAATACATACATATATATACATACATACATACACACACACACATATATATATATATATACACATACATACATATACACACATACACACACACACATATATATATATAAAAATATTCATGAAATAAAATCAAACATTAATAAATTAAGGAATTCAGAAGTGATTAATAATTAGGGATAAAACAAAAAAAATAATTAATAAAAATAATAATAATGTAAAAATATAAAATTTAAATAATAAAATTCAATAAATAATAATAAATTAAGATAATCAATAAAATAAACTAAAATAAATAATTTAATAAAAAGTAAAATTAATATAATAAACACGATAAAATCAGATGCGATAATAAATGTCAATAATATTATAAAATGATATGTCGATAGTAATAAAAACAGAATAAATAATTTAATAAAAGTAAAATTAATATAATAAACACGATAAAATCAGATGCAATAATAAATGTCAATAATTATTGTAAAATGATATGTCGATAATAATAAAAATTGTCAAAATTTCAAACAAGATATAAAAAAAAAGTGTCACGACTGCCCATTGTCATTCAAACATTTTTAAAAAAATGTGTAACGTCAGATTTAAACTTGTGAAAACTGTCGGCAAATATATCAGTGAAATTTCCCACCTCATTCCCCAGTCTGTGCAATCTCGGCATTGGGGAATGATAGACATAGTTAGTTCGAGCATAACACTCATGAAACATAACACTCTGCCTAGTTGTTCTGGTGGGAATGTTAAATTGTACGAGTTCTAGCAATTTTGGGGAATCGATTGCACCATTTAACAGTTTGTGAAGAAAAGAAAGATCAAAAATCCTTCTACGATTCTCCAAACTAGGCAGTTTAAGTTGTATCATTAGATTGAAGTAATCAATGTTGTCGACTGGAATCCCCATTTTATAATTAATTAGTCTTAAAAACTTTCTTTGTACCCTCTCAATACAGTCAATATGAATATTATAATTGGGAGACCAAATTACCGAATTATATTCAAGTATCGGTCTAACAAGGGAAACAAATAATAATCTATAAGAGTCAATTTTATGTAGGTCAACTGCCTGTCTAAAAATAAAACCCAAGACTTTCATAGCTCTGCCAACAATTTCCTCTACATACAAATTAAAAGTCAGATCTTCGGAGAAGGTGATTCCCAGATCTCTCAAACTAGAAACACAAACAAGAACGACATTGTCAATTGAATAATTGTAGACGATCCGGGATTTGGTTTTATGAAATCTGACGACCTGACACTTTGCTATATTTAAAAAAAGTTGGTTTTGGATACACCAGTCATTTAAGAGTGTTAAATTATTCTGAAGTGTTATACAGTCGTCAATATCTCTGACCGATTTATACAATTTTAGGTCATCAGCAAACAAGAGAACCTCAACATTCTCGAAGATCTGTACTATGTCATTCACAAATAAATTAAATAAAATTGGTCCCAAGTGCGATCCCTGCGGCACTCCGCTGATGGCATAAATTGGCTCAGACGTACAATTCCCCATTTTAACTCTAAGAGTTCTGTATTTCAGATAGCTCTCTAACCAGTGAAGAAAAACGCCTTCGACTCCATAACCACGTAACTTCCGAAGCAATATATCATGTGATACTTTGTCAAAGGCTTTCGAGAAGTCAGTGTATATTGAATCAACCTGGTATTTCCGAGAAATTGAGTTTAATATATATTCTTGATAAATAGCTAAGTTTGTAAGTGTTGATTTTTTGGAAATAAAACCATGCTGCGAATTTGTAATGATATCGGTTATAGGTTGGCTTATTTTTTTCACAATTATTGATTCAAAGAGTTTGTTCATATCGTTAGATAGATATATGTGGTGGCTATACGATGTTGGTACATGATTAACCATTAAGAGTTTCCCACCACTTTCCCCTGGACGGTTTTGATAGTTGAACTCCTATAGTTCGATAGAGTTCGTCGGTAGCCTGGAGGTAGAGTCTCGGCCTTCAGAACAAGAGGTCCGTGGTTCGATCCCAGGTGCCGGCAAACTCCCCTTTCACGGCACAAGCTTTTAGCTTAGTGTGAAAGGTGTATAAGGTTGTATTTGGGTTTATAACATAACCCAGATATATCTTTTTAAAAAAATAATAAAAAAAAAAAAAATATCATCCAGACTCAACGTAACAAAAAGAAAAATTCAAAGGGAGGTTAGGATTTGCCTTAATGTTGGCACATCAATCGATTTTATTTCGTATATTCTTACCTGTACAATGTTAAATTAACAAATTATATTACAATACAAATGAGATACATACAATGCAGCAGGCGAGAATATCTTTGGATTACGATTTCTCCCAACTAGCCCCTGTACTTGAAAGAATTTCACAGAGGTATACCTATTATTAGATGAATACAATAAAAATGTATTGAAAATGATCCGATTTCGTATCGGTTTCAGAAGAACATTAAATGTTTATTTCTTTATAACACTATCCCACACTCAGATAACATCGTTATTTACCTATGTACTTGTATTGGAAGATAATATTATACAAACGATGACATAGGAAGGTTTTTATGCAGAAAGAACAACATAAAAATATAAAAGTAATAGCGTCAAGATGAACAGCTATAAATTCTCTATAAAATGTATAATTTACGTATATAATCGTATTACAGTATTTCATAATATTACAACGTGTGACTATCAACGCAGCATGTAGATACGTTTATATTTTAATAATATTTTTGTACATAGATGTTATACAAATAGAGAAAAATGTTGATATGTTTTTATTCATTGTTTTTTAGAATGAAGTCCTAAATACGAAACAATATATCAAAATTTCATTTAAAATAAAATGCATTAACAGATCTTTTATAGCCTTTGTAATCCATGAATTGAATAAACAAAACTTAGCAATCAAAAAAGTAAGAAGCAATTAAGGGCTGGAAGAAAGAGGTTTGAATTTTCGGGAAATTCGGAAGTGTTTTTTTTTTGCAATAACCAAAAAGCTTGACAGCGAAGAACTATACTTTTTTTTTGTTATGAAGTTCAACAGTGTTATAGGTACTGTCAGTGATAAATAAAATAATAAGGAAATTCGGTAATGCTAAGGTCTAATTTTCATTTTTATATCCACGATTCATTTCAATTATGATTTTATAATTTGATATAGAAACTGTTTCTACTATACGAGTACTATTATGTCACATAGAGGTCCAAAAGTGAGATAGTCAGAAGACCAACTAGATGTAATAAACATAGAGTTCGTCCTTTCTGTACCATATACGATCTAATCCATATATGAGCTATAATATTTGTTGAAATGAAAATTTTAATGATATAACTAATGTCTCTTATCTATTATACATTGTGCTATCAATGATCCTTCAATATTGCCGCTTTTCAAAACACCATTTGTATTTTGTCGAGTGTTTTCAAAAGGAAACAGAAAGCGCCGTAGAAGATGGAATGTGTTTTTATTTTTAACGAACATAAACATAATATAATTATGTATGTAGCATGTGTTATATAAGAGGCTTAACATGGATGATGGAGGCACAACATGAAGAACGGAGACACATGTTGTATTATAAAACATAATATGAAGGATTTTTTTCCTTTAAATTGAGGAAGCAGTAAAACATATGACTTTCTTTGTATGTAATTTACATAAATACATATTATTCAAATTGGAAGGAATTTAATATTTCAATACAATAATAATAATATACGTATACCATACATATGTTTGAATGAATGTTTTTAAACATAGACATCAGCTCTTGAATGACATGAAAGATGTTTGCTTTAAAGCAAATTAGTAAAATATTCTTCATACATCACTTGATATAAATAAATTGTGTATAAAGGCTTTTGTGAAATGAGAGAAAGGAACATAGAAATGTTCATCAAACGGCTCATCTTTTCAATTAGCACTTCGCAAACAAAAATTATTCTAATCTTACCGACAAATTATAAATGTATAAGATTTTTGGTATAATAATAATAATAACACTTTATTGATAAAAAAAAATTATGAGCAATTGGCGAATTTATTGTCTGGAGACACACACTATCATCCAGCTAACCAACATCGGTATACCACCCATTCAAAATATCTTAATGGTTTATTGGAAAGGAAAGGTTCATTTGCGTGTTTATTACAATTGCTTATATCTGCTGATTCCTCACCTTGTCTGCTATACCCCAATTATGGTAACACCGTGAGGGTATAGATAGAGAAATAAATAGATAAGATAGTTAATCATTTTCAATTTGATTATTAAAGTGGCTTAAAAATGCAAAACAGAACTATTAGTTAATTACATATTATAAGAGAAATTTCCCATTTCTAATGTGTCGCAGAAGTAAATATTCATATTATTTTTAATCACATTAATTATATCTAAAACATCTCCCTTCTTCATCTGTTCTTACGAGTACGAGTGAGTGTGTATGTTTTCACCCCCCGGCTGATATCACAGACACAGGCGGTGTGTCTCGGTGGCAGTGTGAGTGTTGTGTATATACTTTATATTCATGTTATAACAGGGGTTGTCAGTTTGACACATTTTTGTTTCGTATTTAACGAACTGTTAAGGGTGTAATATCCCAATTACTAAGAAATTACGCCTCTCTAATGAGCTGGTTTCTGCCATTATTTTCTTTCCCTTTTCGTCTGATGTTGCTATCTATATTCAAACAAGTATTCTTAAAATTTAAGATACGAGAGGAGAGTACAGACATATCTCTATGTAAGATGTAATAGTACTCAGTGTATGTACATGAGTTGATATTTACTTTCAGTTAGTCTGTATAGAGTTTCATGCACCCAAATATCTGTAGTATGAAAAGATTCACTTGAAACTAAATTAAGCTCGAGCAATCGTTACTTACGTATATTTATGAAAAATAATTTTCACTGAATCATATGTCGTTATTGCAAGTGACTGAACTAAAATATAAATGAATCATTTGTCTCAGAAAAAATAGATTTGTTGCTTTCTTTGAAATGTGTTTTTTTTATTAGCTTGCTTTGATTATGATCACAAATTTAATTTAAAACACGCTTGTCAATAGTTTATAAGTATATCATCATCATCATCTCCGTCGGTCCCTCAATTCTGAGGAATGTGACCATCATGCTTCGTTCTGTAGACCATCTTTCTCCACCTTGAGCGATCCTCCGCCATGTGCAAGGCCCTGTGTAGTGAGCTCTATGTGGCTATATGCAAAGTAAAATTTATTCTATAAAGAACTAAGTATTTTTTTTAAAATTTAATGAATATTCTTAACCTGAATCCAATCTAAGTAGGTATATATTTTTTTTAATTATAAAAAGATATTTTATTTATTTAAAAATATTTTTGTAATGCAAAAATTGGAGAAGAAGAAGTTTAAACAAGAAGGTCGGCTGGTTATGTAGGTGGGTTCTAAGTTATTTTATCCTAATTTGCTTTGGGCAGGTGACTTTGCGAGGGGGCAATGTGATTATCTTTGGTATAAAATGTATGAAGAAGGAAGGCGGTGAAGTGGAAAAGCTGATTTTTCATTATTTTTTATTATCACGATTCCTCCTGGGCTCCCCATCAAATGAAGAAACGAGATACCTATTTTAATTTTACGTCCCTTATAATGTTGATTAATCATAATTTCACGATATTTCATACATTTGCATAATCAAATATTTTTTAAAGTGCTATTTTTAATGAATCATACTGATTTCTTGTATTTATATGTAAAATACGAGTATGAATTTCAAGTAAAGTCAAACAATCTGTATTACCATATTTATAGTTACATATAGAAAAATTCTGGAGGCATCATTCTGGGTTGTATGGGATAAAATGCTTTCTCTGTGGTGATCTTTGGGAACCTGAAAATGATGGATATTTAATACGTTCGATGATAGGTTGCAAAAAATTCTGGATAGATAAGCTCCGAGTGTCGATAGAGGCCTATGTTCAGCAGTGAACGAAGATGGCTGATTAAGTAAGTAATAAGGTATTTAGCTATCTAGTTGATTAAATTATAATGTTTTTACGAAGTAGGGCAAATAAAAATAATTGTGTTCTAGGTTTTATGTAGCATACAACATAAAAGATATTATGTGCCTTTGTACCTATTTAAAATTAAATTATTCATATGACCATCAACACAACACATGTAGAAGGTGGTCGGGATTAACAAGAACTAGAGACAGCAGTTGTAAGACTCATAAGTCCGTGCGATTATGTCCAGATAAGGGTCTGAAAAGGACAACGTAAAAAAACAGTGTACCTATAGGTTTTGTTAGTCTTTACTCATACTTTGCAGTACCTATTGAATAAATTTAGGAAGCCTTAAAATTCTGTACAGAAAATAATAATTAGGGAATCAATATATAAAAACAGGAAAAATAAATTATTTTGTAGAGTACCCGGAAATAATATCTTCCCCAATTTTTATATAAGTTTTTGGGTGAACTGCAAAAGGCAGGTTTATATAAAAAAGCACTAATAATATATTT
This sequence comes from Athripsodes cinereus, assembly GCA_947579605.1. Taxonomy (NCBI): domain Eukaryota; kingdom Metazoa; phylum Arthropoda; class Insecta; order Trichoptera; family Leptoceridae; genus Athripsodes; species Athripsodes cinereus. Next base: position 21,475,219 of record OX388310.1, read on the forward strand.
AACATATTCCATTCAGCAAAGAGGTATGCCACTCTTCACACCATCTCTCACAAGTGGCTACCCCACTTGTGGGAGATGCCGTGAGGGTATAGATAGATAAGTTTTTATGGATTCATCGCTAAATAGAATATTGATTCTAAATATATAGATACGAAATATAAACTTTCGATTTAGAGAGGATATCGATATTTCGATATATTATAATATATCTACTGGATGCAGTGTGACAGGTTTATGATATAAAACTGTATAGAGTAATGGAATCACAATGAAAATAATAACAAAAAGCGTTGGTATTCAAATGGAAGGTGAAATCATTTTATGTTTTGAATGCAAAAGGCAAAATGCTCTAGTGTAAAGCAAAATACTCAAGTTGTCCCATCAATGTCTCGCTTGCACCGCCAGTGAAATGGCTATCAAGACTTTTGATACTCCTTACCATGGAAACATCTAATTTAAATGCATCGAGAGGTTATCTGATTCGGGTCAAATATCGTGAAGGCGAGTTCCTCTGTGAATCATAGGTAAAATACAGTATAAACCAGGTATCAACAAGAAGCATTTCACTTGTAAGAATTTTATTGACGACGAGACGGCGACCAATATTTATAGAGTGGAATAATATTTTTTTCGTTGAGTACATTATTTTTCCAATTTTACCAAGTAAACCATCTCTTCCTACAATATCCTTAATCTATAAAACCTTGTCGAGAATGCAGTCGCTTTGTTGGTTTTTTAGACAATTTAAATACAAAATTTGGCTACAGAGTTATATGTACAATAAAACTACCAGTCGTTCAAAATCACAGATTTCATTGAATACTTTCACCTTATAAGATACGTTGTTGGAAAAATTTTATGTTTCATACGTCATAATTTGACTGTAAAATTTATGGATTTTTGCTAGATTCAACGTGATGTGAGACGAAAGAAGAATGAATAAGGATCACCAAATATTACGCCACAACACCATAATGCGATTGGTAATTTGCCTTTTGTTAATAAATAATATCAATGATTAAGTATCTAGGTAGGTACTTGACTGATGGTACTCGCTGTGGATGTCATTGTGTGAAAAGAGGCCGAAAAGCTGAGATATATTATTTCGTTCTTGTACACTGCATCACGCCATAAAATATTCTAGTTTAAAATTTTGTGAAAATGATGTACGAAGAAAAATATTAAAATGGTCTGAGAAAAACGACAAGAGAACACCTATATTATTATGTAGTTTTATACTGTTTGTACCTACTATACCTACCGATTGTTAAAAATATGTTTTAGTTAAAATTTTAACAATTTAAAATATTCAATTATAGATGGTATTTAATTATACATAACTTTTTTTGCTACTACTACTATACCATCACGGCATATACCACAAGTGGGGTAGCCAGCATACCAGTCGCATATAACAAACATGCAAGCCGTCCATTCCGTGCCAACATAAAATCAAGACATTCAGGATGGGAATCGCTGAATTCAAGATGTAAAATGTCTTTATTTATTCGAACACCTGCCTTTTGCAGGACACACGAAAACTTAAGGAGAAGCGTGGGAGACCAATGATTTACTGGATGCCATACGGGATATCTTTTTTGCCCTTAATTATTTTGGAATTGTAGGTAGAAAAAACATGTCTCTTTAATTTAAAGCGATTACATGCCATTGAGTTATCTTTTTCTATGACATCAAAAAAACCTTGAATTGTTATTATAGGAACGGCATATTGTAAAAAAAGGTTGAGAAAATTATTAATATCATAATTCAAGAAAACCTAATTTTTCCTATAGCTGTTCTTGATTTTCGAATAAAAACAAATTGAAAGATGGGAATTCGATTCTTTTCGAAACTTTATATTCACATTATGAATTATTTTTAATAAATTAATTGTGACATAATATATAATGTACTAGAATAATGTTAACATGGATTACACAGAATGCAGCTTGGAGTAAAGTTGACTGACTCAATTTGGGATATAGCAATATGGTTTCAAAGTATACATTATAGTAATATAATAATCTCACAAGTAATTTTCATTGCATTTTGATGCAGACCGCAATCTCAGTAGGGAGGACTCTAGTCCTGTCTCCTTATACTACGACATTATTGTACCTACACGTTAATGCATACAAGTTGTGGAACTCGCTCTTAATAAATTATTTATTGTAGAGAGTAAATTTATACGACTTTTTTCTATATTTTTTGAAGTTAAATCCTTGCTTGAATCTAAATATGCCTTTAATACTCTGACAGTATATTTACCACAAAAAGGATGGAAGCAGATGAATTTGAAGCCTGGATCTCTCGATTGAAAGTCTATGATTCAACCTTTAGGCCAGGGATGTTGCGGATGTCGATTATTACAAATCCGCGGATGTGAATGCGGATGCGGATTTTTGAAGGCTCACATCCGCGGATGCGGATGCGAATGCGGATGCGGATGTTCAAGATGTTATAGAAAAAAAGTAGGAACTATATTAGTTGGTAGGCCCCACTGCCAAATATGTGACGAAATTGTTGCTACAATAATATTATGATTTTTTTGGCGAAATATTTTTTTCTTTTATGTTATTTGCAAAAATAAAATAAAACTGGCAAAAATAAAAACGCGTCGGATCTTGTCACCAATTTTTTCGTTCCCATTGCACGCGCCATTTGCCGGTCCCGCCCCATTTCTTTCTTGTCGCAACTTGTCTTACATCCGCATCCGCATGAACATCCGCATCGATTATTGCGGATGCGGATGCGGATGCAGATGTCCAAATAAATGCGGAAGCTCCGCATTTGCGAATGCGGATGCGAATATTCGCGACATCCCTGTTTTAGGCTACTGACTAACTCTAATACTAAGACAAAGTATCTTAATTATTACTGACAAAAATATTCATGAAATTACAAAATTAAGTTAAATATAAGAAAATATTTGGATAAAAGATGAACTTTTTGTTACGAATTTTCAAACAATTGCAGTCAACTCAGAAATTTAGATACGTACCTACTGAATAGTAAAGGAACGTGCGTACATAAATTAAGATACGAACTGAATAGAAAGTGGTTCTTTCAGGTTATTATGAACCATGTTAAAATAGTGTTTTGACCATTTTTCATTCACAAAAGATGATTCAATCACTCCCTCGTCTTTATCACAGTTCACAAAAATGTATACTTTTAGAATAAAAATGTTATGAAACAAATAAATGAAGGTTTCATATGGTATAATAATGGGATTATGTAGGTGTTTATCAAGATTCAGGATTTCTTTCTAGTAGCAATCGGTACTTATAATAATAATAATCACAACGCGGCGGTTGAACTACACATACTAAGATTCAGGTTTTATCAGAAATGGCCACCAATAATCAACATTTTTACTGAGCTACTTGTTAATCTGTCATTGAAAAGTTAATTTCGTTACTCGTTAAGTCTTAAATTTAGGAAAAATGTAATTTGTAACGCAAGTTAAAAACATATGATTTGAGAAAGTTGGGAGCTAACTAAAGTTCCCTAGAGCGAAAAACTAAACGATCAAAAAAGATCCTTGATCTTTTTTTCAAAAATCCAGTTCAGTTAATAAGTACTAGCTGTTAAAATCACTAAAAAATCCCATCCAGTGAAAAAAGAGGAATTAGCATCAAGGAAACCTTTTTGACGTCACAGTTAAAAAAGTGAGAAACTTTTCAAAATTAAAAATTAAACACACTTTTAATGAGAGTTAATGGAATCGTTAATAACCAGTTCTGGATATATTGAGACTATGCCATGCAGGTGTGTAGGTAGTATCTTGTTAGTAATTCAATCCACAGTCGGTGATTCCCGACAGTGATGACCCGCCCAGACTCAGGAAAGCACGCAATGCAACCTAATTTGCTGATGCAACCACCACCACCGTATTGTACTCGACCCACTGATTTGATCTGCTTCCCGTAAATAGGATAAATCACATAATAATAATATATCATGGAGAGTAAACAGTGTTCAATATTTATATTTATTTATATCTACGGTAGGGTGTTATTTATTTATCTATCAATATAACCATGGCATCTCATGAGATGGGTAATAGACAAGAAATTTATATTAATAAATATATTTTTAAGTATTTTTGTTCGCAACTTCATATAATATATATAAAAGATATTTAAATATGCACAACGATCCGTCTACCACACTAGCCGCTAGGCTGTGTTTTGGCATAAAATAATTGACTCATTATGAAAGATAAAAGTAAACAAGCAATAATAAGATAAAAGAAGTTAGTGGATGAGTTGGTGTATAAGCCAGAAGGTCAATCCATAAAAAAATTAGTGAATGGGTAAGTGATTGAATCAGTGAGCGTGCCGCTTTGACCATTTAAGTATGAAACACGAAAGAAAGTGAGTAACTCAGCAAATGAGTTATAATTTACTTATAGATTGTACTTTTATGTTAAAGGGAGTATGCAAAAGTTATGCAGATTCGTAATAGAATGTAAGAATTGTAGCTTTCACCGTTAAACGGACCACGACCACATAGACTGGAACTAGTTACTATTCCAAATGAAATGTTTAAGGCATGAAAGTAATAAAAAGTGGAGATAAAATATAACTGAAACAATGGTGATTCTTGCAGTAGACAGCTTGGGGTTTATGGATTTTAGCGGCAGGCTAAGATACAAAATGAGGTGAAATAAGATTGAAGTTATAGAAATTTGGGTTTATAATTTTTAAAAAATTCGTGCAATCGTGAAAGTATATCTAAATTTTAAGTCCAATTTTTCCATGAAGAAAACGTACAATTTTGAAAAAGAAATTGCTATACTATAGTTCGTCGGTAGCCTGGAGGTAGAGTCTCGGCCTCTTGAACAAGGGGTCCGCGGTTCGATCCCAGGTGCCGGCAAACTCCCCTTTCACGACACAAGCTTTTAGCTTACTGTGGAAGGTGTATAAAGTTGTATTTGGGTTTATAACAAAACCCAGATATATCTTTTTAAAAAAAAAAATTACCAATTTTGCAATACGCAAAATCACCAACCTGTTGAAATACTATCGATGAAATTGATTTATTAGCTACTTATGACTTTGAGAGTACAATTCAGAAATTCGTTGAAGTTTTCGAAACGTTTCTTGATATTATAAAATATTGAATCTTCAAGGACTTAAGAAAGCAAACTTAGCACGACATAAATACCCTGCCGAGTGAATTCCTTAATACTCCGTTGGGTATAAAAGGATATTTTTATACCTCAATACGTTTTTAGGTGTAGTGACTGTAATAAAATAAATTTACCCAATACTTTGTGGTGATACGTAAGGTTGTTGGACTATTCCTTCAGGTCTCCTATGTGCTACTACTTCTGCATTATACATAACACCGTATTGGGTACTTTGGTTATATTATTATCATACGTAAAGGGAAATACGAGTAGGTGCCTACTTACCCAGTCACTAAAATGTGTGACAGTTACACACGTAGTAATTTAGGTAGTGTAAATACATAACGACATTCGTATTTTTTCTATAGAATATTTATGGATAAAAAAATTGAATCCATTAAAAATTAATGTATTGTAATAAATAATCGGATTATTATTTTCTCATTGAGGAATAGAAAAACAAATCGGCATTGCATTTTCTTGATATCTCAATATGTATCATTTAGTTGCACCATGGTATTTACAAGGCCTAAAGGTGCAAGGGGTTTTCGAAAGTTCTTGTATAGTTAGGGTTGACACCACTTTGTGTTCTTGTTAGGAGTGTCGGTGGGCGAATTATGTCAAAATTGAATATTATTTTTATAATATTGTAATATGAGCCCTTATACTGTTGGTTTTTAATTCGTCGAAGCGTAGTAAGTATAGGTATATAATGTATAAACTTTTATCTTTTATGTTCCAAGACATTTTCAACTAATCTTTTTGAATTATTCAGGTCAGAGGATTTGAGAACTTTTGCAAGTTTTGTGGTTTCCTAATTTCAAAGCAAACTATATCAAACATGAGGATGATGACAACATGTATGATGAATTAATATTTGCTTATTAAATTAATTTAATTCTTTGGTAGGATTAGTAGCAGTAGAGGGAAAGAAATAGCAAGATAAATAAGAGAAAGCAAGAAACATTTATTATAATTAATTAAATAGTCTGCCATTGTATCATAATATTATTTCATAATGAAGACTGAATATTTAATTTTATGAATTCCTATTATCATAACACGAAAATACTTTCAATTATGATTATGAAGTTAACAGCTTTTTGGTTTCAAATAATATGGGATGTGAATAATTATTATCTTGCGTCTTGAAATATAATGAATTATTATTAATATTTAAGATGAGGATTATGAATGTAATAATAAAGTAAATCTGAAAATTTCTTCAAAAATTAATGGGTGAACCCAAGGTCTGGAATAAAATTATTTATTGTATAATACTCGTTCCAACTAGTAAAATACTTTGATATGTGAAATATATGTATGTATATCAAACTATCTATACCATCTTGGCATCCCCCAATGAGGTAGTCAGAAGAATAACTGAGGAAATAAACACGATAACACTCTCCGTGACAATAAAATATAAGATATTTTGGTGGTCTCTAATATTTATGTCTGATAATGAGTTGTCAAATGTATTAGCGAATAACTTACAAAAAACATTAAAGGAGTTATTATTTCCCTGAAATTCCCAAGCCCATACTAGAAAATGATTTACTTTACTTCTAGTATGTATGGCTCTGAGCGATTCCATTGGAATACGAGATTTTACTACAATAAAGCGTACGAAAAAATAAGTGTTATATGGATTTTTTTTAAATTCGAAACCACATGATTGAACGAAGATCCAAAGCTACCGTTGGTGTAACACCTTGTTATTAAAAATCTCTGTTATTTTTTATGTCTAATACGAAGGTTGAAATCGCTGAAATAAATCATTATTCAGCAAGAGTGATGTGTAGGCGTATTGGGCGTAGGTATATCTTTACCTATATTTTTGGATACAATTATTCGATACAAAATTGGATAGAAAAAAAAATCAAATAACTTAAACTGGAAAAAATCATAAACTGAAATTATTTATTTATAATATACACTACAAGTCTTCAAAAGTTAGTCCTTTGAGAATAACATACTACCTTCTTGTGTCTTGTATAGGACAAAGTTCTCTCTTAAGACTTTCACAGTTTATAATGAGTCGCTATCCACTTCCAATGACTGTCTTCTACTTTTTTGATATCGATTTTGATACCTTGTTTAGAGCCTACCCTCGTTTTTACGTTGTCCTCTTGATATATAAAGAAGTTTCTTTGTTAACCGATCATCTGTTTTAAAAAAGAGATGTGAAATATGGTGATTCCATGATGTGTGTTCGTCAATTTATATTTTATTGCCCCAAATTGCTCTTGCACGTCAAATTAAAATATAACCTAAATTTATCAGAGTGTATCAATATTATTTACAAAAGAAAATATAAATAAAAATTCAATCCGCCTGAACTGGTAAACCGGAAAAATGTTTCCATTTCACTTGTCAATATTGATGGCATTAATATTTCAATATTGATGTTTTGATATAAAGTTGAGAGTTGAATTAAAAAAAAAACTTATTTCTGTTGACACTTTCAATACACTGAACTGACCAAAACTTATTATATTGTTGTATATGTAACATACTGGCAAACTGTATAAATATCTAATACTGGTATTGTGCAGATGGAACGATCAATATGTGCAATCAAGAACGATCTAATCGCGCATCGGTTATTTAAAATAATTTTTAATGAGGGTGTATAAAGAAAATGAATAGATCCAACATTGGACAAGGCACAACGCACGAAAAGGACGGGTAGCGGGTTCTAGACATTACTAATAAGGTGATATTGTCTTTTTTATCCTTACGTGAAAATTTCATAAGTAGATATATGTATAACCTCATACAATGGTTCATTCGATTAAATTCCTAAAGAGCAGTGTTTCCCAACCTTCTTCATGCCATTCCCCACCGTAGTTATTTCATAAGTCATATGCCCCACCGGCCTCTTTTTTAATTAAATTTGGTAAATTTTCAATAATATGTGCAAGCGCGGTGCCCCACCTCTGAGGCGTGATGCCCCACCGGTGGGGCGTACGCCCCACCTTGGGAATCACTGCTAAAGAGTTTTGTGGGTGGAGGAAAGATTTATGTATTTTTTTAGTATGTTCGGAACAATGCATAGTTAAACAATGAATCTTTATCTATCTATCTATACCTACTATCATTATCACATAAGTGTGGCAGTCAGTAGACCAACTGCATATAAAAAACATAGTTAAAGTCCCCATGTCAATAAAAATTAAGTCATTCAAAATGGGTGGCGAATGATCATAGATGTTCGTAATTTTTTATTAATTTAAAACATTGGTGTCAAGAGATAAATTTTATAAGACGAAGAAAGTTATTAAGTGTGAGTGTATAATATGATTGAAAGAGTATCTTATCTAGTAAGTACGTTTGTTTGTATTGTAGTAAGCACAAATAAGAAAGACAACATAGTAATTGTAATAATAGTACGATATTATTGCATTAGTAGTTGTGTAGGTATCTAATATGTTTATGTGTGGTAAGCTCATAATTCCCCCTTACCGACACATTACCCCATCTTTATTCCCATGGTTACTCATGGAAGTGTGAATTGTGAGATATGAAAGATATGAACTTCTGTCGTAACTTTCCATAATATCATAATATAAAGTATAAACCAACACCCTCTCTGTGCTATGTATGTAATATCGCCACTGCCATCAGTATGTACCTACTACAACCTACTCCTTCTTACCTACTTACTCATTCACCTACTTACTTTACTTGTGTTCTTAGTACTAACTGATCAACAGAAGAAGTGTAGGCGATTGCACGGATACTATACTATACTATACTATACTATACTATACCCTCACGCCATGTCCCAAGTGGGGTAGGCAGAGAGAACGGAACGCCAAACAGATCTATCTTTACACACTTCCTTCGCTTCCTCCACATTCATACAGTTCCTCATACACGCACGTCGGTTCCTCTTACTCAACACGCGGCCGTCCTTGAGAATTTGATCCACGGATTGCACGGATCACTAAATAAAAAGGAACAGAAATTAATTTATAATTGCGATTATGATAATTATAATTATTTATTATTACCTATTGTGTTATTACTGATGATGACTACATTGTAGTTGAAAACGTTCTAATAATTAAAACAATCTCACAGTGGAGTGAAACAGTGTTTGATTTACATAATTTTAAATATTATCTTTTATATTATAATTATTTGTTTATTTGAAAGAGTAAAAATAATTTCAACATTTAAATTAAACATACAGCATGAAAAGGCTCACTTGTATATTTATTACATAATTTAATGAGCTACTGGCTACCACAGTTGCGTGTCATGATGATGAAAGTAGAGAGACGATTAAATAGAAAATAAAAATAAATGTGATGATTGTCGAATAAAATGTCAAATATAAATCATTTATTAATGACTATGTGCTAAAGGAAACCGTAAAAACAAATTCAGTTAATTTTTCAAAATTGTTTGTAATTACTAACCCAAAATTTATTTTTAAATATCCTGTATAGATAAAGAAATAGAATGAAATGTTTCCTAATGTTCATGGATACATTTAAGTGTATTCTATCTTTACAGAACGTAACTCATAAATGAATCTAAAAAAGCAGTAAAGTCTGCCCAACATGTTGTTCGACAACGAAACAGTTCTTCAGATCCTCATTTCAGCTAAAACTCGTAACGTAGCACGCAACAAGTTGTGGAGGTTTATATTGTGCTCGGAACATTTCACAGTTACATGAGTAATAATCACAGGGCTTAATGAAATATTTCTGAAAGTGTTTCTTTTTAGTAGGGACAACTAATACTGTTGATAATGTGAGTGTCAAATTCAAAACAAACTTGTCAAACAAACAAAGGATTATAATAGCTTTGTATTTGATACAATTTGAGTTCAAATTTAAATAGTGATCAGTGTAATGTTTAATTAAAATTAGAAGTATTTAAAAAACCGCTTTTGATATTCTATTTGATAATTGGTACGTATGTTTTATTTCTGTGATGCTGAAAGAGATTTATTTTGACATTAAGTTACATTATTTCATAAATATTAACACATTCACGTACACAAAATTATGAATTTTATAGTCCGAATTGAGAAAGTGTCCATTAAATACATTTTTAGTTCAACTGTAATATTCATTAGATCAAGAGAGACATCTTTCGACTTCTTAAGATACTATAAATCATTTTAAGTGTCCTTTATAGGATAGACCTAGAAGATTAAATAAACGGAAAGATATTTTTATGTTTTTTTTCTGACATAGATATCAAACTCAAGTTGAAAAACTGAAAAAAAATCAAAATAGTCAAATTTAACCATAGATTTTTCAATAAATTTTGTGCTACTCTTTTGGGTTTGATGAAACTTTATGATTGATAAATGGCATTATTAAAACTTTAAAAGAAAAAATACATAATGAATTGAAATAAAAATGAAGTAGTTAGGTTACATAATTTTGAAGTTTTTTAATAATAAATTAACTGTTTTATCCTTTTATCGTCAATTCAACACTTTTAAAGAAGGAGACATTAAAAAAACACATTTGGAATGAAGTCTAAAAAATTATCAATTTCAAGTGAATAATTAAATAGATTGTCAAAGTATTTGAAGTTTAAGCAGGGGTGTTTGAAGATTTGTAAGAAATATTAATTAAAAGACTTATATTATGAATCATTTACAACCTTTGATTGTACTATGTAAAACACTGCTATCAAAAATAAAAGGGAAAATATGCCTTCGCTTATACTTATTGGATTAGTAGCCAAATTAATATCAATATATTTACAATATCCTAATAACTAAAAATGAAGACGAGCGTTTTTACAATTTTATCATGCGACTAAAATCCTATTGTGTAAATACTCTTTGGGTTATTTCAACAGCTCATTGAAACCAATTATCATAGAATTTGATTTGAATGTGTTTCATTATTTTATGGTACAAACAGGATGATGTGTGGTTAATACATACAGCTTCTCCACTATTTATCCCGACTATGGGATATACTGTGGTGTCTAAGATAAATAGATATGTTTTAATATAACTGCTTAGGTATATATATTTCCAGAATCCTAATTAATGCAAGTTACAGGATATTTAGAAGCATATAATAATCATTATGTAAATAGGATGGATTTCAAATTGAACCCTATGATTTCATAAGGGATAATTCGATATTAATTATTGTATGATGATTTACTGCTTCTTATGGCTTTAATTGAGCGAATATTACAAATTTCCATCAATATCCTTGTTACCAAGAATATAAATATATGTATGTCGGAGAGAAACTATACTAATTATTATTATCTTGACACACCTTGTGACATCTGTCTTTGTTCTTGTGAAATGATTAAGTTTTTAGGCTCTTACTGCGGTATTATTTTTAGTGAAGCATACACATCTTTGTTGAGATTTGTCTTCATAATTAGTTTTTTTTTTGCTGTGGATTTATTTATTTTCTTTCGTGAAATATTTTTTAAACTTTGACCTGGTGCTAAAGAGACCCTTTACATCCTTTTAGTACTGAAGAAAAATAATTAATATATCTACATTTATTTATTACAGTGTCTTGACATTTCAATATATTTTTTGGTTGATGTGTTTATTACGCCCTTTCTATTGTATCAATGTTTTCCTTCTTCTTGTATAATTGTAATGTTGATGAACCCAAGTGTCCTGTAAAGGACCTACGGGAGATGTCGAAGAATAAAGAATAAAACTATTCAAACTATTTCTTCTACATAATTACTTCAAATTTTTGTTAATTCAAAATAACTGATTTATGTTCCATTTCATATTTTTATCATTTTTAAATTGATTAAATTGGTTTAAATTACTTATTATTGTGCATTGATTGTGGAGTTTTTATTGTGAAATGTTTATTTTAATACGAAATTATTAAATATGTTTATTTACTTCAAATTGATTTCATTATATTAATTAGTTAATTGATAAACATCTAGTACTCCATAGGCGGCGTACAGACAGCCGGATGCGAACGTCAATCATCAAGCATCAAGCAAAAATCTTAAATCTTTCTGCGACAATTGGGAGCATTCTACGAAGAAATATTAGAATGAATGCCTTCGTTACGTCTCATGGACGGGTAACGAAGGCATTCATTCGAACATTTCTTCGGAGAATGTTCCGAATTGTCGCCGAAAGATTTAAGATTTTCGCTTGATGATTGATGATTGACGTTCGCATCCAGCTGCCTGTACGCCGCAATAGAAGAAAGACAAGTATTAGTAAAACATCACGGACAAGACGAAAAACATCTTTGATTCAACTTCAAAGTATGTCACCCATCCTGAATGTCTTCACTTATATTACAGGGTGACTTGTTTATTGTTAATTATATGCAACTAGTTCGCTAGCTACCCCAGCTGTGGGAAATTCAGTGATGGTACGAATGAATGAAATAAGTTTTTTGTAAACGGATATCAAAAAATTTAACAGTTTACAACAAAATTGAATATGCCATCACAATAAATAATATATAATATGTGGACTGCAACACTAAGTTCATAAGTCACTTTTGCCAAATTTTGACATAGTGTATTTTCTTAATTATATATTGAATTTATTCATCAGGTTGTTGTAAAGGATTACTACATACTGAAGGATTAGCGTTGTATATAATAATATATATATATGATTATAGGTACAGTTATATAATAAGAACAATACTCTATTATAATTTAATATGTTTCAAACAATCGCTATTAGGTACTATTGTTATTAATATGGTCTAAAAACTATTTACTGAATTTCACATCAAAGGCTTTCTCACAATATAGGTATATATTAATATTATTGATGATGAGCCTAATTAATGTTCACAAATTGATTTAATATCTACAACCTCTAGAAACCTAAGCCTAGAATTAATTTATCTTGTTGAAAAAAGTGAAATAGGCTCTAATGGGGAGTTATTCCACATAGGGCACCCTAGGATTCCACTATGTAAAGCGTACTGAAAGAATATGAGCCTATAAACTTGTACATATTTAGGTTAGTATTACAGGATGTTTAATAAAATTAATTCACTTAACTGTGGTACATGTTTGTGGATGACAGCTGAGTTGTGAAAGACCTTTTTCTATTTTTGTAAACCATATTTATAGTTGTTATCTGTTATGTGCTTTTACCAATAAATAAAATAAAATAAAAACAAACGCGATATCTTAATCATTATATTTAATTATTAATGATATTAATGACAATGAATTATTTTATGTCAGAAACCTCGAACACAATCTTTCCGATCCTCCCCCCCTTTTTTATATAATCATTAAATTTTTTCATTACAATTTTCTGCGAACGTTTTTATCGATGATGTATTTTTCCATTCTCTTAGTTTTTCAGTTTATACACGGTTAGTTTTAAGAAGTCGCGCCTCTGCAATAAACTCGTCATCTGTATATTGATTTATTTAATACGAATTTATTTCTATGCATAATATGCTTGTAAATAATGTACACTATAGTACAAATAAATAAATAATTTGCTTCATTCGGTAAGCTCCACGTGTGTGAACTTCAGGGATCTAGAGATTAAGGCATCATCTAGATATCTACTATGATGTATGTATAATTAATAAATATATTAGATTCAATATGCGTAGTAGATATAATGTAATATAATATATTGTCTAAGTTAAATACAGCTATTAATATAATTTACCTTTTTGCCAAGGTAAAATTATCACTAAAACAGTCTTGTGGTTTCTTAATCAATCTAAATATCCGATATTTAATCCCAGTAGATATAGTCTTTAATATAACAATGATTACTTGCCTTGCTTTAGGGAAATTAAAAAGCAATACATGTCTAGATTGTTAAATTATTTCTAAGTATTTCTAAGTGTTTCCATCACAAGTTATTAATTGTTTTGTCCAAAATATCGAGTTTGCTCGCAGTCCATAAATTTTTAACCAATAAGTTCAAGAATTTCTAAAAGAAATCTTTTCTATCAATATATTTTTTAAAAATAATTAAAACACTGTTATATTTTCACTATATTTATTTAAACTTTAACGTTTTCGCCCACTTCAATGGGCATTCTCAAGAGTACTATGGGCGAAAACGTTAGAGTTTAAATAAATATAGTGAAAATATAACAGTGTTTTAATTATTTATAAATTATTGAATATGAATTTTCACAGTGTGAACACAAACACCCTTCAACAATATATTTTTTCACTGTGGAGGTACGTCTGTTTTTTTTAATAAGAGTTTACAGGAGATAATTTTATTAATAAATTTGCACATGCCTAGGTGCTAATGCTGTGAAAATGATTAATTAAAGATCAGAGAAATTTATGTTTGGTTCTAAAACATTATATTAATATCTAAGTCTTTCAACATTATCACATATATTAAGTGAAAAGCTAATGATCTCATTATACCCAATGAGAGATTGCTCTCCACATTCTTATTTACAGTACATCTTCTTCTTGTTCTGTATCAGGGCTAATCGACTTTGGCAATCACTCTGCGAAGGCTTCTCTATCTTGCGCGACCCGGAAAAGTTCTTCCATATGTCTCATCCCGGTTCAGTCTCGTATGTTACGCAGCCAAGATATTTGCCTTCTACCAGGACCATATTGCCCCTCAATTTTTCCATCAGTATTAGTTGGAGCAAGCTATACATATCTTCCCATACATACAAAACAAATAAATAAGTGGATTATATTTTGCAAGATTCTGTTCATAAAATTTTTATCTTTGAAGATTCTACATTGTATTAAAAATATAATATTTTTCATGTTACACGTGCAGACAATCCTAATACATTTAGTAGATGTAGGTGTCGTATACTTTTCAATACAAGTGATAGTCTCATTGAATTAGACATTTTCCGCGTAGCACCAAACCATAATATCTTCAGTATGTATCTGCTACGAATTTGATTTCACTTTGGATTACATACTTCATACATAAGGTATCTGAGAGGAAAAGGAATTTTCATCATGTGGATTGATTTGAACCTGTGTGTAACCATGAAAGGAATACCACGAATCCGCTATAAACATAATATATTGTAGATAGACACTTATGTATGCCAACTACCTATATTATCACAAAGTAAGGGTTTCAATACATCATGTATTGCTAAAAGTAAAATTCTTTTCAAAGTAAATTTATTTTATGATATTAACAGAATAACATTTTTAGAACAAAATATTTTTAGTGTACATATGGATTATATTTTTATAAATACCTTGGCTTGTTTATGAATAATGATTGAACACTGGTTCTAATATTATAAATAATAAGAAAATGTTGTTTGGTTATATTAAAATAAATTGGTAATAAAAAATGTTTTCTTTAGAAGACAATTCTTTTTTTTTATAATACAGAGTGTAAAGAAAACATTTTTAAATATTGAAATTTTAATTGAGAAAGATGTAAATTTGAATCAAAATGTCTTTGGAAACTTACATGTAATACTTGTATTAGACGACGCTAATATTATTGTTTTTGTATAAGAAATGTTTCTTCCTGTGAACCTGAAAAAAACTTATTCACTGTAATGAGAAGCAAAATTAAATAAAATATTAAATTATTCTTCCGGTGACTATTTATTTACGTGTCGGCTTTCGGAAGCTTCCGTTCTCATCGTCAAGCAAATGAAAGTGAAGTTTTACTATAAAGGTAAGCGACAAAAAGAGAAACAAACAAAATGTGAAGTTTTCCACAAGAGATAAGTATAAGAACACAAACACTGACGTGGTAGGATCGGAGATGCCAACACTGGCATAGTTGTATTAGAATAGAGAGAGTCCAAATATTAAAAATCTTCACCTAAACGGATAAATAGGAGTCCTTGGACTCCTGAAATATCCGAGAAATAAAGATATTTCAACAAGAGATAAGTTATAAATAGAGATAATCAACCATGTTATAATAAATGAGATTTGCCGGTGTGGACGGTCTTATATTAAAACACTTCCAGCATTTGCCTTTGGTCGATATTGGGGAAAGGACGGAGAACCCATATCAGAGATGCATCTACATTTTTAAAAAAGTTGCTTCCTCTACATTGACCTATAAGAAAAAAAATATTGGTGTAGATACCTATTTAATAGGATAAATGGAAGTCCCCAGACTTTTGGGCTATCTGGGTGTTCGGTGGATCTCCTTCAATGGTGGATTAACTAAACTTTATTTTTTTGTATATATTAAGGTATAGAAAACGTAGTTAAAAATAAAGTTACTTTTCGTCTATTGTTGTAACCCGTTCTGATATAATAATAATAATATGTAGCTATTGTGATCTCTATCTTCAAAGAGTACACAAACCAATGTATGGAAATTCACAGCACAAAAAGCGGGATGATTGAACTAATATTGGTGAAAGCTCAGTCAGTGCCTACACGCAATACAATACATAGAATAACATTATATAATATCAATGACATTAATACTAGAACAGAAGCTATCAATTTTAACAAATACAGCCGTGATGTCCCGTGGAATCCGCAACAAACAATTGGTCTTTCACTCTTTTGTGCTAGTTTTTAAGTACCATATAGAAAGCAGGTAAATTTATTGTAAACACTTAGTGGTTGGTCAACTTACCATTGTTGAAAAAAGACAACTTTAATGTACAAATAGTAACATACGAATATATAGCACAAATCACTTGAACCGAGTGGAGTGCCTTAAATGAATGTCGCAACATATCCATATTTATCACAAATAAGTAAGATGAATAGCAATTGTCTTCGAAAAACGATTGTTTTAAACTGATTGAGTTGAAATTTAATTAGACTAAAATGTTCGTTGAAAATGAAGTTCAAGTTTCTTGCCTAGT
This sequence comes from Athripsodes cinereus, assembly GCA_947579605.1. Classification (NCBI taxonomy): domain Eukaryota; kingdom Metazoa; phylum Arthropoda; class Insecta; order Trichoptera; family Leptoceridae; genus Athripsodes; species Athripsodes cinereus. The sequence continues at coordinate 21,492,133 of OX388310.1, forward strand.
ATTGATGTAATTGTATAATAATATGTTTTATGGTTTCATCGTTCCAATGGTTTGATGTTACGACATTCAGGAGGTTGAGGGGATGGGACCCTGTGTGGGAACTACGGTACAACTAGGGATGACCTGCGAATATATGTAGGTACATCGAATTTCGGAAAGAAAATTTTGTGTATATAACAATACGCCATTTATAGGGCGATTTGTGCAGGAAATAAAATTGATAGGTACCAAATATTTTCTGTTTGTGAAAAATGCAGACGTGAGTTCATCGAAATTTATTTCGACTTTTTTTCAAAATTTTATATTTTGGATTATATGTTTTATTGTACTTTTCATTGCTAATAGCTTAGGTCCTGAAACGCTTTTCAATAATCGATATTTGAGTTTCTTGAGTTTGAAAAATATTGCATTTTTTCTTAGCACGGGAATATTGTTAGTTTTTTTTGGTACTACAGAAAAGATTTATATAAGCAGATATGTGAATTTTATAAACATAGGTTCACTTGATGTGTCTGCTCAATACTTTACCATGAAATCCATCAAAGGTACGTGAACACATTTGTTGGATGCAGTCGTACTGGACAAATATTATTCTTATTAATGTGACTGTGGTGCAGCACAGACCATGCCACACTTGTTGAAGTGTCCATTGTACCCTGTCACATGCACTATGGAGGATATTTTTGACGCATCTCCACCTGCTGTGCGTTTTGCACAGTACTGGATATCAGTTTGATTGGTTTTTTTCTGGGTTTTGATATGATAAATAATAATAATATTAATTTTTAATTGTAATTATTTATAAGATGAATTATGTTTTCATGAATATTCACAAAGTACATGTATGCTTTTGTTTTCAATTTCTCCTCTCGACTAAAGGGACATCGATGGAGTGTAGTCAAAAGATTGCACACGTGGAGGTTATGTTTTTGATATCGATGTTTGTAAACTATAAAACCTTGACTTTAAAATATTAACATAATATAATATTGTATTATTATGGAATGTGGAGGTAGGTATTTGAATTTAATATAAACCAATTAACTATTTTGTAATAGACAATATTAATATTAGGTATTAATAATAATATAACTGATTCATAATACCTAGATAATACTCTCAAAGAACCTGCGATAGGAAATAACAAATCAAAAATAAATATCTTATCATTATTTCCATTATTAATGTTATTAAAATACACGGGTAGGTGTAAGTATATGAAAATCATGGAAATTGTTATAAGTAGCCAATTAGTCTCTTGTTATAAACATCTAAAGTGTATTTCGATTTAAAATTGAAATACCTACTTCAAAAATAAATAACAATACTATAGTCTTATCGTACAACAGTTTGAGACGTAGAATACATTTGATGGAATTATTTAAATTATTTTAATAATAAAATGATAAACAAATAAATCTTTTTTGCTATGTATATAAAATATTAAAAAAAAACAAATAAACATTTATATCAAAAGGCGATTATAACATATCGCGTACGCAATTTCATTTAGCCAACCTGAATAATACTTAAACGAAACATATACCTACCTTGAATTAAATGAACTACAACCGGGAGCGTGGGAAAACTGTACCTACCAATGGATGAGGTTAAAGGAACAAGAGAAAGAATCAGAACTGGTAAGTACAAATTAGATGGGAAGACTGTTGGTGTCACCGGAATTCCTTGCCAATTATCCACTGTGGCATGATAAATCTGTTTAACCAGCTTTAAAGGTTCTGTAAAGACGATACATATTTCACTAGCATCCTTGAGGTGATCCAACGACTGTTAAAATACAACTCGTATATAATCATCAACATGTTTAATTAAACGTAATATTTTTAACATACCAATAATTATTGAAGGACACTTTTTAATTGATAATTTGCCAAATATCTTGAGATTTAAAAAATAAACAGAACATCTGTGTCTTAAGAAATGAAAACAGTCGTGACATTTAAAGATCTTTGAAATCGTTTTAATGAATGGTTTCTTAATCATCATCATCTCGAGCACAGAGCAGAAACCAGTCTCCTCTATTCATAGTCTTTGCGCGAATTGAGTCACCTCTTTTCAGGACAGCGTTTCTTAATATCTGCAGCTTATAATGAACTCGTATTTTTTTTTCAATCAAATATTAAAAGTAATATAATTGCAATAAATTAAATAAAGTGAAATTAATTTTTGTTACACATATTGTACAGAACAATGATTTATGTTCATCCGTGCAATATTCCATTTTACTGTCGATATAATTATCTTGTAACCCATCTCAAGATGGTTATTAAATTTCTTCTTATAAGTTAATATTTTTTCCCTTTAAAATCATATTTCATGGTTTATGTGGTTTACTTTTTTCTTATATTTTTTACCCAAGTTAGAGTTCAAATATCCAATATGTGAATGATTTATAATAATCAATATTGTATAGAAGAATCTACACATAACAAAAATATTAAATTTATTATACCTATGCCAAAAGAAAACATTAGACATTAATAACATTAATAGCAAATTAGCAAAAAAAAATTAGATTGTATCTGTATCGTAAAATTCTAGGAAATGAATAGGATTCCCATTTATTCTGTAAGTTTTGAGTGTCTGTAAGAACAAATATTTAATAAATCTCCCGCCTAAAAGTAAAAATAATACTTAAAATTTGTACGCGTCAGTGATGAGGGATAGCATTAGAGCAATTGTATTTCGTGGAGCTTTCGGCAAAATACTGATCTCTGTAAGTTTTCGAGTGGGCTGTAAAAGAATATGCAATTAAATTACACAGGTCTACAAAAAAAATATTTTTGAAAATTGTTTTAGTTTTGATAACTGATTTTTATGTAGTTTTTGGTGCTGATTTCAGAAATGATATTGTTTTTTTTCCATCACGTAAGGAAAAGTCATAAAAAAGCCATTCTTTATATCAGTTTTAAGTATTAACAGTGATATTAAAACATTTTAAACATAGGTTTATCATAAAAAAAGATGAAGAAAAGTTGTCAATGCTGTACTAAAACACAATTACAAGTCTTTGTGGTAACGTTTTCTTTTTCCTTCAACACTTCTTTTTGTAGTTTTTCCGCTGTAGAGTTGAGGATTTTCTCTTGTAAACATCCAACATTGGTCAGTCATCACGTTTACGTTCCAGCGTACTTGATATAGCTGCGTTTCATTTTTCATATCGTGATGGAATCGTTCTCCTTGTTCTTCACTTACTGGTCCAAAATTTTCTGGAAAATCGTCCAGATGAGAATGAAGGAAATGCACTTTTATACTCATGTTGCAGCCCAACAGTTTGTAGTTATTTAACATACCGACAACTATATTCCTATAGTTTGGATCTTTTTTATTTCCTTGAAAGCCAGTTACCACTTGTTTAAAAGACTTCCATGCTTTTCTTTCGCGGCCTACCATTTTCAACTCGAAGGATTCATCCTTCATAAGATTCCTAATTTTAGGCCCAACAAATATCCCTTCTCTGGTGGAAGTAAAATCTTTTTAGGATCCACTAAACTCTCCTTCTTAACATTCTTATCTCCAGGAACCAAATTTCTTTGTACTGGCCATTCTTTCTTAACATAATGTAGTTGAGGGTCACAGCTATCCCATTCACAGAGAAAGCAGGAGAACTTTGTGTAGCCACTCTGTAGGCCTAGTAACAAAGGGATCACTTACAGATCTCACAAATGGTCCACTTATGATCAGAGTAATTAATCTTGTTATGGACCAATTCAAGGTTCTTATAACATACTTTTAAATTAACTGAATGTCCTACTGGTACAGATGCATACAGGTCGCCAAGAGACAAGGTACAGGTAAATCAAGCCCATGAGGGACAGGGCGCATGGCTGAAGGAATATTGAATGTAGTAGTTGTTATAAATATCTTTTTAACAAATTCAGTTGCTTTTTGACAGTATCAGACCCACAAATATTACAAAAACAATCAGGGGAGTTGATACAACCTCTAGAAGCCATTTCTAAACGCAAAACTAAATTTCACTTCAACGAAGAAACTGTTCAGAGAGGTTTCATCCATACTGAGAGGAAAAGTGGAATGGCGGTAAATGAACCAGATTTTTCTATGGTACTGTAAAGTTTTTTTTTTTTACAATAAAGGCTGTTTTATGTTCAAACCAAAATTTAGACTATTTACATTAGTAAGTTAACTTATTTGACTAAATATTGTAATATAAAATTATTATTTTGGATTGAGTAATTAAAGTACCTACGTAGGTAGTACTATGCAGTAATAAGTAAAAATTTAATATGTGATTTGTGGGTAAACGGAGGGTGATTGAACTTTTTCATTATTTTTCCAGTAATTTACGCAACAGAACGCATAAGAATCACTAAAAAATATTGAAACAATTTTTTCATTGTTGACCTGTGTTATTAATAGTTTCCTTTTTCTAACAATACAAAATTTTGTACGTTTTTTTTCTTCTTTTCTATTTTGTATGTTTTAAACTATATTTTTGTGTGTTAGCGATAGCTGCTTGTGTGATATGCTAGTGAGAACAGATGAATGAGCGGAATGTGTGATACTTAAATAATTGACTTAACAGTGGTACATGTTTATGGATGACAGCTGAGTTATGAACGACCTTTTTCTATTTTTGTAAACCATATTTCTAGTTGTTATCTGTTATATTGTGCTTTTACCAATAAATAAAAAAAAACATCTTAAATTCAGCGATGAGGTTTGTCACCCTTTTCATTGGCACGGAGAGCTTGCATGATTATTATTTGTAGCTTGTCTGCCGGCTACCCCACTTGTGAGAAATGTCGTAATGGGATATTAGTAGTTCAGCATTTATAATTATTATTGGACAACATTAATGTATCGTTTACGTGCCAAAGCACCTCAAGGACACTGTACAATTCATCAATTCTAGGACATCAATTCTAGAGGAAGACCAGCCAACTCGCAGTTAGGCAACTGGTTACCCAATTTGGAGAAGATGATGTGTTGGCAAAAAGAAAGACAATATTAGAGATGATGTTTAGTAGTTCTTTGAATTAGCTTATAGATAATTTGCACCCTTTCAAGGAGCAATAGCTGTTGATCTTTCAACCCGATAAGTTTAGTGGGCTCATTATCACGTATGTCTTGCTACAAAGTAATCTATTACAGGTAATTTTATTATGAATTTTTGATGTGAAGTGTAATTATTATAATTAATGTTAATTTAATAATTGAAGGTAAACTCATTACAACATTAACATCATAATAATAACAATATTAATGTCTCATAATATAAAGTCTCATAATATAAGTCTAGTCTTACACATCAAGTTGAATACTATAATCTTACAAAGAATAATTATTCATATAAATATATTTCAGGATATTTGTATGTGTACAAGTTTGTTTATTTATTAACTACATATTCACGCAGTCAGCCGCATGTGATAAAAATGTAAGTTGTCCTCTCCGTGTTCACAAAAAAATCTAGACATAGGTACATTGCTGAATTGTAGATGTAAAATGTCTTTATTTTTCCAACACCTTCTTTATATAGAACACATAAAAACAAGTGTTGTTTTCTATACATTTTCGAGTATTCGATTAAAGGCAGGTGTTCACAAAAATAAAAACATTCTACATCTTAAATGGGGTTCGTCACCCACCCTGAAGTCTTAATTTTTATTGGCATTGAGAGGACAGCTTGCATGTTTATTGTCTGCTGGCTATCCTACTTGCGGGATGTGCAGTGATGGGATAGTAGTAATAGCAGTAGTTTTTAAAAATATTGAACGGTATCTTATTTTTTGCTAAATGAATAAAGAAATCCTTAACCTTTCTATTTTCATTTTCATAAAAATAAATATTTGAATTAGATTGTTTATTAGCTCCATGAGCGATACCGGGTAAAAACATAAGAAACATAATTATGATACAAAGAGTTACACAGACAGGTCGCATTGTACTTATGCTACATTATTGTTGAGACGAAAATGACGATGATATTCATATGTATTATCATTAATATGAAAATGATATGGAGATAATATTGTAATAATAATTATTATCTACATAATATTATAATGTACATAGATTGGGATGTCTGGATTCCGGGTTTGGAGTTTACGAAAGTTCGGGACTTAATTATAATCGATGTGGGGGAAATGAATTAGCGTCGGGAGACTAACTTCATCTCTCGTGATACTAAACAGACGGCGACAGTTTTTCAATTGGATGAAACTCAGTCAGACTAAGAAATATTATTGTTTGTGTTTCATAATATTGTGATCAATAATTAATTTATGTTTGCGTGAAAAGTTCAATCTATCGTATTTATTTCACTGCAAGGTTTCCAGAAATCTACATATATGAACCTTTTTTTACAGTGCATCATTCTTGTGACAGCAATATAAGAACATTAGAAAAGGAGGTTCTCAGTTGACACAGATATTCTCTAAATGGAAAGTTTACCTTTTGACTGAATCACGTTGTCACCCTGGATACTATTCTTATTTGTGTTTTCAGGAGGATATAAAGGAAAAAATGTATTATTATTTCTAGTAAACGTTTAAAAAATCTGGAAAACGTTAAGTAGAGTTATATATATTATTTATCTTTATCATCACTGCATCTTCAACAAGTGAGGTAACCACAAGTCAATTGCACGTGATAAGCCTCCTGGTTGTTTTCTTGTGCCAATAAAAAGTAAACATTCAGAACGGATAGAATACCTCAGTGTTGAATTCAAAATGACACGTCTCTTATTTGTAACGTTTTGTAAATATCTGTTTTAGGGCATTTGAAAACTAACAGCATAAAGTGTTAGACCTTTTCAATGGCAGTTGCTATACGGAAAATTTTAAAAGTCTATCAGTATATGTTAAGAGTCAAGTCGATAATCATTTAACTACTAAAATGAAATGATTGTGATGATGCATTGAGTGTAAAATGAATTTGTTCTCATGACACGAATGAATAGGTAGCCGCTCTCATGACAGGGTAGTAAAGTGAGTGAATATTGAGAATAATACTCCAATTTGCATAGGAATCTTCTCTTTCATAATAATAAACGGGCGTGTAAGGCGATTAGGCAATCTTGTTTTACAGACCAGTTAACAAAGTAGCGGGAGGATTATCCCTAGACTGTGTCGGACACACTCAGTTTGGTTGGACGCTACTGCAATAGAAATAATGTATGTATGTAATTTGTGGAATAGGCGAGAATATTATTCATATTTGGTGATATTTTTATTGCCACTAAAAACATAATAGGTATTTGAATGCGTATGAAACTAAAGTTCTTATGAATAGAATACACGAATATTGCGACGAGAGTACAGAGAATATAACGATAACATTACTTAGAATATTTTATTCATAATTTTCTTTTTAATGCCCGAATTTCTAATGTAAATTAATACGTTTTTTAATTTGATAATAACAAAATAAAATTAACTCCCATTTTTTATACTTACTTTTTTAAAATCTAAGCTTCGATATGCGATGTCTTTTTCAAACTAAACCTACTACTGTAATGTGGCTCACTCTATACAATTTAAGATTATTATTGTTAAGTAAGCTAGTATTAAAGAAATTAGTTACAGAAATGATTGAATATATTCAATAAAGAAATAAAAATGAAGATGGTTTTGCTTCGATATGTTTTAATTATAAATGATGTCAAAATAATTGAAACAAATAGAAGCAATTTGTTTGATTTTATTGGCAATAACAATGTGATTATTAGGAAACTATTTTGTAATATTTTGTTATAGTACCTAATTATGCACTACTCCACATATTTTTTTTATAAAACACTACCGAAACACTAATTAAAACTAATTTGAAACTCGTCAATGACGTATCTTAGCGTTGAAACCGGTACATAGTGTTTTATAAAAAAAAAATATGTGGTGTAGTACATAATTACTACAAATAGAAGCAAGATGCAGCATCAAAAGTTCATACAGTTTTACGGAGAAAATATATCAAGTAAAAGCGAATTGAATACACTTATTTGTTAATTAATAAGGTAAACATCTGATTCATTCGGCTTATTTATTTCTAATTATTCAAATATGCATAATTTCAGTCTTTTGTTTGCCCAATGATGTCAAATTTGTAGGTTGTTATCTTTTGTTTTGTGGATATTGTTTATTTTTCAATATTGTTCATTGTATTATTTTAATTATTTAAAATGAGAATGTATCTACGAATAACACAAATATAACAATGTACAATTTGAAAAATTGCTGAGGAAAGCAAAAACAAAAGGTTTAAAGATCTATTAAATATATTTTTTTCTCCAAAAACAGCGCACGTAATTTACTGAGATAACAAATGATTACTTTTTTGTTTCAATAAAAAAAAAATCAACAGGAAAGGTTCCTAAAAATCTGTGCCGTTAAATTTATGCTTACGACAAAGGTTTTATTAATGATCTGTAAAAATTGTTTGCAATGTTTCTGTTTTTATAATAAGCAAAATCCCTTTCACGTTTTTTTCGGAAGCGCCACAATGAGATTTTGAATTTTTGAAGTGTCATAAACATAACGAAGTATTATTTTATCATTTCGCGTTACTTCTGAAGAATCTTCTTGTATTATGTTTTATTATTATTATTTCACTTGATACACATAAGTATACAGCGATTAAAGCAGAAATAATATTGTAATATGTTTGAAAAACGACACAACTTTAGCAATAAGAATTGTATGTAACCTCAGCTTTATACAATATGTTATGGGTGAAGTTTTCTAAATTGTTAAGGATCTTAAAAACTTGAATTGTGAGAAGTTCAGAGGTTCGCAGACATGCCGTATCGATAGCGATAAATTCAGTATAAGTATTCAAGTAGAGAGAGACTTTTCAATAAAAGAAGAAATATAAAATGTACTACTTATGAAACCCACAGGTAGGTACTACATTCAAACTTATTTTCAAATCTCTGTATTGAAACGTTTTAAGAATTTTAACTTTAATATAGCGCCAGGAAAAATTATATTTGTCTCATTTTTAATATTAATTTTTATGTTTTTTTTTCACATCTATCAACAATGAAACGATAGATCGAACTCGTCTTTCTTATTTTGATTATTCGGCAATTCCTTGATTTATTCTAACATGGAAAGTTTTTAAATGTTGCATGCAGTATTAATAATTGAAATATATGTTTATCTACTAAATTGATTTTGATTATGTGTAAAAGATCCCATTGTTTGGATGAAATGAAAATCAGCTTTAGCATCGAAGTGAAGAAAAATATCCTTAATCTTGTTTGATTTTTTCATTGAAGTAATTGACAATTTTCTTAGTACTCTTCCTGCCCAAAAAGGTACTTATTTAGTGATGAGAATTGTTTGTTAAAAGTTCAACCATTTCGTTAAAAACCTTACATTAGTAAGTAGGTAGGTATTATAAAATAATAATAATTTATTGAATTTTTAGTAATAATAAACGCGCAGGCTGATATGGCATTTTGTTGTATCTCTCGGGAAAATAATGTTTTATAATAGATGTGTAAAGAGATAATTATTATTGTGTGAATTAAAAAAACGAAATTTCGTAGGTGATTAAACATTATATGTGCAGTTCTGATAGTATGCCTATCTCCACAAGCTATTATTAGCAGACTGCCTGTTGTTTTTTTAACAAAATTAATTTGATTGTGTTTGTTTTTATATGATAGTAAATGACAGCACAACACGGCCGTTTCAGTTTTATTATGTCACATGGTAATATAATATTATCATTGTCAACACAATATGATGTTTATTATTTAATTTCATCACTGGGTGTTACCATACATTTTATATTGTTGGCTGTATCAGCATCAACTGTTTTGAACTGGAATGATATGTTTAAAATTGATAATAATGTCGTATTGTTAGTGATGGGATTTGTACGTTGAGACATTGAAATACAGAATGTTATGAATGCCTGACAAAATTGCTTCCTAAAATGTCATTTCAAATCCCCGATGTGCAATAGAGCCAAGTTAAACCCATGGATGGGTAAATTCTACCAGCCAGATACTAATAATATAACACATAGGTCGGGAGCAGAGGCGTAACAAGGTGAAAAGGAGATATATGGGTACCTATATAGTGAGATGGAGGGTAGTTAACTCAGGTGGAGCTAATTGAGTTATAATTAAATGAAACAATAATATTTATTCGTAATAATTATGATAAATACTTACTCGTACATCATCATGTTGATATGAAATGAAATTAAATTCTTTATTTCCCCTCTTACAATAGGTACATTTGACAATTTTCACAATATATTTTAAATTATTATGGACAACACATACCACTCTTTCTTCTTATCAGACTCATCATGGGCTCCCTATAGGGATCTCAGATGAGCGAGCCAGGGGCAGCTCTCACAGGGACCAATAAATGGATAAATTAGGTATGTTGGTCTTTGTATAAAATAGGGCCACATATCAGGCCACCCCTGGCCCGCCTGACCGTGTACGTCGCTAATTGATTCACGCAAGACAGGGAAATTACACCGTCCCACTAGATTGCTCTGTTCTGGGACGGTGATAACAGTATTCTTTCTCAAAAAAATAAAACAAAACAAACACACACCACAACTACAATAGGCGGTCCAAAATTGAAAAAAAGAAGATTTGTCCAAGGTATAAGAATGATGAAGGGAAAAAAAAAAAATAAAATAAAAAAAAACTATTCTAAACACATACACACCCTTCCACACACACACACACACACCCTCACAACACGAACTCACACATGTACACACATACACGACCCACCAACTCACACACACACACACGATACAAATACACACACATGCGCCCATAGTCAGTTAGTTGCCCGTTATATTCCCTCCCAAGAACACACAAACATAATCCACCACACCGCAAACCACACCCCCCCCTCCCCATCCGAACAAACGAAAGATCAGAGAATATTTCATCTGTCTACATTTAGGAGAACAAAAGCACACCGCTCCCTTCCTCTAGCATTGAGCCACTCCACTATAAGCCTCTTAAAATTTCGATCATTGGGCAACAGTTCACTCTCTATGTCCGGGATCACCCTGTTATATAGTCTCGGAGCAAGAAAGCAATACTGTCTCTGTGCGAAAGTGGTTCGCAGTCTTGGGGGCTCCAATTTATTTCTGTTTCTTACACCATATGTAAAAATGTAGCTCGGCTGAAACGCTTCAGCATTTCTATGGACACCTTTTAGAATTGTTTTCATGTAGAGCTGTCTAATGTCCATCAGCCTTGCCTCATTAAAGAGTTGCTCCGTTGGCTATCTAAATGGCCTTTTGTACATCACCTTTATCAATGTTCGTTGGGCTCTTTCCAGTGGGGCCAATATTGTTGAAGCCGCGCCACCCCATGCAATTATTCCGTACTCAAGGACACTCTGCACCAATGCAAAATACACGCTTCTAAGCACATCCTGATGTAGCAAATCTCTCAAAACTCTAAACACATATGTTAGTTTTCTGCATTTTTTTGTGAGACTTTCCACATGCTGCTGCCATCGTAGATGACTGTCCACCATAACTCCCAAATATTTGAAAGTTGACACTCTTTCCAGAGGAGAACAGCCACATGTTTGGTGTTCGCCTCCGCATTCGTGTATGGTTATCTTAAAGTTTTCATCTGGTTGACCTCTTTCATTTATGCTAAACGTGGTATACTTTGTTTTGGTAATATTAAGTGTCAGCAGATTGTAGTCCATCCATTTTTTTATCTTTTGGATACCTCTGTTCGCCATCTCAAATGTGTCACTCCAAGTGTTTGAGCTATACACAAGTACAGTGTCGTCAGCAAAAGCAGCTATGTTTTCGACGCTAATGATCAATATTTTTTTATATAAAATATTGAGTACTTATAAGAAACTTGCACAACCAGTTAAGAATGTTTCTGATTATTATGAAAATATACTATGTACCTATGTACCTTTGATAGGACTACAGCGTTTCGGTAGACATTGAACTATGATCAATCATGGAGTAGAACCAAAAAGAATACCGACCACCAGTATTCAAGAGAGAGACGAGTGTGAATTGTGTGATAAACTAAAATTGTTTAGTTACATTTTATGTATTTTGGTGAATTTTATTTGTTTTAAAAGCTGACTGTTTAATTTATATACCTCTTTAAATAAAATATTTAAACTTGAATAACTATGTTTATTTGTTACATTAATTTAAATTAATGTAACAAATAAACATAGTAAGTAAGAAATTATATACCTTTTATTAGAAATAAGTTCCTGAAAGCTTAAGACTATACTGACAAAGGTTCGTCGGTAGCCTGGAGGTAGAGTCTCGGCCTCGTGAACAAGGGGTCCGTGGTTCGATACCAGGTGCCGGCAAACTCCCCTTTCACGACACAAGCTTTTAGTAGCTTACTGTGAAAGGTGTATAAGGTTGTATTTGGGTTTATAAGAAAAACCCAGATATATATTTTTTTTAAAAAAAAAAGGTTCATCAAAAGAATAGAGAAATTAGAATGAACATGAAATAAAATAATGATGCGCAAAAAAATACATAATTATTTATGTACAATTAATCAGTAAATATAAAATATTATAAGAGAGTTACATGGCTGATTAAATTAAAAATAATTGTTCTTCAACGGTTCTATCGAAAGCACATAACAGAAACCAATCTCTTCTTTTTAGAGCATTTTTGCGCTAGTTGGATCACCTCTTCTCATGACATTACTAGCGCTCTGATGTTGTTGTTATAGGAACGGTGCGTTTTAAAAAAATAAATGTCTACGTTAAAGCAGCAGTGTGGACCAAAGGCCCGCAATTTTTTAGCCTAAGATTAACGTGTAATACTATTCTAGTTACACCCGTGTCCGTAAGGGGGAAAAATATGAATAAGCCCATATGTTGTAATATTTGAAGCAATAAAATCGGTACCGGTCTTTACGGCGGACGAACTGGGGAAGCGCCTGGGTCCCCGTGCTTTTGGGAGACCCGCGTAATAGACTGAAGGTATGTTTAAAAACGAAATATTGAAAAAAAGTATTTTAATACTCAAAAATTAATAAAGGAATTTTTCTTTATTTATTCTTGCCCGAGATAAGTTTCATAATTGTTTTCGCCCGTGAGGACAATTTTGGTTTGACTTTGCAGAAAAATATTTGGGTGTGAGGTGCGTCTTCCTTCAATATACAAAAATAAAGAGATCGTGAATTTTCTCAAATTGCTACACTAAATTGAAAGTTGACGACGGGAAACTAAAACATTTATATGCTGGGTATTTTCAAAAAATAATAATGTAATACAGGAGAGACGATGGTCCTGGCTGGGACATGTTTTGAGAACGCCCAATGATAGTTGGCCAAAAAGAGTGCTGTTCTTCCGTCCGCAAGGGGTCTGTCGGCCCGGGCGTCCCTCTTTCACAATACACCGTTCTTATGACAACGATATCAGAGCGCAGGGAATGTCGTGGAAAGAGGAGACGCAATTGGCGCAGAGACGCTCTGAATAGAGGAGGCTGGTTTCTGCCCTGTGCTCCCGAGAGGAGCGTTTAGGGCGATGATGATGATTTTCAAAAAAATATGCATATTTTTTTTTACCCAGTGCAACGCACAATTTCATTCGCCCAGCGCCCTGCATGCTAAGATCGCCACTGATTAAAATATTATAATTAACAAGGACACCCTCCTGCCGTTATATCAAAACCATACAATAAAATTATCACACATCAGTGTTGAACTTAAGCCAACGGTTGGTATACAAAATATAAGGAAGGAATAAATAATAAAAGGAGATTTATAATTGGTATAATTGGTTTTTTATTCTATGTTCTAGAAATCTACAAATGCTCTCATTAAGATTTAAGTAATTTAAAAAAATATGTATTATACAAACAAACAGCTATTCCAGATTATATACTACAGTTTTAAATATTGTATAGTTCACAAACAATTGAAGTTTCTTAAAATATTATATAACATATTAATACTATGTTCCAAACAAAAAACGAAATGCTCTCGATGAGATAATCCAAGCATCAATCAAGGCAAAAATAATCAAGAAAAAAAGAAAACTTTCACTTATGAAATGAATACGTCCCTGAAAGTATAGGAACACAAGTAATAATCAACGCATAGGGGGGGGGGGGGCAATGCACTCTGAATGAGCAACAGGGGTGTAATGGGGGGGGAGGGGAAGCAATGCCTTGTATGAACCACACCACGTTCAAGACAGTCATCAACCAAAGCCTTGAAGAGATCTTGAAATAGGTCATGAATGATTCTTTTAGAATAAGATCCACAAATCCACGAACACAAACATGGAGCATTAATTGTGCAACATCATGTAATAAACATATATGTTGTCATCTTCAAGCCAATAAACAAATAAGATTTATAAGATGAGTGGCATAAATCACCACTGAATTATGAATGTTGATTGTCTCATAAGCAAGGTTTTAAGAATATCTATCTTTTACGGGACACTCGAAATCTTAAAAGAGTTGGAAATCTATTCTTAAAATATCTTTTTATATTGATAGTTCTTTAAGGTTATTTTAGTTTTTTTTTATTGTTCAAATTATCCGATTATAATTAAACGATGAAAACTAACACCAAGGAAATTTCTCTAAATACTAACGTAAAATAAAAACACCATGCAGATATTTTATCAGAAGTTTTAGATTAATTCACTAAAAATACAACATGTCGAACGATGGTTCTCCGTAGAAATTCATGACAATAAAATAAGCTCTGATCCACAAGTGGAGATAATACGCAAAATTCCATTTAACAAAAAAATCATAACTTAACAACATTACCATTTAATAATAATCTTATATTTATGCTACAAAAATGATGTACGCATTAGGTAAAAGTGTATGTTATTTGGGTCATTATATTGCCCGGTAGTACAGTGGTTCATGACGAACTGATTCAACCCCCATTCACATCCGGCACATCCCACAAAGAGCGCAAGAGCCTTTTCATTTCAGATACTTACTATAAGGTACTTCCACTACTCTCCTCTAGCCCATTAATTTAACACGTCCGCGCCTTACGCACGAACCAGTGCTGTTCACTAATTCTGCGGTAACCGTAAACAAAAAGGAAGAAAATGGGAATATGCTATAACTTTTTTAATCACGATTTTGAAAATTTTATTTCAATTAAACATTTAATGCTCACTGCCTATTCGTGTTTTAGTATTGAGCTATAAACTAACAACACCAAAACAAAAATAATGAGCTACATGGATAGTTTCCGTCTTTTAATTCAGAAAAAGTTAGGTCTACAGTTCTGATAAATGAAAAGGGTTTTAAAACGGAAACATATAAAGGTAGAAGTAGTATTGTATAACCACAAGTCAGATAGTTGGTCACAACATATAAGTCAAACCGTTTCAAACGAAATTATTTTTCTTCTCCTGAATCTTAATCTTTACAATACACTTATTAATGTGTATGTTGATGAAAATGTGTAGTGTCACCCTACAGGGTGTGCGATGAATTTTAACAAATCGAGTGCGGTTCTTGCCTTTTGTGTTCGGACAAGCGGATGTGTTTGGAAGTACTTCTGCTACTACAAGAACCTTCCATACAAAATATTATTATTTTCATTACTAGCATTAAACTAAGCTTCAATTAAGCAGTTTTACTTAAAAGCCATCGTCACCAATTTATAAATATTCTGGACCAAACGATATCCTGTTTTGCTCAAAAACTTGTAGCCATTATATCAATCTAAAAAGTTTCTTAATTTAAAAAAGCCTTTCGTTAGAAACGTACCAGTAACACGTAATTTTTGTAGGTTTTTTTAGGTATATGTTTACATTAGCTGCAATGTATTTCTTGACACATAAAATACTTGCAATATCTTCATTTTTTTTTACAATTACATCATCTACGGATGAAAATTTGCATTGACATTTACAAATGTTTGCGTATTTTTGGATTTTCGACAATTTTAAAATTTATTCGGAGCCATTCAGAGCATCGTTATAGGATACATAGTAACTAGACATAATCATTCTATTTTATTTTATTTTATTAACAATTCTCGGCGCTAGCCTTTAACATGTTATATATTTACATACATAGTTCATATTCTTTTTTTTTCGACACAACAATTAAATTAGACTGACATACTTTTTTTGCTCTCGCAAAGTTTATTAAATACCTATAAAGTGACAAAAGTTGTGCAGATATAAAATTAAACATCGCGCTTTTTTCACGTAATATCAGTTCTAACAAACTACACACACAAGGTACGCTATCACATATTGTCTAATCAATAATACATATAGGAACATTATAATATTCATATACATATATCATCATGAATCAGCCTTCTATGTCCACAATTAAATTTAAGATATACTTGAGATTGAAAGAGAACACCATAATTAGAGAAGGTTTTTCAAAATTAAATAAAAAAACATATAGGCTACCCTTATAAATCTCCAGATCTTCGCGTCGTGAGTTTATTGCATCCAATAATAAACAATCGCCCAAATATATGTTTTCAAACGGACACTAATATTTATGTGAGTAGTGTTATAGGTATCTGATGCTTTGGACAGACAGAAAGAGAGAAACCTTATGGAATAAATTTAATAATAACACAACAACAACATATTATTATTATTATTGTTATTATGGCGTAGCACTGGTATGGCCTGCCCTCAAGGGGAAATTAATATGTACGGGTGAAGATGAACACATTATCATTTTATTACTTTGGGAATTAGTTGTTGTTTCTAATTGTTTTACATTACACAAAACAAACGAAAAACAATCATATACCTAACTACAATATATTATCCATGAATCTGTCTGTGTTACATCACAGTAATGAGTATATTAAGAAAGTATAATTTATGAAATTGAATTTATAACAAATCTCGACAGGTAATTCTAAGTTTATTTATTTATTTACCGATAAATGATAGAACTTTTAACTATTTAACATAAATCGTTATACTAAACACCTTTCATACATTCTACAAATCGTTCGTGCAATAACATTAGATTTTTTTAATTTTCATGTACCTATGAATTTATAATTTTGTGAATTGACTATAAATATATGAACATTATTTTTGTCAAAAGTTCACTGCAGCTTTGAAATTTTCTTTCAATACTATGGCAAAATAATCTCCAACTCTTTTCTACAAAATGTTTCGAATTCTAGGTTAAACTTGATATTTGGTGATTCAATTATGAATCAGCAATAAATCCACATATAGTTGTACACTTATTATGATGAATTTATTAAAAAAAAACATATCCATATATAATTGAAAAAAAAATTATTATGCAGTACATTGCACCAATATTTATTTTCATGTATATTAAGACAAAGTATTCTTGTGGGTAGGTTTGTATGTACATATTATTGTGTAAACAATTTAAGTATGCAATGTTTACACGTTATTCTATTTATTGCAGCAAAAAAGGTCTGCACGTAATAGTGGTTTGTAAATTAAACATGCAAACACATTGGAGGTTTGCAATAAAATTATATTTGTCTAACAACAATTCTGCAGCTTTTCCTGAGGCGGTGCATTCAAATACACATGCATCTTATTTGTAGGTATTCTTTTTTTAAACATCTCTTTTATGACATTTGAAAACATACACATTTTAAACCTTACTTTACTCTTATGAATAGAATATTACTTTCACTTGAAAATCACTTTATAGGTACAAACTCGTAGGTATATTTTTTAGTTTAAGCATTTACAGTATCTGTTAGCTGCCTTTTATATTTGCATCGACAATTTTTTTAACTTCTTTACACAAAGCACACACAAAAAGACTAGGTGCGTTTAATTTTTTTTCAATATATGTAATAAATAAACTACATTTTTAAATCACATGGAATAAAATTGGTTTTATCGTGTAAAAAATAGACAGATTAAAAAATGATAAAAATATCTTGACTATGAAATATTACTCTGACAGGGTACATAAGTATATTTACCTCACACAAGTTTTCTTATTTTAAGAGCCCTTATCATGTAGTCTGATTATCGAGTAGTTCTAGCTATTGTCTCGACAACATAATATTTACTTCAGTAAATGTGACAAGGACTGCTAAGTAACATACATTGGGTTCATTCTGTATGAAACTCTATCCTATTATTTCCTCTTTGCAGTATGCAAATATCGATAAAGTAACTTAGTATGGTCCGTCCGTTTAAAATATGAGCGGTTAAAGTAATATATAAGTACCTATTAACTGTAGCAGTAACAATATAACTAATAAATAATTAATATTAACGGACAGGCATCTCATTTGGAATGTACCGGTGTTACCAGAGTTAGCAAATAATAGTAATAATAGTCTGGTTGTTTGAGTCGCTAGTTTAAGAGAATACCATACCTAGTTAGGTAGTTGATGTGGTTACAACCAACATATTTTATCTTTTACGACCAATACCCACCACTGTGCGTCGTTCAAACCAACGTTTTGGAAAAATGCCTGAAAATTTTTGGGTAAAGGAAAATAAAACACGTGTAATTGTTTTGCAAGGGAATTCGAAAGAAGGAATGTTTTTACCTACAAAGTAAAAGTATTTATTTTGGTTTCACAATATATTGTTGTAAATCGTTCATCTACATGAAATTTCACAATAAATTTATTGGAAAAATTGAGACTTTTAAATGACAAGTAAAGTTTTTAATTTCCATGAAATAGAAATTTGTATGGATTAACAGATTTTTGTTCCTTATAGCAGCGGTGGATTTGTGTGTAGGTATATCCTAAAAAATGGTTGCCTCTATGGGTTGCATTGGATGTTTCTCGATTGGTGGACCTTATATCGTGATAGTAAGGATGGCGAAATTGGCGAATGTTCTCCATGAACTTTGATTGTAATCATCAAGCCAGCCTAGAACCGATTCGTAAGCGCTGGAACGCCTTTCACACTTACCTTGTGAAAACATTGTTCTCCATTTGAGATGTCTGAACGGTTTTGGCATCTGCGCGTTGTGCCCAGATCTAGTTACAATAAACAAAATTTTAAATAGGTATTCTTTAAATATTTTCGATAACGAAATTGCTTGAGTACGACTTTATCTACTTTTGTTGAAACCATAAAACAATTTTATTAATATTAATTTAAATTAATTACTCAGAGTTACTTATAAAAAGAAATGATGTACGGTAAATTAGATGTACGTACGTACATAGTATAAAATATTCGACGCAAGTAAAGCGGTAATAAGGAAGAGAAGAGATGTAAACTTCATATCGATGCTTATATCTTCATTTGAAGAATTGAAATTAAGTTTATCTGAAAAAATGAGAATTTCCATGATACATCGAAATTTTCAAAAGTGTCATTTTTCATTTTAGTAAAAACCATAACATCATGACTTTTATAAACACGGAAGGTGTCCTCTCCTAATAAGAATCCTTTTTCTATATCTATCAATACGCACTACATTTAAACATCTTCCATAGATTAAGGTGGACTGAATATATTAAAATATAGTTATGACCCGATGGGATTTTCTTTATGATATGAAGATATCCAAGGCGTTCACTGTGTGGGTGTTAAAGTAGTAAAATTCCATAACGACATTAAAAAAACAAAATTAGTGTTTTCTTCTATGTTCTTGTTCTTCTATGTAAATTATGTTCTTTATTGAGAGAGACGCCTTTCGCCTTGTAAGGACATTGTCAATCACTAAGATGATATTGACCCTTGTAATATCTAGCAGAATATTACATAGCTCAGTGTGTAACCAGGAAGAAGAGGGAACAGGTTCAGAGTTGTTCCTAGTAGAGAACAACTCGAGAAAGGTGCATCTTCAAGGAGGTGAAGAAGAGGCCAGGAGGAGCAGTCACAGGTTGAGGACGGCTCAAGAAAGGAGCATTCCAGGTGGAGGATCATCAAAGGAGCAATCCCAGGTGGAGGACGGCTCAAGAGAGATTCAAGTTCCCTCTCTCGGTTCGAGAATACCTATTGTATAGTGTGTGTTTTAAGTTGTGTTGAAAACTTACCTGTAAATAGTTATTTAATCTTCATCAATATAGTATTTAAACGGTGTTCGAGTTACAATACTAAACCCACATCCCGTTAGTAGCAGAACCAAAACTTTCGAGGGATCTGAAGACTGGAGCAGTGTGTGGCCCCAAATCCACACACCATTAACCACAGATAATACAACCCTATAAGACGAAAGACGTCTCTCTCAAAAAAGAGCACATTCAGAAGAAAACATTTGATTTTAAATTTCGATATTCAAGGCGGATAAATTTATTGCGTTTGATACGATAATTTATATCCACAGCATTTTTAATTTCGATGTTTTCGGCTATGCTATTAGGAAAACATAAAATAGTACGGTTTCACATCCCTAACACAGGTGGAATATACCGATGCAAATATTTCCATGTCAAATTAAATGAGTTTCTTAATTTCCCTGAAGAGGTCGCTGGCTGTGGACGCTCCTGCTGTTGATGATGATTATATTATTTTTAATATCTTGTTCCGTCTTTGTCTTTCCTATGCTACACCTTTCTCTTTCCTTATGTACCTACCTAGAGTATATAATCAAATTTATTTCACTGGTACCTACATACTATCTTGCTTTGATAATATTACGAAGTCGTATAATAAAGGTTTTCGTTTATTTTATTCTTCATAGTATGTCAGTCATAATATTATTAGTTATATACGAATTAAGTACAATTTGTTCTTAACATTCTTATTTAAAACACAGGGAGAAAACTAATACATACTATAATTTATAAATCAAACGTGTTTTTAAATTAACAGTGTGTGGTCATATCTTACAATTTCTCAACGAATTTTTCTTTAATGTGTTATCTTGATAATGATGTTGGATGGTTTGTTCCATTGCCGCTGTTTAACATTATTTTGAGAAAGGAACGTGTTTCATAAGGCGTTAGAAATATTTTGAAAATTCTTTTGAAAATATAACTATTTTCTTTAAATTGAAAAGATAAAGCAGACTCGTTGGAATTTTTTTTGGAAATTATTTTCTTACTAGTGTTCTTAATTAAGTTCTTGGCTGAGGTTATTTCTACCCATTTTTTACTTTTTTTTTCTTTTATACCATAAACAACCCGAGGTAAATAAATATATTTCTATATTTCTGTCCTTTTCCTAAATGAAACAAAAACTGTGAAAGCACTACTCTATGGTTAATCTATGGCATTAAACACTTCTTTCCGGCTTTTGTCAGGTTTTCTTTTTGCGGCCCATGTTGATATAATTCATTTTATAATCCAGAAATTTAACCCATAAACGACTTAAAAACACTCAATTTGTAGAAAATATTTAAGAGAAAATTAAATGCAATAAAAATATCCATTAATATAAACAAAATAAAGTTAAAACACGAATTAGAAATTACTAACAAAACGTCACACAAGTCTAATGACAGTATAAACGTCAAACAAATAGTTGGTATCTGTTATCTGTGGTTGGTATGTACTTTGGGTAGAAATAACCACTTTTTCGCGGAATATTTTTGTTTGTATAAAAAAAAAAAAAAAAATGGGTGAAAATAGCGCCTCCGTAAGTTCTTCCATATAATAATTGTTTTTGAATGCTGTTATATAATTTTATCGATTTAACAATATATTAGAAGATAGTTTTTGAAGTGGATAATTTTTTTTTGTCATTGTTTCGTTATACATAATTTGTTCTATATTGAATAAAAAAGTAGTAATCAACGAGCACTCTGCTTAAAAAATAATTCTAAAAAAACATTAATTAAATATAATATTAAAACATGATTTAGTTTTTTTACATATTTGTGAATATTAAAATAAAATCATTTTATATATATTTTTCCCAAATTACCATTAACGAAGTACCAATGTTTTATGTTTTGGAAACAGTTAAAAAAACCAAATAAAACACATTAAATTGTATCTTCATTGTGACATCCCAAAAATCTTGCAAACGAATAAATAAAAAATATTCCCTTTTGTTTAGTCACTTTGGGACTTCCGCTACAGTAAGCGATAACATGGAAATAAAATCTTCCTAATTTGATTAAGTTCAAATTTGTTGCTTTTCCCTTTTTATAAGTTCAAAACATTTACAATAAGTTTGTTCATAACCTAAGGACTAACTCTTTTTCTTTTCGCTCACAACTTTTATCATTTTATTTATTCAAAACAATGAAAATGGTTTTCTTTAGTCGAAAAATTTATGACAACGTTATATTAACATTTCTCTTTTTATCTTATTCAAATAGCAAATGCAGGCGGTGAGTTTTATTTCATGCTATACATAATATTTTATTAGGCAGATATACCCACCTACTATTATTATAAGCACTACCTTTTTTTACCAAAGGGTAATACACCTTATAAATTTGAACAAAACAGTTTACCTTAGATACTTAATCGTAAATAATATCATAAATCTAACCTCATGCACCTAAGACAGACCTAAATTTATTGTTGAAGATAGACCCTTTCATTGAATTTACACAAATTCGTGTATTATGTGAATACTGATAATAAAATAGAGATTTTTTTTTGTTAATCGGTTGTATATGCCAAAGTCAATGCCCAAAAAAGTATAAGTGTCATGCCTATCTGTTTTCGGCTCTTAGATCCATCGAAAAATTCGTTAGTCGGTAAGTGCCACACATTGTTATTATTTATTTCATACTATTTCCTGTGTAGCCACATGGCATGATCTTTTTTTTATTCATCAGACTTTCTTGTCTGAGGTCTTCTTGGCTTCCACTTGATAGATATTGTAGGAAGAATAGTTATGTAGAACTAAATACTATCAAGTATCCTTCTATTAATACTATTCCATTACATGAATATTATATTAATTAATTAATTAACATAGGAGAATCTACTGACCATCCTATAAGCGAAATATAAATCAATTCTCGACAATGTTTTTCTAAAATGTATGTATTGTAAAAATAGATAAAAAGTTTACTTTCTAGAATTAATATTTACTACAAAACTTATTTTATTGGTGGAAAGACTTTTAAAAAATATTATTTTATATTCTGTTTATGCAACAACAACAAAAATATTAAAAGAATTTTTCACTTTTGATTAAGTAACAACAATAAATAATTCAGTAACTCACAGTATACAACCTACTCTTTTTATTCCATCTTTGAATATTTTTTTAATATTCTCTTAAGTATTTGAAAAACATATTTATATTGCCCGAAGACAATGTGCCCAGGGGTAACTACTGAACAAGTATGAATTTTATATTGTGCTTTCAAAATATACATAAAAAAGAAATATATAAAAAAAAAAAATCAATGCGCAGCATTCCACCTAATCATTGGCATATTGAAAATAAGAAGAAATCTTAATATACTTTCGAAGTTATGAATTTTTTTGATCATCCTTGTGTAAATTATTAGCTAAACATTTAAATTGATTATGAGAGAATAAAAAATGCGTGTACATTGTAATAATAATAATTTCTGAAAAGTAATACGCTGAAGACATAAAAGTACACAATGAAGAAAGTTGTAAAATTAATTAAACGTTCATTCTATTACAAGCTACATCGTATACGCAATTTAAAAAAAACATATATACATAGTTTAGTAATAGAAGTTCCTTAAACAACATTGTTAACGCATCAAAAAAACTTGATAAAAGTAAATTTATTTTCATATTGATGTATATACTTATTGAAAAAATAAAATTTACTATGCCATCATAATAGTTTTTTGCTAAGTAATGATAAAATAAATGTGTATGTTTGAAGATTAAAGCTGAAGTTTTGAAAGCCGGCACACGTTTGGTAAAGTCTTGTGGAAGCATTAAATGTATAGTATTTCCTTGGTTTTTATTTTGTAAAACTACATATCTCTTTATATCACAATAAAAATGTTTTACAAGTTGCTTTATTATATATAAAGTAACCTAGGTTTCGACTGATGTATTTTTCAAACTCGTTCGAAACCTGGGTCACCATAATAAAGTGACGAGGAATACAGCAGCCCTACTCCCGACACAATCTAAATACGATCTAATCTTGTTTGCATCTTAAAATGGCGAATTCATACTTTTGAACACGATCTAAATCTTAACTTTTAGACCGATCTACTTTGATGTCTTAAAAATTCGTTAAGATCTTAATATTTCTATGAAATCGGTACTCTTGACACAACATTGCCAAGGTCAAATCTTAATAGACGTCTTAAACGCAATCTAACAACTGTCAAAACTTAAGATTGCTATGGAGGTACATTTTAGCAATCTAAAAGTATCTTTCCACCTTTTAAACTTTATGTGCGACGCAAGTTTGTTTATTTTTTAGAATAATATTTATTTTAGTGTATTTCCAATACTTTTTTTTTATCTTGCTGTGTTTTTTACGCAAATAAAATTTGGTGTTGTTTGTTAGTTTTGTCGGAGTCGTTTGTTTTGAAGTGTAGTTGTGAAACTAGTTTTAAATCGAATAATACATTGTGGAATTATGTCGTGAACAGTGAATGTGTTGTTTATTTGACCACTGTCCTATATTCTCATTCATTGGAGATATACAAGGCCTCCATCCTGTAACAGGCGACGCAAAGAACATGGTTTCGGACCCTCGAGATTCTAGTCTAGCGGGCTATAAGAAGATGAGTGAAAAATATTATTTCAAAACTACATTATTGTTCTACAATGACTCAACTGGATTGGCCATAACATCAGGCACCCTCATCACCTTCGAGGAGGGCAAGACCAAAGGCAGAAATGCTAAATTCCGACCAAGAGACACCTATATGGATCAAATGATGATATGAACTGTGGTACGTACGTAGAATTAAAGGTTAATTTCTATAATAGGTTATCCAGTAGTACCCATTATGAAAAGATATAAATTGATGATCATAGTTGTATTTTTTATTATTATTGTCGTTCACTGTATACCATTACAAGATATGGAAATAATGTATTATTTGTGTAACACAAGCAAAAAGTATTTAGAATTTCTTCTCCATTCCTCCCTATTTTATGCTAGTCAACATTTAAGAAAGGGACTCCCACCATTTACCCCTGGATGTTTCAGGAACATCAGTTCTCATATCATCCAATTTCTGCTAGCCTCTTTACTACTACACCGTTATAGCATATCTCACAACTGGGATGGCAAGCAGACCAGCTGCATGTAATAAACTTCCAAGGTGTCCTCTTCATGCCAACAAAAATTTTAAACATTCAGGATGGATGGGACATTGGTCT
The DNA here is from genome assembly GCA_947579605.1 of Athripsodes cinereus. Classification (NCBI taxonomy): domain Eukaryota; kingdom Metazoa; phylum Arthropoda; class Insecta; order Trichoptera; family Leptoceridae; genus Athripsodes; species Athripsodes cinereus. The sequence continues at coordinate 21,517,295 of OX388310.1, forward strand.
CTTTAATTCGGTGAATTTCTGCTATAGGTTATCCAATAGCATCCAGTTAGAAAATATACCTATATTGATGTCCCATACCGTTCATATATACCCATCGCTGTATTTATTTTTATTATCTTTCACTGTACACTGTTACAAGATATCGTGGGGCATTCGGATATGAGCTAGGGGAGGGTCACAGATTAAACTTAATAATGATTTATTTTCTTCATAGTTGAATTTCATGACATAATTATGCATTTACATAAATAATATTGCATTCACTGGGCGAGATTCATTCCCTTGTCCCAATATTGCCATTTGAGCACTTCATTAATATCTTGGGTAAATGTTGAAGAGGCATGAACTTTTGAAAAAAATAAATACTACACATCTACATAAAAATAATTCGAAATTATGGAGTATTTATGTGTTCACGCCAGACACACATTTTCCTAAATTTTTGTTGGCATGAAGAGGACACCTTGGAAGTTTATTACACGCAGCTAGTCTGCTGGCCACCCCAATTGTGAGATAATGGTGTAGTAGTGGTAGTAGTGAAGAGGCTAGCAGAATTTGGATGATATTAGAACTGATGTTCTTGAAACATCCAGGGGTAAATGGTGGGAGTCCTTTTCTAAAATATAGACTAGCATAAAATAGGGAGGAATGGAGAAGAAATTACAAATACTTTTTACTTGTGTTACACAAATTTCACATTATTTTCCCTTATTAAATAATGTTTCGTTTACAGGTTATATTTGGATATTATTTAGCTCTTGGAATCCTTCTCAACTGTCTCCAGATAGCCTTTAATGCTGCTGCTGGAACCATTTACAGAGAGAATAAGCGCTGACACGTCACACCATTGCTTAAGGAGCTACGTTGGCTGAGAATCCCAAAGAGAGTAGAGTTCAAACTGTGCCTCACGGTTCATAAAGCCTTGAGCGGCGCAGCACATCTATACCTCGCTGAGCTCTGTCCCATCGACGAAACTCTATAAGGCGACCACAGCGCTCATCTTCCACCACAACAAACTTGTAGAACCCAACAGGGCAAACACTTCCAAATTTGCAGAGAGGAGCTTCAGTGTCACGGGGGCCAACTGCCTGGGAATGATTACCTTCAGCTTTCATGCCATGATTTCCAATTACTAGTATTTTTTAAAGAATTAACAATAATGTCAGAATTTATAAAAATTTCTTTGTTAATATTACGTCACATTCTCTTTCACTACTAATAATTTTTAAAATGAAACAAAATATATAATTATTCCACTATTAACTTTATTTATTCTTGCGAACCAGCTTTCAAGAACTTCCGCTCTGATCGTCAGGCAAAACCAAAATGAACCTTCATTACAAGTTAGGTATGTGACAAATAGAAAACAATAGATTAAAATAATAGCATTAAGAGATGACCGTCCACAGCAGCTCAAAATTATAATAATATGGTTGAAGATACACGATAATAACTCAATTCAAAAATTATTAATATGAACTTCCACCAAGAACCGTCGGTCGATAAATTAAACTTTACTCTTTCTCTACCCCACTTGGGATATAACGTGATGGTATATTTGTTGTCATCACTTGAAATGTTTATATTTTATTTATTTGTACATTGATTACAAGCAAATTTATCTAAAAATAAATTTAAATCAATATACAGAGGGTATATACAATTTGGGTATAATCAGTATACATAGTTCTTCCAACTAACCCAAAATTATTTATTATATTTAACTCTGTGCTGCATACATTCTGTGTATGTTGTAATTACAGTGTGTATTCTATTATAAATATATTCATTTCTCTTCATTTCAAACATGCTATATCACATCACAGCTTTTATTATATTACATAGCTTTTTTAATTTGATGTCTTTGTAGCATTTCAGATGTAGTCTTGATTGGTTCATGTGTCATAACATATCGTCGTTGCATATTCAAAAAGGAACATGTGAATTCATAAATATTTTGACATTACCAGATTAAACTGCTCATAATGACATCATAACCATTTTATAAAGTGATTTTTAGTATCAAATATTAAAATTCAATGCTGAAAGAATAATATCATATGTCAATAAAAAGTCCAAACTACAATTTTAATGCCTTAATGAACAGTTTTAAAAGAGTATGCCTAAATCAAAGATATACTAGATATGTAATTCAAAGAAAAAATCGGTCGTGAAACCGATACAGCCAGTTTTAAACTAGCGTCCGTTGAGATGGTTTTTGAGACAGCGCATAGCCATTATCATCTCAATGATATGGAGTGAGACAGCATAATATTATTATTGTTATTATTAATGCGTTAAGTTGGAACACGAATATTCCGCAATAATGTACTGAATTGCAAGTCTAGTATGTCTATGGCCTAAATACAAATGTGTGCACATGTTTCTGTTTGAATATGCAACACGATATAATATTCTTATTGTGTATTGTAACAAAAACTGTATGACTAATACAATAAAATATATGTTAACTGAATATTATTTATTTATTTGAAATAAATTGACATTATGTTTTGAAATTACAATGTTTTTTCCCTTAAATTACATCCTTGTCAAATATATTCCTATAAAACTGAGAAACTTTAAATATATCAAGTATTTATTATTGGTAGACAGTAAAAAAGTAACTTTTTTAATACACACTATTTTTAAATCAATGAGTAGACAATTTTTTCAAATCTTGTATCCACAATGTGTCACAACTCTTAAATGGAGATGGGTGGGACACATAGCTAGAAGCCCAGATGACAAATGCCTAAAGTCTCTTACATCTTGGATACCAGGAGTAAAGGAAGACCCCCAATGAGGTGGAAGGATAATATTACTCGAAAAACTGAGGTCAACAGGATTCAGACGCCGCAGGATCGAATGGCGTGGAAGGAAACGGAGGAGGCCTTCGTCCAGGAGTGGGCTGAGAAGAAGTTGTGCTTCCAGGCTTGTATTATAATAAAATTTTGGAATAAGTGGATGAATGTGTATATTTGGGTAGTCTATTTACGTGAGATGAATGATATGATATTGAAAGAAGAAAATTTGGAAAACTAACAGAAATATTTCTTTTGTAGCTGAAAGATTGGTGCACTCGGTTAACTTAGTGCCAACACTAATGTATGCAAGTGTGACTTGGACTCAGCTGAAGGAGAATTAAAATGGTATAAATGTACTTGAAGTGAAGTCATTGAGAAGAATGTGTGGTGAAAGTCTGAGGGACAGATTGTGTAATAGTGTGATCCTTGAAAATTGTTAAATGAAATCTGGGTAGTAACAATAATGAAGGTGAACAAACTATGGCAGTTGTGAATGTGGGAAGGATGAATGAGGACAGAATAATAAAAAAAAACATATGGTTGGGGAATAATGCTCAGAAACGTGGCCGTCCAAGGATTAAATTAGAAAACAAATGTTTTTTTCCGCTATATTGATTTTTCACATCGATCAGATTGACAATTTCCTTGAAAGACAAAAGATGTCTCTATAAGAATCAATATTGGGAAAAAAACATTTGTTTTAGTTTAAAAATAATATAGTGTTTGAAAGAGTGCAATAAAGCAATTTGCGAAATAAAGTTTGGTGATGAATGTTTGGAGCAAGTAAGCGAGTATGTACATTTGAGAAGTTTGTTTGCAAGGGATGGAAGATGCTTTAGGGACATTGAAAGAAGGAAATTGTGGAATCTTAGAAGTATTTGTTTGGCAAGGTTGTTAAAAAGAAAACATTTTTTGTCAAAACATGTCAATTTATTTAAAAAAAAATATATTTTCAACAGCCGGGAAAGATTTTAGAAATGAGTTTTCCATACAAAATTTTATTATTCAAAGCAAACAAGAAATATATTGTTTTTTTAAGAAGACATAACAAAAATGAGAATCAAATTTATTAATTAGATTAGAATTAGGCAATACAAAAATAATAAATAAACAAAATATAATGTCATGGTTAGATGGAAGTAATCACTTTATAGTGATAATCTCGCCACTGCATATCGTCCTAGATTTTTTAAATTTCATATTGTTTTGTTTACACTGTTATATAATATGATGTGCAAAAAGAATAAATAAATAGTAAGTTTCAGTGAGACGTCTGATTTTGTTTGTCAGGACTTAAGCTCATATTCTAAAACAATACTTACGCATAGCGACCGCCAACGCTATTTTAAGTAAATATCTATCGCTATGCGAAGTAAACCATATTCTAAAACAACACTTGGCTAACACTTAGCTGTGCAGTCCACACACTGCTCGTGATTAGTCAATTCGCAATCGTTGATTAATCACTACTGAATGGATTTTGCGAGTCTTTCACAGGGCGACGAAATAAATATCGAGGTCTATCAATCATTACGTTCAGGCGCTCTTCAAATTTGTCTTCACTTTCAAAATAAGACATAATTTTTTATCATAAATAGAGTAAAATATACTAAATAATTTTAACTAACAAAATTAATATTATAACAAAACAACGTGTTGATAATAACACCAGCTACACTATGCATATCGTCATTGTATATTCAAAAAGAGATGTGAGCACATTTTTATTTGGGTATGATGCTGCGCGCCGGTGCTCCCGGCAGAGACCTGTTATTTACGTAATACTGGAGAGACGACGGTCCTGGCTGGAACATGTTCTGAGAATGCCCAATGATAGTTTCCAAAAAGAGTGCTGTTCTAATCCAATCCAATGCTAGAGCATAAAATATGAACTTAGATGCCCGATTTTTCTAATTATCTTCAATATGTTTATCGGGGTGCGCACTTTTTAAAATCCGCTTAACATTGTGATTGTCTGTTAACACAAATTTTCATAGTTTGCTTTACATCCAAGCATGTAACAAATTCGGGGCATCTGAAAATATAATATTACTTATTGTACATAATTATAAAAAAACTACTTATTTAAGTGAAAAAGAATTCCTCCAACCTAGATAGGTGTATTCATAACCTATGAATTAAATTTCAATAATTTAACACATATTGAGTAAACTATTACAAAAAAGTCTCAATTTAATTGTGTGATGAGACTTAAATATTATTTTGGATAATATTAAAAATGGATAAAACACATGCTTCGATGGGCATGTTGAATCGACAAAACATTTAACATTAATGGCTTACATATGGTTTGCTTTGTCACACAAACTGTTGTTGAGATAATTCCACCATATAATGTTATAAATATAACTTATAAAGTATTATTTTCAATTGCTAACGCGTTCATAGAATAATAAATATACCAAAATAACATATTATTATACTAAAGTACACAAACGCACATGACAGTAACGAGCTAACGAAAGAAGAGCTGTCAGTGGTAGAATTCATAGACAAAAATCATGTCAGTGCAAATGTATTTTAAAATATTATTTATAAGTTAATTGCACTGTTATACATCAATATATAGTATAAATTTCATTTCTTTTTATCAAAAAATAATTTTAGGTTTATAAAAAATGTTGAAATACGGTGATATCACGTGAATTTTAAGAATTAATAATTTAGTTGTCGTCCTTGTTAGGTTGGTACCCATAGATAACGGCGTTAGGAAATACATCTCTAATTTAAGACGTCTTAAAGATAAGATTAGATTCAGTTCAAGACTAGATTGTGTCGGGAGTGCCATCTTCTAGTCTTGATCTAATCTTGATCTTAAGATCGAATCTAATCTTAATTGAATTCAAGAGTAGCCCTGCTGGTCATATTTGTATTTTGTTATAAAAAGCATTATGATTCATTTAAAATGATAAAATAATATTATTACTAAAATTCTCATATACCTCTCAGTGAAATTACTTTTGGTATAATTTTATAATGTAAAAAAATCGACAACATTTTATCGTGAAGTTGAATTGATAAGTACAGAACCTGTCTTAATAATTTGTTCATAATGAATTTCCAATCATCAGACGGATGATCAAAGCCTCTTGATCAAAAACCAAAATCCACTTGATTACTGTTTGTGTAAAGGAACAACGTGTTTTTTTGTGATTTTTCGCGTTATTCACAATCTCGACAATAATAGTCCGAATATTATTAACCTACATATTCCACTTAACGTATTTATCTCGGAAGAATCTAACAAAGAGAATAAATTCATTCACTCTCTGAATATAGGACCCTATTGGCATAAGTTGTTGAAGTTCCACTAGAAAAATATGCTTTTTTCATGGGAATTATAACCGCATTATTTGATCCTGACCAAAAAGAGAGACATTTCAATAAATTATGGTCTGTATAAAATTCTCTGAATATAGTTCAAATATCTACCACGGATTAAATATGCCTTTTATACTTTTATTGACATACGATTTAAAATATGATAAGATTTACTTGTTAAATTTTAGTTAAACATCCGACTTGATGTGTTTATTTTATAAAAAAAATGTTAATATAATTTATTTTGAGGGATTAACGATGTTTCGAGACATGACACGAGAATGTTTTTAATATTTTACAACGCACTTCCGTTACTTCTTGATAATTTAAATCGCGATCGATTTTGACGAGCGATTTAATACTATACAATACAATAGCGATACAGTATTGTATCGCTCGTCAATGGTAAAGGTTTGCCGAAATCGATCGCGATTTAAATAATCAAGTAAAGGGAGTGCGTTGTTGAATACAAAAAACATAAAAAAAATGTGTACTTTATTTTGTAAAAATCGTTTGGTGTTATGTAAAATTTTTGACAAATAATTGTTGAAGGGTGTTTGTGTTCACACTGTGAAAATTCATATTTAATAATTTAAACATAATTAAAACACTGTTATATTTTCACTATATTTATTTAAACTCTAACGTTTTCGCCCACTTCGCCCACCCCCACTTGAGAATGCCCATTGAAGTGGGCGAAAACGTTAGAGTTTAAATAAATATAGTGAAAATATAACAGTATTTTAATTATTTATAAATTATCAAACAAATAACATAGTATCCCGGAATAATGTCGGGATTACAGTTAATACATTGTCGACACATAGGTTATTTTTAAGTTCGGGATTGTGTTTGGTCCCGATTAAAACCACATACTCGTACCTAAATTATCTTTATGAAAAGAGAAACAAGAAAAATCACAACGAAGATTAAGCGTTTGATCTTTGTCAAAGGAATTTTGTTTTAAGATAAGTCTTGTACTTTATGGTAAACAAAAATAATAAACTCTATAAAAATAATAGTATATCTTTTGTATTAGATATTACGTATGATAGTACAATATCAATAACCAATAAATGGAAATTAATCAGATTGGAAATATATGAAAGAGTTATAATACTCGTGCCATATTATATTTTGTATTTTTTTTTATAAGGGTAGTCCACCCAGTCAGCCATATAAAAATTGGATAATATGTAGGTAGTAAATACCTATCCTTAAGAATAGGATTCTAATAAGTCTCGAATAAGAGAAAAAATGTGTATAGTAAGAACCTACATTGTAATCTATTATTATTGTTTGCTCGAAAGGATTTTCATAGTACTAAAAATAATTTTTAATATGCTTTTCATACGCTTACAAGAAATTGATATTCATGTGAATCACAGTTGTGTTATCAATTATGTTGTAAAATTTGGGATTATTAGTGACCCTTCATAATTTTTTAACTTATAAATATAGAAAACTAACGCATTTGGAGTAAAAATTTGGGGTTATTAGTGACTTCAATTTTTTTAACAACTACCAGGAGTGTAGGAAGACCACCACTACGATGGAGGGATGACCTGGTCAAGTACGTCGGTGTCAACTGGATGCAGAGAGCCCAAGATAGAGCGGCGTGGAAGGCGATGGAGGAGGCCTTCGTCCAGGAGTGGACGGGAGTAGGCTAGGAAGAAGAAGAAGAAGAAGAAATGTATAAAAAACTTACGTATCTACTTTGGGTTAAAACTTGGAGTTATTAGTTATCGTTAAATTTTTTTTAACCAATCAATATTTATTTATTTATTTCATTTATTAAACAGTATTTAAAAGATAAGTCACAAAAAAATCTACCTAACTGGGCATGAGCCCATATCAAGGTAGACTGAGAAATGTAGAATATAGAAAATTAACGCTTTTGAGGTAAAAATTTGGGATTATTAGTGACCGTTCTATTTTTTTAACAAATAATTCATATAAAATTAACAAAAAAAAAAAACAGCTGACTGTTCAGTTTCCGAGTGCCCTGTACAAGGCAGATATTTGTGAATCATCTCGTAAGTATTAAAACATTTAGCATCTTTAATTCAGCGATGAGGTATTACCACCGTAAGTGCCCTGTTAGGTCCCTCCGACATTGGCAATCACTCTGGCATAGGTTTCTCAGTCCTGCGCTGTCTGGAACAACTCCTCTATACCTCTCATTCCAGTCCAGTCTCGTATTTGCATAGCCACGTTGTCTGTCTTCTGCCAGACCCCTGGCGTCCCCCTATTTTTCTGTCATAATCAACTGCAGAATGTATTATTTCATATTGGCGCGGAGATGACAATTAATGCGTTTATGGCATGCAGTTGTTCTAATAGATACATAGTTGTCTATATTGTGTTGCATGCAGTGAGTCTACCGGTTACCCCCTTGTGAGAGATGTCGCAATGCCATTGATAGATAGAAATTTCTGAAATCTAAAATTAGATATGAAAATGTTGTTTTAGTATAAAGAAATTCGTAGATGTGCGTAACATGTTAAATGAATATTTGTGTAGGTATGTACATATGTATATTATTCTGTAGATAAGTTTAAGATAAACAAATTAACCTGCATTTTGTTGGTTTACTCCAAACAAAAGCTTGTGGAAGAAACAAGAACAGATAATAACAATAATATGTACCACACTTTCCTACCTTCACAGAAAGTGAACTTAATTAACAAGTATTTTATAAACTTTTTCTCACATCGTTGTGTGGTGTTTTGCCTCTGGGCAGTAAAAAACATCAATCTTATTTAAAAGAGGTCAAAATGAGAAATATTATGTGTATTTTTTTGCACTAATTAAGACTACCTACTCGGAGTTGTTTGTAAAATTAAAAATTCTTGAAATACTAACTATTGCGTCCTTATAACGATATGAAATTTGTCACAAAATATTTTGGAGAACAAATATTTTTTCACGTCGTATTTTAAATATTTAGGATTGTATGTAAAATATTTTGTTATTAAATTAATTATTAAAATAAGGTTGTTATTATTTTGGTTTATACTCATTTTTCAAGGAATTAGTTAATTATTGTTATACAATACAGGTTTAAAATAATAAGTGTCACAAAGCATCATTCTATTTCCATCAAATCGATGGTTAAAAGCACAGAAGATACGTGTCCAGATTTGACAGATTAGAGAAAACTGGTTTTGAAAGTTTAAGATTCTCAATTAATTAACTAATTTTTAAATTATTCAGAAGATGTCCTTGATGGAAATGTGCTTTTTAATAATCAAGAATGCTTATACAAATGCTTTCTCAAATATCTTATGTGATATGTTACATCTGTGCACAAAAAATATTAATTAAAGAACATGTGGCATTGTTGTTTTTTTTTATATTTCGATAATGATATAAGTATAACTGGTAATTACGTAATCAGGACAAAAATATTGCAACCAATCTTGTACTAATATAAACTCATTTTACCTAAATAGTGAACATGTGTCTTTTGTGCTTTAAACCATAGAAATATTGTACGATTTCTAAACGAAATGATACACTTGAATAACTTTATTTTATAACATTATCAAAGTATTTTTATTTAATAAATATGAAATTTGATTTCCGAGCGTCCTGTTAAAAGTAATTGTTCCTAAAATGTTTTATTTAGGACAATGAACTTCCTTAAATTCAGAGATGAAGTATGCCACCCATCCAGAATATTTTAACTTTTATTGATACGTGGAAGACGATTTTTACATGTATTATATGCGCTTAATACGCTGGCTATTGCCAGAGATTCCGTAATGAATGAACGGATAAATTTTCATAATCGTTTCTCATTACGACAACTTTATTTTGGTCACAATTTTTTTAATATTGTTTCTTACTAATTATTTGACAGAAATAATTTTAAGGCAATCAGTTTCATATTTGTTTATCTTCTTCTGCACATGTCCTGCCGGGTCGTTTCGACGTTGACGACCATTTGGGAGAAAACCTCCCTATCCTGAAACAGTTCCCCCACGGTTCTGACACCGGTTAATTCTCGAATGTTTCGAAGCCAGGAGAGCTGTCTTCTGCCGATCCCTCTGCGGCCCTCGATATTCTCCTTCCTGACGAGCTGGAGTATGGTGTGCTTGTTACCATTCATCATATGGCCAAAATATGATATTTTACGGAGCTTTTTTTATGTTATTTTTATTTTATTTATTTATCCGTTTCTTGTCGGTTAACTGATTTGAAGGAATTTTGCAAAGAAATACATTTATATGTATTAAGTAAAATCGATAAATAGAGAGCGAGTTAATAGTAATGGCGCGATTTCTTCGAACTTGGAACTAACCTCATATTATGCTGGTGAGATTATTGTGTAGAAATAAAGTTTTCTTGTTCAACGAAAATATAATGTTTAATATGAAATATCGAAAGTAGGAAGGATAATATTATTTATAGAGCAGGTCCCACGCTGTCCAGTTCTATTATATACATGAACATCTATAAGTACCTACTCGTTTGCAGTGGCGGTTCTTCTTTACGTTAATGAATAACAAAGAAATAATAATGAGACGCAGTTCTTTTATAAATTCAATTATATTTATTTTTATTTTTTTTCAACAAACAATACTCAAAAATATATACATACTTATCTATAAAACTCTTTTAACAATACTCAATTCAACTCAGTCACCCTTTAACGCTGAAGCATAGGACGAAAACTAGCCATATCCATTTATAACGTCTTTGTATCAATTGAGCCACCTCTTCCCACGATATTTCTAGCGCTCTGATTTCATTGTCATAGGAACAGTGCATTGTGAAAGAAGAACGTCTAGACCAAAAACTTAGTGGACGAAAAAATATTCTATTCGTTCTTATGAATAATAATCTATTTATTTATTTATTTTATTCTTCTTGCACATCATCATTCACATAACAAATAAAATAAAGCAATATACACAAGAAAAAATGTGATGATGTGCAGTGGCGAGATTATCACTATATAGTGATTTCTTCCATCTAACCACGTCACATTAACACTAAACATAAATAGAAATAATAATAACAAAAACACAAACATTAAAAAAAAATAGCCACACAAATTAGTTTGAAAAAAAAATGAAAAAAACTACAATCCACACACCTAACACTCCAAAGGGATCGGGAAGGGGTTAGGGGACGGATGCTGAGTTAGAAGACAATAAATACTTCTTGACGGCGTATTTAAACCCATTAAAAGATTGAGATATTCTATGAGAAGAAGGGAGATTATTCCAGCAACGAGCACCACATACTGAGAATGATTGAGAAAAGAAATTGGTGTTATGTGTAGGAATTGCCAGAAGACGCTCGTTGTTGGAACGCAGTAAATTGCGTTGTTTCAATATACAGAGGAAATGGATGACTTGTATATGAAATATTTTTTATAATTTCACCGCTCTCCCATTATCTTAACCCACCAGCCGTGTCTTTTCATATGTAGGATGGGAATAATAGTGACAGCAGATTTCTACGACAGGTGTTACCGACTATGTATATATCTAGTACGTAGTAGTGGGAGAAAGCTTGGTCGGGTCACACAATGTGCATGTGGCAGTTGTGTTATCTGGTTTGGGAATAGAGAAGGGAGATTCAATACTCTGAATTCACACACACATATGAACACAGGTGTGGGGTTAAGTTGGCATTTTTGAAAAACGTCATGTATTTAAAACTATGATTTCAGAAGCATGAGCATAGAGAAATTATTTTCCCATATTTTATTTATGTTTTAAATCCGGTTTATCTTTTTCATTAGCCAGAATTATAGTATGCATCTATGCGCCCACTGGTGTCAACAAAACAGGTAAAAGAATAATCCAGTATTACATAATATGAGCACATTAACAGTTGTCAATCTATTATGGAAATTTTTCTAAAATGTATTAATTTTTTTTGTTAAATTTAATATTATGGAGACAAGTTTACAGTATTTTTGATACGAGAAGAAATATAAAATGTAGAATAGAAAATTTAAGGTTCTCTTAACTAAACGTACATGGACAGCCATTCGATGTGATTATTTGAATAAATAAGTGTAATAATCAATTACTCTCTATGAAAAGTCTCAAGTGGAACCTATATGAAAAGTATCCTATATAATTACATTATTCTTATTTATTTATTTATGAAATATACGGCTTGCGCCTTTTTACAAATAACATGATCAAAAAATAATACAGTCTTCACTTACAAACGACAAATCAATCAACAAAAACAAAAAAAAATACAAGCTAACACAACTAGGTAACACTAGTGCTCTATTAATAAATACATAGATACAGGCATATATTCATAGTTATGCTAACAGGTTGGCGATTGTAGCGAATTATTTCAATTGTATAAGACATGTGCCATTAATATTGGAGGGAGGTGACGCAATTGGCGCGGAGACGCTCTGAATGGAGGAGGCTGGTTTCTGCCCTGTGCTCCCGAGAGGAGCGTTGAGGGCGATGATGATGATATAAAGTGAGTTACAATCCATTGGATTGGTCTGCAAAGAGTTTAGATTTTCTTCTTCATTCCTCCCTATTTTCAGCTAGTCTCTTTAGTTCAACGTTTGTGCCACAGTTCATGTCCTTCTTCAGTTGCTCCATATAAGTGTCTCTTGGTCAGCCTCTACCATTTTTGCCTTCTTTCTTGCCCTCCGCGATGGTGATAAGATTCTTTTAAGGAGTTGCATCCTTTCGCCTATCCTGTTTAACGCCTCTTCATTTTCGACGTGTTCCGACCAATGGATTTTCAGCATGTGTCTTTAGCACCACATCTTAAAGGTCGTTAAAGAGAAAGTAAGGAAAAAGGTTAAATATTGTTGAAAGCACACTAAAAAAATTTACATAATTTTTGTATCAGAAAGCATTATTAATGAATAACAATAAATTTCCTGAAATGTGCAGATTGACAAAATATTGGAAATTATAACTTGAAGCACAATTAAGATGGAACCAGTTTTAGTATAGGTATTCATGATTGCCTTTGCTCATCGTGAGATTAAAGAATAAACCGTTAGAATTTTATATGGGAGTTTTTGAGTTCATTTGAAGATTATAATTAATAAACGTTTTCAAAGTTTTAACTTGTCAATCTCTCCATCAGCCACTCGAATTTTGAACTTAGTTAAATATAAGTAATTATTACAAGAATCATTGACAGTTTGTTAACTTCATCATTTCAAAGTCAGGTGTTTTTTTAAATTTAAAACAAAGTGTAATTAATTAACAAAATGTTGAGAAATAGAACAAGAGTACAGTAGAATGATTTGAGATAAAAAAGTAAAGAAACAATAAATAATAATTATAGGTGTACCTTTGGGTTTATCCCTCCATTAGTCTTTGTTCTCAAATTCAACCCTTATCTTAATATCGGGAATGATTGACAATCTCGTTATGAAAATGACTCTCTTTGATGTGTTTAAAAAAGTTGGATTATTATTTAAATAGGTAGAAAGGATTTTGTTATAATATAATCACCAGCCTTGATAGTAGATAATATTTAAATAAATTAATTTGAAATGTTTAGTTTAATGTAAAAAAGTTTTATTTTTAATTTTATCACGGCGTATCCTATACAACTGAAAAGATGTGTGTATTCTTTTTTAAATGAAATGATATTTTTTTACATATGATAAAGAAAATTCTTCACTCTGTATTGAGTCAGTCTTTCAATAACCTTTCTTCAAAGCATCTCGGAGTATGTCATATCAATACTTAGAGCGTGGCTCGTCATCATCATGAGATAATTTCTTCTTTTAGTGATGTTGACATTCACGCTCTGCTTATCTCGGAATCATGGCTGAAGCCAACTCTAACTTCCTCACTCTTTCTGTTGCCTGGATATTCTTTGATTCGCATTGACAGAGTTGAGCGTCGTGGTGGAGGAGTTTGTGTATATCTCAGAGAAAATTTACCATATAAAACGGTCTGTCAATCCTCGCCTGGTGTACATGGTGCCCTTGAGTATCTTTTCATTGAGGTCACATTTTTGCACTCGGTGGTTGCTCTTGGAGTAGTTTACGCTCCTCCGTATTCCGATTATTTCAATGAGTTTGAACGGATTCTTGAGGATATCTCATTTGACTACACAAACGTGATAATTATGGGAGATTTTAATACTTGTCTGATGAAGCATGATAGTCGGGCAACTAGACTCTATGGAGGTTTTATATCTCATTTGAGATAAAGGAAATCTTTTAATTATATTTCTTTCACATACAGTGAACATGAAAATAATCTTTTGCTAAAAGATTCTCCACTTCCTGAATAAGCTTATTGTATTTTACTTACAGTTTTGTGTGTGTTCTAAATAACAAGAATCGATGTTTAAACACTTTCTTTTATTTTATAAAATCAGTTAAGTTTACAAGAAATAAAATATTGTAACAATTTATATAGTAATGAAAATTTGAAGAGAAAATTAATTAGTTAAACTACTACTACGCTGGTCGAGAATGGACTGGTTTGATAAGGTATCTCCTATGCTATGGATGGCGATTTAACACTCCCTATCGGACACATCTTCAAGCTCTTAGTCAGCCTGAAAGTTTACTCTCCGATACAATCTGTGTTCACTTCGCTTCTTCCAGATCTCAATAGATGGCGGTGATTTGTCCATATTTACTTTCATTTATCTCTGAAACATAGTATCAATTTTTATCTTATAAACATACAAATAAACCAAAAATGTTGGCAAGCATCGCCGGTTGCCACAACTCAATCAATTGGTTTCAACATGCAATCTCAGGATTTTGCCTCTTCAGCCGCCAACTCACATATTGAATGATTCCAAATCACTTATCGATCACATTATTGTCTCACAAGAAAGAATGGTCAAACATCATGGCCAATTGTCGGCTCCTGGTTTTTCACATCATGACCTAATATTTTTGCATTATTCCATGAAAACACCAAGACCCAAGCCTAAAATTGTTTTCGCTGTGTTGATAATGAGGCTCTAGTCTATGATGCGGAAAGACTGAACTGGTCTGATATTGGACAGGCTCCTACTGTCGATGAGAAGGTTAATTTGCTGAATGATAAAATTCTGAGCCTGCTCAACAAACATGCGCCTCTCAAGCGTATTAGAATTAAAAACCGTCCTGTAATGTGGTTAACCGATGACATCCGGAGACTCATGGCACGCAGAGACAGAGCTCATGTCAAGCACAGACTTTCTCCAAATGAGGAGAATTGGAATAACTATAAATCTCTTCGAAATAGCTGCTCCAAAGTCTGTAGAAAGGCTAGAATTGCTCACACTCTTCAGTCATTTTCAAATCTGTCACAAGCACAAATATGGAGGAGACTCGACTTGCTAGGTATGTCAAATAATACAAATTCTCGTAACGCCATAGACTTAAACCCAGATACTTTCAATGCACACTTTCCCTCACCACCTTTCACGCTCGATACTGCCGTGCGGACTGCAACTCTACATGAGATGCACGCTTCTGGTCCCGCTAACGTACCATCTTTTGAATTCTCTCTGGTAGCGGAGGGCGATGTTGAGCGAGTGATTGGCTCAATCAAGTCCAAAACAACTGGATGTGATGAAATACCTATTGCTTTCGTTGAACGTTTTCTGAATTTGGTGATACCGCAGTTCACTCACATAATAAATTTTTCATTTTCTAATAATGTTTTCCCGACGGTGTGGAAGAGGGCCTGTGTGGTTCCCATTCCGAAGAAAGCTCAGCCTGCCGATCCTTCTGACTACCGTCCAATTTCTGTGCTCCCATTTTTCTCCAAGGTATTGGAAAAGATAGCATATTTGCAGCTTAAAAATCACCTCAGTGAAAATAATATTCTAAATGATTTCCAATCCGGCTTCCGAGAAGGACATAGCACGACATCTGCCTTAATAAAAATCACTGAGGATGTTAGGTGGGCTATGGAAGATCAACAAGTCACACAACTTACATTGCTAGACTTCAGCAGTGCTTTCAACTCGGTTGTAACGGATCTTTTAATAGCTTCTCTTAAAAACATTAATGTTTCCCAGTCTTGTGTGGATTGGTTTGCTTCGTACTAGAAGGATCGGCGGCAGTGTGTCCGGTTGTGTCGTGGTGTTGAATCGGGGTGGATGACTCTGACGGCGGGAGTTCCTCAAGGAGGAATACTTTCTCCGTTACTCTTTTCCCTGTTTATAAATCCAATTGTGAAACAGTTGCCTTGTCGCTACCATCTATATGCGGACGATTTGCAAATCTATACACATGCTAAACTTCACAATATCTCCTCTGCTATTTATTCTACCAATGAGTGTTTGCAACAGATCTCAAACTGGGCTAGCGCTCATGGATTACTCCTCAATGCCTCAAAAACCCAGACAATATTCATTGGTAGCCTTCACTCTATATCCAGGTTGAAAAATATGAAAATACCTCCCACTACTATGAATTCAGTAGCAATACCCTCTTCAGCGACAGTAAAGAATTTGGGCATAATCATGGACCAGAGACTCTCTTGGCAGCATCAAGTTTTTTTACAAGTTCCACACTCTTAAGATGCTGCAAAAATTCTTGCCCACTAAAGTAAAAATTTTATTGGTCCAATCCTTGCTGTTGCCCATTATCGACTATGCTGATGTCGTGTTTGGCTTTAGGTGAAGTCGGGGTATACCAATTCTTTATGTTACCGTGTTCAAAGTCGGGGTATACCAATTCTTTGGCCCTTCACCTTTTAGAATTTAAAGAGTATTAAAGAGAAAGGAAGAACAGGTGAGATGGCCAAATGAGTTTATCTATCAGAAGGAATATTTTATGATAAAGTTATAATCAAAGTTCTAGATTATTCCCCGTATCAGACTGGAGGTCTGATAGGAGGATTTTGGAATCAGGTTTTTGAAATGAGAGAGATTTACGTGTTCTGTACTTACGTGTATTCAAACAATCACAAATAACAATTAAATCTCAATAGTTAATATATAGAAAGTTTATCAATAAAGATGGCGATGTATGAGATTCGCCTATGAAAATTTGATAAAGAGAGACACACAGTGGCGCGCAACGCACACGAAACGAGACTGGCGCCGTGTCGCTCTTTTGTCGTGGGGCAGATGGCCGGTCGCGTCCAGAGAGTGGGGGTCGGCTGTGTTGCCATTAGCCGCCACATCGTGTATGTGGACATGAATCAGGATTAACAAACTTGATCGACTTCAGAATGTTGGCATAAGGTTTATTTTTAATTAAAAAAAAACTGACCACATTTCTGAATATCGTAATACCCTGAAATGGCTTACTGTACGACAAAGACGTGAGCTCCATCTACTCACATTTGTCCACAATGCTCTGTACGCAGGATCAACCCCGTACTATATTAAGGAGGCTTTTGAATACTTGGCGAGTCACGGTTTACCTCTGAGGTCGAATAACTAGCGCATCCTGTCAATCCCGGCTCATGGTACAACTTTCATTTCAAAATCTTTTGCAGTTCAGGGTGCTCGTTGCTGGAATAATCTCCCTTCAAAATTTAGGCTGACTCAAAGTCTGACGTCTTTCAAGCGAGCCGTTAAGGAGAAAATGATTTCCGCAAACACAAACACAGCCTCTGAAACCTGAAACCCATCACTCCTACCCCCCCCTTTTTTCCCCCTTTTCCGTTCCCTTTATGCATGTATGTTTTTATCTTTTTTGCAGTCTCTCCCTTTTTATATATATGTGTGTATGTATGTATGATTGTATATATGTTCACTTTGTGAATATTTTTTTTTCCAAAATCCTTTAGATTATTGTTTTTATTTCTATCATATGTTTTTTTTTAAGTTAATACTTTTGGGTTAGTTGGAAGAGATTGCGCCTTTGCGATAAACTCGCCCTCTGTATATTGATTGTATTTAATTTGAATGTGTACCTATTATGTAATTGTTTTTTATCAATGTACAGTAAAGAATGAATAAATAAATTAAATTCTACTCACGTTTATTAATTTGTTTAAAATGTACCAACAATGTAACAAGATCATTGTGTTTATTGTGAGGTAGATAGAGAGAATCAAATATTAAGGCCTAATTTGCTGAGAATTGTTTTTTGTATTTAGAATTTCTCGTACATTTTCTCTTTTCAACTGTGTTCAAACATTTTAAAACATCGTATAAACTTATTATGTAAGCTCAAATCAGTTTATTATCATTTACTATTCGAAACGAATGATTTTTTGTTTTAATTACCAAATTTACAAAAGTACTTAAAGATACATATTGTGTTCTTATAATAATCACTGATAAAAAGTTACTGATTAAATTTAGAAATATGATGATTGTATGTAACATGACTCGTTTGAAACAGTAATAAAAACACGGGCTTAAAAATTCTCAAAATTTAAGTAATCCAAGTTCTTCTTCTAGTACAAAAGTAACCTTACTAAAGAAGACTTGACAAAAAGTAGTAGTAAATACTTACTTTATACAAGTATTCAAAGTTGAAATTTTCAATAGTTGCGCCCTATAATAAGTGAGTTGTAAAACTTGTAGGTACTTGTAGAACTGAATCGATAGAGAAACTCCTTTAGTCGCTATGTATCTAGGTACAATATCATAATCCTAAAAGTGAAATTATTAAAGGGAAATTTTACATATTAATTGTTAGTCAGAGAGAAATTAGACTATGTCAAGAAATGACACTTTTCAGTATTTTTTAGTAAGTTTTTTTGATACATTCGCAAATTAATAAACTTTTGACGTTCTTGAAGTCCTGTATTCATAACACATGGTTAGTATGTGAAGCAGCGAAATTAGAGCGTAATGAATCTCAAAATCATCAGAAAAAGACGAGGTGGGAACTGGGAAGTGTGACATATGGGGAAGTATGGAAACAATAAATATACATTTTATTTAATTTCACGTGTTATTTTTCAACAAAAAAAGAAAAAAACACTTCCGGAAATGAGAAATGGCCACAGCTTTTAATACAGTTATAAGTATTGAAAATCCAGATAATATTTATTTATGAACTTCCTTCAGAACAAATAGCCAACACAAAAATATTAAAAATGCAATACTTCATAGATTATGGACCAAAAAATAAAACCATCATGTTGAAGAAGCGTTGTTTTGCATTATAACAAAAGAATATGTTCTTTTTTTCTATGGATATCATAATAATAAAACGCCTTTTCGACGGAGGTGAAAATTGTAAAATCAAAACGAAGAAACAAGTAAATTTTATCAAAAATCTACATAGTTTTGTTTCACTTTAACCAACAGATTTTAGATAAAATTAATTTTTTTACTCTCCAAGAAAAGAAGAAGAGAAAAATACTCGTACAAGGGAACGTAGAGACGAAAGAGAGAGAGAGAGAGAGAGAGAGTAGATAGAGGTGATGTCGGGTCGGTGTTAAAATTGAAATTCACAAAGCAAAGATCCGGAACGATAAGAAAGTGATTGCATGTAAGGAACACAATGGGGAATGGGTGATTGGGTACGATTCGGAAAATATTATTATGATTGTTGTATCAAGTCTTATTGCTCCCGGCTATTGGGATTCAATCATACAACATCAAGACAGAAAGCGCGGTGATAATTTCACATACATACAAACATCATACAAACTAATCCATAATATTGTTATTATTATATTGTACATCAGTTTTTTTTCTTCATAACTTACATAGAAATATTCTTTGAACAAACATTGATTTAATTTTTGAAAGAAATGCTTGTTGTGTTTCGCGGCACATTATAAGATACTATTAGGTACCTACTGGTATAACTGGATGTTTATTTATTTATTTATCTTCTTCCTACTCCCTTGTTAAAAAAGGAACGACATGTATGTTCAGTAGGTACATGCTATTAGTCTGATGGTTACCCCACTTTTAGGACACGCCGTGATGGTACACGTAGACACAAAATTTTCCAGATCGACTGGAACAATTTTCAGTTCGTAAATTTATGCTCACATTTAAGAAATGTTAAACTCAATCGTCCATTAATACATTCCTATGAAAGGAGGTTATACATTTTTTTATGAAATGATATTTCATTTAACCATTGACTGTTTAAATATTGTTGTTTTTTTGGTAATATAAATTACATTATTTATAGACTAGCTTTTATAACCCGGCACCGTTTGGGGTTAAATTAACAGAAAACTGTACAAATAAAATAATGAGTTAAAACGGCATATAATCTTCTTGAAAACAAATATGTAGGTACTTACGTGGTAAAAAAATAAAAAGTTCTTCTCATTGTAAAAACTTGTCTTCATATTTATTTAAAAAAATAAGTAGATACCTACGTGGTAAAGAGTATTATTTACTCTCCTCAATGTAAAAAAATAATGTCATCCCAAATGTAGGTACATATATATGAAAAAACGGGCGAAAAAATTGCTTCGTATTGCCAATTTCCTACATAGGAAATAAAAATTGCCCCCATTAGAATTGGTATTTAGTTATCCAAATACCTCAGTACTACCGACTACCAAGTAAATTTGAAAAATGCAGATAATGAAGTGGTGAGATTATCTTAACTTCATCCAACTAACAACAAATTCAATATACAAAGGCAAAAGTGCTTTTGATTTTTTTGAAAATATTTTTAATTATATTCAAAAGTATTCAAACCACGAGAGTTGCATAAAATAAATCTCAAAGTAGATTATCTTGCAAAATAAAAACACAAGGTATTTTGTTTGTTTGTGTGTTTGACGTGAAGTAATAATAATAATAATATAAAGCATAGCGATTATTTTAATGAGTCCACGGACTGGTACATAGCTTCTTAATAATCTAACAAATATTCGAGCCCGTTTGTAAATATGTAGGTATGTTTATATTTTTTGCGGACATCTTTGTTAAGCAATATTAAAAAAAAAAAACGCGGCTATCCACCTTCACTTCAGGTTTTGCTTAATTCCACTACTACCACTATACCATTACGGTATATCTTACATGGGCGTAAAATTGCAAGTTGCCTTCTTTGTGCCAGCGAAAAATTAAGGCATTCAGGATGGTTGGCAAACTTGAGTTCAAGAGTTAAAATGTCATTTTTTTCGCCTTTAACAGGACATCCTAAGCTTAAAGAAAAAGGTGGGAGACCAATTCTAGCCGGCTGGTCCGCGGAATAATTATTAATTCTAGTAATCTACTAAATATTCATTAATGTATAAGAATATTTGTTTATCCGTTATAGATAAATTTATCAGAAAAGTAAAATTTGCATTTTATGAAAAATGTCATTCAAGGTATGAACATGTTTATATTTAACAAATGAATTACGGAGGGTGACTCCAAAAAATCAATATAAACAAACTTAGGTTAGAGAAATTGATAAATTTAGCTTAAAATACTTCGATAAAACGCGATATCTAATACTTTAAGCGAATCTATGTTTATAGCTAGTAATAAAAATAATAATTTACTTCACGGGTAGGTATGTACTCACCTACAGTTTGTTGAATAATTATCATTTGTCCTTGTTGTTTTTCATTTCCCTCCAAGTATTATTCAAAAGAATATTGTTCTTATTTTTACAGTTTTTTTCATTAAGAAATTTGTTTTCTACTTGCTCTCTCCCTCACTCTTATTCAATCTTTGTTCCCTGAATTGTCTTTACCCTTTTTCACATTACATTTCTCTTTTTCTCCCATTTATTTATTTATTTATTTTATTTATCAATAATTATACAGACATTACAATACATAGACTATTTGATAAAACTTAAATCTAAACATCCTCCTTATAGAGACAAGTCTCGTGTAAAGGAGGGTTAAATTGTTGTTGTTAAAAGCTAATTTAAAAATTGTAAATATATTGTGAACAGTAAGTAATTAATTGTCTCCATCTATCTATGTATGCGATCACCGGATCTACAACGATTGGGGTAGCCGGCAGACCAACTAATTGTTATCAACATAAAAGTCATCCTCGACGCATTGATAATAAACAAGATATTTGAAATAGGTGACATACATCATCGCTGAATTTAAGATGTAAAATGTCTCATATGTAATGTTCAACGATTGCTCAATTTTCACAGAGCACTCATTTATTAATTTGTTGTTTACAAATTTATTTATTGTTATTGACTGGTTTAACTGAAAAAGTCGATTTATATAGGAGTCACCTCGTGAAGAAATTCACCAGGAGTATACCTTGCATGCAGATAAAATACTACTACTACAACACCACCACAAGTGTGGTAGCCAGTGGATGAATTACATATAATAAACATGCATAACGTCCCCTTCGTGACAATAAAAAATAAAATATTCAGGATGGGTAACATGGCTCATCACTAAGTTTGAAGATGAATTTATGATATACATACAGGAATTTATGAAATAAAATAGATAAAGGCAAATTGTGGGCACGGTTCTAAAGAAGAAATTCTTTTTCATGAAGAAATATTGTGTCCTATGTAAAAATGCGAAGTGTCCTGTTACTTATTGTCAACCCTCTTCTCTCCACTGCTGGATATAGGTCTCTTCAAAAATTTCCATGCTTTTCGATCTTAATTTACACGATTCATCCAAATGTGTCAAATGAAATGAAGAAATATCTATATTCAAATCAAACACATACAATCAATATGTTAACTGCGTCGGTTTTGAGTCAGTAGAATTCCGTAATTAAATTTAAAGAAATAAGTTTTTTCTACAGCTATGCTTTTAATTACAGCAGACGTCTTTCATTTAACGAGAACATTTTCAATCTATTGACGAAAAACCTCACTCTCGATAAAATAATTTTTAGTTTTTACAATTAATGTTTTTCAACAAAAAAGCTGGATGTGAATTAAAATCCACTGAATGTATTATGAATAAAAAAGGTTCGATTATTAAGAGAAATTTGAAACAAATGCTCTGTTGATTTATATTTTCATTACAAGCTACTTGTCAACAATTAGAAAAAAAAGATACAAATAAGAAAACGTCATAAGCAGCTCTTTATTCGTGCTAAAGTTTCTGTAGATTATACTTCCCAAGAATATAATATATAGGTATTATTCTTCATAATGAAATTAACCAACTTAATTAAATATAAAGTTGTAATAATATAAAATAATGAGATATGGTCAATGATTTTGTTTATTATTGTGATTATATTATATGAAAACAAATCAAAAGATATAATCTGTATTTAAAACTTAATTAAAATAAAAGTTTTCAAAAGCAAAGAAAAGTAGTATAATTATACCTATACTGAGATTATTATATTGTGGTAGTCCAGAAAAAATCGTCTAAGTCTAGAAAAATACATAAATTGCAATTTCATTTTTCTGTGGATTAGATACTTGGCAAAGAATTTGTTTCCCACTTTCCAAAAGTTCTGCAAAAGGCAGGCATTCTTAAAAAATAAAGACATTTTACGCTCTTAAATTTAGAGGGGTTACTGTAGTTTTCCCGAAATCGCACAAGTGTAAACGCTGGAGATAAAATATTTAAAGCCCAAAACACTCGTAAACGAGTGGATGACCTTTAAAGATAGAATAGAATATCTTTAAATTTGCCCACAACAGTATTTAATATTAATATATCAATTTGGTTCATTGCCATTGACCTACATTATTATCATAATTTGTTTTTTTTTTGTCAACAACATGTATTTGAATATAATTTCTTCACTTTACGTTAGCCTGATGATGAGAGCAGGAGCTCTTGAAAGCTGGCTCGCGATTTACAGGTAAAGTCAGTGTGGATGTGCTGAATATTATATTATAAGTGTTCTATTTTCATTGAGATAAATACGTTTGAGTAAGAATGTCATCATCATCATCATCATCATCATCAATGGCGCTACAACCCTGTGTGGGTCTTGGCCTCCTCAAGAAGTCGCCTCCACTCCCTCCAATCCATCACATCTCGTCGCCAATTGGTCACGCCCAAAGCTCGCAGGTCCTTTTCCACCCCATCCATCCATCTCAACTTTGGCCTCCCGACGCTTCTTCTGCCACTGGGCTTTGTGGAGTATATTCTTTTGATTGTTGATGTGTCGTTCATCCTTTCCACATGCCCTAGCCATCGGAGTCGGCAGATTTTGATGTGCTTGGTGATATGCACATCTTGATACAACGTGTAGAGTTCGTAGTTGTATCTACTTCGCCAAACTCCGTTTTCGCATATGGGCCCATAGATGCGTCTTAAGATTTTTCTTTCGAATATGTCCAGTCTCAGCTCATCCGCCTTAGTGAGTGTCCATGTTTCGGCGGCATAGGCCAGGACAGGTCGAATGAGTGTCTTATAAATTTGTATCTTAGACTTTCTGGAGATGATCTTAGATTTCAGCTGCTTTTGGGGACCAAAGTAGCATTTAATCGCTGCAGAGATTCTTTTCTTTATTTCATCGCTGACATCATTTTTATTGATTATAAGAGATCCGAGGTACGTGAATTTGTCTACTGCTTCAAAAGTGTAGCCATCAACAGCTAGAGGAGTCAGTGGTGTGTCAGAAGTTAATGGGTTTGACACAAGGTACATAGTTTTTTGAGTAAGAATGTACATAGTTTTTTTGAGTAAGAATGTCACCTTCCTATTAATATGATGGTATAGTAGCTAACATGCAGAGATCAATTATTCTTTTCCACAGTGTAGAATAAACATGAAAAATGATAAAGACGTGATTTTGTATTCAATATTCATTTAAAAAGCGATCGTGTAATAATTACGTATTTGATATCTCGTTATAAAAAATTCAAGTACGAAATATTTCTATTACGATATAAAAAAAATACAATATAATAAATTGACCGTATCCTCCCAAGTCTTATCTCTCAGACTCCAGAGGGAGAGTATTCAAATAAAAATAATAACGGGGGAGTCAAAACATTGAAAATTATTACAAAGCATTTATTTACCTAATCGTTTAATTTTAAAGAAAAATGTATAAACGAGCACCTGAATCCAAATTACGAAGTGTCATGTAGAAACAAACCGCCCTCTTCCTTTCTTTCTTTCTTTTCTTACTATGGGCGTCTTTTGTTTAGAAGAAAAGAAAATTATAACGAATAAGATATATTTTGAATTAAAATTTTCCGCCATTCTCTTTTGTGATATATTTTCATATTGGGAAGATATTTTGTTATTATTTTTTCGTATACACGCAACATACTATGTGTGTACACGAATTCATCCGAAGATCAACGAAATGTTTTGATTTGAATAATATATGCGAATTGAAAGAAATATGAATAAAATTGTGTTTTTCCAATATATGGTTATGTTATGATTTTCATATTTCTTATCCATACTCTAATACATATGAACATAGGTAAAAATTGTGTTCATCAATTTCTTTTCGAACTACAAAATATGTGAATTTCATATAAAAGTTGTTCCACAGTTAACTGTCGTTGCAAGATATTCTATTGACTTATCGATTATCGCAATAAAGTGTTGACTAGAATGTGTATATCTAGATTGAAAATAAGTTAAAACATTTCCAATGTTCAATTTTTCTACCGGCGGTTCTTGGTGGTAGTTCATTAAAATAAGAAATAAAAATAGAATAAGACATTCAACATTTTCAAATCGGCGTTGAGGAATGCCACACTAATGTAATATTTTTTATTGACAGGAGAGGATGACCGATATGCTTATTACATGGTTAGTCCATTGACTACACTAATTGTAGGAGATACCATGATCGTTCAGATTTCACACGCCACGATGGCTCTATGAAATACGATCTACTCGTAAATTTAAATCAGCCTATATGGTCATCAGTCAAAAAATAGTGGAATGATATGTGAATTTATATAATTTTTATTTTCCAATAGTCATGTCATTTCTAGAAATGACGTTGCCGTGCGAATCGGTTGAATCTTTCAGATACTTACTTGCTTTACCCTCTTCCAAAAATTACACCCCAAGATCACGTAAGGGTCAGAAAATAACACTCAATAAGTATTCGCAATACTTGCGAATGGTTAAAGAAAAGTATCGTTTAAACGCAAATTTAAATTGAATCTTGTTCTATTTTATGACATTTAACATTTTTAGTCTATTCTATTCTATTCCTCTCAAGAACGTCTATTCGATCAATTTTAAGTCGCGAATACTTTTTATTTATTTGATTGATTAAATTTTTAATTTTATTTTCTGAAAAGACCTCAGTACCTACCGTTAAATGGCTAGCGTGAAAAAAAACTATTCTTGCTTATTATTATTTCATACATTATGTATTATAAACTGTTGCACCTCTTCCTTGCAAGATAGGCAAAAAAGATCAAACGCCATTTATTCTTGTCCTTACACACGATTTTTGCTTTTACATGTAGTTACCTACTTATGCATTATCTCTCTTTCTCTCTTTTATTGTACCCAGCATGTGAAATGGTTTCTAAGCATTTATATTTATGTGACATCGACATCAAAACATTCAAAACGTCATTTAAGTATTATTATGTGCTAAATTTATATTTCATTTACCAATAATAGTTGCTATTTCTAGAAATGACGTTCCCGTTTGAGTCAGTTGAATCTTTCAGATAAATTTCTAAGAGCTCATTAATCATTTGAAAATCTTTAAGTTAGTAATTTGGTGGTTCATTTACTTATTGATTCTATGTTTTTTTATGCAACACGCCTCGATAGAGGGCACCCTAGTGTGGCTGCTGCAACACAGTTGTATCCATTTTAGTGATGTATTAACTCTCACTATAAATTCAAAATAGCCCTGAATTTGAGGTGATAGTTTTCTCTATAGTATTGTGCTCCATAACCAAGAAACCAAGAAGTTATATTTGGCTGACAGGAATTGTGTTCGGAGATGTGGACGTCCGTGGATTAAATGGCAAGATCATTTAAATCAAATCATACAGGACGGTCACGTGTTGAGCACATTGAAGAGGAGAGCATGTATGAGGTATTGTATGACAGTGACGGAAGCGAAAGATGTATGCAAGGATGGAAGGAAGTGGCGCTCGATCTTTTCTGCCTACCCCGCGAGGGAAGCGGCGTGATGATATCTATTATGCTCCAAAGAAAAACTGTTGGGCGAATCATAAAAAATTAAAAAACAGTTTTTATAAAGGTTCACAAAACAAGACGACATGTTTTTTTTATTATTATTAATTTTTTTCTTAAATAATAATTTCTTATTAAAGGTAAAGTAATTTGGTTAGCTGGAAATTATTGCTAAGTGGCAATAACCTCGTAATTGTGTATATGTAATTATGTGTATATGCATACATAAAGTGCTTTTCATTTTTATTATAATCCAAATCTACTAAATTGGTTTGCAATAAGCTTTCTCACTAATCCTTGTCTTCTGCCAGTCTCTTCTCAGATATGATCTTGATCTATCACGCACATAATATATGTAATATGTGCTACAGCGCATGTCCTCCATTACTTGAACCGTGTAGGGATTTTTTGGTCGGCCTCTGCAATTTCTGCCATCAGTCATACTCTCAGTACTATTATTGTGAGATAAAAAAAGTGGGTACCTACTTCTATTTCATTTTAATCATAAATTATGTATTTCACCACTTAGTGATAAAATATTCTACACATATATTAAACTAAACGTTTGTTAACTACGATAAAAGTTTGAATCAATATTTATTAATTCATTCGTTCGTTCATTCATTCATTACAACAAAAGTTTGTACGAGTAGATATTTGGCTATTTCCTCTCCACCAAGTAATATGTATAATGCTAGGAAATTGGTTGAAACATTATCCGAGTTTTTCCAAGACCACGTAACGTAACGGACCTTTGCTAATGTGTGGATTGATAAACAACCCTCAGTGAAATTCCTCAGGGAACCCGACGTTACATAAATGTCTATTTTGATAAATCATGCTAAAATATATATAAATATATTTTCATCTTTATATATATACCTACTCACAACCGATGCTATAAAATTTCTTTTATAATATATAACGAGCTTAGGATTTAAAAGCTTATATATATACTTAAGATTATTCAAAGGTATTAAATTTTATATAGCAAGATTTTATTTTGTGTAATAAGAGTGCATAACCTAAATCACTCGCTAACGAGTGGATGGCCTTGAGAAAAATAGAATTGAAGAGTGCATAAATATAATGAATAAGAATTGGTATATAATACAATAATTTTATGGAATTTCCACCAATGAATACTTCTCCCACTATATTCTGTAACTTTTCTATAAACATTACGAATGTTGTATTGGTATGGAGAAGAGCAGTTAGTTTACTGACTACACAAATAGATATAAAATGAAAACATGAATAGTTTGTGAATGATTACGTTTAAGATTTTTTTCATCATCTCTTTCATATACCATCAGCTTTTTTTCAATTGGGAAATTTATGTGTACGTTTTTTTTATTTATTAGATCAAGATCAAGAAACAATAAGATCAGCATTATGGAATATATTGCCACACTAGATGAAGGTATGTTATGGGGTAGTACCTACAACAAAAATACAACTTATACATGTACACCTGAATATAATAAATCAAAACAATTTAATAAATAATAAAAATATTACATCACATGTGCGTGAAAAATAATGTGCGTCAAATAATTTAGTACGTGCGAGTTGAATTAACGTAAGAGTTAGTAGTTATAGTATAATGTTCAGAAGGGAGTCTAATGGGGTGTTCACATTTGGCGAAAATCGCCAGGCGAATTTCAAAATAAATCGCCAGGCGAAAAAACAAAATTCGCCGGACATCCATTGATCGTCACACCTGTTCACATAGTCCACCGATATAGAAACGATCTGTCAGATGCGCTTTGATTTTGACACTGTTTTCAAAATGGCGGACGTCGAGATGGAGATATTTATAATTATTAGTGTTTATTTTTAGTCGAAATGTTGTAGTAAAGGTTATAAGGCGCCTTTTAATTAAGGATACAAACGCCACAAACCAACAACAAAGATAACAGCTGTCACTAAGCGAAAAACATTATAAAATTTATAGGTTATAAAGTTTTTACCATAAATACGAACGCCGCGCACATCTGCGCATGCGCAAATCGTTCAATCGTCCGAAAAAGTTGGAAGGTTGTCAACTCGAGACGATATCGTTTCTACTGGTTTTTATCGTTTCAGACTAGCTGTCATTTTGTTCACACGGTTCAAATGGCTGGCGATATTTTGGTGCCCTGGCGATATTCGCCAAAGTGAGAACACCACATATGAGAGATCTGGGGCTGTAGACAAACCATACTTAGCGATTGACTACTGGCGAATTTTTCGACAATCTACCTACATGTACCATATAATTATGCGTTATTGTTGCGGTTATTGACCAAAATTCGTTTGTAATCGATCGCCAAATGCGTGTTTGTCTAGGGGGTCTGACGTTTACGAGTACGTCATTGTGATTGTAATAACCTGTTGAAAAGTTAAATATATTAATAAATACTGGTAACGTTTGCGACCACCACTATAGTAGGTATTGGCCCAGTTTTTGTTCATAAGATTTTCGATTGTCTTGACATCCTTTTTTCACTATATAGATATACCTACCGTTGTTTAGACGTGAATGTCAAAATAGAAAATTCATAATGTTAGATTCAGATCTAAGAAGAAAAATATTTGATTCGATTGATTTGTTATCTTTTAAAATATTTCCTCTCCGAGTTCAAATCCCGCAATTCACAATTTTTAAGTCAAGTGTGTTTTTGTTTCAGTTGCTGTTCTATAATTAAAAATCCTTCATGAATTCATAAAATGTTTTATTTTACATGCATCAAGTTTAATTTAAAATCTAGATAGATTTAAAAATATTTTTTGAGTCTGAAAAACAAAAACAAAGAATATAAAAAAAAACTATAAACAAAGGTTTAATATTTTAAGTAGCATTAAAGTATTGCTGTTAATAGTTAAATTACATTATATTAATTGATACTCAGACATTTTTTCTTTCGTTATCTTTTTAAAACGTTTTTTACAAATACGTTATATGTATCATGATAGGTATGATTGAATCTCAAGAAATGCATCATTTGTAGGGTAGAGAGACACTATTAGGTGTTCCGACGCTTACAAATTGGCTAAGGTTGGTTCTAGCGTTATACTATGGTAACGTTTACCAATTCCATTGGAAATATTTAAACAATCTATATCAATGATTCTCGCCAATCATAGTGTGATCTCTTTCAAGAAATAAACTAAATTTGTCGTAGCCGAAAAAGCATCCTGTGAAAGAAATACGTCTTATTTTTTTTATACAAATAAAGATGTATTTACTATTTACATATGTCCAAAGTTTTGACCCTTACTCGTTTCTATTAACTACACTGTGAAAGAAGTTCATTTACATTATTTTCATGTTTTCTAGAAAGTATTGTAAAAATAATGACACATTTTCGCATTGATTTTGAACGTCTTAATTTCTCCGTTAATTGAAGATGTACATTGAAAAATAGAAGTTCGGTAAAAAAAACATGTTTTTGATTAAGATAGCAACGATCTTATATGGTGCAAGTCTAGTTAGCTTTTATATTCAAAAGATTATATGTACATACATTTGTACGAATTCTAGCTTGCAAATTAATTAGTAAGAAAAATCATGATTTAAAGAATTAGCCAAACTAAGAAGATAATATGTAGACTAAGTCCTAATATTTCAATGAGCCCTTAGGGTGACACTTATCTTGAACAAGCCTTAAATTATTTAAATTTGCTTTACATCTATTGAACTTCAATACTTCATAGATATAGTGGCTCTCAGTGACATGTATTAGTAGCTTTTATGGATAGATATTTTTATAACGATTATCGAAGTAAGATTAATCACTTTCATTTGATGATCATGATAAAAATACCTACACCTGAACAAGAGCTGAAAGGTATCGCCAGCGAGCTACGATGTTTCTTATATTTCGACGTA
This sequence comes from Athripsodes cinereus, assembly GCA_947579605.1. Classification (NCBI taxonomy): domain Eukaryota; kingdom Metazoa; phylum Arthropoda; class Insecta; order Trichoptera; family Leptoceridae; genus Athripsodes; species Athripsodes cinereus. The sequence continues at coordinate 21,548,218 of OX388310.1, forward strand.
AAATAGTTAAGTTTATTGTGGGCTTCGGGCTAAAGACCCAAAGTACGGCACCTTTGACGTCATGTTATGAGTAAACGGTGCCTTACATATTTTTCATTTACACATATAGATATTAATATTAAAACAAACATGAAAAAAAATAATAGCGTCAACCTAAGGTAATATTGAAATATTGGGACTAAGAGCAGAGCCAATTAGTAGACATGTTGTATAAATAGTCTTTATTAATATTATACTTAACACGACAGAATAATATCACGACTAAATGTTTTCCCATTAACATTCTTTTTAGGAACAAAATCTCATTTTAATGGATTCTCTTTAAGAATTCCGTTAAGGAGTGTTCTGATGAAATAATTACTTCGCAAATGCTATACTTCTGCTACGGTGTCCTTCTCTGCATTACATTATTAAAGTAGTCTTAATGCTCTTCACTTTCTACGTAAAGCCATGTTTACATTACAGCTACATAACCTACCTTTAGTTCTATATATTTAGATATATATATCGTCACACATCTTCCACAAATAGGACAGCCAGTATGGAAACTGTATGTAATAAACATTCAGGTCATCTTCTCAATGGTGATAAAAATATGGCATACTTCATTGCCTAATAACAGATATAAAATTTCTTATAATATGTGATGTTTTATTTACGAATAACAGCCTTTTACAATGCAATTAACAACTTGCTGAAAAGAGTGGAAACCTATTTTTCTCTGTTAGTTAGCTAAATAATATAATCAATACCTAGGGTACCTTTTTAGTGAATTATCGATGGATAGTTTTTAGGTTCAATTATCCAATTAATTATTAAGTTATATCAAATATCGTATTGAAATTAAAGAATTGTTTTCATACCCAAATATCTCAGAAATAGGGGAACTCATTTTCTTCTCAGGCAAATTTATGTTATATTTTCATGAACACGTAAAGAATTTCATAAAGAAACATACACGTATTACTTACACCATTCTGTGCACAAATTCTAAAGAAAAATATATTTCATAGCCATGCAAGATAGCTCTGATAGCCGACTGGAAATTGAATATTTTGCTAAAAAGTTGTCAATTTTGTGCATTCTAGCAGAGCTTTCAAATATCTCGAGCATTCACGTAGTGTAAATGCGGCTTTACAGATCGCAGTATGTTTTTAAGATGAAAGCATCTTAAAGGTGAAGATGGAAAATAAACAAGTCAAGTGTTACAATATAAAAATTGTATAAATCCTCAAGAAGCTTAAAAAATAAATTCAATTTATTGTCATTATTTCGTTTGTATTTCTATTTCAACTTATATTATGTATGTCTTAACACAAATTATATAAAAATAGATAGGTATAGGCGTGAAGCTGTTTCTTTTTTTTATATTTTTAATATTTTATGCAATATACTTTAAGTGTTGTTTTGAGTACCATACAAAGCTATACGTGTTTAGTAAATTATTTCATTTCACGAAATTAGTGCATAACCCTACCTGGCACTAAGCTTGCGTAAGATTTGTAAGCGTGATAAAAACGTGTCTAACAACAAATGATATAGAATTCAATTTAATGTTGTGGAAATCATTTTGCATCCGTATCTTTTAGAGTAACATATCATATCTATATTGCTGGGTACCCCACTTGTGGAATATACCATGATTGTATATACAACACAAGACAGAATAAATCATAACTGTAGAAAAGTGGTAGTGATACGGCTATTGTGAGCAAAAGTTAATTAGTTCGTGGTGGGAATGTGTAGATAGAATAAATTATGAAGGAAGTGTGTAGAAATATGTTTATGTAATAATATCAATCAGTATTTTTATCTGGAAATGTCCATAAACTTGAGTTTGTAGCTGGAAAAATTGGCGTGTTTGAAATTAAAAATTATTTCAATTGTTATTTCTGAATGTGATTGAAGTAAACAAGTTTATTAAATTGTTTGGTGTTCGATTCTCCATTTAAATCCAACTGTTTTGTATTTTATTTAAGTTTAATAAGAAGTGATTGTTAATTTGTTTTTTTACCAAGAGAAACATGAGTGGATTATTTTGGAAAAACATAATAATATTTATTCATAAAACAATGTGTAGGTTTTTGTATATGTACCTATGTATTACACAGTCGTCAAAATTGTTTTCGTTTATTAAAAGATTGTTCTTATATATTAGTTAAATTATTCAGTTTTTGTTAACTATTTTTGCTCTTTCAATTTTATTACTCATTGCAATATAATATTGTTTTATTTATTTCTAAATGATTTGATATAATTTTGGATCGTATCTTTAAAGGATTAAATATGTTTGATCTGATTTTACCTATTTGATAAGATTTGACAAATGATTGATTATTTATTATAAATTGTAAATAAAAGTTTAAATGTAAATTATTAATCATAAATTAATTATTTAATTATTATGAGACTTTTAAATTTTAACTATTTAAGAGATTTTTGGCTTTTTATAAGATTTTTTATTTACATAAAACTTCTACAATTTTAATTTAGTATCTTAAATTCATTATTGTTTTTATTATATCATTTATTTATTGTTCCCCTCATACCAGCAATTATTATATGCTGATTGGGGAATTATAAAACTTTTAATACGTTATTATGCTAATTGTAAATTGTACCAATACCATTGTAAAAAATTATACTGAATAAAATTATTATTATTATTATTATTAAAAATCTCTTTAGGAATATATCTAATTTGTATAACTCTTCTGTATTGGTATAATGGTACTTGAAACAAATAATAGACATAATAACAAATACAGATAAAGGCAATTATTGAGCAATTAAGATGCTCATTTCAATTATTAGGGAGTATAATAATAATGTAATACATTTAGCTCGTGGAACAAATTTTCAAATTATATTTGAAAATGGAATCGCAACGGAATTCAACTTAAATCTGAAATGCGACGCATGCGTTTGAAATTCGTACTGTCAGTAGTAATACAAGAGAGATAGGTAGCCGCTCGCAGTAGTAGGTAGTGGATTGAAGTTTATACGGCAGTACCCGGCTAGTTGCCGTGAAGAAAGCTCTCTGATATCGCGTATAGAGTATATTGCACTCCCTACTAGCACAATATTTTCATGCAATCGCGAACAAAATATTTGAGTAGTAGTCACCTGCTCTCACGTACAAGGCATACTAGGAGAGTGAGGCCTTCTGATATTATATACTGCTCTGTTGGCATAGAGGGGCAACAGTACCACACACACATACTTTCTCTATCAGTTCTGCAGAGTCATGCAAATATATTTGTAACTGATGGATATTGAAGAATAATATTTGGCAATGTGATTTATCAAAAAAGGACGATAATGCGAATGGATAATGATGAGAAAAGAAGAGAAATTTAAGGTAATTTATAAACTGATAAGTTTTCCTTTTCATTTCCATATATCTATTATCATTATTATTATGATTTGCGAGAACTTTTACGCGGCTAAATATATTAATATTTTTATTCAATGTTCAGAATATCATTTTACAACGGTTCTTTTTAAAACTTTTTATACTTTCTGTAATTTTTTCTTTAGTCGTGTGCATGTTATTTAAATGTTAAGTAATTGATAACAATCTTTAATTTGTTTTATCTTTTTTTTGGATCAAAATGTTTTAATATAACATGAAATTTTGATAGTAGAGACTTATTAAATTTTATTTATAAAAAAAAATTATGTTTATAATTATAAAGAGTTGCTTTTATTTTAGGATATCTACGGCTTGTTGTATTTAGTTTCTGTGCCTATAATTAGTTCTGGGTTAAGTGATTGTTTTAGGTTTTGTTTCAGCATAATAAATTACACGTCCAAGGCTAATAACCTTTTGTTCGATAATTAATTATTTATTAGAACGGTATTTCTTATATACTGATACTTCATTTAAGTACAAATCGGCTTGAGGAAGCGTTTTATTTAAGCTTTATTTATATAATTTTATATTGAATTATTACTGAATAGGTGTTAAAATATGGTTTATATGATCTTTGTGAAAAGTATGTAATTTTTAACCGTGTTTTTTTTTGTAGTTGTTGAATTTGATGATATTTTTATAACACTTTATTATGTTAAAACATTTAACATTTTATAACATTTTATTTCTTTTTTGCACAGAGAAGACGATCTGTATGTTCACGTAGAATTAATCCACAGGCTACTCCACTTAGATACCTAAATAGATCAAAAAGTAAGACAGTAAAGAGATTCAAGCCTCTTATTTCAAGCTTTAAAATTATGGACGCATCAATCGGGCTACTGACCGTTTCACTGCAACTTTCGATGTATTTGTTAAATATTTTGATTGATTTGAAATCTTCAGTGTTCTTAAGATGGTGAAAGTAAGTGGCGAGTTGTGAAATTTAAGATTTTTACTTAAATGTTCAGGTAGGCATTTAAGGCGCCCCTTTAGCAAAAACGATAAAACATTCAATTTTCAACAAGTTTGGTACACAAACTCTCAATACTTGTTGACCCTACGAACATTTTGATTTGATAAAATATTAAAACAAATATTGATTACCAATATCAAACTTAAACTTTAAAAAAAATTGATTTTAGCTTCATAGTATTCGTTTATAAAAAAGCATATTTCTAAAAATCGAATTCGTGGGTGTGTTTGGTACATAAATGCACGAAAATCCTACAAATTTTCATATATTTTTTTTAATATTCCGAATAGTTATTTCAATTATAGAACAAATAAATTATATTTTTATTTGTTTTTTTCATGGATATTGACTGATTTAAAAAAATTGTTTTTTTGATAAAATTTCTCATATTTTGAAACCAAAAATCACCACATGAACTCGATTTTTTGTATATTAAAAAAAGTTTGCTAAAATCTTTAGTATTTATATGCTTGATAGGATGAATAAAAAATATATATACTTTACAAATAATTTCTATTTTGATATAACAAAGAGTACCTAAATTAATCTCGTCAGTCTGTTATTTATATATTTTTTTAGTAAAAAACTAATATTGGTAATAAATATTAGTTTCTTTATTTTATCAAATCAATATGTTCGTAAGGGTCAACAAGTTTTGGAAGTTTTTCTATCAAATTTGTCAAAAATAGAATATTTTACCATTTTTGCTATAGGGGGCCCTTAATTACTTGCTTTATTTTGAAACAACTAGGTTTTCACAAACAGTTTCATGATATACCTATCTACTAATTATAAATAATATGACACATGTTGAGAGTAACAGTATTATAAGAAGTTACTCGTGCATAATTAATTAAATATAAAACTTTAATTGGTATATTATAATTACAAAGCTTACACCAACACTACATTGTACATACTGTTTTTTTTATTATAATATCTATACTTGGTAACATATATGTAGGTACTTTCTGTTTTTCGTATGAAGATGTTGTGCCTATTTTGTAATAAATTCCGACGTATGTTAAAGGAACTTATAAAGGCTTTTTATGCTAATTTCGTTCATTAATTCATTTCATACATGCATAAATAATAATATGATGAATAATTTATACTCATATATTTATTCTTCTATCTATCAATAGCCGATGTTTTCAAAGTTCATCACAAAATATTATAATATTATAACTCACACAAACATTTACATGAAGATAAACAACATTTATCATATTTAAATGAACACTAAATAAATAAATATACTTAAAAGCTCTTTTGATAATCCTAATAATATGTATAATATTAAAAATAATATACTTATTTTTGAAACAGTAAACGAGTCTTACCTCTTTATAATACAAAACATTTACAATTCCTTATGCACTGTTGGCAAGCAAGATGCAATATACCTACATTTGTTTTTGATAAAATCTATTTCGCTAGCCTCACTGAGAAAAAAACTAACGAAATTTCACAACGAATCATTGGTACGGACTATCAGATTAGGACCAGAGATCGTACAAACGATTCATTAGTACGAATCTATAATATTAACTTTTCGCAAACAGATTGTTGTTAAATTTACCAACGACTTGTGTGCGAAGAGTTAATACTATAGATTCATACTAATGAATCGTTTGTACGATCTCTGGTCCTAATCTGATAGTACGTACCAATGATTCGTTTTGAGTATTTATCTCAATGCTGATGATGAGAGCGGAAGCTCTTGAAAGCCGGCTCGCGTCCAATAAAAGTCACTGTGGATATACTTTAAATAAGTGTTTTATTTTTAACTAATTCAACATGAATTTCCACCAAGTACCGCTGGTTGAAAATATCAACTTGACCGTAAAATCTATTTCAATTTATGAGCATGATTTTACTTTACCAGCTATTTTAAATAATACAGAAACATCTTTTCAATTCACCTTTTTTAGTCTAATCGTAATTTAAATATATAATTTTAGTCTAATCTTTTGTTGGTACGGAGAGGATGACTTGCGTGTGCATTACATATAATGTTAATACACTGACTACAACACTTATATATCAGTGCAGTGGAGGCATTAATGAATTTTCACTATAGTCTATAAGAACTTCATGAGTTTCTAAAAAATATTTAAGAAGATACAAATAATATAAGTATTGAATTGAACTAAAAATGCAATTCAATAAAATAATGCATTTTGTAAGTTGTAATCGTCAATCTAAATTCGTTACTAAAATAATATGTGAACAGGTATATGAAAGATATGTTAGCTCAACCCGAAAAAGTTACTTATTAATTCCTTAAAATTCAAAATTTGTTTATTTAATTCATAAATTAATTTTTTAATATACGTACTAATAAATAATTTGAATTATGTAAGTTTGATTTTATGCTTGTAAAAAGCTGGTATAGTCATTCTATCATTCTATTCTGTAAGTTTTTGATTATTCTATAAAAAGCAGGAATCCATCAAACATAAAGTGTTCATTTGGTCTTTTATATTTAGCGACGAGACATCCATCCTAAATGTCTTAATTTTTATGGCACACGGTGAGAAAAAATCTACATATTCACTGATTATTTTGCCGCGATGTCATTGAAATATTTCATTATTAATGTTTTTGACTGTTTTAATGTAGAAAAAGCTAGTTTTCCAGATATCTAATACACTATTTTCATGCAAATAATGTTAGAGCAGGAATGTAATTTATGAAATTATGTATTTGTTTTAGCGATTTTGAAAACTAAATTATGATGAAATCACATGGGTGTAGAACACACACTAATAGAACTGTCCTCGTAATATCTAATATTTATTTATTTATTTATTTATTTACAAATATTTACGGCCAAAGCCTTTAACATGTTAAACCTCTGTATACATACAAAACATGTAAACAAAGGAAAGATCTGTTACAAAAAAAGACACAAAACAATTAGACTAAAGAAACGAAAGTTTTACAGACAATATAACATTAATCATGTTATAATTAAAAAAAGATACAAAAATGTTAATATATAATAATATATAAAATTCTCGTGTCAAGGTGTTTGTTATCACACTCCTGCGAAACGGCTGAACCGATTTTGATGAAATTTTGTGTGCTTATCGGGTAGATCTGAGAATCGGCCAACATATATTTTTCATACCCCTAAAAGTTAAGGATAGTCCACCCCGAATGATTTTTTATTATTTTTTGGTTAAATTTTTTTATTTTTATTTTTATATGGCGCATAAAAAAATACATACAGCCATAAATGTCCACCCTTCTACCGTCAACTCCTATTTTTTAACAGAGATATTAGTAAACTAGAAATAATGTTTATGACAAAACAACGTTTGCCGGGTCAGCTAATGTCTTTATAATATTAGAAGTTTAATAATCATTATGTTGTCACATTATCAACTAAAAATGAGTAAAATGTAAATTTGTTATTCTCAAAGTTCAAATTAGTTTTTTAAAGCCTAGAATAGGTGAGAGATCTTCTGAATTATTATTAATAAGAACATTTTATGTATGGCTTATATACCTATCTAGCTGAATTTGTGATATAAAAATGATTTATCGCAAACGCTTCTTTTGTTATATTTTGAAAATATATTACCAATGTAAAATGAAAATAATAAAAACACATTATAATTCGTCTAATATTGCATTGAAATTTTTTTCAATAAAATTTATTTCATGAATAATGCTAACATTCGTATCAAAATAAATAGACAATAATATAGGAAAATAAAATGATTTCTATCAGTATTTTTATCATTCAATAAGTTTGAAATGCAACGAAAAAATATTAAGACACTGTTATTTTCTTAAAATTTAATGTAGGTTATAGATAGGTATTATTTTTAATGGTGAAAATTATTTTCTTTGTATAATTTTTATTGGATAAAATAAATTTAAAATAAAAACTGTTAAAAACGACATTGTGTTGAATCCTCAGCCAAACTTTTGTTGTAGAAGGCAGTAAATATCAAGCATCAACTTCAAACTGTCCCCGATAAAAATTAGAATTTGCGTTTTACAGTAGTTCCTAAGGGTCCAATACATCATTCGGGGGTTCGGGAGTCGTTGCCTATTGATCTGTCATCCGTTAATGTGGGTCTAAACTCTGTAGGTGGGAAGTTTTGTAATTAACTCAACCAAATAAAGGCATCAACCTCTTCTGCTACTACAATGTCAAACCAATGACATGTTGATTAGGTTGCTTGATATAGGCCTGCCCAATATACCTATCAGTATTATTGTAAATTGTATTGAAACCTTTGACTTACTTACATACTTTGCTAAACACATAATGTTCTACATTGAAGAGAAAATCATTATTATATGGGTGGCGAGCCTTAGTTGTAGGGTCGAAATTATTTACTGTGTGGCTTCAATTAAATACAGGTAGGTACTACTACTTCTACTATTACTATTTGATACACACGCTATGTACAAACATTTGTACAGGGTCAATATATGTTCACACACGTTGTATTTGAAATAGATTAAAAACTGATGAATAATTATTGTTCCATTATTTGATCTTTAAACTTTTTAAAAAATTAAATCTGAAAAGATATACATCATTTATAAAACATATATTTTTATAGATTTATCATTTTATGAAAAATAAGAGATACATAATTAAAAACTGGTATTTCATAGATCTGAAAATAATAATATGGAACTTTTCAAATACGCACTTTTTTAACCAAAACTATCGAAATATGAGATTGAGAAATGAGACAATGCAAATTATTTATAAACCGGGTCATCTGATAGAATATTAGAGACCTGTCCTTTTCGTGTTAGAAAGAGAGGGTTTTCTAAAAGTTACTTTCTCAAGTCGTGCGATTTTTATTCAGAGGAATATCACCTTACCGCGACGGCAGAAACCATATTTTGACTTGTATTTTGATCAAAAGTGCAGTCCTTGTAAAATGTCTTTAAAAGTCTTTGACTTAAACTGCGTTAAATTTTGTTCTATTTGTTTTTAAAAATCCATATATTCTCTGTGTTATATATTGTGTTGTCGTATGATGAATATAATTTCAGCTTATCAAATGATAAATTAATATTTAGTATTTCAGAGAACGGCGCTTATTGCATGATATTAAATGATCACATTCGCAATCCCGAAGGAGTCATAATTACCTAATGTATAACTGGATGGGCTATTTTCGTGTTATGTATCAGATTTATATTCGTTTGTGAAGCAAGTAGGTAAATGTGGGACTCGATTTTACGTATCCAAACCTTTATTTGTCAATATAATTACTTTTGCGTTCAATATAGATTATTTTGTAACAATCTAATGCAGCATAATTGAACGTATGTAAAAGTCCGATCACTTATTTGCACTTCACAAGCATCCTTCATTAAGAGCTATTGCATTCAATGATGATTTATCTGTTAACGCGATATATCTTCTTTTTTTAACATGGTTTAAGACAATTAGTGTTTTAGAGATGCGATGGCATATAAATGTAGACGTGAAGCTTTATTAACATGATGTTAGTCTGGAGCTTAAAAAGATAACGTTATCACCATTTGAAAGGTGGGAATATACATGGCTGGATCACGTAGATCAAATTCTGGAGGACAGGTGCGTGTTGAATAAGAAAAATCGGTATGGATGTTTGAGAAGCTGGATGAATGTATGTAGAGTAAGCGAAAGAACTATGTATGGATATATCAATATGTCGTTCAGTTTTCTCCGTCTACCTTATCTGGAATACGGTGTGAAGGTATAGACAGATAGACATAAACATCCACCTTTGAGTCATTGACACTCGAGCTACTTGTAATTTTTTTTTTGATTAAGATAACAAGTATGTTACATGAGAATAATATTATCCAAGTGATAAACTATGTTAAAAAAATAAACATATTTGATATCAATAAAAAAATAATGTACAAATATTACAGCGTAATATAAAATTCTCTAAGAATTTTCTTAATTTCCCTAAAAAATAAGGGGAATTATTATTTTTACACCTTCCTTTCCAGTTTAAGTTGGCATTAGTATGACACGTCTCGACAACGACGCGATGCTGAAATGAAATTTACTTAAGAAGTTACTCTTTATAGTTTTCAGATTTCAAATCCAAAGTAGATTTAATTTCCTTTGACAAACTTTACTTTTTAATTTAACCAAACGTGCTAATTCAGGAAGCGATATAATATTAATACGTATTTAATAATTTCAAGATCCATAAAAATACTTAGAAAACATTTATTTCAGTTAGTTATTGGTCATATTAATAAACATATTACCTATATATTATTTTCAATATTTTGGACATTTAAAATGTGATAAGTCTTGGAAATTTATGTTCATTTACGTGATGAGAGTTTGTAATCATACATGTTTATTTTCTCATTATATGGAACAAAAAGATTGATTGTGCATCAGTCAAAATATGTTTTAAGATCCAATGTGTTATTGCAGTAATATTCCTCTAGAACTAGGTAAATTGGAACAATTATAAATCATGAGAGAGACTTATTTGGTCGTTATCAATCTATTGATTATGGTAATCCATAATAGAAAGAAACACTTGTTTGAAATAACGTAATTATGGAATTCTTCTACATGTGTAGCGACACAATTGATTTTAATCCAATTTAATATTATAATTGTATTTTTTGGGGACGAAATTTATATAAAATGCATTCGATTGCAATAAATTCGTCCATTACGTAAGTATAAATCTACTTACATATTTATCGAGTTCGTCGGTAGCCTGGAGGTGGAGTCGCGGCCTTGTGAACAAGGGGTCCGGGGTTCGATCCCAGGTGCCGGCAAACTCCCCTTTCACGACACAAGCTCTTAGCTTACTGTGAAAGGTGTATAAGGTTGTATTTGGGTTTATAAAAAAAACCAGATATATCTTTAAAAAAAAATATATATATATTTCTTTATTTAACACATTAAACGGCGTTTAAGCCTTTTTACATTGTATTACAAAGTATATTCGATCATATTTACAATTATTACTACAATATTATTCACTAGTTTATGTAACCCGGCATCGCTCGGGTTTAATTAAACAGAAAACCGTGCAAATATATGAGTTAAAACGACAAAATCTTAATGAAAAAAAAATGGAGTAAGCACTTGCGTGGATAAAAGAAGTAAAAAGCTCTTCCCAATGAGAAAACTTTATTTTTGACTCCCTACATTCCCCAAATTAAGTTACAAAAAATAGGCAGATACCTACATCAAAAAAAGCATTGCAAATCTCTTCTCACTGAAAAATTTTAAAGTTTGATACCTCACATGCCCATATTTAGGTAAAAAAAAATAGGTAGGTACCTACATCGAAAAAAAGTGCTAAAAACCTCTTCCCAATGAAAAATATGCCTATATTTTATTTAGAAAAATAGACAGGTACCTACATGGAAAAACTACTAAAAACCTCATCTTAATGTAAAAACTTGAAGATTTGTCATCCCAAATTTCTTTAAAATTATCTCATTTTGTGAAAAAAATTGTAGGCACATAAATGTTATATAATTGCCCACATTCGAATTGGTATTTTTGGTTTGCAGTAATACCTACATGCGTATTTGAGCGATTTGAAATAAAAAATAAAAAAAAGTCAAGACTCTGTATTCCCAAAAAAAACCTAAAAGAGCGGATAAACCTATCTGCATCTTTTAATTAAAGAATATTTTACTTTCAAATATTTCATAATGCATGTAAAAAATATTAGGCAAAAATAAATAGGTTCCCACTCATTGAAAAATCATTTAACATTGTTTGTGGATTTTATAGGTAAATCTATTTTTTTTCTACAGCATAGTTTTCTATGATTTCATAATGTCTTCCATTATGAAAATAGCCCAATATGTCAAAAATATGCAATTTTTACTCACGTAATTCAAGAGTTTTTATCATTGGCAAACACGATATTTCATTACGAAAATAAACCTTAATATTTAGTTTCAGAATTGTTGTATTTATTGTTACATCCATTTTGAAATTAATTCAAAACAATGAAAAATGTTTTACTGTGAATATTGCTATTTACTAAACCTTGCATATATTTTTCATACCTACATTTTGCTGCTAATTTTGTGAAATGGTCTCATTGAAGTTGTTATATCTTTATCAATATATAAGATAATCAAAATGTTTTTAGCCTTAAACCTGCCCAGAAGATAAGACTTCGTATAGAGTGTATTATTTTACTTCGGTCTTTCCTAATTTCAGAGTCCATTAAGGACATTCGAACATACATACATACGAACGGACTCAAATATTTATGTGTGGATTAGAGTTATATAATGAGTTACAATCCATTGGATTGGTTTGAAACGAGTTTGGTTTTTCTTCTCCATTCGTCTCTATTTTCCGCCAGTCTTTTCAGCTCTACGTATGAGCCACAATTCATATCACTCTTCAGTTGGTCCATATATGCGTCTCTTGGTCGGCCTCTGCCATTTGTCCCCTCGGTCTTACCCTCCGCGATGGCTATGAGTAGTCCTGGGTGCCTGATGTTGTGGCCAATCCAGTTAGCTCGTTGTTGGCTAATTCTCTTAAGGAGTTGCCTTTTTTCGCCTACCCTGGTTAATACTTCTTCGTTTTCGACGTGCTCCGACCAATGGATCTTAAGCATGCGTCTGTAGCACCACATTTCAAAGGCCGCCAACCATCCGCTTTCACTCTTGTTGATGGTCCATGTCTCACAACCATAAAGCAGAATGCTCCATACAAAGGCTTTAGTAAGGTTCTTCCTTACGCTTAAGTCAATATTTGGGGATTCCAATATCTTCGATTTTTTGTTGAAGGCAATCCTTGCCTGGTTTATTCTGCTTACGATTTCTGCTTTGGAGCGTCCATCCTGGTTTATTCTACTGCCCAGGTACACGAATTCACTTACTTGTTTGATGCTCACTCCATTTATGGCAATGTTCGCAGTCGCTTCCTCTCTTCCAACGACCATACATTTTGTTTTTTCTTTATTTATTTTCATGTTGTACTTTGACAACAGAATACTTTCCATTTTTCCTAAGGCTTCGTTCAGCTCCATCTCGGAGTCTGCGAGCAGTGCTATGTCGTCAGCATATCTTATCATGTCGACCTTTTTCCCATTTATTTTTACTCCTGTCCAGTTCTTCATTTCTTCTCTCAGTTCATCAATGGCTCGCTGTATATAGCAGTTAAAGAGAGCTGGCGACATTGAGCATCCTTGTCTTACGCCTTGTTCGACCCTTGCTTCTGCACAGCTCTCTCCGCTTTTAATCACAGCCATTTCGTTCTTGTATAAGCTCCAGATTGCTCTTCTGTCTTTATAACTCATTCCTATCTGGTTGAGGGTGTTAAAAAGTTGTTCCCATTCTACTTTATCGAATGCTTTTTCAAGGTCGATGAATGCTATGTACGTGTTTTTATTAATTGCTATTCTCTTTTCTAGAGTAAGTCTGAGACTCAGGATTACATCTCTTGTACCTGTCTCTTTGCGGAATCCAAATTGATCTTCTGTAAGTGTTTCGTTTATTTTATTTTCCGCCCTTTTCATTATAATGTTGGTGAGTATCTTAGAAGCGTGTGATATCATGCTTAAGGTTCTGTGTTGTTCGCACTTTGTAGTGCCTGCTTTCTTAGGAAGCGCTCGTATCAGACATTTGGCAAAGTCCTCAGGTATCTCTCCTGTGTCATATATTTTGCAGACAAGCTTATACAATGTATCGAGCATGCCTTTTCCTGCGCATTTAAGCAGCTCTGATGGAATCAGGTCAATACCTGGTGCTTTGCCGTCTTTCAACTTTGCTAAGGCAATATCAAATTCACTTCTTAAGATGTCATCTCCATTATTTTCTACGTCATATTCTGCTTCTAGTGCTTTGCTTTCTTGGACTATGTTCTTTCCTTTGTATAATTGTTCTAGGTATTCTTTCCATCTTTTTACGATCAATTCGTCCTCAAACAGCAGTTTGCCGTTTTTATCTTGTATAGCACATCGTGGCTGTGTTTTGTCATTGAAGAAATTCTTTACTTCAGAGTATGCGGTTTCAAATTTCCTTTGTTTTATATTTCTGTTAATATTTTTGCATTTTTCTTGCAAATAACATTCCTTTCTCAGCTTGGATTCTCTGTTAATTTTATTTCTAAGGGTTTTATATTCCTTTTTCCCTTCTTCTGTTTTGGAGTTCTTTAGCTTCCTTCTTTCTTCGATCATTTCTAAAATGTCGTCCGTAATCCATTCTTTCCTAGCTTGCGGCTTTTTTTTTCTCTAAGACCTCATCTGCCGCTGCGGTTATTTTCTCTTTAATTTTGCCTCATACTTTATCTATATTTTCATTACTCTCAAAATCGCATATGTTAGTTTTTTCGTCGTATTTCTCTTTAACTTCTTTTATTTTTAGCTGTTTTAGGTCCCATCTTTTTGTGGTTCTCTTCTCGAGCCTTTTGAATTTCAGTATGGTTTCCGCCACAACCATATTATGATCACTATCAATGTCCGGACCTGCAAAGCTCCTGCAGTCTTTAATTTGATTCCTGTATCGTGGATTAGAGTTACGTAGGTACATATTATAAAATAAACAAATCTCATTCCAAAAATATTAAATACAATCAGCATAATACTCTCATTCTTCACAGTAATAATCAGCAAAACTTTATAATAATAAAAAAATAATTTTAGGTGTTAAACATTTGATCAATTATAAATGAAATTATTTTTTTACACCAACCTATAGATATAAATGAAATAAAACACAACTGGTTTTAGTTTTAATTTAAAGTGTTTTTCTTCCATATATTGAATATATTTATTTATTTATTTATCACTATTACAAAACGTCAGAAAACACACATGGACAGAAATAATACACACAATCACAAATCAAAGACAATGCATTATCCTACTCAACCCGCACTCATCATCCAACCCCTTGCTATATAATACCAAGCCCACAAGTTTGTCATTTATTACAAAAGTTATACAGAAAATCAAAAAAAGAAAAAACAACAAGACACCAATACAACATGCATAACAGGCAGCCAAAACAGATATGTGACTGAGCGTGCGCGCCGGAACAAGCAAGTCAATCAGGACTATGCAGTCATAACCTGCAGCAACCTCACTAGGCGAATGCCTGTATCGAGGCAAGCCGCTACAAAACATCAAGAAAGTACCGTATCTACCAATTCACCTTGAAATCGCACAAAAAAATTACACAACATGTAAAAATAGTCTCTTTTTTGCTTCCTCTCTACCCGTGTCAAGCAACCAATATAATCGTGAAGTTTTACAAAATAATCGTTAATACAATCAATCATTAAATGTAGTATATTATAGTGTTATTATTGTGAATTGTTTCCATCTAAAAGTGAAATGATTTGATTCTTAGTTATTCCTCGTCACCGAGTGTTGTTCACGCAATAGGTATACCCATACATAATATCAACGTTCAGCCAGTCACCCTTGTAGTACTAATGGTTCAAATATATTCCTTACATCTTTAAGATCTGAGTATTAGTGTATCATTCAATCTATACCTACATAATTTACATCGACGGAGCACAGAAGCTACTTATCTCCATCACCTGTTTCGTTAATGGTACAAAATGTACTACTGACTATGAGAGTAGGTTCATATGATATTCATTCTACCATGACGCGAGGAAATTGATCTCGGATTATTCAGCGTCAAGAGAAAAAATGTTAAGCGAAGAATATTATTTTCAGATAATTTTATTCATTTGAAAGTAAAATATATTTTTTTGTTAAAGCAACATCCTTCATGACACATATCTGTATAAAACCTTGTTATCCAATTCATTTCCATTTAAATTTTAATAATTTTTTATCAAGTGTACAAATATGTGATAAGTCATATATTTTTTACAATAAAGAATGCATTGATTAAATAAAATCAATAAGGTACCTTCAAAATAGCATGTGGTTCATTTCCTGCTTCATCTCCTTGAAAGAGAGAGTGAAAGAACGGTATGTGAAATAAAGGTTGACGTTGAATGTTTAGAGCAAGTGAATGAGTATGTCTATTTGGGAAGTCTGTTTGCGAGGGATGGAAGATTTGATAAGGACATTGAAAGAAGAAAAGTCGCCGGTGCTAGAGTGAATGGTGCACTTCGACCCATTGTTAGCAATAGCAGTGTGTCGAACATGGCAAAAATGCTAGTGCACAATACCATTCTGGTACCGACACTTATGTATGCAAGCGAAACTTGGACGTGGTTGAAAAAGGATGAGAGTGGAATAAATGCTGTGGAGATGCGTTCACTGAGAAGAATGGTTGGTAAAACGTTGCGAGATAGAGTGAAGAATGAGGATATCAGGAGAATGAGCGGATGTGTGAAGAGTGTTGTGGACAGAATGCGTGTAAACAAGTTGAGATGGTTTGGACATGTTGAGCGAATGCAAGATGAAAGGATGACGAAGAGGATGTATTTATCTGAAAGAAGGGGTGTGAGGAAGCGCGGACGTCCAAGAACCACGTGGCTTGATCACGTGGACCAAATTCTTAAGGACAGACGCGTGCTGAGTAAGAGAAATCGGCGTGCATGTATGAGAAACTGGATGAATGTAGAGGAAGCGAAAGAAGTATGTAAGGATAGATCTATATGGCGTTCCGTTCTCTCTGCCTACCCCTCCTGGGACATGGCGTGAGGGTATAGTATAGTATAGTATAGTCATTTCCTGTCTTTAAACAAAAAATCGGGAACAGAGTGCTTGTTTTGTAGTTAATATTTTTGATATTGTCTCCTCAAACACATGCATAATATTTTTACAAATTTCGAAACGGTGTTTAATCAGGCGTATGCCTTATGAAATTACAAAAATTATGATTAGTAGGTTCTCATTTTTTTTTAAATATTTGTATCTACTTAAAGTCTCCGAATCTATTCTGAAAATTTTGAGTAGAATCGTGTAAATTAAGGATGGGTTGTGTATCTAATAGCTAAAATAAAGATTTTCAATGTCTTAAGCGTGATGTTTTTGATACACATTTTTACTGGACACCCTAAAACTTACAGAAAAAACTGAAGTTTAATTAAAAATATGATGGAATGTTCGTTAAACACAGGACTACTAGTTTCATACAGGAAAATGAGGTACCTGCCCTTTAGTTATTGCTTGTATTGGTATACCTATTATGTATATATGACATGGAATGGAATAATATGTAGATAGTCGGATATTTACTAAGGTTTATTGAGATACGTTATCTTGTTAGAGGTAGACAACTATGTATTGTAGTCGAACGTAATAATACACTTGTTAACAAAATACGCGTATCCAGTTAGTATAATGTATAAGTATTAGCTGTAACTAATTAACGTACCACATCTTAGCAACGTTAACAATACTCTCTTGTAGTAGGTACTGGAGCTCCTACGTACATACATACATAGTTACGGTGGAACTTGCACGTCCAATAGCATACGTGATCGGCTTCTTATACGTTATCTAATTTACACATTACTTACTTGCCTTGCTTGCTTGTTGCTACAAATACCAATATGTTTATTTTCTATCGTTGCTCTATGCATTAGGAATCTTTAAATACAAATTTCAACTATTATCTTAAGTTCTACACATAGCGTCTTAATGATTTAATTATTGCCTTTAGACATCTGGTATCAATTTCGTGAAACGAATTGAAACATCTCCAACGTTTTAAAAATATAAATATTTTAAATAAATAAAAATATGACAATTATATATTTTAATTTCATGGTAGGAAGTGTGGTAGATATTTTGACGGGTGATATTGAAATTCTAATTTGATAGTTTCGTAGGGGCTCGAATATTGGTAGGGCCACGGTGGGGTACATTTCGCTGGAAAATGTGCTCCTATAAAATGCCGTGTAATGCCACAGTTGCATTCCATCAGCAACACTACCAATAGTCCTACTCCCTAGCGTCCACGAGTGGTCTTAGGCCCCGCGAGCCCCGGGCAATGTGGCCACTGACATTAACATCAGTGTCATAGCAGATAGGGAGAGGATGAAGGGCGAGTGTCCGGCGCCTTAAAACCGGGATCCCCCAGCTAAGGGTAGGTAACCCTGACAGAAAATTCCACCGAAGAAGGCAACGGGAAACCACTTCGGTCAACCTTCCCCAGGACACCACTATGGAGAGAAAACAAGCAACGGCCCCGAGTCCCGGGCGGTCCTTAAATGGACCAGGGGTGCGAAGAATCTCCCGGCTCGACATAGTGAATGACATGGTGAGAATTGGAACATGGAATGTTAGAAGCCTATATGCAGCTGGTAAAATAGACAATGTTATACAGGAGATGATGAGAATTAAGATTGACATCCTTGGTATCAGTGAACTCAGATGGACTGGAACAGGAGTGCATCAACATGAAAAAGGCAACCTGTATTATTCTGGAAGTGATATATCTGACAATAACCACCGGAATGGGGTTGGCATATTTGTATCACTAGATTATATAAAATTTGTTAAAAAGTTTGTTCCCATATCGGACAGAATTATGATTCTACAATTAGAAGCACGACCTTTCAATGTTAATATTATACAAATATATGCACCAACAGCTGACAATAGATATGATGATGAAATTGAAAAACTATATGAAAGCATTACAAATGTTCTGAAATCGACAAAAAGTGATGACATAAATATTATAATTGGGGACTTCAATGCAAAGATTGGAGAGGGCCGACGTTCACACTTAGTTGGGGATTATGGTCTAGGTCAGTCTAATAGCAGAGGTGATAGAATGTTTGAATTCTGCGAAGAGCATAATATGGTAGTTCTAAACACATGGTATAAGCTTCCGAAACGCAGACTATACACATGGAAATCACCACAAGACAATCCATCTTGTCCCAATCCTATCAGAAATCAGATTGACTATGCACTGATAGGAGAAAGATTCAGAAACAGCATTAAACGTGCCACGACATATCCTGGAACCGATATAGGATCAGATCATAATCCACTTATTATAGATATTAGATTAAAATTAAAAATAGCAACGAAAAAAAATATACAAAAGAGAGTTAACACTGAAAAATTGAAAATTGCAGACATAAGAAACACAGTATCCACTGATTTAAATGAAAGATTACAACAGATGAATGATAATGACACGTCAGTTGAACAACAATGGAATAATCTTAAAAACACAATTCACAATGTCTGCAAAGAACACCTAAAATCTGAAAAAAGTATTCGTAAAAAACAGTGGATGACAGAAGATATTTTAAATTTAATGGAACGACGTAGAATAGCTGGTATCAGGGATCGCAACGGCAACGAATATAAGAACCTCCAAAGGACTATAAAACGAGAGATTAAAAGAGCAAAGGAAGAGTGGATGAAGAGACAGTGTGAGGAGTTGGAACAATATGATCGGATGCATGATTCATTTAATATGCATAAAAAATTAAAAGAACTGACTGGCCTCAGTAGGAAGCCTAAACCTACCTGTCTCACAGACGATTCTAATAACTTGATCTTGGAAGATTCGAAAATCTTAAAAACTTGGAAAGATTATATAAGAACACTCTTCCAAGATGCTCGAACTGACGTTGAAATATCAGAACATGGTCAAGGTCCTGCTATATTGAAATCTGAAATACTACATGCTATATCCACATCAAAACCTCGAAAAGCTTGTGGACCTGATGAAATCCCTATTGAGGTTATAGAGTTGATTAGTGAAAATAATATTGATTGTTTACTTGAACTGTTTAATAAAATATATGACACAGGGACTATCCCCCAAGATTGGTTAAAATCTATATTTATTACATTACCTAAAAAACAACACCCGAAAAAATGTAACGATTATCGCCTTATAAGTCTTATGAGCCATATTCTGAAAATATTTCTTAAAATAATACATGCTAGAATAAGATTGAAATGCGAACAAGACTTGGATGATACTCAGTTTGGGTTCAGGAATGGTTTTGGTACCCGTGAAGCGCTGACAACAATAAACATAATATTGCAAAAATGTTACGACCAAAGAAAGGATATCTATGCTTGTTTTATTGACTACGAAAAAGCATTTGACAGAGTTAAACACACAGATTTAATTGAGATGTTATTGAGATGTGGTATAGATGAAAAAGATGTGAGAATTATCAAGAACCTATACTGGGACCAAAACGCTATTATTAAACTAGAAAATGGAAATATCTCACAAGGTATTCCTATTCAGCGAGGAGTTCGACAGGGATGTGTTCTCTCACCAACTTTATTTAATCTGTACTCTGACTTGGTCTTTAAGGAAGCGCTAACTGACATAAATCTCGGTGTGAAGGTCAATGGAGTGGTCATCAATAATATCAGATATGCAGATGACACTGTTCTTGTTGCGGACAGTTTAAAGGACCTTCAAGAACTGCTCGATAAAATTAACGCCACTGGTGAACGTTTTGGCTTAAACATTAATGTGAGCAAAACTAAAATGATGGTTTTTAGCCGAGAAAGTCATCCAAATGTCTATCTTGCACTAAAAGGTGTTGGTATCGAAAGGGTGAAACAGTTCAAGTACTTGGGAAGCATAATCACTGAGAAATTAGACCCTGACACTGAAATAAAATGCAGAATAGAAGCGGCACGAACAGCATTTAATAAAATGAAAAACCTTCTTTGTGACGACAATATAAACCTAAAGCTGAGACAAAGAATGGTCAAATGTTATGTATGGTCGGTCTTACTTTACGGTGTAGAGGCGTGGACTCTTAAAGTTAATATAATTAACCGCCTTGAAGCGTTTGAAATGTGGATCCACCGTAGAATGCTAAGAATATCCTGGACCGATATGATAACAAACATTGATGTTTTACGTAGAGCCAATGTAAATAGAGAATTGTTCACCACTATTAAGCTCCGTAAAATATCATATTTTGGCCATGTAATGAGAGGTAGCAAGTACACTATACTCCAGCTCGTCATGAAGGGGAAGATCGAGGGCCGCAGAGGGGTTGGCAGAAGACAGCTCTCCTGGCTTCGAAACATTCGACAGTGGACCGGTGTCAGAACCGTGGAGGAGCTGTTTCGCGCCGCCCAGGACAGGGAAGCTTTCTCTCAAATGGTCGTCAACGTCGGGGGGACCCGGCAAGACACATGAAGAAGAAGTTTCGTTTGCTGCGTGAACTGATTAAACTTGACCATTCAAATATTGCTCAGTGTCTTTCGCGCTTGTTTCTGATTGCTGAACAAAAAGCTTTTTTATCCAATGGTAGAGTTCCCTTAAATTTTGATTTCAGGAATCTAGAACGAGTTATAATTAGTTTTATTATTTAGATTTGTGAGATCACATTTTCATAGAATATTTCTATCCAATGTTGCTTGACCATTTTCATATAAAAGTCACTTATTCATTTACTTCTTTGTGACATAAAATCTGCTACTTCAAAATATATCAAATAATTTACATATAGTGACCAATAATATTCCAGTTATTTTTCTTCTTAGTCTTCCCATTATTATATTAGCGTGATGTGAAAATTCAAATAAAGTTCTGTATTAATTAATACTATTAGAAAACATTAAAATGTCGTTTACGTGGCTCAACACCTCAAGGACATTGCAAAATTCGGCTATTCTAGGACATAACATCCACAAATAATAATAGGTATGTGATATAAAAAGGGTAGTGATTAAGCGATAGGTGGCGTATAATCTATTTTGATTTGCAGTGCAGTGGTAAATTAGTTAAATTCAAACCCACTGTTACATCTGAGAGAAGTTCCATGATATGGGTACAAACAAAATTCGTTTACATAATAATAATAGTACATCTCTCCTCAAGTCTGTCCGACAAGATGTATATACGGGAAACCTATCTAGATACTGGACCAGTAGGTATCTACATAATATACCCTCTATCTACGTGGTGATAAGGGGATAAAAACGAATGTCACTGTTACTTTACAGATACATATAACTTATGTGATTTTATTTTTTATGTGATCGGATAGCCGTTAAAATTGAATTGACGCTGTAGCTAGGAACAAGGACCCATAATCAAATATTACATTTTGAAATATGGCTATTTAAACTTTTCAATTGTCTCTCCTTCATAACATTACATGACCAGGACCAGTTAATTATACGTAAATATTATTTATTTACAATATATTAGTACAAATCTAGAGTGCTCCCTCGGGGCAGCATTTCTCGCTTTAATGCGACATTAAATCCTGTTTGTGCATGTGTGCGTCGTGATGGAGATACATATCTCCAGGTACAGCACGAGGTATGTGGCGGGCGCTGCCCTTTTAAAAAAAAATATTAGTACAAAATGCAATTTTAATACACTAAAACATTCGCAACTAACGTTGAATCCTAACAAAATCGACATTGACTCTTCAAATAAAAAGGAATATTAGCGTAATGAAATAAAATATCGCAATGAAATTTGCATAAGCAAGAATATGTCTGTTGAGTATTATTTTATATCTGCAATTTAAAAAAGGTCTATGGATGCATAGGTACTTGTTGTAGCTGCTGCCTCAATTACTACTCGAAATTATTCACACAGTATCGATAAAACCTATTTAAAATAAATTAACAAAATCCGTCAATTTTAAAACAATATACCTACTCGAGAAGAGTTGAAAGATTTCAAGGATCTGCAAAAATCAGCACATAAAAATAAATTTTAGAAAGATTCTACGTCATTCAAAATGTGTATCATTTATTTCTTTATTTTGTATATACTTTGTGTATCAATTAATATATAATTTTATTATATAAAATATGAATTGTTTTTTGTTTGATAAAGTGTCTAAAACATACACCACAAATACGTTTAGCGCTTTCACCAACGAATAGGCATCATCAGGGCTGAATATAAAACTAATTAATTAACAACATTAGTAATTACTGAATTCGTTGGTAAAAGCGCTAGGCGTTTTTGTGGTGTACCTTGTATACACTCTTGTGAAACAAAAAACAGTGCTAATTTAATATTATAAAATTATTAAAGATGTTGTTTCACAATGTTAATACCGGAACATTAAATTCACTTAGGTAATAGTGAGTTCATGATTCATGAGTATTTATTTTTCTATTTCATTATAATAATTATTACAACCATCTAATCATCTATCGGATGAATAATATTTTCAGATTAAATTCAGATCAATTTAACAATACGGTATTTGTTCCTGTTTAACATTTCTTATGGTAATGTCGACTCTAGTGTTAAGAGCTAGTTGGGGTCCTCGGGTAACTTGGATCTATGGTCATTACAAGCAGTCTAAACGCACGTTCGACTTTCATCCGGATTCTCAACACTTATATAACTTTGTGTTGTTTAGTATTATCATCAAGCAACTGGTGAAATGTCTACACGTATAACGGCACTTCTGAAATATCATATAGTGCTGTTTTTTTACCCGATAGTAGATCGACAGTAGAAAACGGAACCTA
Source organism: Athripsodes cinereus (assembly GCA_947579605.1). NCBI lineage: Eukaryota > Metazoa > Arthropoda > Insecta > Trichoptera > Leptoceridae > Athripsodes > Athripsodes cinereus. Next base: position 21,571,985 of record OX388310.1, read on the forward strand.
TCATTTAAATTTAAGAATAAATTAGAGATTTCTGTTGTTTTTGGAACTTCTGACAATGAGTCAATTAACTATCTCAAATTTTATTTCAAATATGTGTCAACGTTTTTATAAACAACCAACTGTTTATATTGCATATTTATTAATTGTTTCGGTGCTCTAGTAGTAGTGTTCCATAATAAGGTAAATTGAAACATGTGTTTCTTTCTACTATAGATTGGAAGGCGTGAGAGAGACGACTTATCGGTTAAATATCTTATGATTGATAATGACCTGGTAAGTCGAAAGTGGTGCCTCTATCACAATTTATAACACTTGTTTCAATTTACCTATACTGAATTTATTATGTATTTTCTAACCTTAGCAATGTGTTGAATTCTTAAACAGAGTTTTATTGTTGAATTTTAAACTATTTTGTTAGATTTTTGCTGGATAAAATATACATTAATTTTTATTTCTCTTGAAACTTTTGAGAAAATATTTGCATCTTCAAACCTTATGCTACAATAACTGTTTATTTGCTGTGAAAAACTAAATTTCAACAGCTAATAAAAAATATGTTTGAAAGATAGACAACATTGAAAGTGCCGTTCTCTCGTGTTCCGTTAGTAGAAAGTTCATAGTTGAATTTATGCTCTAGTTGTATTATGGGGTACACGGGAGTTGGTTGTGGATCCCTCTCATTACATATTCATTAGAGAGACTCCCTTATTTAGAAGTATCTACCTACAGATTTTCAACTGTCTGTTGTAGTATTTTGTTTTGTCTTTGTGATAATTTGAGGTAATGTCATGTAGTATTCACGTGTTTGTGTCGTGTCGAATGCGCTCAAGGATAAATAAACAAATTGAGTCTCGAATTTACTTTAACTCGTTCAAATGACACTCCTTATCGAATTTATATTTTGTCGGGATTGGTTCTCTTTATCCATATACACAATTATCCTTTCCAATTTGGCCCTTTTCTAATTTAAAATTCAAAATACCTTTGTTCATTTATTTTATGTCACCTGTCTACCAAGCAGTTCGTCTGTGGAAAATTTATTTAAATATAAATGTATTTAGGCATCTATAACAAGTTATTCGGAGTGTTGGAGTTTCACACATATTTTTTCTACTTTTATACATATGGTTACTGGATATTATGTAAATATTTTTTGATATCTGAATACTTCGTTGCCTTATGAGTTGATTTCAATGAGAAAAAAACGTAATAATTTTTCATTGAAATTGACATATTTATACAATATTGTTGTTATACAATAGTTGTATTGAAAAAAAATTGACGTTATTTATAAGAGTCGATTATTTTTCCATATAAGTAATATATTTTTTTTGAAACTAACCGATTATACAAAAACCAAGCATATTAAAAAAAAAACTAAAAGGTTTCTAAACAATTACTCCCGATAATTGCAGTTTTTTACAATTTTTATTGCTAGATTTTTTTGATCGATGTATAAAATAATTAAATTAATTGTTAAGAAAAATAAACAGTGCTGTACTATTTTCATATGTTTCAATTGTTTTTGAAGTCATTTTGTATAAATGAGTCACCAGACAATTGCATTATCTGGGTGGTAGGTGAGGTGTCCAATATTTAGTCAGTATACTCGTATTAACAATATATCGCACCTGCAATTGACTCAGTTTATAAATTTTGTAATTGTTTTCATATTGTGCAACAAAGTTTATTATTATTACTATTAGTTCAAATCGATTTGCTACATCACACAAGTAATATTATATTCAACTTCCTTTGACTTATTATAATAGTATTGTAATAAATTAATAGTACGATTACATGAGATATCATAGTAATATAACCTTTATCTAGTTAATTATTAGGGACATTATTGCACGTTTTGTTCTAGTCATTTTATGTTTTCTCTATTTTCTGATCTTATAACGTAGCGATACTAGTGCTTTGAATAATGATTAATCATTGATCGTGGACTAATTTTCATAAAATTTATTTTTATTCAAATTTGAGAAAATCGTGAAAAATTGACCATTTTTTTTAAAATTTATTTCCTGCATTTTGCAACACAGAATAAATTACTAATGTCCATTAATATTAATTACATAAATTTTTCTATCGTTATGGTAATATAAAAAACAATGAATCTGCTGGTTAAAAACAATGATCTAATGCGTGTCGAACTGTTTACATAATATTTATTTCAGTATCTTCACTTCATATACACCTTCTATTTGGCTTAGATTCAAAATCTCGTAAATTGCATTGGAATAAATAGGTTAACTAAGCCTAAGTACACGAAATCCGTGTTAAGTTAAGTTATGCTTTACTTATCAATAAATTGATTTTATTCTAATTATTTCGTTACCTTAGATATTTTAGTAACGAAGACGGTCGTATAAATAGAAACAGAAGCAATGAGACTATTTAAAGTTGGCTTCGTTAGGACACGTTGATTATCTCGAATTGACATTGTCTCCAACTAATACTATCCAACTTGTAGTAACAGTGTTTGCAGTTTGACTACGAGCAATATGTAACAAGGTACAAGTGTTTGCCCGTATGTTATGCTTAATGTGATTTGTGTATCACAATGTTATAGCTGAATAACGTAGATGAGAACAACGAACGAGAATTGTGGAAGTTAAATCAGATGTCAGGAACAATTCATGGAAACAGCAGTCAGTGGTGATGCTCTGCAGGAATTCAAGAAGTAGTAGGAGTAGTAACGGACTCTGGGAGGGGATACCTAAATTGAGGGATGGGGGTAGATAGAATATAGGAGGGGGTAACTTTAAATCAGAGTGTGTGAAATCAAGATAGTGTGTTAAGAGAAAATGTCTGGTATGAAGCAGGATTACATTATTTCATTTTAACATTGATTAGCACATTATTACTCGTATACTTATTGTAGTACATTTTTTCTTTATAAATAATGGTTCATAATTAGGTTTTAAAAAAGGTATTCGGATATATGTACCTACTGGATTTCGGGATTTTAAAAATTTATGTTAAAATACTACTACTATACCATCACGGCATTTCTCAAACGTATGGTCGTCAGTTTGGTTGGTCAGCGGATTAATTGTGCGTTTAGCAGATTTCCCTCTCCATGTCAAAAAAAAAATACATTCAGGATGGATGGCATCCCTCGGCGCTGAATTTTATAAATTAATTGTTTCATAAATGTGAAGTTTAACAAAACCTACGATTTATAGGAAACTCAAAAACTTGCAGAAAAGAGTAGGAGAGCTATTTTGTACCTACAACACGGGATTATAACGTTTAAACCTCCTATTAAAATAATTTCTATCTTTTTCTCTACCAAACACGGAAAGTCTCACAGTTGGTTGGTTGGTTAACTGCAAGTACTAATAATCTTCCAGACAATATAACGTTTGAATCGAAAAAAGCCTATGAATGACTAACTAGTTAAATAGGCTGTTTATTTTCATTTTTTTATTTTTTTCTGTACATTACTATAAATAATTTTATAAAGAAGTAGGTACATTCATATTAAATACAATCAATATTATAGAGAGTGAAATATGCTCTTATGAAGTCAACATATAATAGAAAAGAATTTATTATAAAGGACTAGAGAAAATCACTTTTTCATTTAATAAAAGTAATAAACATTATCTATTGTTTTCTTCTTGCCATATAATATATATAGAAAAGACTTTTGAAATCAATGGCTGATCGCTGAATTGAAAATATTGTCGTAGTGATATTAAATGAATACCTGTCTTTCAAAGATCTTTAAAAAAAAATGAGTGAAGAACGTAATCTATTTCCGGGAGTCCATGGTTAATAAATAACACATAACTTTACAATATTGAGACATTTAAATAAAACAGTAAAGAAATATTTCGTGTTATAAGGAGTAAAGTCTTGAGAAACCAATAATATTGGAATAAAACTGCAGACAAAAAGTAAGAAATGAAACAAAACATCCCATTAAGGTAATGGAAGGAAGCTGGAGGAAAAAAATGTTTTAAAAGCAATTGTAATCAAATTATCATCAATATTTCTGAAGTCCCCGATGAGTGAAGGCAAGAAGATAAGAATAAATAAATAAAAAAAGCACTTAAAAACCGTTTTCAGTCTGGTTAGTAGGTACAAGACTTATACTTATTAGACTAAAGAAATCATAGTAAGTAGGTACTTACCCATGTACGTCATGAAAAACATGAAAGTTTAAATTGAAATGCAAATTGGCGCGTCAAGAAATATAATATAAATATGTAAATATTTTGTTTTATCATTGTACGAGCATAACAGATAAGATAGGTACATATTTTTATATATATTATTTTTTGAATCCTATCCGGTGGAGGCCCCAGTAAAGAATAGGTGTCCCACTCATTTCTGTATTTTTTATAGTGGGTGTTCGTAAATTTCAAATTATAGGACAACATCTAGGATTCAGTGATAAGGCATGCCACCCATCCTAAATATATAATTTTGTATTGGCACGTAGACAATCTGCATGTTTGTCATATGCAGTAAGTTTGTTGGCTACCCTATTTGCAGGATATGCCGTGATGATGCAGTAGTAACAAGTAACATTTTTTTAATCCTTAAATTGAATTGAAAACAAAATTTGGTGTAAAGTGTAAATTAAGATATGACGCGATACTTCTTAATTACTTATGTTTTATTTCTACTACTGTTGGATAACTGAATCTTGTCTGTGAACAGTATAAATAAATAAACGGATAGAGGAATCAAAAGTCATCTTTCATTTTAATCTGCTATTTAGAGACAATATTTTAGTTAAATTAATATATTTTGAAATATAATTAACCTTAAATATACATATTATTTATTCGAATAAAAATTCAATGGTATTTTAAATTTTCAGATTTTTATATTGAAAGCTCATAAATAAAGTAAAATTAAGAAGTTTTCAATATTTTTATGCTGATTTGTTTGTAGATTTATTTATGCAAAAAAATCTTTTATGTTCTTGATATACTCATTGCATTTCTGCTAATATGTGCGTTATAGCTGTAAGTTTTCTAAGTGGCGGATTACGTAGAACGGCATTGTGAGCCCTTTTCTATTCAATTTAATAATGGACAAAATAATAGAGGAAGTGGTGTCACTGGGACTGGGCTACAAAATGGGAAATAAAGATGTAAGCGTATTGTGTTATGCCGATGATGCAGTCTTAATAACTGAATCAGAAGATGACCTTCAACGTCTACTTCACAAGTTTCACCTAGCATCCAAGAAATATAATATGAGTATATCGATTGATAAAACCAAATGCTTAACGATATCGAAACAGCCTATTAGATGCAAGTTAGTTGTAGACGATAAACCTATTGAGCAAGTAGCAAAGTTCAAGTATCTTGGGGTGGAAATATCCAGTCATAGCGATCTATACAGTGAAGTAAGAGAACAGACAAATAAAGCTTCTGTTACAGCCGGATGTTTAAGAAATTTGGTATGGAGGAATAAACACATGCGCATAGATAGTAAGGTACGCATTTACAAAACCTGCGTGAGACCGATAATGGCATATGGCGTTGAAACGCGAGCAGACACCAACAGAACAAAAAATCTCTTTCGTACTTCTGAAATGAAGACTCTACGTGCAATCGCGGGAAAAACGCTCAGAGACAGAGTCAGAAACACAGAAATAAGAAAAATCTGCGAAACTGAAGATATCGTTCGGTGGAGCAGAAAGAGAAGACGGTTCTGGAGGGACCATGTGGACCGCATGAGTAGCGAAAGATTAGCCCACATCGCCGCGAACGAGACTCCACTAGGACGCAGATTGCCGGGAAGGCCACCCAAAAGATGGAAGGATAGTAGGTCTTCAGCGTCGCAAGAGGAAACAACTTCCGGGCAAACAGGTCAATGACCTACTGCAAGCAGAAGAAGAAGAAGAAGAAGAGGCATTGTGGGGAAAAATATTTTAGGCAATATTACAAAAGCGGTTAGTTATGCAAATACGGCAATAAAAATGGCTTGGAGTACTAGCGGGTTTGCTGTAGATTGGCTTTCCTTTGTGATTTTTTTCACCCTCATATATTGCGTTATAATATTATAATTAATTAACACAATATTGTTTAAATCTTAAAATATATTCTCATTAGAAAGAAAATAATGCAATATATTATGTTAAAATTATACAAATTCTTTGAACACTAGATATTTTCATTCTCAGTACACTATTTCTTAAAAAAATAAATTAAGAAATACAGGAACATGGGATCAGCACATACAAATTTTGAGGTGCCTAGAGGTAAATTCTTGAGTTGAAGGTGTTTGGGATGAATTTGAATTTATTATAATTACAGATTTTATTAAAAATGTAAAATACTGTGAAATGAGGGCAATCAAGACCTACTAAATTAGCAGAATAGATGAGTCAAATATTCCCATATATAAGAGATAGATCAAAATAAATTTGCTTTATACACACATCATGCAGAAAAAAGATAAATTATGTTAGCACAAATTGCTGACGAAATTGATACGATCGACATATTGATTAGGTGTAATAAAAATACACAAATAGGACCTTATTACAAAATATGCTATTGAAAATATTGTTTAATAGGTATTTTTAAGTCTTATTTTTGTAATAGCTATTTGATTTACCGCAGAGTTTTGCTGTAATAACTGTGTAGTTCTCGGCAAACATAGGATTCTGACTTTTTTATCTATGTAAAAAATTTTTTTTATTCAAACTATATTCGAAAAGATGTTTCTGGGCTATTGTAATAAAGAACCACGGACCTCTTGTGTACGATGCTGAGACTACCTTCAGTCCACTAACAAACTCATTTTGAGTGTCCTGTTAATGACAGATGTTCGTTGAATGTTACAAATAATAAACAACATCTTCAATTCAGTGATGAAGTAGGTATATCACCCACCCTGAACGCCTTATTTTTTAATTGGCACGGAAACTACAACTCACATTTATAATATGCAATTGGTCTGCTGTCTACAACACAAGTAGGATTACAGTGTTTGGTAAATACCTACAGATAGGTATCTGATTAAACAACAATATTATATTATTATACGTGTAGGTATCTGCCTGCCTTGAAAGGGGAGCGGCCAGGGGTGGCGATGCCGTATGGTTATAAGTAGATTGGATGTGTAAAAAAATTTAGTATATCGTTACCAAAGAGTCTGAAATGTCTGAGTATGGTTGTTACGAATTTCAATGAATGCATACCATCATCATCATCATCGCCCTCAACGCTCCTCTCGGGAGCACAAGGCAGAAACCAGCCTCCTCCATTCAGAGCGTCTCTGTGCCAATTGCGTCACCTCTTCCCACAACATTCCTTGCGCTCTGATATCGTTGTCATAGGAACGGTGTATTGTGAAAGAGGGACGCCCGGGTCTACGGAACCCCTGCGGACGGAAGAACAGTGCTCTTTTTGGCCAACTATCATTGGGCATTCTCAAAACATGTCCCAGCCAGGACCATCGTCTCTCTTGTATTACGGAGATTACAGGTCTCTGCTGGGTGCGCCGGCGCACAGCATCATTTGTAACATGTTCATACCATCTGACATCCAAAATCCTTCTAAGACACTTGTTTTCAAAGCTTAGTATCTTCCGCTCTTTGGATGCATACACAAACATATAAAATACGAATTCTCTACATAATTCTTTGAAAGGATAATTATTTCAAAATGCAAATTTTTCTGTTTCTTGAGAATATGCACTTATTTTTATTAAATCGTTAAGTTTGTCTGAGAAAAAATGTAAATAATTTAACATGCGGATGATCTCAAATTTGACTTTATTTTATTATTATGAAGGAGATATTGTGATTGCATAAGTTTGAAGTATTCGACATTTATCTTTATTATAATTGGATGATAATAAAAGTCCTATCACATGAAATTTATATTTTCGATAACAAAGAAATTTCTCTTTGATCAAATTGAGAGGGGTGATTTTCATTTCAAAGAGAATAAATAAATAAGTAAGTGGTGAAGTAATTATCCTTCTGAGGGCGAGAAAGTGTAAATTAGCCAATTTATTTCGGATCAACTTTCCGACAGTGTATTCTGTTGGGTTTTTTATATTCATAGAGATTAACACTTCAGTAGAGAATGTCTTTTGATAAAAATATTACTATTTGTAAAATTAGTCTTTAGGTAACTTAAATGGGACAGTTCCTACTACATAGTTACAAAAGTATCAAGGGATGGTTTTAATAATAATCTTTTAGAGACGACATAATCAACGTATTTCAATTTTTAATATTTGATATTTCTTCTTCTTCCTCTAATTGTAGATCTGTTATATTTTGTTCTCCCTTATGATGTTGATCACCATCTGTCTTTCCATTCCTTTTGTAGGTGTTTCTTGTAAACGTGAATCTACTGGTATCTTCTTTGCGGGTGATCCTGTCATCAAATAAAATTTTGTACAGAATATTTCTTGTATTAAACGTTAATTTTGGTAAGTTTTGTGTTTGTTTTTTTAAATATAAAATTTTTACAGAAAATACCATGGATGCGTATTTACAACAAAAATAATCAAACGTTACGTTGTAACCTGGGTGTAATCACTTGGGAATTTGATTGATAGATCATTTTATTTATTTATTATTTATTTATTCATTCTTTACTGTACATTGATAAAAAACAATTACATAAAAGGTATACATTCAAATTAAATACAATCAATATACATTTTCTAAGGTGCCGATGGTAATCTACAAGGAAAACACATATAATTGGCGTCCTTGAGACGGTCTAGGGACTGTTAAACGGCGTCAAAACAAAATCATCCATAATCATCATAATAATTTATTTTTATATTTTATTTTGTTATCTAGCTAATGTTAATATGAAATTCAAATAAAACTTATTATAATCGTAAGTGTTGCATGAATACTTACAAAATAAATTTTGAGAAGGTATATCTTTTCAGACTTCAGAGTGTTTTGTTTTAACTTGAGATTTGTTATATTTTTCTGAAATTTTGTAACATCGACGAATTAAATTCCCGCTATATTTTTGTATCCAAGTCACGACGTTGAGGCGTCATTGCGTAGGCACGTTTAAATATAAATAAACCCGGGGCAATCTTTAAGGTCGTTTTGAAATAATACTGAGAAAATGTGCTAAGGGAGGAAATGAATACGGCAATCGAAAAAATGTCTATAAAATAATGAATCCACCTACCAGACTACGAGATTTATTTGCAATAAATTTATTGGTCTGTTTGAAAACAAAATTCATTCTTAAATGTAGACTTGTGTTGTAAAATATACTTGATCAAACAAAAATACATTTTAGGAAAATACTTGATTTTTTTGTTATATTATTATTTTTATGGATGTAAATATTTTCACTCATTTTTACAATTGCCTGAAATGCTTTTATATTTGGTCAGATTATTTGGGAAACCCATTTTATAATAAATTGAGTTATCAGTATTTAATTTGTAAACTTCCACATACATATGTTAATAGCAAATAAAGATATAAATTTGAGTTTAACAAGTAACTTTATCACAGTAACCAAGTTTCGACATGCGATGCGTTTTCAAACTAAAAAATTCGAACAAAAGAAACTAATCAAAACATCAAAACAGGTAGATTTAAAGCTCGTGAAAACCAAGGTGACTTACAAAGTTAAAATTATTAAATTCAAAATCCTATTTTCATTTGTAATTAGTAGGTAATGTATAATGTTTTCATTAAAGAAGAGTATATTTTTTTCTTATGCTGTATAAAAATATCATTTTACCTAATTATATGCTATTCATTAATATGTCACTAAAATTTAGTTAACCAATACTTAAATATTGTATGACATAATTTTGCGATCCAAATTGCTTATTGCGTAATGTGAACCTAAATAAACAACGTAAAACTAAATTAACAATTTTTTCTACTTGATCCGATCACATTAAGTCCTCGATTGGTCCATTTTTGTAATGGATCGAGGTGTATTATCGTGGATTTATAACAAAATGTATAAAATATAGTCAGTGCATTTAACAGTAAATTGTTTTCGATTGATAACGTGGCTTCGGTGACACGACTTTTAAATCCTGTATTTTATTGAACAATTGTTTTTATAAAATTAAATAGAGTTTTTTTTAACTGATTGTATTGAAGCTGAATTTGTGGGACTAATCCTCATATATTTGTAGTGAGAAATTAATAAAATTGTAAAATGCTGTTATTTAAATATTGTCATTTGTATGAAAAATGTAAATGATGACTTAATAACATTGATTTATTAAATAGATATTGAGTTTTTTCGTATTTCTTTATTTTCATAATTTTGGACCAGAATCATTCACGATACAAACATTACATATGTCTTATTGTATATATTTGGTATATTACTAATCCATATTCGTCTTTAAAAAATAAAACTAATTGATGTTCTTTATGTTTTTGTGTAACATTTTATGTAAGTATTATGATGTTTCTACAAAATAAATATTTATTTCACTCTAATTCCTGTATATTTTGTTCTAGAGACTGACGTTTCATGTTTGAGTTAAAAATAATATTCTGCATGCATACCATGGCAACAGTATTAAGTCTTACCAAATTATCTTCTAAATTTATTTATATCGCTGAAACATTATGAAACGTTAAACAAATAAAACACACTTTAAATAATTATTATTATCTCTCTCATAAATCAACATGGACCCCTTAAACTTTTCCCTCCAAATTAACATCAGGAATTTGAAAATTTCCGTTTAAAAAATTTAGCGAGAGCAGCTAATAAACGCCAGACTTGAAAAACAAATTTTCGAAAATATAACACAGCGATAAAAAATATAAATTCTTTTATGTAATAATTTCTTAAATTACTTATTATTATTATTATTATTTAATAAAATATTTCAGTATTTATTTATGAAATATAAATTGTTTGTGAAGAATGTCTCGCTTTAAATATTTTTTCAATAATAATTAATGTAAAATATCTGAAGTATGTGCAGCAATATAATCTATAGAGAGGAACAGATAGACTGAACTTTTATAATTTTTCTAAGGGAGCGTTTAATCCATTATTAACTCTCAAGTTTCCATCTCAAGGAAAAATATATTAAGTATTCAATATCCACTTGAGGAAATATGTCAAATGAACTTGTTTTTTTTTGTTAGGAGTTTTATTATTGAATTTGTTTTATAGTAAACTGAAGCGAATTATCTCAACTGAAGAAAAAATTACAAAAGAATTTTTACTGTAAAGCTTCTAAGATTTTATATTTACACTTATATGAAATTATTGCAAATAATAATCATAATATGGCTTATGAAGTCACCACCGCTGTATATAAAAAGTTTTTAAATAAATTTATTCTTTTATTTTACATTTTAAAAATGTGTTGCTTCTGAATTTGTTGATGAAATGTGCTTTCAGTAAGTGGACAAATGTTGCTAAATAATTGTATGAGTTAGATTTGTAAAAAGTTTGTTGATATGCCAAATTAAACAAAATACAAAATTAATTAATGCATAATTATGCAGAAGAATCAGCAATTTTTCTTTTACTTTACGTATAGCAAATTAACACACGAAAGGATGGGTTCCGGTTCATGTCCCATCCAGGGCATTACCAAATAAAGTGGTTGTCTCTTGTGTTAAATTTACATATAGCTTAATACATTGAGTAAATGTAAAAACAAAACTCAATTATTTTTTAATAAAATACGACACTTGCAGTTATATTATTATCCAGTAGGTAACTTACTCAACTAATTATGCAAGTTTCATAAAGGGTATTAGTTTGACTTTTATATTTTACTTATTTCAGAAATATAAAACTAACATTTTTTTAAAACTGTTTTCACTTTTTAAATAAATGTATAATTGGAATTTACTGCCTCACTATAGTCAAGTCCGTTCTGACGCAGTATCTATTAGGATATATATAAAAACTAAACAGAAATAATCTTATAATTCTCGTGCTACATAAGTTATCACTTTTTCATAAATATTATAAATTATATATTAAAAATTTCAACTTTTTAAATCGTTATATTAAATTGATGTATTTTGATAGGGATAAAAACATAAATGAGATATTTAATACAAGTATTGTATATAAATGTATATTTCAGGAGGCGGAATGTGGCTGATATTGGCAATCTGTCTGCTGACATCCGTAGCTGGAGAGGATCAGAGTGTTTCCACACAAATATGCCCCGAGCAATGCATCTGTTTGTCTCAGACACAGGTAAATCACAACACTCATTCCTACACACATACTTATTATTGTAATACATATATCTACATACATTTACAAACATTATTCTAGTAACAGGGTAACAAAATTAAATATAAATAGTTTTTTTTTAAATGTGATGCATGTATTAAAAACCCTACCTTTTTCCCGTATATTTCAGAAGTCCTATTAATCCGTAGTTTTATAAAGTAACTTTGTTGGGCAGGCTCAGGGTTCATCTTAAATGTCTCGCACGACGAAAAATGACTACATTTTAAGTAAATTGCTGTTAATAAACATTTAATAAATTGGCTGGCTTTAGTGGCTGGAAGAAATCAACCTCAAAATAATCTTTCCATTGCCATATTCTTTGTTGATATGTTTTAATTGGTTTTTCATTACACGTGAATAATTTAATAGAAAAAAAGTATATTTTTTTCCCATTTTCTTTACTGAAATAAAAAAAATATTTATATAACTTTAAATCTTTACTAAAATACAAATAAAAAAATACTAATCGCATTTTCAATACTATAGTTGGAATTGTTACAAAGATCTATATAATATTATTAATATGATCTTGTAAATATGCGTACATACCTACATATTTTTGTATTTGTATTTTTTTTTACTTTCTACACGAAGTTAATATTTCCTCAATAACTCACATTTGAGTTGGTTTAAAAGATAAATTAATTTTATTTTCTCAACCAAAAGTTTTTTCCAGACGAAAACAAATTTATCTTAAGTATTTGACTCATCTAACTTAGGTAGGTAATTTTAGTAATAAATTTTGTCATTAGTGACTTTGTTTAATTCTTAATGATTTTACTTTTCCCTGCAATGATTAACCAAAAACTTTTCTATGTAAACTCTTCATATAACTTAGGTATAATTATTTTTTTAATAGATGCACCTAGTGAAAATTTAAATTTAAATTAGGACATAAGTTTTAGGTACGTTGTTATATTTATCTTTCAGAAGTAAATCAAATATATTTTTTTTTAAACCATCTTATATTGGGGAATCGAATGTAAGAAAGGGGGAAAAAATAAAGTTATTTTCATCAAGTTACAATTTGTTTTGAGATAAAACTGAATAAAAAATATAGCATTAAAATAAGAAATCAATATTTGTTAATTCACTGAAATTTATGTAAGTGTACATAACAGCTCACTTTTGACAATTTCATACCCTAATTTGTACTCATATTTCAAAGAATTATGAATCAGTTATACGAAAAAGAAACAATCTCAATTATCTGAAACCACCAGGTATAAAAAACAAAACCCACCATCTAATCAGCCGTCTGAGTATTAAGCTTTCTACAGATTACGGTAAGTACCCCTGCATGGTTAGTAGTACCTACCTATAAGTAATGCATCCACTTGCAATGCATGATGTAAGATAGATATATGGGGGTAGCTCCTCACACAAAGCAAAGTATAGAATAGTATAGAACAACAACAGTGTCTTCATTTTCCTCTTGAGTGCTCCCACACATTGCTGCACTCACTGAATAGCGCTGATCTCTAAAGACGTGATCGGATGCAGGATATTTTTGACTTCAACAAAGCGATTACAATAATACCACCTTCCTTAAGTGTCGGTGGATTGTTTCTTTGAGATATTTTATTTTGAACATGAACGATTTAAAAAAGGAGTATTTTCTTTTATTATTTCAAATTTAAGATATTACTGCCTCAAACTCTCATGTTTAGTGAGACAGTAAATTCCATATATTATAATTTTAGAACACGAGTAATTAGATACAAACTGTAGAGTTGCCATAATTATAAAGATTATTGTTGTAGTTAGGTGTAATATTTTTGAAAATAAATAAATAAATTTTGTCAATAAAATACAAGAAATATCCGTATACTTACGTATTTTTTAATTTGTTTTAAATTTTATATTAAAAGCGAAGTAAAGTATTCCAGTTTTAACTTTTCGTTTTGTTTATTTTTTTTATTATGGACCATCGTGTATTTTTAACAAATAGTTCAAAATAAATCTATTTTATTTTTCATATCGATTGATATGCTTGACGTAGTTAAAATATTGGATAGGTAATATATAAAAGTGAGAACAAAAAGTTGTCCCTTAAATGTAAGAATAGAAATTTAAATTGACTGATTTTTATGTACTGAATACTAGAGTTTTAGACCAATGCCGCGTGTTATATAAAGAAAAAGCCTGACTATTATTTTACATTCATCGTTTAAAAAATAAACTTGTCATATTAGTACAAGGCTCGTCTTATGATAATATGTATTGATATATTTGATATTTTTAAAACTAAATAGTATATTTTATTTCAGGTTCTGTGCAATAATGGCGGTCTGGTGGATATACCTATCAAAAATCTTCCTTTGACAGTGGAACACTTGTCACTATCCAAAAACCATTTTCCTGTTATCAGAAGTGAGGCATTCGCAGGACTACGTTCTTTGCGACTTCTGGTAATGGATGGCAACAGTATTATGGCATTACGTCCATTCGCCTTCAGAGGATTGCCAAGATTAAAAGAACTTTCCATACAGCACACCACATTGGATTGTATAGGTCAATTTACATTTGCGGGACTTCAGAACATTTCCTCTATTCATCTAGGACATAATAGAATAAAAAGAATAGAAGGTTACGCTTTTGCTGGTACATCTAATATTAAATACTTACTTCTTAATAATAATCCAACACATACTCTAGAAACGAATGCTTTCTCAGGACTTACTAATGTGGAACATCTCGTTTTCCCATCGGGTATTAAAAACATCGACGTTGATGCTTTTTCCGGTTTAACATATGTAAATTCCATTAAATTGTCTTTTATGGACCTTTCGAATGTTAGGAGATACACATTTAGAGGTATGCTACACGTGAATATGTTATCAATACAAGATTCAGATTTGGGAATAATAGACTTTGGTGCTTTCGAAGGAATGAGCTACATCGGTCTTTTGAAGATTATCAATAATAAGATCGACGCCATGAGAGAATTCAATATAACCTACAACAATAGTGTTAGAGCTATAAAATTTCATGGTAATCATCTACTTGAAAATCCAGACGCTGGTGCCGTGATTGTGGAGGGAGTGACAATGCTTTCTGTAACTGCTAATCATTTCCCATGCGACTGTAAAGCGAAAGATTTAGCTGATGGACCATTTGGTAACGCCACATCGGGTGATTTGTTAGAAAGGAATGTTTGCATATCACCGTTAGAAAAGCGAGGCAATCCAATGAAAGATGTAATCGATTATGAATTCGCTTCGAAATGCGAGAAAATTCCCGCCAGCGGACAAGGTCCGGGGGAGTTCGCATCTTCTGCTAATTTTATATTGAACTCTTTAATCAATCAATTATTTTATTTAATTGTTATTCTCTTGATAATTATGCGGCAGAGTTGACTATCATAATGGAATATTAATAAAATTATTATGTGAAATAATATTATATTTCAGAAAAACGAGTTCATAAAAGTAATAATTTTAATATACATATAGGTTGATATAATATACATAATCCGCTGTTAAAATAATATTGTTCTGTATATATTATAATGATCTCAAGATAAATAATTATTTAAAATAAGGAATTACTTAATTATAATAATGATTATTGTATGTTTATAAGGTATATTGTATACATTTTAAATTAAGTAAATGACATTCAAAGTTATACGATGTTTGGAAATAATATGATATTGTTAAGTAGTAATGTTACATAAAATATGCCACATTGGGTATAAATGTTTAACAATTCAGGCGGCGGCTAGAACTAGGACGCATGAACCCATTCGCCCCTTTTTCGGAGAATGCAAATAGTACCTATTATGTATTCTCCCGGGTCTTGCCTAAGCCCGTGCAAATTTTGATTGAGAAATCTAGATTCGTCACACCAATATCCCTTTTTTGTTTGAAGGGTCGATGTTAATTTGTTGGGATTATAGTTTCAAGACAATTTGCAAATATTGGAAATTTTACAGATTTCCTGGAAAAGTGCTGTATAACTACATAAATTTGTGTACAAAATTCATTGTATTTTTATATGAACAGCTTATTTGAAGTTAAAATCAAGCGTTTTCAAACTCTTGAAATTTGTAATAAGAATGTATTTTTTTAAATTAAAAATGTATACGTTCAATTAACTGGTCTTATAATGGGAATAATATTAAATGAAATACAATTGAAAACTTGAAATAGTCATATTGAATTACAATTGAAAACTTGAAAAAGTCATGTTGAATTTATTTATTTATTTATTAAGTATCAACAGTACACTACAGATAACATATACCTATACATTACAACAAACAATGAAGTCAAATAAA
The DNA here is from genome assembly GCA_947579605.1 of Athripsodes cinereus. Taxonomy (NCBI): domain Eukaryota; kingdom Metazoa; phylum Arthropoda; class Insecta; order Trichoptera; family Leptoceridae; genus Athripsodes; species Athripsodes cinereus. The sequence continues at coordinate 21,588,485 of OX388310.1, forward strand.
GCATCAATACATTGCCCCATTTATAAGTGTACACATCATAACAATTTGTATTATATGAAAAGCCCATAAGGTTGTCACATTTAAATAAAAAGGGGAAATAATTGAAAATTGATAAAACAGGAATTAAAATTAAGACAATAAAAAAAAATATACATGAATTACAGTTGAAAACTTGAAATAGTCATATTGAATTACAATTGAAAACTTGAAATAGTCAAATTGAATTTGGGCCCTTGTTCTGGCTACAGCGTCAATTGTACAAAGTATAATATAGTATATAATCGTATTATTATAGTACTTACTTGTTATTACTAATATATTTAGTATTCTTGAAGCGTTTTAACTCCTCATCATTGCTATTCATATTTCGTTCCGTAAGGCACTTTCAAGACTGAATCTTTCAGACTGAAGGCAATGAATCAAATATCTCCATTAAGCCGAGTATTATTCTTTACTGTTTTGTTTTTCATCATGTAAATGAATGCTTAGTGCTAATCAACTATATATAACATACCTATGTAATATTGTACTTATATGTAATCATATTCAAAATAAGTAAAAATATAATCATCTCGACATTATTATAATATACTTATAATAATTTGGTTCCCATTTCTATTTTATTCTTTGTCAATTGTTGTTCTTATCTTGCTCCAACTGTTTTTTTTTTTTTTTTCCTTTTTGAAGGTTAAGGGACCATGTATCCCTTGTGTCACTGCGACCATAGTAGATCTATTGTGACTCTATTGTGCTCCAACTGTATTACGAGTAAGAATTTTGATTTATTTTATTTTTGTGTATTGTATAACATGTCAAAGGCTCGCCATGGATATGTAAACAAACAAATAAATAAATAATGATGCATTCTAAACGATAAGTGGTTAGATGGAAGAAATCACTTGTTATAGTTTCTTGATATTGAAAACGGATTAATATTTTTAATTTACCTCATATAAAAACTTGCTTATCTTATCAGAGAAAAAATATAAAATCTCTTCTTTTTCCTGACACAGTTCTAACTTATTGCCCGTGAAGGCTGCTGGGGTCCTTTTTTCTGAAGGTTGTAAAAAAGTAATAATACTATAGTATACATAATATAGTAAACTAATAATTTTGATCATATTATGAAGTTTAAACTATTTTAGAGAATTCGTCCAAATTAAGCTATAACTTCATATACTTAATTAACATTCACACATCTTAGCAAGTGTTAGTTCAGTTTAAGTTTTACATATATATCACCTCATTGTATTTTATTTGATCCATTATTATTTTCTTTATTTTATGTTTTTCTCTATTATCCAGAAAATTAAATCATATAATAATATTCGGATAACAAGAAAATTATGTTTGTATATTTATTCTATATTTAATTTTAAATATAATATTTTGTATATCTACATATTTCAAATTGAATTTAGTATCTCTATATTGAATCACTTTTTAATAAAATATATCTTTTCAAATTGATTTTTTTCTGGATAATTAATTTAATATACAATTTCACGAACATATTAAAATGACTTATTCAAATATATGATCTAAGCTTGTTAAAAAAAAAAATTTACATGCCTAATTTATCTGATATTTTCTCATGTTTACTCGTATTTGTGTACGTATTTTAATTTAGTAAACAATTTATATTTTTGCTATGCTTTTTCATAAATACAGATTATTGTAATTTGATTGTTACAAATTCCTAAAATTTTTGCATACCTACAGGATATGCGATATCTTAAAAACATTAAATAAAAGTTGAAGTAACTAAACTTCAATTCGGTTTGAGTTGTATGAAATAATATACATTTTGTTTTAAATAAAATTGAGCGTTTATTGTATGTCGTGAGTTCACTGACTACTCCATGGGAGATACTTCCACGGCGACTGCTGCACTTTACAATTTTTAAATTGATTTTACATTTAGCGACCATATTGCCCAAGTTAAAAAATATAACTTTAATAATCTACAACCCTTCGTTTCATCCTGATATATGTAGGTCAGATTTGGTTTCACTGAATAATATGTTGATACTTGTGTGCGAAATTCTTGCATGGGTTGTCCACCTATTGTACCAAATATCTTTTTCACATTATGTAATTCACACCGCTGATTCGTCTACAATCAGAAAATTTCGTTATAAAATAAAATGAATAACGTTTATTATATTTTTTTTTATGATACAATAGAGTATAACTAACGCACAACCTGTTTCACGAACTCCGAGTTCGCATCAGCAGGTGCTAATTTATAAATTTCTTGTATAATTTGATTAAAGTGAAATTTTTAAAAGTTAATCCTGATCCAATCATATGAAATTTAATATTCAATTTTTTTTTTATCAAACAAAGTAGGTATATATTCCAATTAAACTATTAAGGTATTGTTTTTATTGTGTTCCTAATGCTCAATTCATTTTTAATTTTGGTAGATTATCTGAACAATCATTGCAATGTATATACGTTTTGCATTCATATAAACTGTACGGTTGATTATAAAAATTAGATGTTTGATATCAAAATGTTAAATATGCCTCAAATACAATTTTTTTTTTATAAAAAGATATATCTGGGCTTTGTTTGTTATAAACCCAAATACAACCTTATACACCTTTCACAGTAAGCTACTAAAAACTTGTGTCGTGAAAGGGGAGTTTGCCAGTACCTGGTATCGAACCACGGACCCCTTGTTCACGAGGCCGAGACTACCTCCAGGCTACCGACGAAATCGAACGAATTATTTATGTTACTTAGTAGTCCGTGAGAAGGATATATTATGTGTTTAATTTTTATTTGAAACTGAAAAATATATTACCTGGCCCCCTTGTGGAGGGAAGCGTCGGCGACCCTCGGGTTGACCGGCCAGAATACCTAGAAGTGTCCTAGCATCTAAACTTAGATTTTGCTTCAAAATATATGTTCCTTTGTAAATATTATGTGTTCTTTTTATTAAAACTTAGGTTAAGAAAATACTTTTGTTTACTAACACATGAAACTACCAAATAAGGTTCAAAAAATACACACCACCTTTATTGCCCCTAAACAATCATTTTCACGAGATTGAATCGTATTCAATTTAGACGTAAATAATTTAACTGGTATCCAATGTAATATTAAGTGTGTGAAGAAGGCCTAACTCATTTAATTCCTGCAATTTAATATCTCAGTACGTATTATTATTCAAATAAGGGTTTGAACGAAAAAATTATGGTACTTATCATATTTGTAAGGTTTTAATGACCACTTTTGCATATGTATTCCTACTTTTGTATAAATCTGTTTTATTCTGCGTGCTGGAAAAATGTGAATTTTGCTCATATAAGATAAAATTCTGTCAATTCATTAGTAAACTAATACATAAATTAATCTCATGTTTAACATTAAATGCATTTTATTAATATTTTTGAAATAGATTACTTGCTTTATCGCTGAATTAAACATATAACTGTCTAATAAATGATTTTTTAGATTTTTTTCTTTTCTTTCACTGCTCAACAAAACTAAGGCTGGCAAGATGCTGTTTAGAGTGATTCTAATTTTCATTTTTTTTTGTTTTCAAACCTTTTACAGAATATCTAAAATTTTCCTTCACAAAAGAATGGATGTGCTAACTTTGTGATATTTTTTTCTTGTAAATAATATTGTTTTTTCTCATTCATGTACTTTTACTAATAAATATTCGTATTTATTTGATATGAAAAATTATCCAATAAAAAAGAACGGAATTATTTATACTTACATAATACATCAATCATTATATAAATGCAACACAACATCAATAATCTATGGATAAACTATATCCTTAAACAGAATATCATAATAATATGGCAATCGTATTGCACTAAGATTCCTATTCTTGGTGAATACCACATATCATATTATGGTATCATAAAGATATGATAATAATTTTGTCTATTATATATTGTGTCTCAATGAATATCTTTAGTGATAAGCTTGATGTAATATTCCTTATGGAGCATACTAGGTAATAATATGTTGCATAATATTATAGAAATCTTGTGAAGCATTGTGCACTAATCACTACATTCTCTTGTGTGCTAAGGAGACATTAATGTTTGCAAGTAGATTATCTGCTTACTTACCTTCTGAATGTGAATCATGTGACTAGTAACAATACATTTGTTATATTTTATGTAGTGTCATCAAATGTAGAAGAAAAGTTTCGTAATTTTTTCATCCGTTTTTTAACGTTATTCTCAGGAAATATTGGAAACAAATCTTCTCTATTTAGCAAAGCGATTTTCTGCCATTTCATTCAGCTATTCTCACGAGATTTCTAATGCCCTGATATCCTTTAATAATTTTGTATTAAAAAAACTAACCACATTATTGTCAGCATAAAACTTAACTGATCGATGTAAGTTAATAAATTCATTGGCGTCCCTAGAATATATTTCGTTATCTTATCATTCTGTAATTGTGTTTTGTAAATGGATGCTATTTGTAAATTAACCAATGATTTATTTTTCATCCAATAGTTAACTATAAGACTTGCTGTCTATTCTGTATCCTGAGCAGATACATCTGTAAATGTTACATACGTAAAGGATATATAATTTTTCATATTACATATATTGGTCAATCACATACTAGAGAAACGGAATATTTGAATACTTTCATCTTCAGTATTTTTTAATTAAACCTAATTTTTATGCATTACACAGTGAAATTTAATGAGAACACTTTTATTTGTATTTAATATCCCAACTACACTAACTTGATATAAGGTAATTCACTATGATCGACTACATTTTTATTTCTACTTCAATATGGTTATGTATGTATGTTTATCAATCTGATACAAAATAAAATGTTCTGCACGTATAAATTCATGTAAAGTTCTAGTTTGTCTTTTTTGTCAATGTTAAATTTTAATAAGTTTTGTTTATATGAAAGATGTCATTAGAAGACCCAATGAAAACAATCTAAACAATGTTGTCATTATTATAGATGTATACTTATTTAGATGTATACGTATAGCTAAAATGATAAAAATTAAGTAAGTTACATGCGTATGTATTGATTTTTTAAATTTATAAAAGGAAATTACGATTCAATTACACCCAAAAACCTTGTTTTATGGAGGTTGTCAAACTGTTTATTTTTTATTATTAAATATTACAAAAGTTGTGTTGTGATTCATTATCAATAAATCAAATCTGTATTATTGTATTTAATATTATAATCAATATAAGATATTTCGGACAATATTTTATGTAATTAAACATAATAAATTATATATGCTAAGCTTACAAAATATTAAGGACTTAAATAATGTAGTTGAATAAGATATATTTAATGTATGAATCTGTTTTACCCATTGTTAAAAATGCTTTTTATCGTTATCTATATATTAATACCATAAATTAATCATAAAAAAGTAATTATCTCATATAATGTTATATAATTATTATGCATAAGCCAAAATATACAATAAAACAAATAGCTTTGTGTTATAAAATAAATAACTGTCCATCAAAACGTTTAATTTATTTTGCATTTTCTCTGTAGTCAGTAATGACTTTTATTCAACGAGTATCTATCATGTAATGATGAAAATGAAACATTAATTGGAAGCATATAAAGTAATAAAAAAGTGTTATAAAAAGCATATTAGGTAAAAAAATATTAAAAAAAACATTATAAATAACATAGGTACCTATTAGGTACCTGCATAAAAACTAACACACATTAATTAATGTACGAACGGTTTTTTTAAAAGATATTTAGCAAAACACTTGTTATTTAACCATTAATATACTTCTTATCATTTTATATTAAATAAGAACATGTACATTTTACAAATATTTATAAATAATTATGGCACATTTTTTCATTCAAGGGTATAAGCTGTCAGATAAATATTCAAATTGTTCAAATTATTGTCATAGAAGAAAAATTTTGGTCTAAAATGAAATATTATGATGCTAACTAATTAATTAATTATTTCGTTTTTCATCAAATTATTTATGTAGTAGCATAATTCCAGAACTGAGGTTGTAAGTTAAAATACAAGAGAAACAAAGAGACATAACATAACCACACGCAGTTCATTTTGAAATATTAGTGCAAAATACACAAAATCCCATAATAGGTACCTATATGGTTTTAGACTCTAAGAAATTTATTCTCACAAAGGTCGTGTGTTTGCGTTTAAATAGAAAATAAATGATGTAATAGATTCATAGAAATATTGCAAACTAAAACCGCATAATGTTAAATTCAATGTATTGTAATAAAATAAGGAGATTTATTATAATTATTATTGTTAAATATTTGTACACAATCCAATGGTTCAACTCTTACTATTGAAATCAAATTGTCGCACTTTAGTCCGGACCACAGATGTGTACAATGATGTTAAGTCTCCCATAGGAACTCAATCATTCGTAAGTTGTGAGGGAAATTTGAATCTCTCCACTACATATTCAAATACTTGTGATATATACAATATATCTACAAGCTAAAATTAAACAATGTTTGTTTAGAAAATATATCCTCGTAATTTATTCACTCATTTATACCATCATGCGTTTGAGATGTGGTGCTGGAGGAAATTGCTCCGAGTGCATTGGACCGAACACAGGACCAATGAGTCCATCCTCAGGGAGCTAAACATTTCGGTGCGACTCTCAACGATTTGCAGTCAGCGCGCTTTGCGATATTTCGGGCATATTGCAAGAAGAGAGCATGACAACCTGGATAAAGTAATTATGACTGGGGTTGTAGAAGGGAGGAGGGGAAGGGGCAGAGTGCCAATAAGATGGAGCGACCAAATTAAGGAGGCCACAAAGAGCTCACTTCACGGGGCCTTACACATGGCGGAGGATCGCTCAATATGGAGACAGATGGTTTACAGAACGAGGCATGATGGTCACGATCCTCAGGATTGAGGGACCGACAGAGATGATGATGATACCATCAAGACAATTTTCTATAAATAGGGTAGACAGTAACCAAACTGCATCTTAAAACATGCAAATCATCCTCTCTGTACTTATAAAAGAAAAAGTTATTTAGAATGACTGGCACATCCCATCACTGAGGTAAAACTATGATTTTAAAGAAACCATCACGTGATCAATCCATATTTATATCAATGAATAAATACATGCATAAATATGTAAATTAATGAAAATAAATTAAATATAAATAAAGTAAGAAAATAAAATAAAATCGTGTCAAGAAAACAAACAATGTAATTATATTCAGAATTAAGAAGTGGTGCCGACGCGGCAAGTTGAAAATGTCAGGTTTATTCAATACAATAGAAAAAAATATACCTACCTTACATATTTATATTTGATATACAATTTTTTACTGCCGACTCGATTTTTCAGATTTAATACAAAAAAATGAAAAGGTTTTGTTAAAATGCATACCTAAACATTTCAGATAAAATTTTAAAGTACCTATTTTAATTATAATTGTAATAAATATCGTACAAAAAATACGGAAATAAAAATGGAAAATAAAATAATATTTCTGAACTTCCATTCAAATTCACCGCTTAGGTATCCATTTATGCATAAGCAGGTACGTGGATATAATTTATGTGTTGGATTTAATATTGCTTTATTTGTCAAAAATATTACAGAATGGGTACACATAATGTAAAAGAAAGTAAATGTATTGCGAAAGTTTATGCAAACATTTTATTAAAACGAAAAATACGCGTTTTATATTTCCTTTTGTGAGAGTTTTATGTTAAAGAATCTTTTATTTTCATTCATAATTTGACATCTGAAATTCGTTTACTCTTATACACATGAGCACGTAAGAGATTTGTGATATTATTTTTTTTTTTTGACGAAATAAGTACGGAATGTGTAAATATGTCTTTTACTTTTAAAAGCATACCTATAAAGATTTTTTTCACAAAACAGGATAATACTATTAAAACAGTTCTAGAACTTTTTTTTGAAAATTTATGATTTTTTGTAAAATTATTAATAAAAATAATCAAAATTAACTAAAAATAAATATTATAACAATATGTAACACAAATGATCAAGAATATTGTATCTAGAAGACCAGCGCGTAGGAGAACACTCAAATAAAATGGCACATGCACTAGGTAGGTCAGAATTTGACATATGAAAGCATACATGTGGTACTTACCTAGTTAATGGGTAGGCACTATGATATTATTTTACAGAATGGGTAAGTTTATGCAAACGAAACTTGGACGTGGTAAATGTATGCAAGCGAAACTTGGACGTGGTTGAAAAAGGATGAGAGTGTAATAAATGCTGTGGAGATGCGTTCACTGAGAAGAATGGTTGGTAAAACGCTGCGAGATAGAGTGAAGAATGAGGATATTAGGAGAATGAGCGGATGTGTGGGGGACAAACGGGGTTGATTACTGACCAACGGACCTGTCGTGCGCTTTACGAAGCAAACCATAGGCACCGGGGTACTAGTCATCCTCATTTCCGATTTTCACCTCCACGTGGTGTCCTCTGGTAACTTGGGGGTGGGTGCGGGGGGTTGGGGGCACTTGTGTCACAGCGACTCGTATGAACCTTAAGGCCAACGAAAACGGAAGACTCACCAACACGCTTTGCAAGCGCGGTGTTTTATTGCTAAAAACCCCTATGGACAGACAACAAAAGAAATGGCCCTCAGTTCCCAGTAGTCTGCCAACCTCTGGCCAAGGCAGCGGCCAGGTAAAGGCGCAGACAGAGGGTGCTAAGAATCCCTGGGTGATTTCAGGCTGCCACGTGAAACTAGACCTAGCCACATATAATACAAGGACACTGAGAACGGAAGATCACCTAATAGAACTTGAGGAGGAACTCAAGAAAATCAGATGGGATATACTTGGTTTGTCAGAAGTGAAACGTCGAGGAGAGAACTGTATGACTCTTAAATCTGGACACACATTCTATTATAAGGGACTAGATAATATCACACATGGTGGAGTAGGTTTCCTTATACACAAACGACTTACTAAACAGATTACAACAATTCAAAGTATATCGGAGAGAGTCATATATCTCATCCTAAAACTGAATTCTAAATACTCTGTTAAAATTGTTCAGGTGTATGCACCCACCTCTGACTCTTCTGACGAAGAAATCGAAGAATTTTATGACGACATAAACAAGAGTTTACGAGAAAATTTGACACATTACACGCTGATCATCGGAGATTTCAATGCCAAACTAGGAAAAAGAGAAGACCCAGAGGAAGTAAACATCGGAAAGCATGGATATGGACAGCGTAATGAAAGAGGAAGATTACTTTTGAATTTTATGCAGGAACAATGTATGTATGCTATGAACACATTCTTCCAAAAGAAGCAAAATAGAAAATGGACATGGATGAGCCCAAATGGACAGACAAAAAACGAAATAGACTATATAATATCGAATCATAAATGTGTCGTACAGGATGTCAGTGTTCTAAACTCATTCTCAACTGGTAGTGATCATAGACTCGTAAGAGCAAAAATCGTTTTTAACACTAAACTAGAGAGAGTAAAATTGATGAAATCAAGGCGCTCCGGGGACATTGGAAAACATATACAGAACAATATAGAGAACTACAAAGGATGTATAAATGGTGAGTTATCAAAAAAACCCATAAACATTGGCGAATCATTGAACACATTGTATCACAACATCAAGGAAACCATCCAAAATGCCATTAAAAGTATGAAATTTACTAGAAAATCTGAAGACAAAATATCTCCATCAACCAGAATGCTTCTTGATCAGAGGCGGTTGTTGAGAAAGGAAAAGAAATACTCAACCCCTGAATATAAAGAACTTCATAAAAGAATAAGAAGAGAGCTGAGGAAAGATGTAGCACAGTATAATGAAAAACTTATAGAGCGCATTATTATGGAAAATGGAGGAACAAAAGTATTCCAGAAAAAGCTTGCTAATGGAAGACAAAATATCATAGCGTTGTGTAGAGAGGATGGAAGTGTCTGTAATAATCTATCAGAGCTACCGAGGGTTGCTGAAGCTTTTTATAAGAAACTATATTCCATCCAGGTTCCGGAAGACATAAACACCCATGCACCGAAACCCATAATTATGAATGTAGGATCAGAAGATATCCCCGAGGTGACAAAAGGTGAGGTGCTCCATGCAATGAATAAAATGAAGAATAACAAGTCACCGGGTGAAGATGGAATTGTCATTGAGGCAATCAAACATGGAGGAGAAACACTACTCAATATGATAACATCACTATTAAATAAATGCCTAGACAGTGAAACAATCCCAATGGAATGGAATAACGCTACAATAATCCTCTTGCATAAGAAAGGAGATAACAGAAAACTAGAAAACTATAGACCTATCAGTTTGCTCTCACACCTGTATAAATTATTTACACGTGTCATTAATAACAGACTTACTATGAAATTGGATGGGTATCAACCAAGGGAACAGGCAGGCTTTCGCAAGGGATTCGGAACCAGCGATCACCTTCAGGCTCTATAAAACGTAATCCAGAAACATAGCGAGTATAACATACCACTGAGCCTCGCATTTGTGGATTTTGAGAAGGCCTTCGACTCCATTGAAACTTGGGCGGTTATGAGAGGTCTAAAAAACTGTAGGATTGATCAAAGATATACGAATCTCTTTAAAAATATCTACAGCAGTGCTACCTCTACCATCCAACTCCATGAACCATCGAACAAAATCAATATCATGAGGGGAATTAGACAAGGAGATACCATTTCTCCAAAGCTATTCACATTGGCACTGGAGGATGTTTTCCGAAGGCTGGACTGGGACGATTGTGGCATTAATATCGACGGAGAAAGATTGACAAACCTTAGATTTGCAGATGACATAGTGCTCTTTGCTAACACAGATATGGAGATTGCTCGAATGTTAGCTGACTTGAGAGATGAATGCGGTAAGGTAGGATTGAAAATGAATATGAGTAAGACAAAAATTATGTCTACCACAGGCCTAACCCAACCAATTACAATCGATGGTCAAAATATTGAAAGAGTAGAATCGTATGTCTATTTGGGTCACACTGTCAAACTGGGTAGGGATAATATGGAAGCTGAACTGGAAAGACGAAGAGCTTTAGGATGGGCTGCATTTGGCAAGCTTTCAAATGTCCTAAAATCCCCAAACATTCCCATTCACCTGAAAACGAAAACATTTGATGCATGTATACTTCCAGTGCTCACTTATGGGTTCGAAACATCTGCTCTGACAAAAAGAATTATCAATAAACTTCAAGTTACACAAAGAGCAATGGAGAGGAGGATGTTAAACATCTCACTCAGGGACCGAAAAACAAATGTTTGGATACGGGAAAAGACCAGGGTGACAGATGTGGCTCAAAGAATTGCAGAACTAAAGTGGAACTGGGCAGGTCATGTGGCACGTATGTCTGATAATAGATGGACGAAGAAGGTGCTAGATTGGAGGCCTAGAACAGGACGCAGAAGCGTGGGCAGGCCTCAGACAAGATGGTCCGACGATATTAAGAGAGTGGCGGGCCTGCACTGGAAGAGAGTAGCGTCCAACAGAGATTTATGGAAGTCCAAGAGGGAGGCCTTTGTTCAATACTGGACACAAGAAGAAGGCTGAGGTAAGGTAAGGGGAGCGGATGTGAGAGGAGTGTTGTGGACAGAATGCGTGTAAACAAGTTGAGATGGTTTGCACATGTTGAGCGAATGCAAGATGAAAGGATGACGAAGAGGATGTATTTATCTGAAAGAAGGGGTGTGAGGAAGCGCGGACGTCCAAAAACACGTGGCTTGATCACGTGGACCAAATTCTTAAGGACGGACGCGTGCTGAGTAAGAGAAATCGGCGCGCATGTATGAGAAACTGGATGAATGTAGAGGAAGCGAAAGAAGTATGTAAGGATAGATCTATATGGCGTTCCGTCCTCTCTGCCTACCCCTCCTGGGAAATGGCGTGAGGGTATAGTATAGTATAGTAGTACTATGATATATCGATGTACACCTACGTCATCTGCTATGCACCTACATATTTACAATATACCGAAATGCGCTTCTGTTTCCCTGATACCGCCAGTAGAATATAACACATCAAATAATCACACGGCAAAATAACAATGAAGGTTTGTTTGTAGATACATAGATACACTATGAAAACCAACTCTTTTGTTACCATACATCCATTTGAATGATGAGTCCCTGATACTTTGCTAATATTACAGTATTGTTTAACACACGTATAAAATATTCTTTTATACCTTACAATATGTTGTTTGTTTAGTTCAGTATTTCAGGCATCGAGTGACAATGAATTAGTTTTGTTTCATGTCACATTAGAGGTAAATTAACACAAACTTTTAGTGAAAGCGTTTGTAATTACGGAAGTGATTGTAAATTAACTCCTCTTGGTTGTACATAATATAAGCATTGGCTTATCCCAGACTACATATGTACATAACACACGTACTCGTACTATATTCATCAGACTACTACACATACAAATTATATAGGTACTTGTCTTTTGAATATATTTGAACATACATATGTATTGTAAATGTTGGGTTTAAAGCTTAGGGAATAGCGAGATAATGGAATTAATACAATAAGATAAAATGATTAGGAAAATCATACCATACCGTACCTAAATATTACATTTTTTAGTGCATAAAGACGAAAACGAAGAAGTGTTAACTGGGCTGGCGAAAAAAGGCAACTCCTCAAAAGAATCTGCCAACAACGAGCTAACTGGATTGGCCACAACATCAGGCACCCAGGACTGCTCATCGCAATCGCAGAGGGCAGGACCGAAGGCACAAATGGCAGAGGCCGACCGAGAGACGCCTATATGGACCAACTGAAGAGGGACATGAGCTGTGGCTCATACATGGAGTTGAAGAGACTGGCTGAGAATAGGGAGGAGTGGAGAAGAAAGTCCAAACTCCAAAACCAATCCAATGGATTGTAACTCATTATATATATATAAAGACGACGTTTCATTTAGGTACATTCAATATATGAAAATTATGTATGCTTGAATGGAACACCTGGAATCTTCACAATACAAAAGAATTTAACTTATAGTATTTAAAAAGTTTTCATTCCTGAAAAAATATCTAGATGTAATTCAATATATCAAATTACATACATATCTATTTGTTAATACCATCACGGTATCATTTACAAGTATGAGATAATTAAAGGAAGAAATGACATCGCAGCGATTATCTGATCATTGTACATTTAGGTATATCATTATAATATTTTTTAAATTTTTGTACATATCATAATATTCTTCTGGTATTTATTATGAAAAAAGCTCCAGGTTAATGAATTTTATATGGCTTTTGAGTTTTGGATGAATTTTATTATTTGTAGTTACAAAGGTTTCGCACAGCGCGCGGTAAAAAATATGCCTGCCTTTATTTTTGTAATTTTTCAAGTCTTCTGTAAAAGTTAGATGTGGATATCACCATACTCTTCTTGTGGGATATTCGTGATGATATAGTAGTACTAAAGTTCAACACGTAACGTCTTCTTCAGTGTAAAGTATCTAATTCGACCTTCCTTTATGATTTTTCAAACATGTCGAATCTTTTGTCGCTACAAATAAAATTACTTGTAAAAATCAAATACTATACCTATTTTTTTTTTATTCATTAAGTTAAGTTTATTTTACTTCTATGTATCGCGTTGACTGGAAGACACTGCATTGTAACAAGTTTGATCTTTTGTCAGATCTACTGTTTTTTTAAAAATTAAAAATAATATTAATATTTTCTCGTTTGTTTTATAGAAGTTAATAATTCAAAAACATTAAACAATATACCTAATATTATAATCTACTATAAATATCCAGGCACTTTTGTCGTGAATTTCAGTATGGAAGTTGTTATTATCCAAGAATTGCTCTGCAGTGACCACAATATTCATATACCTGCATCAGTACTGCAAACACATCTCTTCTTCTCAATTGCGTTGGGTTCCTTGGTTAGCTTGCATAATAATTAGAGTAAGAGGTAAGATTATATGCATATCTGGGTATTTCACTGCTTGTTAGGTTTATGCATATTTTAATGCAAATTTCTTTCTCTTCCATTACCACGTCTTCCACAAGTGGGTTAACCAGTAAAATAACTACATGCAAAAGATATGCAGGTCATTCTCTCAGTATCATAAAAAAATATGATTTTCAGGGTGGTTGGCATACCTCATCGCTGAATTTCAGATGTTCCTCCCTGTGCGCTCTGAACGTCTTAATTTCTTATTGGTACGGAAGGACAGTTTACAACGTGCAATTGGTATGATTTTTGTTTGTTGTTGTTTTATATACATATATTTGACTTATATTTGTGTTTTTCATCAACGATGTGTTATTTTTTTTAAAAATTAAAAATGCTGAAATTTTCGAGAACCATCGTGTTATGAAATAATAGTATTGATTTGTGAAATACGTACAGGTATTTTACAAAAGTGATGTCTAACTGTATATTAACCAGGTAAAAGTATTTACTCGTTTACAGATAATGACGAAATCTCAACTAATGCGGTCTCTAGGAAATTGTGTGTTATAAGAATGCATGTCTTCGCCATTCATCTGTACGGTATAGTCAATAGTGCTTCCATTTGGTATAGTAAAGTAATTCGGAATATTATTAATTGTAATTGAGGTATAAACTTTCAACACACGAAAATCATATTATAAGTCATAGAAAAGACAACTTCACTTTATTTTGTAGTGTCCTGGACGGGGCTTCATAGAATCAATTACCCATCTTTTTTGCGAGGTGTGCTTTGTCCAATTCAGCTACTAGAAGATATGCCGAAGACTCCAAAATTTTCTTTTATAAACCACAATGATATCTTTACTTTTAGGTAATCGATGCTTTTGGCATGCCTCCTAGTACCTTTATTTGACAAAGTAAAAGTATGGGTTGCGGGTTCATGTCCCGTCCAGTGCAGTACCAATATGGTGAAATCTCTTTTCTAAGCATTATACGGCAGATTGATGTATTAAATGTACATATATGTGACCGGATAAAATGATTTATTGCAAGAATAATATGATAATATAAACTTATTACACATAAGTCAATTTTTGAACTTTTTGTTTGTCTGATAACATTGTCTCAAGTTCAAAAAGCACGGAAAAGAATTAAAAGGTCTTATTCCAGCAAAGTATAAACAGTAAGTTTTTCTTCTTTAAATCTGAATGTGTAAACCAGGATAAACAGCTTTAGATTTTAAGTATTATTATCTACGAAGTATCCAGCCGTGAAAATTTCTGGAAAATATAGAGCTGAGCTAAAGGTAACAGGTGTTTAGATTCATGTATATAAGATTTGTTTGTATAGGAGTGCATTATTACTACTGAGTCGTCATATTATTAGAGCGACACTATATTCATACTCACAAATATGGAATAACTACGTACTATTCCAATTTTAACCTAAAGAAGAAAGTCTACGAAACATGTATCCTCCCTGTGACAACATATGGACTAGAAACCATATCGCTTCAACTGCAGCAAGTGTCCACAAGCTAAAATGCTCACAAAGATCTATGGAAAGACGAATGTTAGGGGTGTGTCTGAGAGATAAAATAAGAAACGAAGACATCAGACACCTAACAAAAGTCACAGATATTATGGATCGTGTTGCAAAGCTTAAGTGGCAGTGGGCGGGTCATGTTGTGAGACGAAACGACGGTAGATGGACTCTTAGAATCCTCAAATGGCGACCATGGAGTAGCAAAAGATGCATCGGCAGATCACAAAAGATATGGACTGACGATTACTCCAATCGCGGGAAGGTGCAACATAGAATATTTTTTTGTTTTGTAAAGGATAACTTTATTATTAAACTTGAATAGTTAGTTAGCCTATCTTAATACATCCCCTTTAATGAGTACCAGTGGTATAATTAATGTAATAAGAGGAATAGTGATTTTATAAAGGTAGGTATTATATTAATATTTTCCTTTCAATTCTTTGAATAGTATTACAAACAACATGCACATATTTCTCCAAAGAAGATTTTCTATGAAAATATTTTAATCTACTATTATAAACATCTCATATTTACTGTATCCCCCGGTCTTTTCAGTAAATTTAAGAGGAAGACATGGCATGCAGAGGACTACTTGTATGATAATTAGATGCAGTGGATTTATTGGCTCTCCTACCAACGAGATAATAAAATGTCGTGATGGTATAGATAGATTATTTTATAGTCGTGGATGTAAAAACGGTCTCATTTTTAAATCATATATGATATATGTTTTTCATTTCTATCAATTCCTGGACCATACGATAAAGAATTGGTCTCCCTATATTTTTCGTAAATTTTTATTGTGCTTTAAACGGCAGGTGTTCAGAAAAATACAGACATTTTACAACTTGCATTCAGCGATGAGGTTTACCACCCACCCATCTTGCTGGTCTTCTGGCTCAGTCCTTGTGGAATATTATGCCATGACGGTATAGTATTAGTAGTAGTATTCAATAAATATATATTTACCACATCATTTTCATCTAAAGCCATCTCTCCACTGCTGGATGTAGGTCTATTCCATAGTCTTCCATTTTTATCTCTTTTGGGAAATTTTTATCCACTTACTACTCAGGGTGGGATGGTATTTGTGTATGGTAAATATTTGTGTATGGGAAGTTACTGAATGGTGTAATTAGTAATCCGAAGGTACTGGTTGAGTTTAATTTTTATATACCAGCATCGTATAATCGATCACATCAGCATAATTATGCTGTTCTATCCTCCTACAAGCCAGACAAACATTCTCGCAGTCACCAATAGCTAAGGCAATTAAGTGGTTTAATAACATTTCCCGGAATGTGGATATATTCCCCATAACATACGGAGAATTTGTAGGGAAAGTGGAAACACTCTTGTAAATGTTTGTTTTCTCTGGGATCGCATTGGCCGAAGGCTGTAATGGTCCCAGTAGAATGTGGAGTCATTTTTAAACAATAATAATAATATCATCGACCCACCTCTTTTGAGATCGACCCGTTCCTTTTTTTAATTTCATTGTTGACCATTTTGAGATTGAATTTATTATATTTATTTATTTCCAAAAACAATTTCGTATTATGCCCAATGAATATAATTAAACGGTGTATATCTCTGTGTTCGAATTCTCCGTGCACTTTATAAAATACAAAAATCGTTTAAAATACATAATAGTTTTTTTATTAATTATTACACAGAAAAAATACTTATTTTACGTGCTATGGAATAAGATCACTTCGTGTATGGGATTTTGATGAAGAACTGTACCAATATTTGTATAAGAATATGCATAACATGAGGTAAGCACTTCAACATATAATTTGGACAATATTCATATCAATGATGATATTCATAGTTATATATAACTTGGTGTAGCTTATAGCCTTGTGGCGTGGTACATGCAGTATAACTAAATACTTACATATTGTATATTATGTTAATGTTGGTCCTCATTCCTTCGGGATAAATGTGCTTCACAATATACCGAGCAATATGCCATCATCTTGTTTAACATGTAATCTTCTATCTTACTACTTGGAGATAGTATGTAACACATCGCAAAGGTTGCTACATAAAGGACTTGTAAATAACAGTAGTATTTGCTCATTAAATATCTGCATCAAACTTTAATGGAAAGGTTTTTACAACCTCAATAGAGAGCCATATCAGAACAGTAAAAGAGAAGTATAGAGCAACCATTTTTCTCAAGAAAAATGATAAGTTATAGGTGTGTGATGTGTCATGTACATTCATTCACATTCAAGGTTTTGGTTCACTGAATTCATGCTATAAATACGATAGTTCTAGGTGAAAATTCATGATAGTATGTTTTTATACTGAGTAACTTGTCTTAAAACAATCAGATATATGGTGAATTAATGTACTACCAGCTTAATTGCTTAATTTTTTTCACAGCCAATAAAGCTGTCACAACCGAGCTACTGTGAATTTGTATTTCGTAGACTCCCTACATCTAAGTTTTGATAATGTTCATATAATATTCTCTCATACTGAAGTGATGTTAGATGCAACTTCATATCATTATAATATATGGCACGAATAGAATATAATAATTATTGTATATACTATGCTAAGTGCTCTATTCGATATTGTATGATAGTAGTTAATAGAACCATATTATTATGATATGACTATGAACAATCGTTCAGTATAGAGACCATGAAGTGTTGTATTAGAGTGTGCTTGATAATAAAATATAAACCCGTCATTGCAAACAATGACTATTTTGAATATTGTGGGCAAATAGTGTGACGTAATAATTGTAGAAATTGTAAAAAATAATTTAAAATTATAAAAACATAAAAAAGCCTGATTGACATATCTATTCTCTTTTGTTCACAAAGGTTCAAATGGTCAGAACGTCTCTCTTACAAAATACACCGTTCCTTTGGAAACAACACAATATTGATAGAAATGTTGTAAGAAGAAGTGATTCCTCCAAGATGATAACCATCACCATTTTTGAAATATCATTTTTTTTTTCTAGAAATTTCTTTGCACAGAAAATGGTTGCACTCTTTTGTATTTCCGTGAAGAACTTGGAGGTCTGATGATTGTTTGAAAACTAAAATTTACTAACTATACCAGCAAGGCATATCACACAAATGGATTAACCAGCGCTAACTGCAAATTATAAAAATGCAGAGTGCCAAAAAAATAAGACATTCTGGATGGATGGTATGCCGAATCGATGAATTGTAGATTATTATTGTCTTAGATTATTATAGCTTAATGTAGATTATTATAGCTTAATGTTTTAAGAACACCTTTCACAGAACACAACCAAAAACTTACAAATAAGATTATGATATTTTTTCTTTATAGAAAACTCTGAGATTATTAAACTGGATTAAAAAATTAATATAAGTAATTTTTGAGATACTTCAAACTCCAAATAACTACTGATTTTAGTAAATAAGCTGAATTTCTGATATATTTTTGATGAAAAAAAGATTACGTGCATAGATTTTTTTTTGTAAATTTACAATTATTTTTAGTTTCACAAAATTTTGAAAAAGTAAATTTCGCAGTCAGTTAACTGCATCGGTTATTTTATGTAGGTTCCCTCAACCAAACTCAAAGCCATACAGAGGACATTCCACAATATGGGTCATTGTCTAGCATTGTGAGCCACATTCATACTCCGGACAACAGGACAAACCACAACAGTGCAAATGATCTTCACATCTGCCATACTTTGTTTCTAGTAGTTTATTCAATGTGGGATTGCGAAGCAGGTTGCATTTCAGTAATCGTTCAGAAGGATTGGTGATTTGGATATATTCAATTAATACTTACTTTACTTTTCGTATGTCTCGATGTATTGATAAATCTTAACCCATGTGGGCTGCGTCGTATCCTCTAGTCTTGGCTCCGGTGCTGACAGCCAGTTCACATACGCACAATAATAGACATATTAAAACAAATTATAAAATTAGTGTTTGGTTGATTGTAGTGCAGTAATATTAACTCAGTATCCATTGATCTAGTCAATTGTAAATATATTCCAATTTAACATAGAGTATGTACCGCCTAAGCGAGTAATACATTGAGAAGTACTTACTATCTACCTATATAATATAACGTAATACTAGTTTGATAACATTGGCTCTTATTGCAAGAATGGCTTCCGTAAATCAACTGGAATTATTACTTAACAATACTTTTATTTGCTTTATTTTGTATTTGCTTCTGTAGGCTAGAGGGACAATCAAAAGATTCCACACGCGGGGATATTTTGGCCAGCCAACCCTTCAGACTGCCCACTATGGCACTCTCTGACTTCTGCGGTATCCTGGTGGATGGTGGGTCTCTTTCAATTTCAATAGCTTTTGTTCATTAGAGTTTTTAAAGGGAATAATAATACGGTAAAAATTTATTAAAATAATACATTTTTTTCATGAGAACCCGAAATAGAATGTCTCCCACTTACATATTTTTCTATTTGTTTGATTAATGCACTCAACATGCGAAATAGAATGTCTCCCACTTACATATTTTTCTATTTGTTTGATTAATGCACTCAACATGCGAAATAGAATGTCTCCCACTTACATATTTTTCTATTTGTTTGATTAATGCACTCAACATGCGAAATAGAATGTCTCCCACTTACATATTTTTCTATTTGTTTGATTAATGCACTCAACATGCGAAATAGAATGTCTCCCACTTACATATTTTTCTATTTGTTTGATTAATGCACTCAACATGCTTTTTTCTTTCTCTCACTCATCTCTGTAAAGTTTGGAGTATCTTTTAAAAGGCAGATATTTGAAAAACTTTGTCTATAAAAATATTTAACGTCTTAAATTCAGCACTGAGCCTATATCCGTTTTCTAATATACCAAGTAAGCTATCCTTTTCGAGAAATGTCGGAATTGATAGATACCTACAGTCTGTCCAAGACAAAAAGTTTTGGGAATATAAAGGAGAGGTCTATGCTAAATAATGAATGTAGATGGGTTGATGATGATGATGATTTTATGTGTTCACTGTGTCGGTGTTTAGGTAGTAGAATTCCATATCGAAATAAATAAAATAAACGTTTTATTCTACTATTGATTTAATTTACGAGAGAATGTCCTCATAAGACGAAAGACGTCCAGTGTACTTACCATAAGTTTTTCGGCTATTAGGCAAAATTATTAAATTAAACATATCTACGATATTCAAATTACAAGTGCCTAAATCATCTTTAAGATGATACATATTAAAAACAAACTAAATTATAAATGTATTTGAAAAAAAATATGGGACATTTCATAATACAATCTTATTATTTTAACACATTTTGTGTCAATTTATCAAATTGGTGATGTGCAATTTTGATATAACATTCCCCATCCAGTCAACAAGTGGTTCAATCCTTTTCTCGCCCCGAGCGCGGGTTTCTCAACCTTTTCCAGAAATGATTATTCTCGCTGTTTTTATTTGGAATGTATGCCGCTTGGGGGATTCTGCGTGGAAAGAGAGAAAATCACATATAATGAAAATATTTTGGGAAACGTATTTTTATGATATTAAATTTTACATCTAGAAAATGTTTTTAGTGATATTTAGGTATTTCCCTTTATTTTAGACATTTTGTGTCTATATATATCTATACACTAAAATACTGATTCATATAATTGGAAAGATGAAAATTCTCTTCAAAAGAAAAATAGAATAATCAAAATTCAATATATACTCAATAAATTGCCATTTTTAATGATCTTCGCGGAAGTACAGGATGGAAACTAATCTCTCCATTAAGAGATCTCTATACTAATCGAATCTCACAATAATCCTTATACACTGCTGTCAGTCTTATAGAAACATTCACTCCTCACTGTCAAAAGAGGGTTATCCAATCTATCATTTTTTGGGTAAATATCTTGGAAAGTATTCAAAATTTTCTAACAAAACTGTGGTCCAGATGTTGTGCGGAATTTCCAAAGATCTTCAATGATTTAAATACTTACCTATATTAACGACGAACATCACATCTAACGCGATTTCAAAAAAAGGTGTTTAACATGGCATTTTGAAAACTGCACAAAACTTTTAACAATCTATACCAACACAGCATCTAGTAGACTCATTGTGTGTATTGATTACACATGTCATCCCTATCAAGTAACAATAAAACAAAGTATTCATGATGGATGACATACTTTATTCACTGTGTCGGTGTTTAGTTAGTAGAATTCCATAGCGAAATAAATGAAACAAAATGTTTTATTCTACTATTTGGTTTATTTGATGAGAGAGACGTCTTTCGTCAGGAGATTGACAATGTCCTAAAAAGATGTCTCTCTTGTAAAATAAATCAAATAGTAGAATAAAACATTTGTTTTATTTATTTCGTTATGACATACTTTAATACTGAAGGGAAGATGATGAATATTTTTACATATATTTAGTTCGCTGACTGCTCCATTTGTGAGATATTCTGTGAAGGTCTAGATAGATAGGTCAATGAAAATACTATAATTAAGTATAGAACATGCTTGTTCTGCTTAATGAAATAAAGAAAAATTTCAATGTTAATATTTCTAAAGTTTTCTCTATGCAATGAAACGTTTGCGTCATTTATTTGAATGAATTATATCGATCTTATGTCTGCTTCCATTTTATACTAGCTGTTAGATCCAGTTTTATCTAGCCAATAACAATCATATTTACAAAATATGCTATTTTGCAATAAATGCAACATACATTTGCACCTACCTTTAAATATGGTAAATTTAATTACCCATACAACAAAATACAGTCATGGTGACTGAAATATAAGTCGCAAAACGAGCTTTCATTTTTTGTGACTTAGATCATAATGTGTTCAATTAATGTCGACACACTGTAGTCACGTATTGTAACTGCGAGAGGCTTAGAACATTTATTAATGTGTGTTTGTTTAAATTTTTAAACTTTTAAATTTCTTTCAGTACATGAAACACATGTGTGTTTTTGACTTTCGGAGACTTCACCAGGAGTATAGAGAGTAATTTCATTAAAATAGTTATTGTAATCTGGACATGTGCATAAAATATATGAAATTATGTACAGATCAACGAACAAACATACATGAGAACAAACTCAAACTTTTGTATTCGGATATTCAATGAAATATTCCATTAGGTTTGTTTTAAGGTCACGACCTTACCAATTTTACTTTTACCGCCGGGCCAATTTCATTGATACATTATTCTTGACATTAAGGTGGGACGATATTTTATTTCAAAATATAAACCTAGTTATACCAGCTACCTACCTGAGATAAAATTACTTACTTCACATATACCTACAGCCGTACATCTATACACACATAATCAGTCAATACAAAATTGTTATATGTTTTTTTTATAAAACGCCTTGTTATTATATACACCAAGACTTGTTTCAAGTCTCTAAAAGTAATTAAGATGTTTTTTTTGACATTTCCTAGACTATTTTTTTTTCTTTTAAAATTATTATGATGATTATGGTGATTCTGGATAATTTTGTTTTTTCGCCGTTTAACAGTCCCTAGACCGTTTCAAGGGTGAAAAATAAAACCGTAGAACCTGATTCTCTCTGCCAGTCTCACAAAGGGCACAATATGAAAAAAATGTGGACTTACAGTTTAATTTTTAAAAAGAGCTTTCTAGACTGCGATAATTTGAAACTATACTAAAACTTATCTTTGAATTATCTTCAAAAATTGAATAGGAACCGGAAATTTACTGTGTTTTTATTACATATAAATTGAATTGTAAGATTTAGGAACTTGGTATAAGTATTAATCTAAAATTAAACTCGAACAGTTTTATTAAAAATTAATTCATACTTAAATAAGTGATCGAAATTGAGATACAGCAAGTTTTATGTAGATCTCTGGAGAGAAATAATATCTCGGTTAATAGTACCTACAATAAAAAAGTAAAAAAATGTAGCATTCGATCAAAAATTATATTTTTATGATAGATATTGTTACTGTAAGTCTTCAGTGGATTCGTAGAATGATGGATGTAAAAGTCATTTTGTTTTTTGAAGTATCAATCATTTTCTACGTTAAAATTTGCGAGACGTAATAATTGGAAGCAATCAGAGTAAGTGGGGAATAAATAAATAAGTGAGTAAATAAAGATAGATAGATAGTTGATAGAGTCCCATAGGACGATGGTATGAAGCGAATAAGCGGAGAACTTTTTAAGAAAAATGTGCCAATTCAGGTGGATTGTTCTGACTTTAACATTTTATTGATTCTTATCATTATTATTCCCATTACGCCATAGTTATCAAATAGTTTAGGAGTAAATCTAATTAAGCGTCGGATACAAAGCAATTTAAGGTAATTGAAATCGATACACTGCGTGTAGTCTGTTTACAGATATATAAGTAAAGTAGTAACACACGTAATGTACTAACATAGTACAGGAATATACATTTCCCATTTTGATTTTTTAAATTTTCTATCTATCTATCTATCTATGCCATCACGCCATATTCCACAGTAGGGTAAACAGGAGATCAGCTCCATGTAATAAACATGCAAATTGTTCTCTCCATACTAACAAAAAAATAAGAGATTCAGGATAGGTGGCAAACTTTATTACACCTTTGCGCCTGCCTTTCACAGGACACTCGAAAAATTTACGGAAAATTTAAGTTTAAAATTTTCAAGTAACATAAGAATTACCATTTGTAGAAATTTTAAATTAAACTAAGAAATATGCCACTCACGCTTATACTCGTACATAAGTTCTTATACATGCAGAAGAAAAAGAAGGTAATTGAATATTATCAATTTTCTAATGTAAAATATTTTTTGAAGTCAATAGCTGCTATTAATAAAATAAGGTTTTCTTTCCCATTTTACTCTTAATAACTGTGCGCATTTAATAAGTAAGACACTCAAGAGTAACAAGTTTAAAAAAAAAGTGTGATTGTCGACATCTAAAATGACGTAGATACGTTTTTGAATTTCTTTTCAATGATCATCCTGTTTAACACAGAAGAATGACATTGATTTCTTGGTTATCATGTTCTTTGTATAACTAATGCATGTAGATATTCTTAATCAGGATTGTGAACTTTACATTATAGACAATGCAGTATATAAATAACTGAAGTAATTTAATCCACAATATCCAATTATTCCTAGAAAATTTCCATTAATTGTTAATGAGTATGAACTTTATTAATCTTTAACGTTAGCTAAGGAAACCAAAATATTCACAGAAATATACAAAATGAAATAGAAGATTTGTATTATATTGCTATATTTTCAGTATTGAAAGTGATGTTATTAAAGATGATGTTGATAGATTCCCAATTGTAATTTTATGAAATTTAGGTATTCCTAGACTACACGTTAAGAATGTTTTATTGTTTCAATTTAATTTAATAAATAAACACATATTATTTGAAATGTAAACTATCAGAAGTTTTCTGATAACACCGGCAGCTATAACCGATAAATTTCATTTCAATGGCGAGGTAACGGCGTAAAACGAAAAATGTTTCCACTTATTATCAAATTCCTTTATGGCGATATACCATTTCCAATGAAACCTTTTTGGGTTATGGGATTTTGCCTCTAATCGTTACTTACAAATAAAAAATCATTGTGTATTTCGTTAGCGTATGCTTTTACATTTCCTCACTTTTTTTAAAAAAAGCCCCATCATGAATGGATAAATTCTTATATTCATATTCAAGTCACGTAGGAGCCAATTCGATGGAAATAACACATGCATATTTTTTGTTACCACTTTTAGATTAAGACGTGAATTTTATTGTAATCCAATATTTTCGTTGCTTAAATTGCTAAAAGGCTAATTTATGTGCTTGTAAGTAGTTTGAAGTGTGGATAAGACCCTTTTGTAAAGTTATATTCACTGTATATTAAGTACATATTGTGTCGATACTAAAAGTAAACGAACGGACAATCAACAGGATAAAAGTTTTTCAATTTGATAAAATATTATTCATAAATTATTTAATTGTATCCTGTAATTATTTAATTGTATTTCCATCAGATTATTGTTGGTTTTGTTCTGTTATGGGGTGATTTGTTTTATTTTTATTTTTTAATATTGAAGTGTATACATTTTTTGATGTTTGAAGACTGTATAATGTTGTTAACTTATCATGTATTGTAAAAGGCAAATGCCGTTTATTGTCCAAATAAATAAATAAATAAATTAATAAATAACTACTTTTATTTTAAAGATGACATTTCGTGAAGATACTTTTCCTAATAATAAAGCTCTTATACTCTCGATTAAAGGTTCATAGTCTGACGGCAATTACTAGCTTCCAACGGGGAAGTTAATACGTCGTTTGAATTTTTGAAAATTTAATTTCACGATATAGAACGATCATGACATTATGGCATAGAAACAAGAGAACTCTATGATCCATTGCAGGTGTTACTCTTCGTGACAGAGTAAAAAACTCAGAAATAAGGAGAATCTGTAATGTTGAAAATGTTATGAAAAGCAAGAAGACGCTTTTGGAGAGATCATATGGAAAAAGCGGGTTCGAATGTGGCGAGTGGTGAGAATAGCAGCAGACGAATGCATAAAAGGAAACCTACCCCCAGGAAAACCATCAAAACGATGGAAGAATAGCTGGGCATCCATCTCCCAGCAGCAGGCTTCGAGAAGCACAGGACACAGCCCTAACTGAAGTTGTAGACTTTATCAGCAGAAGGTTATTTTCTCTCTCTTATATTTAAAGGAGCTGGCTGTAAACTCATATTAAAATGAGTGGAATTGCACTATTTTCCGGGTGACATTACATGAGAAAACATCTCAGGCATCTTATGGTAATGGAGAAATGATTATAAAATGCAACTTTGTAGGTAAGTATATAATAACATGCAGAAGGTATTTGTGAAACAAGATATGAATAAGAACTTACATTACTATAAAATGAATAGGAATAATGTTGTTTTGAGTTATATTGATAGAGAGAATAGATTTTATTTTCCTCGTCAAAACTGCACCTCTTATATTATGGTTTATCTTTTCAATACACTGTCGGTACGTAATAGTGCTTCCCTAAGCAGGTTATATTATGCTCACTTGATACAGGAATACTACAATTTTTAATACAAAATAGAGACTTTTTCACTAAATTGTGATGGCAGCATCTAGAATTTTAATTCGGTTATCTTGAATTCCTATGGTAATATTCTATTTTCACTATATACCTACTCGTTGCAGTGAGGCATATTTTCTCAAAATCTTTATACCACTCCTAGCTTTTCGAGTAATTTGGGAGGCCACTTATGTATTATTACAAAACTTCGTAAGTAGATCTAGTAATGATATTCACTAATCTTATATTATGTATAAACTTCTTCTCTTACGCATTTATATTGAAGTGTATTTTTTTTATCAATTTGTCTTGAAGATACGGTTAATTTTGTAGAATTCATCTCAATCCATATTAAAAAAAAATCTCATAGTTGAAATGAAGATCTGATGTCTTCTGTCTATTCTGAAATATTTTTTGTATTTCTTTAATTTAATGTTATTTCATTCAATTATCTGCATATGCAACGTAAAAAATGCATATTTGCTTAGAAAATCAACAAATCAGAAAAACATTAAATATAGTTATTTTTTATTGTATACATTGAGTGCAAAAAAAAACAACGAATTACTTATTGTTCAAAGTAAATAAAACATAACTTATAAATAGCTTTGTATATTGTAACAAAGGATACTGTAATTCTTGAAGGTTTTATAGTTTGACGCGGAGCAAATGGGATGCTCTATGGGTATTTATAAAAAAATATACTGAATAAAAACTATGTCAAATTAAAAAAAATTAAGAAATAGATCTCCAACACATTTTATTGTAAGTTTTTAGTGTCCTTCGATTAGCAGGTATTCATAGAACATCACGAATAAGACTCTCAGAAGCAGAAGAAAAAAAATATATATATTTATTTATTTATGTTTAATTAGGCCAGCTTTTATCCTGGGAGATGTGATCCGGGTTTTTTTATTAAAAACACGTAGAGCCGTAGAGAACAAGTTTATTTTACAGAACCAAGTGAAGAATGACAGAGAGCAAGAATGCAAGTTACAATGGTTTTTATAGATAATGATTACCATAAACAATATTCTATGGCACTAATTATAAAAGTGTGCTTACATGTTCTAACAATTTATTTTTAATTTTTTTATTCATTTATTATTAGCCTTTTACACAATATTTTACATAGTTGATGATGTATAACATCCATGAATTATTTCTTATTGGCATATACCTAGAGGACGACTTGCATGTTTATTGCACAGGATAAGTCTGCTGGTTACCCCACTTGTAAGAAGTGACGTGATGGTATAGATAAATAAATACTTCAGTAAGTCAAGATATTGTAATAATTAAATCAAACAAACATAAACATTGTATCTAAAAGCTACCTACTTCCTGAGATTAGTTTAAGATCTAAGGCTGTGACACAAAGTTTCCTGTGAATTATCACGTACTCACATAATGAAGTTTTCATTATTGAGTCGTGTAAAGCAGAGTTGGGTAGTACCGAGTACCGACTTAAGATGTACATAGGTTATATTGTTACAGTATCGGTACTACTGATACATAATACCGAGTAGTTATAATATTACTTACGCTATAGACCGAGTATTGGGTATGTTAGTATGACATAGTCAATAATATGTTGTAGGTTAACTGATATAAACAATTTTCAGCAGGAAGTCTAGACATGTAAATATTTCTCTTCTTCTTCCAAGTCGGTCCCTCAATGCTGAGGATCGTGACCACCATGACCCCAATCAAGGGACAAGCTCTTCCACCGTGCCCTGTCCTCCGCCTGCCTAAACGCCTCTGTAAATATTTACATATTTGTTGATTTATTTGACTTATTATAGATTTCGTTTTAATAAACAAATTTTATCTTTTGGGATAATGATATATTTTACGATTTATTCAATCAGTCTACATTTATACAAAAAAAATGTTTAGGTCATGAAAATAAATGAGGTACCTGTAGGGTTACTCTTGACAAAATCTAAACACGATCTTAATCTTAATCATTCGACGCGCAAAGTGACTATTAGCGCGGTAGCGGTAGCGCGGTGTTTTTGACCATATTCCCTTCATGCGTCGTATGATCAAGATCAAGACTAGATTAAGATCGTATTAAGATTGTGTCAAGAGTAGCCCGGCTAGACCATATTTTTAGAACAAGAAATATGAACATAGAAGTGTTCATGTAAATACAGCGGTATTGGTTTGACCGGTTTTACCAGCAAAACTAAGTAGGGGGAGTACAATAGATCTTATACAGTGCACAATATATGAATATACCCCATTCAATAAAATAAAATAATTAAAATGAGGTTATACTTATTTTTATGATTTTTGCGAACTGACTGATTGGGTTAGTTATGCTGCGACATGTACAAGCGGATAGTAAATGTGTATTAGGTATTATGATACAAGTTGTTTCTAGTATTGAAGTAGGTAAGTATAGTAGGTACAATACAATGTATTCATAACGGTAATATTATGTCGAGATGAAACAATTTCCTACGCGCTCTGAAAACAATATTGTTGCTTTCCTCTTAGTCAGCTAAAGGTGTTGCCTTTGCCGTCCTGTTGTGTATCTCAATACGATACATTTATATTACCTACCTATTTTATCGACAAAGATGCCAAAATATTAAAAAAAGAAACATCGATCGATTTATTTATTTATTTAGAACAACACATGGCAATTGCCTTTACAAGTAAATAAATATACTTAAAAATATGACATAAAAATAAACATATGCACAAAAATATAAAAACACACTTCATAGCTATCACTCCAGTTTAAGCTAAAAAAATATGACATATAATGAATATTTTTTTATCCTGTATACCCGATAGAAACAAATCTATTTAAAGCAATTTCGTGTCAATATATACACCTTTCCATGCTGGTCTTAATGCTCTGATTTCATAGGCACGGCGTATTCCAGATATTTCGGTATATTGTGAGGGAATAAAAACATTTTTCACTGGACATTTTCAGAAAAAAACTTTAAAATATTTGTGATAATACACTTTGGTGTCAAAAGTAAGGAAATGATTTTTGAGTATCATCGAAATACACGAGACATCTATTATATCGCTCGTCCATAATAACACTAGGTAGGCACTATACATCGACAGCAATAGTAATAATAACATTTATAACATTCGTACTTATTATTTTTATTATTATTTATTATATTAGGTACTCAGATGGAAGAAATAGAGTCATACTATATGATGTAGAGAAAATAAATCAATAAGATTAATTTGTTTCGCTCCACAATACACATTCAACTGTACTCACGAACAAGGAATAACTGTTACACCAGTTACAATATAAATGTCTAAGTGACTCGTCACTCATAAAAAAACTAGGTACATACATATCTTCCTAAAACTAGTCCCAGTTATTTATCGTTGTAGCGCATTCTGATCATAGAGAAAAATCAAAAAATAAACTTCATTCATATTCCGGGTTAGTCGGAAGACATCGCATTTAAGCGATAAACTCGCCTTCTTTACCAATGAATTGTACAACTGATATTTTATCTCGACATCTCGACAGACTAACTGATTTTATTTATTTTTTTAACTTCTCTCCTATTCTAGTGATTTCATATAATATATGACAAAGGTCTTCCTGCTGTGTGTGTTTTTGTTTTTTATATATTTATTTATTTATTTAATACATAAACGGCTATCGCCTTTTACATCAAGAAAATACATTATACAATAATAAAATCACCAATTTCCAATTAAAAAGCATTAACAATTAGTAAAAACATTTTTGTATGTTTGTATGACAAAACAAAAAAAAACAAAAACATATGTTTGTATGTTGTATTTTTTTTAATTGTTAATCCAATGTCTATATGTGAATTGATATCTATGATTGTGGATCTTTTGATATGTTTTTTTTAATGTATAAAAAAGCTTATTAATAGCCAATAACGAATGAATAAATAAATAAATAAATAAAATAAAATAAATAAATTTTCTATGATAAACGTTTTAATTTGTATTAATGTAAACAATGTACAGTGAAGAATAAAATAAGTAATAAATAAATAAATATTATCATTATAACATTTTCTAGAAGTAGGGAAGCTAGTAAACTAACTGCATAATATTTTAAACATAAAAGTGATCCTCTCCGTGCCAGTAAAAAATAAAGGCTTTCAGGATGGGGGCATATCTCATCGCTGAATAATTAAATTGTGAAATGTCTTGAGAATACTGGATGTTTATAGGAATACCTCCCTTTTTTACAAGGCGCTCGAAAACTTACTGAAAAAATTACAAGATGGTATTTTGGAACAAAATGCATATTGATAAAAATGTTGAATTTTCACTGCACCAAGAACAAAATATATTTTAATTATGGCATTAATTTAACCAGGAATAAGTACTAGTCATGGGTCTAAATATCTTTTTTTTGTGAAAACAGGTATGTTACATAGACATATATATTATATTTTTAAATGTCCCACAGTTTCGTATGATGGGTACATATGAACATACATTGTCTGCTTGCTTCTTCTACCCACACACTGTCTGCCTGCTTCTCCTTTTCTACTATGATTGCTTTGATAATATAGCGAAGCAACTGATTTATTTTATTATATCTTTCCATCTGTGCAATTTATTATTGCATTTTCACAGTAATTTCTGCATCATGCACGCAGTGATCTGGCAGAAAGTATATTATTTTATTTCCGATATATTCAGTTTCATCTTTGTGTGTGTGTTTTTTTTTTGAAATACGGAATTGAATTACTCAAGATGGGTCGTTATATGCATCACAAGAGTAGGGAACATAGTAACCTCTATGTAAAAGGTGTAAACCGTAAGCCGATCCCACGTAAAAAAAAATGAGGCCACCTTACATTGTGGGTGATTGGTTTAAGTTCAACCGTATTACGATATGATTATGGTCCTTTTTTAATGGTTACCTCATGTGAGTGTTATTTCATATCCCGAAGTTGTGTATTTTTTAATGCTCAGAAAATATTAATATTGTTCGTGTCAATCAGAAAAAAGGTAAGTGCAAGCAATTCATATATCTGATCTCATGAAAATGTTGGGTAATGTCATCTTTACACTCGTACTTGTTGAAGAAAAATCT
This sequence comes from Athripsodes cinereus, assembly GCA_947579605.1. Classification (NCBI taxonomy): domain Eukaryota; kingdom Metazoa; phylum Arthropoda; class Insecta; order Trichoptera; family Leptoceridae; genus Athripsodes; species Athripsodes cinereus. Next base: position 21,620,145 of record OX388310.1, read on the forward strand.
GTAAGCCAACATTCAAGGATCTCGAAAGAAGTGTTGAGAGGCAAACCAGAGAGAGACGATAGTATGATGAGACAATCTCTTTTAGACGATTTTGTCACCTGTCAAAGTATCATTTTGTTGGTCATAGATATTGTTCATGTTTTGCTTGTAGTAATATCGGGGGATGAAATATAAACCAAAAGAAAGGAATAAACTATCACAAGTAAAGGAGTAGTGAGTAGGTATTTATTGTATGTAGGTAGGTAAGTATATAATATTGCAGGATGTTGTTACAACTAAGTAATGGTTGATATATTACTAAGGTAGTTGGTACATAATAGTAGAATAGTAAAATACAATAGCAATGGGTTGTAGTAATAAATAATTACCATAGAATAGAAACTGTGTTGTTGTTGTTACATCAGCTCATGCTGTGTACAATAATTATTTATTCTAAAGCGTTCTACTAAATCAATGTCCGGTAGTCTACTACTAGGTACCTACTACCTATTACCACTGGTTTCACTCACCCGTGTTATATTATAACAAGCGTTGAATTTTCCTTTTTCCTTTCTTTCATCCTCTTCCTTATATTATACAGTATTAGCAAAAGCCGCATCGTTCGATTGCGTTACATGAAAAAAACTGAGATAATTCAGCAGATACAAGACCACACACTTTCTTGACATAATCTTCCGTCTGTCTTGTGCCGTGGAACAAACTGTCTTTCAATCTGCGGCGTTAGATCTGCACAATGAATGCCATCTTATATGGAAGAACCGTTAAGCATAGCCAGAAGAAAAAATCATCAATCTCATCAGATGTCATGAGCCTGGTTGCTAGAAAGAACATAATACGGGTATCAACGCACAGCACATAATCGAATGAACTCGTACACTTATATGTAAAATTCGTATAATATATTCATATGTAAAGATATTCTATTGAATCTACTATCAGTAGGTACATACTATTACTATCTTAATACAGCCTAATACAACTAATACACTGAGGAAATCAGGGATGAGATGGCCATTGTATTGTACATAGGTAAATGTCCTTTTGTTCATTTTATGTCTGTTTATTTTATAAGACGGTGCGTGAAGTGCACTGCACCTTTGAGAGATGTTTTCGTCTGTTGCATGCAGTTAAACCACTGATTATTTCAATGATGTCCTGCAGATGGTAAAGAAAGACATACCTACAGATATACAGAGATTCTAGATATTCAGTTGAAGATGTTGTATTACGAAAGGTTTTTGACTGCTCATTGTTTCCCACTGTTTTATACTTTTTTATCGTACTAATACTTAAAAAAATATTTTACAATTATTTTTTGAAATCATTGAACTGTAATAGTTTTATATTCAATAAAGATATATTGTTATTATTAATTGATTTAAAAATATTTCATTTTCATCCTTGTCTGACGGAACCTTATTTTGCTTTAGATTAATTGCTAATAATTTGAGGATAATATGACCTTATTTCCTCACTTTATTGTAACAGTGTGCTCAGTTTTATGGGAACCTCATATTGAAGGGTTAATTTATATTTTATGAATTAGTTTGCTATTTTTACAAGCGCAAAGGGTAAGTAAGGGTTTAAATTTGATAAACACAACATCCCTCTCTAATGGAAAGCTGTTTAATGTATGTAAAATACTCGATCGATGTAAAAGTTTGTAATTAAAAGTGTACTATGGCAGCTGAGTCCAATGTCCTTTTACGTTTCACAAACAAATACATACTAAACGTAGGTAATTTTGAAGTCAGTTTATTCTATGTGTTTTTATACGGTCACGAATTTATCAACTAGAATATTAAGAGAAAAATAAAACGGATTAGATACACCAACATTCTCTAAATATCAGGCGGTTTGCATTGATAAAAGAAAATCTATCTTATACCATTACCACAGATATATATCTCATAAATGAGTCAGCAAATTAACTACATCTAATAAGTTGAATGTCATCCTCTCTGTATCATTAAATTTTAAAAAATCAGAAAGAGTAGCACATCTCATCGCTGAATTGAAGATGTTATATGTTTTTTTGTGATGTTTATTACAGGGCATTTGAAAACAAAAAAAAATGGAAAACCTATTCATTGTTGAAGACTTCATGATCAACAACAATTTTATGTAAGATATAAAACTAAACCAAAAATATTTCAAATGTAACTTCATAGATTTTGTAATTCATAAATCAATATTAATTGATAATCTTTTGGAAGTTGTCTTAATAAATACATATTTCACTAATACAAGAAAAATAAATCAGTGTTAAATATTATCAATATTTAATTTCAATTATGTACATGGTTAGGTAACTGGAGAAATAGAGGGCCAAAATCTTATCCTACCTACACCCTGGGTCCCGTGATATTATTCCGATTATTGTCACATTGTCCATTACTTATCCCTTGGTACTTGCATAACAACAGTATACATACGGTCGCAAAACGGTTCACATATCTCACTATCTTCGGAGGAACAATCATAACTCAATTCAACAACAAAATAAGTGAAAGTGACTCCCCAAGAACAATCACAGCAACTACAAAATTACAGTCCACATATTGGAGAACACAGGACGGGGTAAGTACCATTCCATCTTCATATTCCTCAAATCCTTTGTATCTTATTCCTGTGTAACATCTACTCCAATCAGAATTAAAAACAAAAACTTATTCGCTATTCACATTAAATTTAACAATTTAACTAATATTTTGAAATAAAAGTTACAAAACATATTCAATCAAAATCATTCGTGAAAAATATAATAATTATATATTTTATTTCCTGTAATTCTCCCGAAACGAGTGCTTTGTTCAATATAATTTTAATTTCTAGGAATATCTGCCTACTTTATTAACGACTCTCATTGAATTAAATTATTGTAGTCGCAAATTGAACATACTAGTGTAAATCTGTAAGGGTTAGAATGAAGATCATTAAGATGTTAAAGGTGAAACGTGTTCTATGCTAACCGAACCAATAATACCAAAATGTTACATTTTGTAATCATTATACAACATTGATTGTCATGAAATCTATTCAGATACATGATTTAAACATATTCGATTAATGAGAGTATCACGTTATCAAAATAATAAATTAATGAAATATTTTAATTTTTGAAACTTGATTTTTGATTTGCTCATATGATTGTTTTATATGATGTATAATATTTAGGAGTTGGAAAAGTAAACAGTGCAGTTGTATTATTTTTTTTAAATTATAAATTTACGCACGATGTAAATGCACAAAGTCTAGAATAATAATAATTATTGTCATATCAGAATGAATGAATGAAAAAAAATCCAAAAACCAATGAAATTCCAAAAAAAGATCTTTGATATAATAATAATAATATTTGAAAGGTACAAAGTTAAATAGTTAAAATGTATTGAGGTGTAGGGAATAATACGTTCTTCAGCGCCCAGCGCCCGACTAAGAAGAGAATGAAATTTATTTTATTCCTGAAGACCTAACAAAGGATAGAAAGAAAAGTCAAACGGAACGTTTGATCTGACACGATGATAGAAACAATCTTATTTTCTTTACCTCACCTACTGTAAACATTGTGTAACTGTGGTGCGTAGATTTTCATATTTTACATTATATTTTTTGCATTACCTACTGCATTATTTGATTAATATTGTAACCTGTATAGTAACTTGTAACATTTGATTAAATAATTGATTTGGTGAAATATGAATTTAAAATGAGTCATATTAGAAAATGTCTTTTGAGAAACCCTATATGTCAGTCTATATAAATTTTTTGAAACCATTACAACTGTTTATTATAAATAAAAATAATAAAATTTTGATATCTTACTCAAATCAATATGTAGCTTATTGTTGTGTATTTTTTTTTATTATAAGCCTTGATTTTTCAATAAAATATTATATGTGTATATTATTTTGTTAATTAAAAACCTTCATCATATCCGATTAAAACCTGACTTATGGGGTTTCTCAAATGCCCGATTAAAATTCTGAATTAAATCGTTAGTTATAAGCAAATAAATAAAAAATAGGTTTTAGACATCAATAAGAAATTAATAATCATTTATTCAAAAAACATTTTTATACTTCGATATCAAAACGTTTTGTTACCTGTATTGAGACATATAAAAGAGCTTATACATAAAATATAATATTTTGATAATAACAAAATTAACATAGGCTGAGTTTTTCTATCATATCATCGTTAATAAAAAAAGTACGAAGGATATAGCTATACTTCCCTAAAACATATTTCTTTCATTATTTATATGAGTAAATTTTAAAAAGCGAGATAAAATAATACATAAAAAAACGTGGCTCTGTTCTATTAACGAATTTTTAAAGAAATGTATTTTACAAATAATATAATATTCTCACAGTTGAATATTCGTTGGGTAATAAAATGATGTCCATAAATCAAGTATCGCTCTACTGAGAATATTTATTTCAATAATATTGGGGATCCTTTAACAATAATTTTTATTCGAAGCGGTCTAACTGATATGCCTGGTTATAGTAGGCAACACAACCGTTACATAATACACACATACACATAATATATCATAATAAAATATACCCTCAATATATTGACACTTTGCTGTATATTTTTAAGAGAGTGTGTACCTACCGACATGCTGAGCTTATAGGAAATATTTTTCTGAATTTCTCATTTATGTTTTTTTATTCTTATCTTTTTATCCTGATGTTTTACGAATATTTTCCGTTTACAGAACGCTCAAAAAGTAACAAAAAAGAGTGAGAGACCTGGTTCTTCGTTAAAAACTACACGCGATATATTCTATGGAATAATTTTTTATCCACCTCTTGTTTTTAACGTTGAGTGGTGTGTTTAAATGAAATGCGACTTTTTCAAAAAAAAATTCAACATACCTACATTTTCAAAAACAAATAATTGGTTTCCACTTCCCACTTCCTTATATGCCTACTATTAACGAGATAAATGTGCTAAAAATTGAACTATGATCAATCATGGAGTAGAACCAAAAAGAATACCGACCACCAGTATTCAAGAGAGTGACGAGTGTGAATTGTGTGATAAACTAAAATTGTTTAGTTACATTTTATGTATTTTGGTGAATTTTATTTGTTTTAAAAGCTGACTGTTTAATTTATATACCTCTTTAAATAAAATATTTAAACTTGAATAACTATGTTTATTTGTTACATTAATTTAAATTAATGTAACAAATAAACATAGTAAGTAAGTTTAAATATTTTATTTAAAAATGTCTAGAAATTGTTACATAGTTAATGCCTCTAAAATAAGTGAAATTATATATCTTTTATTAGAAATAAGTTCCTGAAAGCTTAAGACTATACTGACAAAGGTTCGTCGGTAGCCTGGAGGTAGAGTCTCGGCCTCGTGAACAAGGGGTCCGTGGTTCGATACCAGGTGCCGGCAAACTCCCCTTTCACGACACAAGCTTTTAGTAGCTTACTGTGAAAGGTGTATAAGGTTGTATTTGGGTTTATAACAAAAACCCAGATATATCTTTTAAAAAAAAAAAAATATCTTTAGCAAAATATACATTTTATCTATAATGAAAATTATAATAAAAGTTTTTAATTAATGCAAACAACAACCAGCAACGGAATATTGTTTGATTTTGTGGTTGAATTATGTTTTGTTATTCAAATTACCTACAAAGATAATTTTAAGAAAATTTTTCAAATACGGTTCCATTATGCACAGAAAAATTTAATGTAAAAATGTAAACCAATATTCAAATTTATAATATTATATATCTTTACACATACTCTCTTATTGATTTCTTTGTAAATTATTCTGTTAGTATAAAAATACTCTTTCACAATAAACAGTTCCGTGAAAACGATATCAAAGCGTTAGAGATGTTATAAAATAATTTAATTTGAGCAAAAACGTTTTCCCCTGCATTTTAAGAGGAGCGTTGAGAGATGAATGAAATGTGCAATTGAAAAAAGAATTTCCCAAGCGGTAATAAAATATAATTCTTTCTCTAATTCAAAATCTTCACTGCCATCTATTGAAAAGCGTTAGAAGCTGAGATTGTTTTTTTCCTTGTCGCACTAAAGATGACTGGGGTTGTCGTTATTATTTAGATATCAATGAGACGTTCATTATTTACGACAGAAGCTACGGCTACAAGCATAGCAACAACTTCATTCATACAATTAGACAATGTTATTATTATTATGTAAATTAGAAATTTAAGTAGGCACCTACCTCTAGTGTATTTCATTCATTGTTTTTACGAATACATTACAAAAAAAAACATGGAAGAAATCATTTCATAGTTCATAAACTCACTACTGCATATTAACGGGATAATATCATTATTTAATGGTTTAATTTCTACTTCTTTACCAACACGGCACATCTCACAAGTGGAGTAGCCAGTAGACCAACTGCATGTAATAAAAATGTAGGCTGTCCTCTTCGTGCCAACAAAGAACTAAGATAGATATCAAAATTTATTGAAACATAAATATGTTTCTATAAATATTCAAAATGTAATACAGTAATGAATGGTTACTGTGGAAGCTAACTAGTCAGGTTTCAGCTTCCATGAGATATACATAATATACAATATACATCTATATGGAGGAGTAGAAATATAATACAAGTATATAGCACGTGCAACTAGAGTTGGCAATTTTCACTTTGCGAAGTTAATAACAAGTAGTAGTAATGTAGTAACTCCATCCGTATATATATTCCATCTACTGCTGTAGGTAGTAGATTCGTTAGTCTCTCGAGTGGTTGCTAATTGTTCAGATGGCTGCCGAGATAGGCAGGTATTTGACTAATTATGACGAACATGATATCTACTGGTGATAATAATAATCTTCCCTGAGCCACCACTAACTATACAAGTATGTAACTACCCAAAACATATATAAATTATTTGGGAATATAAGAAGGGATTATCACGCGTTATTTCATTGCATATTTAAAAATTAGTAGTATATTAGTACAAAACTCTTAAAATTTTGATTTAAAAAATTTGAATAATTACCTGAACAACTTGATGTAAGAATTTGATTTAGAAGTATTCATTCGTTAGTCAATGGTGAAGGTCCCCCGAAATCAATTGAGATTTTTCTTAAATTAAGTAACAAAAAGCACATAGTTTAAATACTTTTAAATTATAAAAACGGATTGTGAAGTACAGAAAAATGTATTGTGAAGCTTTGAATAGAGCAAATACAGTATACCATGCTGGAAGAAGGTACGAGTTAAAGAAAAATCCATCTCCATAAAGTGTGGAACCCGTAGGTTGAGAAAGCTTTCAAACCTTCTCTAATCCAAAGAGGATCGTTAAAAGGTAAGGGATTCTTAGGTATACTTTTTTACATATCTACATCCTATGATATAAACCTCCTAATTGATTATTCACAATAACTTGTTTTGAGCATATTGCATATACGTCTTACCAGTAATTAACAATATAGGTATATATTTTTTCCCTGATATTGGTTCTAGGAGTTATTATTTATAGCATTGTTTCCAATATACGTGGATATACTTATGTGTTTGTGCATCTTCCCAATATGATTGTATGCAGTGTGCACCACACCTTGCTCCTCTGTAGTTACCCAGTCAGGCAGCAGTATCGAATATCTCATAGAATAGATTGTGTATCATATTATTACTAGGTACAATACTGTATAATGCTTGGTTTGTACTAGCTAAGAACTTCTCGTTAGTACTTGTCATTAGCTGTTGTGACTAGTAGCAGCAATTATTGTTTATGCAATTAATAAAACAGTCCACGTTGTATTAAGCATTGAAATTACGAGAAATGTATTAGAATTATTCTCTTCCATGTAAATTTTCAATAATTTTCTCTATACATACACAACACAATAAATAAAAATGTCAAACATCTTTATTCACTTATCATTTAAAGCAGTAAAACGTACAATGCACCTCTCTTAAAAACATTCTAAAAGCGACAATATCGTAGTGAAATAAGCTGTTTTCGTAAGTAATCAGATGCATCCCATATTCACTTTCATCGTCAAGTACTTTTAGCACTTGCCGATTTATTTAAATGTTTGAAGTTAAAAGCACTAAGTTCATGTAAACTTTGTTGAACACTTGTTTGGTATGAACACAGACGTGGTAGCCTTTGAGTTGCTAGATTACAGACACAGGCAGTAAAATTACATACACACATATAGGTATACTTATATAGAAATCGATGCATCATTGAATGGGAAACGATATTAATTAGAAGGCAAGCTTCGATGCAGTTCGTATAATTTTCTTTACTAATATTACATTCATATTAAAATAAATATTGCAAAAGTAGACGTAAAATACACACCAAATTGTAATGCAACAAAATGTATGTAACGATGCTTTTATTATTATATTCATCTTATTTTTCGACAGTATCGAGGTTTGCTACTTATCTGTATTTTTAATTCTTATTAGCACAGAAGAGACGACTTGTACGTTAATTATAATTATGATATTGTTCTATTTGCTGCCATACTTGTGGAACGCGACTAGTATATATAGGTAAAAAGATTATTTTTCTAACAAACTTAAGCCATGTTGATAAACAACTAGTTCAAGAGAATATGTAAAAAAAGTATTTGGAATAAACCACAGAATTAAAGTATAATTAATTAAATTAAGGATAAGCCACGTCGTTAGATCCGGAAAAGAAAGGGTGACTAAAGGTATTCTGCAGGGTATACCCGAGGGCAGAAGACCGTTAGGCCGACCAAGACAAAGATAGAAAACATCAGCTGAGATCTAGAGGAGCTAAATGCTAAAGACGACTGGCATTCCATTGCTCAAGATTGAAAGATTTGGAGATCTATTGTTTTGGAGGCAAAGGTCCTACAAAGACATTTTGGATATCGGAAATAAGTAAGTGAGTATAAAAATATAAATGTAGCTAAACTAAATATCCATAAATTGTAGGACCCTGCGGAAGGATTAATTATAAAAAGTATATGCAGAATATTTCTTTGGTTTTAAATAGCAAGAATAATATTCACGTTGGTTGGCGTTCTATGTCGCTAAATAGGTACCTACCTATATGTCATTATGAATAATCTTACGAATAAACAATCGATGTATATATTTTCTGAATTCAACGAAATACATAATATATAAACAAGTTTATATATGAGTCTTCAAAGAGTAATATTTTTTGTTTTCAATTAAAATTAAAGTAATTCCACGAAATTTAAAATGGTTACCATACATACGAGTATTATTTTAACTAATTTACCATAAGTCACTTCCACCATATAACGTCGGTCGATAGTATTGGTATTTTTTTGTCACCTGCTCCACTTTAATATATTAGCAAAATTTTGAAATACACATACGTTGTATTTAGAATACAAATTAATAATATAATATTTGTAAACACAATGAATTGTTAATTAATTTCATTAAACAATCATCAGACTAATCTGAAATTATTTATTTGTTTTGTCGAATACAAATAATACAAACATTTAATAAACAAACAGACATCAACAAGAGTGAAATGATTTAATGAACATCATCATAAAGTCAACACATAAACATTATAGGTATTAATAATAGGTAATTAAATCGTATCTTTATTGGTACAAAACAATGTTATTAATTAATTATGGTTGTGTATCTATTTATTTAACTAATGCATGTTCATCCCCCTGTATTCATTTTCTATTATTATACTCTGCAAGTCGCAAAATAAACTGTGATAAGTTGGAAATGAAATAGTATTTTCACAAACCCAAACATTTGTTTAAATGATAATACAAGTATAGTCAATATTATTGATTGATTAAATTAATTGTGGAAAATATTTGTTAAATGTTTAATTTCGTGGAAAAAAAGATATTGGCTGAGAGGAATGGTGCTCGGAGACGTGGACGTCCGAGGATTAAATGGCAAGATCATTTAAATCAAATCCTACAGGACGGTCAGGTGTTGAGCACATTGAACAGGAGAGCATGCATGAGGAATTGTATGACAGTGACGGAAGCGAAAGATGTATGTAAGGATAGAAGGAAGTGGCGTTTGATCCTTTCTGCCTACCCCACGAGGGAAGCGGCGTGATGGTATGTATGTATGTTTAATTGTTTTGAAAATTTTCATAAATATTAGAACCACGCGTCGGGATTCACAAAAGAAATTAAACAGAAAAGTACCTTGTTTAGGACTTACTTTTATGTTTTTTTTTTCCTATGTTTTCAGCCCAGTATTTTTATTAAATATCGACCCTCTGTTATTTTATTATATCGAACGTGACTTTGAGCTCTGCAATTCTTTAGTCCACGTATCTAATAAACATTTTATGACAATTTGAATATTTCTTTGAAACATAATATGACACCAGTTTGATACCCTCAATTTAATATTATGACATAAAAATCAAGCGATAATAATTATCTCCGTGAAAATTGTCTGCATATAATATGTTGGTAAGTACCTGTCGTTATAAGTTTAATAAAAACATTGAGAATTTAATAATGGGTATTATTAATGAAACAATATTATTATAACATTATAAATTATAAATGAATTGGTACGGTGTTATGATATAAATCCCGAATATTGCATTAAATACAACACCTGTATCTGATATTCATTCAGAATTAAAATAATAATTAATTATTAGCGTATCATAAAATTCATTACAATTAAACTAATTATTATTATAACGCAGTAATCAAAATAAATAAACCAGGCTGGATATTTCAAATAGGTGCAAATCACATTAATATTAATAAATTTAAATCCATTGGTACACGTAATAATATTATGTGTAACTGATTAATCGTTATCATCATCATCTCCGTCGATCCGTCAATTCTGAGGATGGTGAACATCATGCCTTGTTCTGTAAACCATAGGTATATCTCCACCTCGAGCGATCCTACGCCATGTTCAGTGAACTCCTTAATTATATGGTCCTTAATTTGGTCGCTTTATCTTGCTGGTACTCAGCCCCCTCCACGCCTCTTTTCTACAGCCCCAGTTATTATTAGTCTTTCCAGGTTCTCAGGCTCCCTTCTCACAATGCGCCCGAAATATTACAAGACGTTTATAATTAATAGGTAAAAATAGATAAATAATAAATTGAAGATAGTAGGTTCATTATAACTTTGGTATTCTAATCTCAAAAGAGTGAGTGAACGCTTCCATTACTTCTTCTCATATCATATAATGTCTTCTTGTCATTAAAAAATCGACGCTTGGGCAAATGCCTTTGTCCCCTGCTAGGCTAAAAAGCTTCTCCACTCCTCAGGCATCTTTCCAGTCTTTGATGTTTCTAAGCTATGACGTGTTCGCCTTTTTATCCTCGAAATCATTTTACTCGTTCACTCTTTATTCGTCACATATTTTGTGTACATATCATTTCCGTAAATTTACCATTACTCGAACAACGTCGGGCTCACTTACAAAGCAAACAAAATAAGTTATGTGGATTGAAATGTAGCCGTTAACGCTCATAACGCAAGTGCATACCTTATAGTAATAAATAAGGATTTATTGCTAATTTCCCTGAGAACATAAAACGCCATTTGAAGACTGAAGTTATACATGGCAATAAAACATTTCAAACTGGGTATCAAAAGGAATATAAAGGTTAAAAAATACAAGGAATGCTTCCCATCCTCGCATGCTTATTGCATGCGGTTAGTCCACTGGATCTCTGGCCGTGATAGTATAGTAGTAAATATATTTTTTTTATATACAATATTTTGTTTAATTTTTTGAAACATTATGAGTTATTTTTTTTGGCTTTGGTGGAAGCTCTATTATATGTGCTTTGATATATTAACTGAAACAATATCATGCAATTTTGTAAGGTATTATCAATTAGGAAGTAAACTAATTACTAATTGAATTTGATAATATATGCTTATATTAATAAAATAAAAATAACAAACTTTGTTTAATTCCACTTTAGTCAATACAATAAATAACTAAAACGTTTTCGGGCTTACACCCATCTTCAGTAGTTACGTGCTTTTTGTAGACTGTCTACAAAAGTCTACAAAAAGCACGTAACTACTGAAGATGGGTGTAAGCCCGAAAACGTTTTAGTTATTTATTGTATTGACTAAAGTGGAATTAAACAAAGTTTGTTATTTTTATTTTATAAAATGAATTTCCACAGTGTAACTCACATAAAATTAGAAAGTCTTATATTAATATTATGAAGTTCCTTAATCTCATTTGTTATACTTCAGTTCCTGATACAAATACCAATATTATATTAAGTTTTACAGTATAAGACATTTGAGTATAAAACTGGGTATATTTTACTAATGTAATTTCATATTTAATCAACTATGTATGAAATCATACAAATTATTTAATTATCTTTGTAATTATATATTATATCATGGAAATTAATCGATTACACGGCGATTATTTAGTAAATTAATTTTAATGGGAATCCTCTTGAAACTTCAATAATATTTAGTATAGATTCCATTGTTATTATTATTAAACATTAAATTTCCTTGTGCTATCATAGAAGTAAATTTCCTGTCTGAGTTTTATATTGTAACATTATTTACATGCTCTTTCAATATTTTGTGCCTGTTATTTATGATTTACTAAAATATAGTACTGTATTACGAATTACGATTAAGTTAACATATGTTTTTATTAAACGTATTTATCAATTCTTGAGTGCGACGTTTTTCGTTTTGTTTTATTTTCGTACGTCCACAATTTTCTCAATCATAGAAGAATAACGTTTCTCTTGATATTGTTTTATTTGAGTTTTTTTATGACTCTTCTAATTGATTTGTTTCGACTAATTTTATGATTGTTATAGTTTGATTTCCAATTATATTTGTTCTTCGCCAGTTGTTGTTCTGTTCCAAATGTGTTGTGAATGAGAATTATGTTTTGTTTATGTGTATATTGTAACATGTACCTAAAGGCCGTGGTTGTACGAGTATATTATTATTATTACTGACAATAAGACGATTCTTACAAGGATCATTACAGCTGAGGGCCAATGCGATCCTAGAAGAAAACATTAAATAATATCCAAACGATAACACAACTACAATATATCCTCGATTTTCCTTATAAATTCTGCATACGTCACGTTGAAGATATCAACTTCTCCAGCCAAACCATTAAACATTTGAATAGCTTTTCCCACTGGGGAGTTTGCCAATATGTATTTGCCAATATATATATTTAACTCATAACGGATTGTTACTGCTAACGCACAACACAATCTATTTTATTTATTTTATTAACAGTATTTTAAAACATAATGCATCATAAAATAACTGAGCATGAGCCCGTACCAAGGAAGACTGAATTTAACATTGTATAAGTACCAATTAAAAAACGATAGACATTCAGGATTGGTAGAACATCACATCGCGGAATTTAAGATGAATGTCTTATTCGTGATAATTTTAAAAGTACCTACCTTGTACAGAATACTCGAAAATGTATAGAAAAGAGCGTAAGATCTATTCACTGTTGGGGACTCCAGATATCATTTTTAGATAAAAAAGAACAAAATTTACTTTTTGTTATATTAATGGGACACACAAATTTTTCAATGATATTTATTCCTGTAGAATCTGTCATTTGATACACGTAGGTACAAAAACGTTTCAAAGAGTTTTATAATCATATTTTCCCGGACTTTATAAAATAAACCGTTGGTATATCCTTTGATGACTTATTCTACATGGATTTAAATGGATAACTTACGGAGCTAATTAGTGAAATATACAAAATAAATATCTGCGCATACATCCATCAATTAGCGAAAACGTAAATATTAGGTAGGTATTCTAGCAATTTTAAATAATTTCAAATATGAAATTACATTGTTTTTTTTTTCAAAAGTGTTATACAGTCTTAAACACAAATCTAGCATTTTTACCAACGAAACTAAAAAATAAACATTACATTTTATTCAGTCGATAGCTAGCTATTTTTGGAACGAAGATAGGATTAAATCTGGTATAGAAATATTTTCAAGCTTTTACAAGGAAAGAAAATTTATTATCGGAACAAGTAAATTACTTTAAATTATATGAAACATTCGCAGTGAAAACAGAATTATTCCATTTTTTTCAAATATTAAAAAAAGATTATATTATTTTTAAAATTGTACCAAAAAATGACATGTGTAAATGATGTCCGCTTGATAGTAGCATCATCATCATCATCATCGCCCTCAACGTCAACATCATCGCCCTCAACGTCAACATCATCGCCATCGCCATCTCGGGAGCACAGGGCAGAAACCAGCCTCCTCCATTCAGAGCGTCTCTGTGCCAATTTGTGTGTGTTTGTTTATGTTTATATGGTTATACGCGTTTATAAATGTTTAACACTCATCGTGTGGGTGGGTGTGGGCGTGTGTGGGTGCGGGTGTGTGTGTGTGTGTCTGTAGTACATGTGTGTGCATAGGTGTAAATGTATATAATGTGCATATTATTATTCTGTCTTTTTATTTAGTTTTTTCTTTATTTTATGTTAATTAATTAAGTTTTTTAGCTAACGTTACTTTAACTAAGAGCAATGTTCTTTGACCACACATAAATTGATCTACCTTAGTACGGGCTGTAGCCTAGTTAGGTGAATCATATAATGAATATGTTAAAATTGAATTTATTTATATCAATAAAGCTGTAAAAAAAATTGCGTCACTTCTTCCCACGACATTCCTTGCGCTCTGATATCGTTGTCATAGGAACGGTGTATTGTGAAAGAGGGACGCCCGGGCCTACGGAACCCCTGCGGACGGAAGAACAGAGCTCTTTTTGGCCAACTATCATTGGGCATTCTCAAAACATGTCCCAGCCAGGACCATCGTCTCTCTTGTATTACGGAGATTACTTGATAGTAGCGTAAGGGGTATAATGATAAAATGTTGAGATTTCATTTCTTCGCGGGTTTGAATTTTCTTGCACGCTACCAACCTACTTCGTCTTTACGACACAAGTGTCACGAAGTGATGCGAGGGCATACTCACAAAATGGACAACGATTGTCAATTTGTATATGTTGTCAATAGATAGTTAATTTGCCAATTTCATTTTTTGTTAAAGTAACCATTACAAATGGTGTAAAATACAATGGTTTTTTCTTCATAATTCACATGATTTCAGGTGCCTTGTCTCGGGGAAAAAGAAGAAGAGTTTGTTTTTGCTTTGTGTCCTTCGTAGATATAGGTATTATATTTTAACGACTGTCAGTGAATTCATATGTAGGTATATTGTAATAAAGCAAGGCCTACTAATACCTGTACAAATATGTAGACTTGTTGAGCCATCTCGATCTCGCAAAACAGGCTTTGGAGATAGAGCGTTTAGTGTTGCGGGTCCCAGATGTTGGAACAAGCTGCCTCTGTGTCTGCGAGAGGAGGTGAATGGAGAGAGTTTTAAAAGAGGACTGAAGACACACCTTTTTGCTGGGAGTTTCGGGTGATGGATACGATAAATGGCGCCCTTGAGGTCATGTTATGAGTAAACGGCGCTTTACAAATTGTCCATATATATATATATATATATATATATATATATATATATATACAACTCATAATGAGTGTCAACATTTTCATAACGAAGATTATCACGATAATTATAATATATACGAAGGGAAGCATGTACATTGTACGGTAAGAGAGATAAAAAACAACACACCTTTAGGTTCCGATTCTCGTGTAGCTATAATTACATATTTGAAATTAAATAACAACCATTTGTTACAATTTATACCAGGTCATGATTCACTTCTGGTTCAATTTCAGGCGCTGAGCCACGAAAGTGAAGATGAAAGAATCATAATAGATGTATTTTTGTTATAATAAGAAAACAGCTATTATTTATTTATTTTATTTTATTTATTTATTTATTTACGGCATTATTGCCTTTGATTACAAAAAAATATTACAAGTGGACAATTTTACAAGATACAAAACAATGAAAACTTAATGACTACAAATTGACTACCATGACTAAAAAAACTATTTTGACTAAAAATTATCCATGTTACTTTGGTTTTACAAGCTTTGGTATCGAACAAAACTAATCAGTGTTTTTTGGTGATCGATGTTCGATGGAATATTTATAATTATACATAATTTTATAAGTATTTTTTACAGTTATGTAGTTAGTCTGCAGTTAGTCTGCTTATTGGCTGTAGTTTGCTAGCCAATAAGCAGACTAACTGCAGAAAGTAAAATGCAAATTTTTCTCTTCGTACAAAAAAGAAACATTCAGAATTGGTGGCAATCTCATCGCTGTCTTAGAAATTATAATTTAAGTACATCTGTCCTTTACCGTAGGGTACTGGAAAATTTACAAAAAGACTTGGGGGTTGTTCTCTTCCAGGCCCTCTACTCCCTAACTGTGTATTTTTTAAGTCTTCCATTGTATGATATATGTTTGTAGTACATTGCCGATATGAAAACTCTCCGTATAATAATTTGTAACATGTCAGGGGTTTGTTACTTTATAGATTTAATTTAATCCCTCCGACTCTAATTGAAGTGAGGTCACTTTACAATTCATTTTATTTTGTAGCTACATTTTACATGCCTTAATTATTATCTACCTACGAGGTAGCTCTACACTTCGCTTAGGATAGGGGATAAAAATTTCTTCCTCTTTCTTTTCTTCTTGTCGCCAGGGTCTGTATTTGAAGAGGCGCTTTCCTACGACGTAGATTCCTAACTGACTCTCCATTTCTTTGGTGATTTTCTGAGCAAACGACATT